>CM035411.1:45424286-45909286 GCA_020310875.1 Ceratopteris richardii | reverse complement strand
TGATCAATACCCATGCTTTTGAACAAGGTCTGCATCCATATTATTTCTTTAGCTACTTCTACAAGTCCTTTATATTCTGCTTCTGTTGATGATAACGCTATTGTGTGTTGCTTCTTTGAACACCAGCTTACCAGCTTATCTCCTAGGTATATCATATACCCGTGTGTTGACCTTCTGTCATCTTGACTTCCAGCCCAGTCTGAGTCACTGTATGCTCTGAGCTTTATATCTGACGTAAAAGGATAATATAATCCTTCTTTTATAGTTCTTTTAATATATCTAAGAACTCTCTGTCCTGCAACCCAATGTTGATCTGTCGGACAATGCATAAACTGTGAGAGAACTCCCACTGCATAACTAAGATCCGGTCTTGTTAGCGTAGCATAAATTAAACTTCCTACTAATGATTGATATTTCTTCATATCTTTAAACTCTGCACCACTGTATTTGCTGAGTTTATGATTTACTTCAAGCGGTGTTGAAGCTTCTCTGCAATTCTCTATATTAAACTTCTTTAGTAAGTTTAGGAGATACCTTTCTTGTGACACATATACACCATGATCTGTGTATGTGATTTCCATTCCTAGAAAGTATGACAACTTCCCTAGGTCACTGATCTTGAACTCTCTTTCGAGTAGTTTCTTTACTTCTGTAATCCCTTCATCTGATGTTCCTGTGATTATTAAGTCGTCTACATAAATACAAATGTAGATCATACCTTCTTCTGTTCTCTTTATAAGTAGACTTGCGTCTGCCTTCGAACTTTGGTATCCAAGTTCGTTTAGATATTTCACAAGTCTGTAATTCCAAGCTCTTGGAGCTTGCTTCAGTCCATAAAGTGCTTTTCTTAACTTACAGACAAAATTCGGGTATCCGGAACTTTCGAACCCTTCAGGTTTTTCCATGTACACTTCATTAGAAATGTATCCGTTCAGAAATGCGTTCTTTATATCTAGCTGACTTAGCTTCCATCCTTTAGATGCAGCTACAGCAATTACTGTCCTTATGGTTGACATCCTTGCCACCGGACTAAACGTCTCATCATAATCTATGCCATGCGTCTGGGCATAGCCTTTGACCACCAGCCTTGCTTTGTATCTGGCTATCCTTCCCTCTGCAAATTTCTTTACTTTGAAAACCCATTTATTTCCGATTACTTTCTTACCATTTGGTTTCGGAACAAGTTCCCATGTCTTGTTCTCCTCCAGTGCGCTGATTTCTTCTTCCATTGCTTCTTCCCATTGCTTCTTGCCTTTTGCTTCATCATAGCTCTGTGGTTCTTCATCATCGTTGACCATATATGCATAGTCTTTCTGAGTTATGTATGAAGTATCATACGAGTACCTTTCTGGTTGTCTTCTGTTCCTGTTCGGCCTTCTTGGTTCAAACTCTTCATATGTATCTGAATGCACTTCTTCATCAAATCTCGAATCATCTTCATTTCTCATACCTGATCCGTTCCTAGACGTACTTGCCTGCATATGATTTTCATCTCTGTTTACCTGAACAATTGATTTCCCTTTCTCTCTTCTTTTTATTTCTTCTTCAAATTCTTCAGTCGTATGACTTTGATCTGCATACCAACTTTTCTGTTCATCAAATGTAACATCTCTGGACACAGTAAATTGTTTGGTTAGAGGATTCCATAACCTGTATCCCATCTGCTTTTCATCATATCCAACGAACACATATTTCTCTGCTTTTGGTTCAAGCTTATGTCTGAGTTGAGACGGTACATAAGCATACGCTACTGATCCAAACACTTTGCAGTGATCAAGTGTTGGCTTCTTTCCCCACCATGCTTCATAAGGGGTCATTCCTTTCAATGTTGTACATGGTAATCTGTTTACCAAGTATGTAGCTGTGTTTACAGCTTCAGCCCAAAGATAATTTGGACAATCCTTTTCGTTTAGCATGGCTCGTGCAAATTCAACTAGAACTCGGTTCCTTCTTTCTGCTACTCCATTTTGTTGTGGTGTATATCTGCAGGTTATTTCTCTTTTAATACCTGCATTCCAAAGATAGTCATTGAATTCTTGGGAGAAGTATTCTCCCCCTCCATCAGACCTCAGTCTTTTAAGTTTTCATCCGGTAAGTCTTTCAGCATATGCATGAAAATGCCTGAAGGCTCCAAATACTTCTGATTTTTCTTTCAAAACATAAAGAGTTATCCACCTTGTTGCATCATCAATGAATAGAACATAGTACCTTGATCCGCTGATTGATCCTTCTTTCGTTGGCCCCCATACATCTGTATGAATAAGCTCGAGTACTTCATCATGTTTGAATCCTTTCTTCTAGAAAGGTAACCTGTGGGCTTTTCCCAACTGGCATGCTTCACACTTATGAATCATATGTTGATTCTGTATATTCGGTAATCCCAGTACAGACTGGTTTGCGATCATAGCTTTGATTCCTTTTTCATTGAAATGACCCAATCTCTTATGCCATAAATCAAGTTTTGTAATTACCTTTTCTCCATGTGTGAGCAAAGCTTGGCCAATGTTCCCTTGTACTCTTAAAGTAAAGAGTCTGCCTTCTTTCTTACCAGAGACGATCTGATTGTATCCGTTCTCGGGATCTTCTACAAATACACCTTTATTTGTAAATCTGACCTGAAAACCTTTCTCAACTATCTGTCCCATGCTAATTAAATTTTTCGGTATTGTTGGAACATACAAAACATTGGTTAGCAAATCTGCTCCATTCTTGCATTTCACTTTTCCAATTGAGTGTACGCTATGTCTCGTATTGTCACCTGTTTGAACAGTGTGACTAGAACTACCTTTTTCTAGTTCTGACATCAGTTCTATATTTCCTGACAAATGATTAGAGCATCCAGAATCAATGTAAAATACCTTTAGGTCTTCGTTTTCCGATGTGCTGATAGAGTTCATCATCAACGATGTATGACTTTCATTCTGCGTGTCGTTTGCGTAGTTGTTGTAGGTGGTGTTGTAGGATTGATTCTGTCCCCAACTTCTTACTCCACCTCTACCATAGCCTCCTCTTTGATTTTGTCTTCCTCTTTGATATCTTCTGCTTCTGCCTCTGCTATTACTGTTTTGATTTTGATTTGATCCTTGTTGATTGTGCCGACAGTCATGAGCCAGATGATTACTTAATCCACAAATCCAGCAAGCTTTCTTGTTGGTATTCTGGCTACTTCTTCCTCTTCCAAAACCTCTTACTCTTCCTCTACCAGTGCCTTTACCTCTTGCGTAATAGGCCTGAGAACTCGACTCTTCTTCGTCTTTTGACTTACCTTTTTCTTTCTTTTTGTTCTTCATATACATTGCAGAGCTTTGTCCTTTATCTGCATCTCCTTTCAGGTCTTGCTCATATGTGAGCATCAAACCAAGCAACTGATTTAAATCTGGCACAAAATGATTTAAAGAAAGTTCAATTGATAGTACGAAAGGTTTCCACCTTTCATCTCCTCTCAACCCTGTGAGCACTTGCGCTATCAATCTATGATCTTCGACTTCTTCATTTATGGATCCAAGACTATCTGCTAGATCCTTCATTCTAGTGACATAGTCACTTATGCTTCGACTCGACTTCTTTTTGAATGTCGTAAATTCGGACCATAAACTAGCCTTCCTGGCTTTTGTAGTATTTTGGAAATGATCTTCCAATGCACTCCATATGTCCTCTGCTTTCTCTAGACCTCTAATATGTGGTAGTAGATGATCTGTTACGGTATTATAGATGTAGGCTCTTGCCGTTGCATCTTTCTTCTGCCATAGCTTCAAGGCTTCTAATTCTTCTTTTTCCGGTTGACTATCATCTTCAAAAGTCGGCTTCTTTTCTTCTCCGGTCACGTACATCATTAAGTCCTTACTCATAAGTAAGGCTTCCATGCGCATTACCCATGCGGGATAATTATCTCTGTCCAACTTATCAATAGTAACGTGGTCTGCCATGATCTTCTTGTTTCTGTTACTTCCGGTGAGCTTTTGAGAATCTTTCTGCTCTTCAGAATCTTTCTCGTTCTGGTTCCACTCGTTGTGGTTAACCGGCTCTTATTTCCAGTAATGGTGAATACTCTGGGCTCTGATTAGATATGCCTAGCTCTGATACCACTGTTGCGGAAATGTGGTATGCTTCCTTTACTCTGATACCACTCCTTGACGACGCGACGAAGGCTGAGCCTTGCGGAAACCGCCACGCCGAAGAAGAACTAAGCTAGAGTGATTCAGAACACCTCTGTAATCAATCAATAGCTTAGCGAAGTCTAGCGCTCAACATATAAGACTGCGCTCTAAATTCACTGGAAAAATTTCACCGAAATTTCACCGGACTGTCACTGGACTGACACCGTAATCATACCGGAATTGTGCCGGAATCAACTTCAATTCTGTTTATAATTACTTCAAGCGAACATACATGAAGTAAGGAAGTGACGCAAAAGCTTCCTTAACTTACTGAACTCTTTCTGAAGTTTAAGAAGAAACTCCACTAGTTCAGACGACCTTTTTCCGGTCAGACTTTGTACTATGTGTGGATATCTTTTCCACCGGAAACTTTGATCAACTGAAAGTAGAGATGTCTAGCTACAGAATGAGCTATCTCTCACACAAAAATTCGCATTACTCTGCGAGATCTACTTCGTTCTTCTACCAAAAATTACTCGTTTACTGTAAGAACTGTAACTGACCGAAAATGCGTTTACTGAGAAAACGTTAACTGTTAACTAACTTTTAAAACATACTCAGTTTCTTCCGCATACAAACAGTACGCACAAACATCCACATGAACATGTGTTTTCTATTAGAGAAGATGTGTACAAGTGAGCTTGGCCTCTTCTTGCTCAAGCTACAGAAACTCTCTTATACTGAGTAGTTTCTTATTACCATCTCTCTCAGATGAATACCTGAAGTTTCAGGTTTCTGTTATTCATCTTTACATACGCGATCTCTGGCGTCTTCTTCTACATACGCGATCTCTGGCGTCTTCTTCATAACTAAAGTTCTCAGTCTCTCATTCTCTATATCTCTATTCACCTCTCTCTCCGATTCTTGATTGATATATATATATATATAGTCCTCATTCTTCCATGCTCTTCCGCGCACGTTCTTGTTCGCACTTCCCTTCTATTATTCCTATGCACGTTCTCTCTATGTACAGTTTGATTTGGCGTAATGTACTCTGATCTTGGGAGATTCTGTACTGTACATAACGGTCGTGGATTTGTCCCTCGACTAAGGCTTTTGATTTCCTCTGATTCTGCTTCCTTCTTTTTCTCTTTTTATGTCTGTTTGTCAAATTCGTGAGTGTTTCTTCAACATACATAATGCACATGCATATGCATACATACATACTTACATGCATACACACACATACACACCCACATACACATATGCACACATATAAACCTTCGCATATACACCTACATACACACATATATGTACTTACATATACATACACACATATACATATATGCATATACACACACATACACACATACATACACATGCATATACACATATGCATGCATACACATATGCATGCATACACACATGCACATGCATACACATATACGTATACATACATATACACACACATATACATATATGCACATCAGGTCACATGCATACCTGTCGACAAACATATGCATATACTTACACACACATAGTTACATACATGTATGTGCTTGAGCATGCATAGACTACACATGCATACACAATGCACACATACACATGCATACACATATACATATACATACACATACATATACGCACACACATACATATACATACATACATATGTACACATACATATATTGATTTCTAACCCATTTTGTTTTATATGTACATATATTATGGATCCTAGTAGAGAGAGAAATGTAAAACTCACTCTCATAAAAAGTCTTATGAGAGCAAGAGTTTCGCCTGATACCTTAGAGATCGTCATGCACGAGTACTCAGAGATGCATGATGATGAGTTGGATTTTACGATCCAGATGCTTACCCAATGACCAGAGGAGGGCTCTTCTACGACTCCACATGCAGGAACAGAACTATCTACTCATAGGTATGTTCTTTTTTTCACAATTTTTTTGATGATATTATAACACATATTTTTATTTGTTTTTATCTATCTATTTTCAGGACACCTATACCACCTCGAGATCATGAGAGCAGAGCACAGGTGCCTATGAGGACATGCATAAGCACCCTAGGGCTAGAGTGTGATATAGAGCCAGAGAGCAATATAGTGCACATAGGGAATGGATTGGAGTTCAAGAGAAGAATGCAAGCATTATGCGACTCCTACCTATGCCTTGTCCACTTGTAGTGGAAGTAAGTATAAGTTTTACATATAAATTGAAATAAATATCTTATGTTTTATTTACATGATTTTTTTTTTGTAGTGAGCATGATGAGAGGGATAAAAAACATGTACTTAGTTCACTTGAGACAGAATTTGGGACTGGGTGGTCACATAATGTTGAGATATCAAGCTCAACATGTGATGATCCAGGATGACACGTATCGGTTTTTCGTTTCTCGTAAATTTTCATATTCAAGAAATCGAAAGAAGGGAGAATCAGCTGGAAAATCAGAAGGAAAGAGTAAACAAGATGGAGCAACAAGTTGCAGAAATGAAGGTATCCAAAGATGCGGCGCTCGCAAACGAATTTTATTTACAGGAAGCCTTTCTGCAGACCCAAGCAGAGATTTTCCTCACCGAAGCCATAGCCTTAAGTTCTGTAAGAATAGATGCACAGTTAATAGAACCGGACACACTCAAACAATTGTTAGAAACTCTAAAGAAAAAGATCGCCCGCACCTTTAGATTAGCTAGAAATATGTACTTAGAAGGCATTATAGATGAGCAGTAGTTTGGTAACACCTGCGGGTTCGAGTCCACCGTGCGTGCCAGAGTGTTAGCGGCCGCCAGATTGGAAATGTATAACTGAATCTTGTTCGCACGAGCGAAAAGTTGTTACAGATAGTTTGTAAAAGTTATATAAATCAAAGAAAGACGCGCCAGTGACGTTCCATGGTGGATCACCAGACTGTCTGTTTGGGTGACTGAGCGGGGCGTTACTGTAGTGTTTGTTTGCATAATTTCAAGTATTCTGAGTTTTATGTTCACCTCTTGTCTTGTCTGCCGTCGACATCTGTTCTGTTTGTTAACTCTATAGACAATCGGGAAGATCACCAGACTTTCTGTCTGGGTGGTTAAGTGAACGTTACTGTGTTGTTGTGGAGCATTCCTGAGTATATTGCTCTTGTTCCTGTTTTGTTATCTATTGATACCTGTCTGTTGGTGAGTTTCATAGTTCAGAAGATTATCCGACTGTGGTCTGAGCGAGTTATTCTGTGGAGTTTCTATGGTATTGTGCAACTAAGTAGGTGTATCGTGGTGTTGATCTTCTGGTAATACACCGTGACGTGCTGAGGAAGTCTGTGTGGTCGTGGTCCTGTGTCTAGGATACGGATCTGTACTGTATTGCCTTCAGTATTGAGATCTGTCCTCCTACGGTAAAATTTAAGCTACAGTAAGGATTTCTTGGGTTGCGTACTGAACCTTCAGTACGGTGTATTGAATGCTTGGATTCTCTGTGTCTTCAGACATTGGTAGGATTGTGGTACCTATTCGGTAAAGGTTGTACGCTTACTCTTGTTCTTGGTATTTTCAGTAAGTTATGTGAAGGTGCAATATAGCATCTTAGCGTATTCGGTACACATGGCTGAGCTAAGCCGTGAACGGGAATGTCTAATTTCAACAGAATCTTGATAGAGCACTCAGTATCAGTATATTGCTGTGTGTAAGTGGTTAGTTTGGGAACTAAGTACAGGGCCTCTGTCTAACAGACCCCTTCCACTCCCAAGAACCCAAGAATCGCTTAACCGCACTTCTGACAAATAGAATAATAGCGTTTAATAATGATGATAAGGTGGAAGTGTGCCTTCGTGGTTTAGGAGCTACATATAAGCAGTTCAGAACTTCTATACAGACCAAGGAAAATATTTTTAATTTTGCTGATTTGGTATCTATGCTGATTATTGAAGAAAAGAATCTTGGTGAGGATTCAAACTTCCAACAAAAATCTAGTTCTGAGTAGGTATTCTACTCTGGTAGAGGAAGAGGCAGAGTTAGAGGTTTCAAAAGTGGAAGAGTGTTGGTATATTTAGGTAGTGATGTGTGTGAACACTCTAGAACCGTCGGGGCACTTTTTTCCCTCTTTAGGAGGTTTTTTTCCCTCGGCTTGTATATATGCCTATTTCCCTAATAGGCTACTTATCTTTGTACATTCTAGTGGTCATACATTCAGTATTGTGTGTTGAGCTCCAAGCTTCTTCTTCTTCCTTGTGCTGGTCGCGTGCTGGTCGCGTGCTTCCGTAGATGTCTAACTCCAATAATTGGTATCAGAGCAGGTCGCCGCTTCATCTAGAGCATCCTCGACACCTCTGCAGTTGCAATCTCAGAATCACACGAATTTTGGTGAGCATACTCAACGTGTTTTTGAGATCAAAACTACTTCGCTTTGTGGTGCCGAAATCATGATATGAGCTCGTTTCAGCCTTCGAATGCACTATAGTAGCACTTGTGCAAGCTATTTTGTCTTTTTGTGCCAAAGCTATATACCAATTTCAGCTCGCCAGTTTAAGCGTCTCGAAGTCTGCTACAGGTCTAGTAAAATTCTTCTGGGTTCTATTCAACTTTTTGAGATACAGTCAATTTTTTGCATCAAGGTATTTTAGTCACAGGCCATGGTTGAAAGAAGTGATGTATTTAGTATGTTGGCTGTTGAGGATAAGTTGGATGGTACCAACTACTCGTTGTGGGCTTATATGATGCGACATGTATTGGTTGCAAAAGGACTGTGGAAATTGTGCAGGGTGTTGAAAAACGTCCTATCACATATACAATTGTTACTACTATAGGTATTGAAGCTAATGCAGAAGGTGTCGAAGATGATGATATTCTGCATATTCATGTTCGTGCTGGGGTTTTTGATGCACCTACTGTAGAGAAAATTTGTTGGGATGGCAAAGAGGCCCAGGCACATGCATTGATAGCTTTGTCTATCAAACATGCCATTATTCCTCACATTCACTCTTGCAGAACAGCTAAGGAAGCTTGGGATACACTTAGAGCATTGTACCAAGCTAGGAATGAGGCTCGTGTTGCTTACCTCCGAAAACAGTTGGAGATTGAGCACATGAATGAAGCTGATTCTATGGACAATTTTCTAACAAAGATCAAAGACTTGAAGGAACATATGTTTTCTGCTGATGAGGTTATACCAGATAGCTCACTTATGCAGATCGTTCTGAATGGTCTTCTTGATTCATATCAGAGTTTTGCTTCTACTCTTCAGTTGATGATGAAAGGCAATCCAAATGCCTTGTCATTTGAGGAGTTAGTCTCTGTTTTGTTGCAGGAAGATCAGTCCACACAGAACAGGTCCATTATGCGAGTTGCAGATCAAGCTTTCCTGGCTAGTCAGAAGGGCAAAGGAAAATGGAGCTCTTCAATTAGTAAGTAGAAATCTGCTAATTCTGCACAATCGAAGAGGGAAGACAAAGATGAAAAGAAATCAGAAAAGCAGAAATTGTTTTGTAAGTACTATAAAGGAAATGATCATATCATAAAGAATTGTCCAAAACTGGCTGCTAAAGAGGCAAAGAAGAAAGAGGCTAGAATGGTTGTTGCAGAGACCTCTAAACCAAAAATAGAGTTTGCTAATCTTTTGTAGGAAGAAGAATGGGTGTTTACTAATGTTTGCAGTTTTGACCTATCTTCTCATGAGCAGTGCATGTCTGCAGTAGACTCAAATGTTTGGTACTTTGACAGTGGGGCGACCAAACACATTACCTCACAGCACACTTTCTTCTCTTCACTCGAGCCTACCCCTACAGACAATACTATTACATGCACCAACAACTCCTCTTATCCTATTATGGGAGTTGGTAAGATCATTTTGACTACTCCTTATGGTAGTTCTTTCACTTTGTCAGATGCTTTCTTTGTGCCAGGGATCAAGAGAAATCTGTTATCCGTTTCCGCATTAGCCAAGATTGGCTTGGTTGTGAAATTTGTTGACGAAAGATGTACAATTCATGATCTATCAAATGGCGACATGATCATTACTTCTAGAATTTTATATCGTGGGCTATATAAGCTCATAGACTATGAAAGATCTATAAATGATTCAGCATGTGCAGTACATGATTCTCAAGCTATGTCAGATGGAAAGCTTTGGCATGCACACTTTGGTCATCTGAATTTTGCTAGTTTGCTACACCTGCGGAAATATGAAATGGTGTCCTCTTTGCCCAAACTTGAGGCACCCGGAAAACATGTTTGTGAAGGCTGTATTTTGGGCAAAATGCAGCGTTCGTCCTTTCCAAAAGATGGTTCAGTTCGGGCTACTCAAAAATTGCAGTTTGTACATAGTGATGTCTATGGTCCTATGCAAACACCTTCTTTTGGGAATTATCTTTACTTCGTGACTTTCATCGATGATTTTTCCAGGCATGCATTGGTATATCCATTGAAGGCAAAGTCCGAAGTGTTCATGTGCTTCAAATAGTTTTTGGTTTTGGCTGAAAAACTGTCAACAGGTAAAATGGGCACCCTCCGTTCAGATCGAGGGGGGGAATATATGTCTTCTAATTTTAATGCATTTTTGGCTGAACCTGGGATAAAACACCAGTGTACAGTGCCATATACACCTCAACATAATGGAGTTGCTGAACGAAAGAACAGGTCATCTCATGGAGATGGCAAGATGTATGGTCAAGAATCAGGCTTTACCACATAGTTTCTGGCTTGAGGCTATCATGTGTGCAGTATATGTACTTAACAGGTGTCCCACTAAAGTGTTGCAGTCTATCACTCCATATGAGGCTTGGAATGATCGCAAGCCATTTGTTGCTCATCTGCGTGTTTTTGGTTGTTTTGCATATGCATTAGTGCCTGAACAACATCGCAAAAAATTGGATGATAAAGCAATAAAAAGTATTTTTGTTGGGTACAGTTCTGAAAGTAAAGGTTATCATATGTATCATCCACACACTAAATGCATTTTGGTTAGCCGTGATGTTGCTTTTGTGGAAGATGCTATTCAGCCATTGCTTTCGTGTACTAAGGAGACATTTGTTAACTCCTGATATCGAGGAGGCAAGAACTGCGCCAAAATGGCTGGTGCAAACTTTGCGTGACAACAAGTTAGATGCACCTCTATCATATCATACTTGATCAGGATCTCATAGTGCCTCTTTTGCATCAAATTGTTATGCTATGGCTGCATCTAGTCTTTGTGATGAGACTGAGCTTGTTTTGTTTGATGAATCACAAAATTCAAAAAATTGGATGGCTACTATGCAATATGAATATGATATTATAATGAAGAATGGTACATGTTCTTTATGTGACTTGCCTCCTGGCAAGAAGGCCATTGGTACTAAGTGGGTATACAAGCTGAAGTGTAAACTTGATGGTACAGTTGACAGATATAAGGCTAGGCTTGTTGAAAAGGGTTATGCACAGGAAAGAGGCATTGATTTTGATGAGACCTTTGCGCCTACATGTTGTATGACTACTGTTCGTAGCATTTGTGCACTTGCAGCCCATCATGGTTGGAATGTACATCAGTTGGACATTAAAACTGCGTTTCTGAATGGTGACTTGCATGAAAAAGTGTATGTTTTTCAACCTCGTGGCTTTGTGCAGAAAGGGCATGAAAACCAGGTGTACAAGTTAAAGAAGGCATTATGTGGTTTAAAATAAGCACCACGTGCTTGGTATGAGAAGATACATGCCTATCTGATTGCACATGGTTTTGAGAACATTCCAACCGAAAGCATCTTATATGTTAAGCATGCTAATGATGTGCTTCTGATCATTGTTGTCTATGTTGATGACATGCTGCTCACTGGTCCTATTGAGAAGCATATTGCTGATTTTAAGGCTGATTTGCATGCCTCAGATGATTGATTTGAGGCATTTGCATCATTATTTGGCATCAATTTATGCACGTTGATGGTGAAATGGCTTTTTGTCAAACAAAATATATTGACACATTATTGCAACGTTTTGGCCTTGAAGACTGTAAACCTATTGCCACTCCTATGGAGATAGGTTTACGACTGAGTTTTAATGCTGATGGAGATGCATTTGATGTTGTTCTCTATCAGCAGGCTATTGGATGCTTGATTTACTTATGCATTACTCGGTCAGATATTCAGTTTTTTGTCTCACATATGAGCAGGTGTATGCATTTCCCAGGAGTCAAGCATTAGCAGGCCGTTAAGCACATATTTCGCTACTTGAGTGGAACTTGGCTACTTGGGTTGTTTTATCCCAAGGGGGATCACTACCGCCAGATTTGGATGCTTTTTCTGACTTTGATTGGGTTGGTTGCTATGACACTCGTGTGTCCACTAGTGGCTTTTGCTTCATGCTTGGTAGCTCATGTATATCTTGGTGGAGAAAGAAGCAGCCTATTGTGGCCACTTCTAGTTGTGAGGCTGTATAGGGCAGTTTTCACAGTGATTGTTGAGTGTGTGTGGCTCAAATGCCTTATGGCTGATTTGGGAGTTGGTCAGTCTTTTGCCACCACCATCTTCACTGTCAGTCAAAGCGCATTGGCAGTTGCGAGGAACCCTGTGGTCCATGCTTGCAATAAGCACATTGAGGTGCATTATTATTATGTCAGGGAGAGGTTCTCTACTAGGGAGATCAGCTTGGCATATGTGCCCACGCAGGAGAACATTGTAGACCTTTTCACAAAGGCTCTACCTAGGGAGAAGTTTGAAGCTTTCTGCAAAGCTTTGGACTTACTTCCTTTCGTGGAGTGATTTCCACATAGCTTGGCACTTCCTTATACATGAGTGCCAGCTACTTGTTCACCGCATCACTCCCCGGGGGGATTTGTTGATATATTTAGGTAGTGATGTGTGTGAACACTCTATGACTGCCGGGGCACTTTTTTCCCTCTTTAGGAGGTTTTTTTTGCCCAGCTTGTATATACGCCTATTGCCCTAATGGGCTACTTATCTTTGTACATTCTAGTGGTAATTCGTTCAGTATTGTGTGTTGAGTTCCAAGCTTCTTCTTCTTCCTTGTGTTGGTTGCATGCTTCCGCAGACGTCTAACTCCAACAAAGAGGAAACAATAACCAAGACCAAAGTCAACAACAGATCATGCAGGAGGAAGAGGACAATTTTGAGGTAGGGGGAGTCAAAGAGGCTGTAGAAATTTCCAAAGAAATGATTCAGGTGATGATAGTAAAGGATGTTGGAATTGTGGTAAACTTGGACACATTGAACGTGATTGAAGGTTGAAGAATCAAAATAACAAAAGGTAGCAAAACAATTATGCATCCACAAGTGCAGATGATTCTGAGAAGTTGTTCATGGTTCAACATCACATGATGAATACGATGGCTGTTGGTGCTTCAAAATCAAATGATAATATCTGGTATGTTGATTCAGGTGCTTCAAATCACATGACCAGTCATGCAGAATGGTTTAGTACTTTGCAAAAATTGCGAGTTCCTAGATATGTTGAAACAAGTGATGACATATCACACCCTATCGAGCATACAAGAAATATAGCACTATCTATGGAGGATGCGAAGGTAAAACACCTTGCTGATGTGCTGCATGTTCCAAATATAACAAAGAATCTGGTTTCTGTTGGACAAATGGTTGACCAAGGATTACAAGTCAGGTTCAATGCTGATGGGTTATATGTAGAAGAATACAAATGGGATGGAATATTGATTGCCAAAGGAAATAAATTGGGTAGGATGTTCACCTTAAATGTGAAAATTTCTGAAATGAATGCAGCCATGTTTGCAAAAGGTGCAGGAGTTATTGCTGATATAGAGATCTGGCACAAATGGATTGGACATGCAAACTTGCAAAGGCTGCAATTGATGCAATCAAAGGAGATTGTCCATGGCCTACCAAATTTCAAGGTTGCAGAGAAAGGTATGTGCAACATGTCAATTTGGTAAACAATCAAGATCATCATTTCCGCATGACAAGCATGTTAGTGAGAATGTGCTAGAAATAGTACATATAGATGTTTGGGGTCGTGCAAAGACCACATCTATGGGCAGTTGCAGGTTTTATGTTACTTTCATTGATGACCATACACAGAAAGTGTGGGTCTATTTCATGAAAGAGAAGAGTGAGGTATTCACTCACTTTCAAAATTTTAAAGCTATGGTGGAAAAGCAGATAGGGAAGTATATTAAGACATTAAGATCTGATGGAGGAGGTGAATACATGTCAAATGAGTTCAGCAATTTTCTAAAAATTCATGGAATTCGACGTTAGTTTTCATGCAGGTACACACCACAATAGAATGGGGTTGCTGAATGCAAAAATATACATATTGCAGAAATAGCAAGAGCCTTGATGGCTGAGAAGAATATGCCTCATTGTTATTGGGCAGAAGCTATGCATACGACTGTATACATCATGAATAGAAATCCAAGTACTGTTGTACATCAAGTTACACCTAAAGAGAGGTTCATAGGTAAAAAGACAAACTTATCACATATGAAAGTTTTTTGTTGTATTGCATATGTACATGTTCCAGATGAGTTGAGGACGAAGCTTGATCCAAAAGCAGAAAAATGTGTCTTCATTGGATATTCCCTTGAGCAAAAGGGATATAAATGTTATAATCCACTCACACGACAGGTGAAGGTGAGTAGAGATGTGGTATTTGATGAAATATCAAGCTTCTATGCAGATACCAAAGAAGGACTGAATCTTGAACCAAATGACAAAGAAAATGCTAAAAAATCAAGTGCAGAAGCTCAAGCTTTGAGTGGACCAGATGCATCACCAAGTAATAGTTCCAACTCAAATCCATGGAGTGGAAGATTGCATGAAAATTTCAATATAGAAAATTCATCAAATACATCCAAGGAAGGTAAAGAAAAGCTTTCTGCTAGCCATAAAACATGTGCAAGTTTTGAAGACATTGATGGAGATTCAAGCGGTTCAAAAAAGAGTCTTGATGAGGAACTTGGATTGCCCTCTATGAAGACTCCAGGAGTAAGAAAGGCACATGCAGATGATACAAGGAGAAGTGACCCATGACCAAGAAGATCTGGAAGGACACGGAATTTGGTGCAATGATTGACATATGATAGTTACATGGCTCACCATTGTGCCTACATGACAAAAGTAATACAAGATGCTGAACCTTCTTGTTTTGAAGATGCAATTGGAAATGTAGATTGGGAAAAAGCTATGGATGGAGAGATGGCTGCACTTATGGAAATGATACATGGAAGCTGGTTCCATTACCACAAGGAAAGAAACCCATAGGTTGCAAGTGGGTTTACAAGGTAAAGCACAATGTTGATGGTAGCATAAGCAGGTATAAAGCACATTTGGTAGCAAAAGGATATGAACAAACTTATGACATTGATTATGAGGAAACATTCAGCCCTGTAGCTAAAATGTCTACTGTCAGAGCACTTGTTGCATTAACTACAACAAAAGGATGGACTTTGCATCAGATGGATGTGACTAATGCTTTCTTACATGGTGAGTTACAGGAAGAAGTATACATGGACCAGCCACAAGGATATGAAGATTCAAAGCATCCAGAATATGTTTGTAGGTTGCAAAAGGCTTTGTGTGGGCTGAAGCAAGCTCCTCGTGCATGGCATGCAAGGATTGTTGATTACTTAACCATCATTGGGTTTTCTATGTGTGATGCAGATCATTCACTATATGCAAGGAAGGGTGATGATGGCATCATGATTGTGGCTATTTATGTTGATGATTTGATTGTAGGTGGTGATAATGAAGAAAGAATCAAAGAGGTAAATCAACTTCTTATGCAAGAATTTGACATGAAAGATCTTGGTGTGCTATGCTATTTCTTGGGCATTGAGTTTATACATATAGAAACAGGTATATGGATGTCACAAAGGCAATATGCCTTGAATATGCTGCAAAAGTATGGTATGTCTGATTGTAAGCCAATTTCTATGCCACTAGATCAGAATTCGAAGTTAGATACTACATCAGGTGAAACATTAGAAAATGCTACTATGTACTGGAAAATTGTGGGAAGTTTGATATATCTCACAATTACAAGGCTTGATCTTAGCTACACTGTTGGACTTGAAAGTCAATCTATGCAGGTTCCCAGGAGCCACATTTGGATGCTTTGAGGCGCACTCTATGTTATGTGAGTGATACTTTGGATTATACATTGTTTTATGAAGCTACTATAGATTTGCAGGTTCATGGATACACCGATGCTGATTGGGCTGGTAGCATTCAAGATAAAAGATCTACTAGTGGCTTTTTATTCTCACTTGGGAGTGCAGTTGTTACATGGAGCAGTAAGAAGCAAGCCACTGTTGCTTTGTCGAGTACAAAGGCTGAGTATAGAGGTTCTGCAACGGTAGCATGTGAGGCATCATGGCTGGAGATGCTACTTGCAGATTTAGGTGTGGAAGTGCAAAAGCCTATCACTATCTATTGTGATAATCTTAGCAGTATACAGTTAGCATGGAACCTTGTTTTTCATGCTAGAACAAAGCATATCGAGGTACATTATCACTTCATCAGAGAGAAGGTATTAGCAGGTGATATGGATCTTGTTTATGTGAGAACAGATCAGCTTGAGGGGGAGTGTTGGGATATCAAACTCAAAATGTGATGATCCACGATGACACGTATCAATTTTTCGTTTCTCTAACATGTATAATGGTCACACCAATATATGTCAGGGATACTTCATTGAGCTGTACTATCTACCAAGACTGATGGCAAATTTGTTCTTGCCAGCCCACTCATTTGTGGACATTACGTTTTTCTTATGTACTGGTCTTTATATATTGCACTTGTTGTATTCTTGTTTTTAGGTCATTCTTGTACATTCCTTTTTATGTAATAGAAGAAGAAGAAGAAAATTATTCTTCCTTGCCTCAATCTAAGTGTGTGCTTCTCCTTGATTATGAGAGTGTGTGTGTGTGAGCTCTCTTCCTTATCTCCTTCCTTGCGATAGATAAGCGGTGTCTAAAAGACATGCAAACACTTATGGCTCACCTTCGTGATAATGCATGGTATGCATTGCTTTTATTTGTTATATTTATATGTGTAACTATATATATATACACACACACACATATAATATACACATATATATATACACATATTATATTTACATATATATTTACATATATATTTATACACATATTTATATACACACACATATATACATAAATGTACACTCACATCAAGTCACATGCATACATGTGTATGTGTGTATGTATATATATGTGAATATGTGTATGTGTGTTTATGTATGTATGTATGTATGTATGTATCTATGTATGTATGTATATGAGAGAGAGAGAAAGGAGTGCAATCCGAGGTACACATACATGCATACACACACATACACATCCATACACACACATGCACATGCACATTTACACACACACACACATACATGCACATTTACATGTACACAAACATACATGCACATTTACACACACATACATGCACATTTACACACACACATGCACATGCATGCACATACACACAGACACATACACATACATAATCATATGTACACACACATACACATAGTGTGTGTATATATATATATATATATATATATATATATATATATATATATATATATATATATATATATATATATATATATATATATGTATGTGTGTGTGTGTGTGTGTATATATATATATATATATATATATATATATATATATATATATATATATATATATATATACACACACACATACATATCCTAATTTATAAACACGGATTTTGATATAAGGGTTTTACAACCCCTAAGAAACCCTACTTCAGCCTTTTTGCCACCTGGTTGAAGTATATGTACACATTGCATCTATTCCTCCCACCACCTACTAGAGAGATGTCTCTCCTCCCAACCTTATGCCTCTATATATAGCTACTCGAATCAATGAGGATCATAATATATATAAAGATACATACACATCATGTAGATACACATACATAAATATAAAATGATGGAGTAGATACATATGCATCACACATACATGCCTATATGCACACATGTATACATATACATGCAAAGATATTTACATGTACACATATACACATATACATACATACACATCACATATACATGCCTGCATGCACACATTTATACTTATACATGGATACACGATTATAAGCACACTTGCATATATTACACAAATGCATATGCATACACATATGTGCATACTAACACATGTATACATATAATACACATGAATACACACACATGTCACATATGCATACATACATGACAAAAATTTGCTCCTTGAAAATAAAGCTAGATATAAAATTTTAGGCATACCGACGAGCTTCATGTTCTAACTTATGATTTCATCTCTCTAATGGGATTCACTGATATTCTAGTTGAATAAAGAAGAATCTATTATCTGATATCTATTCAAATGAGTCAAGTTATTGATCGATAACTAGAGTAGGGTTTATTATCTTATCTACTCATATGTTTTCATTAAGTATCTGATGGTGAATAATCAAGAGGACTTTCTTCGATCTCTATAACAATAAACTATCCAAACAATTTCCTAAATCTAGGTTGAACATGAATAACTTGCCACCAAGGATGAGCATCAGGGTTTTTGTAAAAAAATGCTTGTTCAATATGCGTAGGAAGAATATATGGTTCTCTAGTAGATTGCATTACCTTGGAAGAATCAATTGCCCAAAACCCAGATAATTCCTTTCTCAATGTGGATTGCTACCTTTATACTCTGCTCGAAACCAATCAACCTTCAAAATGACCTATCAAAATATATAAAAACAAAAAACCATTATTAGGTGCTTAAAAAAATAATAAACTCTATCATTAAAAAAAAACTTTTTTCTACCTTTTTGAATGTACGAAACAATAGTTTATAGATACCAACAAAAGTTCCCATGTAACCAAGTTTTCCATCTATAAGGTTTGTGTCTTTTGAGCTAGCACGTGATAGTTGCTTGAAAGAAGCAACAATGCTAGAATCCTCTGTTTTATGTAAAGAATCAATAGCTTTGATTCTAATATGTTGTCCAAAAGCCCACATATTAGTGAACATTCGAGCCTGCAAAAGAATTAAATTAGTAAAGAGAAACTAATATACATATATGAAAAAAAACAAAATATTATTAAAACAAAATTACCTTTTGTTCACAACCTATCATTAACTCTCTCTAGTCATCTGAGATCTATTCATTATTTTCATTGGCTCGTTGCAAACAAGTATATAGTCAATCTATGAAAGAAGATATATTTGTAATCTCATTATTATTGAGATTACGTCTATATCTTTTGTTTCTCCATCTTTTACTTCGGATATTTTGAAGTTACTATTCGTATTGCTAACGAATGCTTGCATGCATTCGCTATTATATGCTACAAAAGTAGAAACATCATTTTTTCTTGAAATATAAATAAAAATGGAACTCCCTTACCTGATAATATCTCGTCTATTATTTTTGAGGACTCATTGGTCCATGCATGTGGAGCTTATTCATGAACTCTTTCAAGGTACTCACTAAAATAGTACATGCAATCCTCAAACATCCAACCCTTTATCATGGATCCTTTTGATTTCGCTCTTTGCCACAGATAACCTTTTAATATTCCCATAAATTGCTCGACCCAAAACATCCATCGAGTATTGAAAACACCTCCAATATCTATTTCATCTTCAAGATAGACTAATAAATGAACCTAGATATCAAAAAATGAAGTAGGAAGCTCTTTTTCCATCAAACATAGTAGCTCTTTGCATTCATGTTTCTTTTGTGGGATTGAGTTTTTGTCAATCTCTTTTGATGTAATCCACCTATACACATCATTAAAAAAATTATAACGAAATTAATTAAAAAATAAAATATATCAAATATTCATATATATTGAATGTAAAAGTATCATAATTACCTTATAAGCGATCCAAGACTATAGATCACATCTCGTACTCCTTTCATTGTACATCCATCGATAAACAAAGGTAAAATGTGCTTCAAATTTTTTTTTCCAATCATGGATCTTTAACCCAAATAAGCTCTTATCATCCATAGTAAACATGTTCTAGAAAGATGCTCCATATCCTGTAGGATTCTGAGTCAATTGAACCTTATTGTTGATAGTCTATATCTCTTTTGTTGTAAGCACCCAAGCAGCAGGTGCATAAGTCATTTCCTATTGATGTCTATCAAAAAGTGGCCATAACTTTGTTTTTGAGTTTTGGTCCTTCAAATCATTCCTTGATGCAAGAAGATGTTGCCATATGAATAACCAATATTCTTTAATATATGCATAGAATCAAGAAGATGATAGACTTTTAACTCTTTCCAATACTCCAAAGAATACCATATTGATATATTCTCTACGAGTGCCAATTTTCCTTTACCTATCTTCACATTCTCATTATCTTCATCATCACTAAAGATTTCTAATTCTAGATCTCTTACAGATCCATCTGTCCATTTTTTTTACCAATCCATAGGCGTCATCGGTTTTGGACACTAATATGTTTCGATCTTTCCATTAAAATGTATCGCTTCTCTTTTACATCTTAGTGGGTGATCATCAGGCAATAAACCTGGATGTCTAAAAGAAATATTTTATTGAGATTCTTACTATAGATTGATCTCAACCAATCACCACAATATGGACAAGCTTTATAACCCTTAGTAGATATTCCTACATCATGAAAACAACAAAAATATAATAAGATTAAATCACATTTACTTGTATGCATATGGAATAAAAAAATTACATCAATACCTAAACAAACACCATATCTTGGAAAATCATGAATAGTCTAAGCCGCAATACCACGAACTGTAATATATCTTTCATTGATGCTTTTCAATACATCAATGATACTAATTCCTCTCCATAACTCTTGGAGATCATCAATGAGAGGAGCAAGATATATATTCATATCTTTAACTTGTCTTTTCTTAGGATTAAAAGTGAAAGCATTAAATGTTCCTTTTTAATGCTAAGATATGGTACAAGATTGTAGTTTATGACTACCACTGGCCATGTTGACTATTTACTAGATTTCATGGAGAATGGATTAACCCAATCTAATGCAACTCCTAACTTTAGATTCTATGGTTTTTGTGCAAAATGAGGCAATGTAGAACCAATATGCTAAAAAGCTGCACTATCTGTTGGAATTCTGATTATTCCATCAGTACTTTTATGGTCATGTCCTCATGTCAAAAGATTTGATAATTCGGTGCTTTGAAACATATGTCTAATTCGTGGAGCCAATGGAAAATTTCTCAATAACTTTTTTGGGATTTTACCTTCTTCGCCCTTATATCGAGGAGATTGACATTTTGGAAATGTCAAAGAGTCTACATATTCACCTCTATATAAAATACAATCATTAGGACATGCATGTATACATTGATAATCTATACCAAGATTGTTGATTATCTTCTTCATTTCATCATGTGAGGTAGGAAGAATATTCTGACTTGGTAAAAAAAAAATCAGATAATAACGTGTAAGTTCATGAAAAAAAAGACATATTAATAAAAATAAATAAATAAATATACATATATTTATGTATATATATGCATATGTGTATGTATGTGTATGCTTATGTGTATGTGTATGTGGATGTGTATATGTATGTGCATGCGTATACATATGCATATGTGTATATGCATGTATGTGTGTATATGTATATATGTGTATGTATGTATGTATGTATGTTGTGTATGTATGAATGGGTATGTATGTATGCATGTGTAGTTGTGTAGAATCATTTGGTTGTCTCCCATTTTATAGTCAATCAATTACTTGCCTTGCTAACTAAGACTTACATATTTGTTTACAAATATAAAGTATCAGTTAGCTATGGAGGTAATAGGTAGTTTGGAAAATAGCACAGAAAGCTTCCATTCAATGCAAGTTCTTGTTCTTACCTTAGCTAAGATAAGAACAAGAGCCTGCATTGAATGGACTCTTTCTTTCCACCCATCCTTTAAAATTATTCTTCCATCCTTCAAAATCTTCAAGATAAATTTGCTTCTCCCATTTTCCAAATGACCTAATACCTCCATAGTTAACTGATACTTAATATTTGTATGCAAAGTTCATAAAAGAGTTAGCATCGTAGGTATTAAATCCATCAGAATAGGAGAAGCAGATGTGTCAGGAAGATTCTAAACGCTGGGCGGACAATTCCAAAGGCTAGATGGACAAAATATCTTCATTCGATACAGGTATGTAGAATTTGACCTTACTCTCATAACATGTGTATGTGTGTATATGTGTGTGTATGTTTATATGTGTGTATGCATTTGTGTATATATATGTGTATGTCTATGTATGTATGTATTTATATGTATATATGTATGGATGTATATATATAAATAGATAGAAAATTACAAATTATACCTTAATAGTGCCGAAATCGATACATTACTCCATCCAAAACGATTTTGAAGATTGAGAATAAGTAAGCTTGCACTTAGTCATGTCAAACAACTTCCTTCATATACATGCTTTAGACATTCCTCTCGAAGATATTTCTCATTTTTTGAAATATCAATGCTCTCACTGTCATTTTGATACCAATCCTAAATAAAATCTGCCATGCCATCATCTTCATCATTGTCGCACAAATCTTGTACTTTATCTTCTTTTGAATATAGGTCTTTCAACCTTGCATATTCCACAGGATCACTTTTGTGTAGCCTCCTCATAGAAGCTTCTGATAAATGAGGTCTTATTGGCAACTGTGAATGGTGTGGTGGAATATCATTAACATCATACATTTGAATCTACACACATGAATAAAAATCAGTAGTATTCCATAAATGAATAAAAAGTAAACTTTAAACATAACATTAAATATGTAAGTTATTTTGAAAAGAGATTGAAATTAGAGTTTCCCAATGCAACACGAGATAGGTGGATAGAAAGTTTTCATTCTCTCTCTAGCTAAAAGGTGCTCTTGGAGGTCTATGCCATCCATAATTCACTAATAATTCATCACCAACATGTAATGAAGTAATAGCATTGACAACCATGTATCTTGCTACATCTCTACTCATGTATGGTGATTCATGACTATTTTCACGCTCCTCAAATGTGCAATTAGTCCTTGAACTATTATGTAACCCTCAACTACTATTTATTAAACCTGCTATATTTCCATGCATGAAATGTCTTCCATCAATATATAATCTTTCATTTTCTGCATGTGAAATCCCTCTACTAGTAAGGGATGCTCCATTCAAGCATATTCCATAAGTACTCATGCTTTGAACATAACGTGCAAGTCAATGCCAATCTCCCCATCCATATATAGGACCACAAAATGACATAAGACTGACTTCAGAGTCTGGAGGCACATCCAAATCCTCTACAATAAAGAGACCACGACCAACACTCATAATAGTGGATGGAGCAATCATATAGCAATTACCCCAAAAGTTAAAAACCTTTCCATCTAAAGGAAGTGGTCCTCTATTCCATCCTCCTTATCTTCTTCTATCATATGTTTGTACTAGAGAACGATCAAAAGCTAGCAATGGATAATCTCTAGCCGTTTTAGTCTCTAAACTAGGAGGTAGAGGATTTCTAGAAACCTCTAGTTGTAATTGATGAACAACAAGTCCATGAAGTGTATGAGGTATATTAGCATTATGAGTATGAGAATTATTATCATCATCATCATCGAACAACTATTCTCGTATATCAAAAAATTTGATTTTGTATATGGTTTTAATATAAAATAATCTCATTAATTTTTAGAAAAAATACATACGCAAGCATTATCACATTGACCAAGTGGTGGTGCACGCTCAAAAGTACCATACTTTGCCTCATGTTCAATACATTCCAATTGTGGTCTTCGATATGTGTGATAGCAAGACTTACACCAACATATAATATGCTCTTGATAGTAAAATTCATCATAATTCCGATCGGAGGATGGGAAGTCATTGCATGGTTAGGAGGTGGTGGAGTGCACTCTAATTAATCAGAATCTGATTATAACAAGAAAAAAACATATATCAATCATGTATCTATCCAATATATCTAAAATTAAAAGTTTGATATACTTACAATATATAGTCCTTGCATGATTAGGAGACAATGGTGGGGTTCTGTTTAATTGATCGGAATCTGGTATTAGATATTAATAATATGATTATTTACATACATAAACACTCACATATACATATTTACACATACACACATGTTCACATATACACAAATACACATGCTTGTGGGATAAATGCATGTATTTTGTATGAATGTGTGTCTATGCATACATGTGTATGTGTGTATGTATATATGTAAAGTAAATACAAATATATATACAATATAAATATAAATTAGTATATACTATATATATATATATATATATATATATATATATATATATATATATATATATATATATATATATATATATATATATATATATATATATATATATATATATATATATATATAACCGTTAGTGTCCATGTGAAAGGCCAAATGGCCACTGGACACTTCTTTGTATATGTTCTTTAATAAAACATATAGTGGCCTGGTCAGTCACGGATTGCAAGTTTGACTGCATTTGTAAGACCTAAGAAGTCTGTCTTCATGCTCTCTGTGTATTGTGTTTTCTATGTATTCTGCAACCTCTATGCGGAGTACTGTGTGCGGCCTTAGGAGCTCGGTTTTCTACTCCGAGCATATCGTCATGGAGCTCTCGAGAAGGAGAGCGCATTGTGGTGCATCGCCATTGAATTCCTTCACTGGTATCAAAGTAGTTCGAGGCAAAAGCTTTGTTCCTTTTGTGTGAGCAAAGCGAGCACCCCCCCCCCAAGGCTTACGACCAAGGCATAGACCTTGGCATACCTTGTCATCCGAGTCACCGAAGTCACCGTTGGTTGTGCGCAAGGGAGGACCTCAATGATCAAGGAATATAGAGGTTCACGGTACCTCCCGGGAGATCACCCATCCCAGTATTGTTGCCCTTGGAGCTCGCTTAACCGTAGCAATCTCTTGCCACTAAGCTACAGTCTTGTGGTGTCTGAAGAAGGGGAAAGACTAAGGTTGACATTACCTTGAACATGTTTTGGTCCCTCAAAGCTTCACTCCTTGCTTTCAAAGCCTATTTTTGAAGCATTTTTGGGTGTCTTTTGGAGCCATTTTGGAGTAGTTCCGCACATAGTTCTCTTCACACAGGTCCAAGAACATCAAGAAGAGTGTTCTTTGTACACTTGTAAAACTACAGGTTTCTTGAAAGGTTTCAGTTTTGGTGGGAGCAGTTGTTGCAAAAATTTATGCAGGATTTTTGAGCCTAAAACATCAGAGTTGATAGACACTTGCAGGTGTTATTGGCTAGTTTTTGGGCTGTGTATTCAGCCTTTTAGTGTCATTTGACTGCATATATTGAGCACATACACACCATGTATGCTTCTGTGGATACCGCTTATGTATGTCCATGTGGTCATTGATATAACGGTTATGTTCTTTGCATAAAGCCTTTTACGTTTGATAAAGAGGGTCGTGGTGAGGTTTTCTTAACTGGGAGACACCCAGATGTCGGGGTCATAGGAGATGGAAGACTTACCCAGCCTCGCCATAGGAGATGTATGATAGTTGTTCATAGGTGCTCGATAAGCCTAGTTGGTTTTTGTTGGGTAATTGGTTATATGCAGTGGAGTCAGTGATTCACTATGCAGGAAAACATGTCAGTACTTGCAGTTTTATGATATTTTGACACTGGTCATATGCTCATTTTACAGAGGATACTCTGGCAAAATTTTTCCAGATTTTTGGTTTAGTCAACTATACAGTGGTTGATTTACTCCTTGATACACTTATTCATTTGTGTTTGGAATCTTCTAGCTCCATTATCATTCTATTCAATTCTCTACCATCATGGCATCAGAGGTCTCAGGCACATCCGGTGGATCAGGGTCTAGTGCTAGTGTTCCAAGGAGGAGCTATAACTTGCAGGGCAAAGACCATTTTGAGATCCGAAAATTTGATGGCACAAAATTTGTTCTATGGAAGAATCAGATTAAAGATATGCTAATTCAAAGGATGCAATGGAAGCCAGTAAAGGCGATTTCAAAGAAGCCTGCTGACATGGATGAAGATGATTGGGATGAGTTAGATGAAATGGCCAGATCTACCATTCACTTGCACCTGGCAGATAATGTTTACTTTACAGTATTAGACTGTGAAAGTGCGGAGGAACTTTGGAAAAAGTTATGCAGTACATATGAAAAAGAGACGGCATCAAATAAAGTGTATCTGATGAGAAAATTATATGACCTTCGCATGAAGGACACAGATAGTGTTGCTGCTCATCTAAATGAGTTTGATGCTATATTCTCCCAGTTACAGGCTTAGAAAATGGATATGGATAATGAGATGAAAGCAGTATTGCTGTTATGCACCTTGCCATCATCATGGGATACGTTCTGCACAGCTATTAGCAATAGTGCACCTGGTGGTAAACTCGTCTATGATGACATATGTGGAGCACTCTTGAGTGAGGAGATTTGTAGAAAATCTATGGTTGGCACTCAGAGTGGAGATGCATATAATGTTTGTGATTCTTACCAAGGAAAGAATCAGCAACGTGGCAGGAGCAAGAACAAGGAAAAGAATGGTCAACGGAATAAGAGTAGAAGTAAATCAAGGAAGATGGATATGGAATGCCATTATTTTCATAAGAAAGGACATATGAAGAAAGATTGTTATGCATTAAAGAATGCTAAAGGTAAAGGACAGAATGTTGATGGGCATGTTAAACAGTTACCTGCACCATCTACTTCGTCTGTGAAGATTGAAGAAATTAATGCTATTTCTGATGATGCTGATGTGCTGACACTTGATAGTACTGTGCCAACTGAAACACTTATGGCTGATTCTGTTTCGCACACCTGGCTAGATTCTGGTGCTTCTTTCCATGTGACACCACAAAGAGAATGGTTCTCTAATTATGCAGCAAAGTCTCTTGGTACCGTGAGACTTGATGATTCTTACCAGTGTGACGTTGTGGGGATTGGAGATGTGGTTGTGCAGTTCATTGATGGTTCAAAATTTACTATGCATAATGTACGCCATGTACCTCAGTTTTCACGTAGTTTGATGTCAGTTGCTCAACTTGATGACCTTGGTTATAAGGTAGTCTTCTATGCTCAGTCCTTTTGTATATCAAAGGGAAATATGGTTATTGCAAAAGGAAGCAAAGTTGGCTCACTTTATCCTTTATTTGTATCACAGAAAGAACACTTGTTAGTTGTTACTGAACAGCCTATGGCTTGTATTTGGCATGGTCGTTTGGGCCATATATCTTGTAGTGGAATGGAACATCTTTCTCGTTCTGGCTACTTACCTGTGTTATCTTTCTCTGATTTTTTATTTTGTGCGCATTGTCAATATGGAAAGCAATCCAGAAATGTGCATAGAATGCACATTGACTCTTCAATTCAGCCTTTAGATCTCGTCCATATAGATGTGTGTGGTCCTATGCCCACTAGGTCCTTAGGTGGTTCTCTTTACTTTGTCACTTTCATAGATGATGCTACTAGAAAAGTCTGGGTATATCCTATCAAATGGAAGGATGAGGTATTCCCTACTTTCAGAAAATGGCTTGCTTCAGTTGAACCTGAAAAAGGAATTAAGATTAAGGCTTTACGTTCAAATAATGGGGGTGAGTATACCTCACATGAATTCAGCCTTTTCTGTCAGTCTAGATGGATTCGTAGAGAGTTTACAGCTCCTTATATCCCAGTACAGAATGGTGTAGCTGAGAGGATGAACAGAACTATTCAAGATAGAGTAGTCTCTATGTTGCATCATGCAAACCTCTCACAAGGCTTTTGGGCAAAAGCAGTATTGCTTGCAGTTCATGTGATTAACCTTTCACCTAGCACTGCCAAAGGTCTAAAAGTGGCACAAGAGCTGTGGATAGGGAAGCCACCATATTATGATCATCTTCGAGTTTTTGGGTGTGAAGCATATGTTCATATACCCAAGAATCTTAGATAAAAGTTGGACCATAAGTCAAAGAAATGCATTTTTCTTGGATATGGTTGAGAAGGACAATTTGGATATCGCTTATGGGATCCTGAAACACGGATAGTGATCAGAAGTAGTGATGTCATTTTCAATGAGTCTAAGATGCATAAACAACCCATTAAGGAGGTTGAAGTGAGAAGAGTGGTGTTTGAGGATACTAGTCCTCCAGTTAGCATGCATAAAAATGCTGCACATAGGTATGTTCAAGAGAATGTCCATTCAGATCAGTTTGCACATGTTCCTGTTCATCAACCATTGAGACGTTCTGCACGTGTCTCACATCCACCTGATAGATATGTTCAAGGTTTAGATTTTGTTATGCTAACAGATGCCGGTGAGCTTTCTTGCTACAAAGAGGCTATGCAGACAGAGGATCATGTCAAGTGCGAGCGTGCCATGAAGAGTGAGTTGGATTCTATTCACAAGAATGGTACTTGGGATTTAGTACCTTTTCCAAATGGCAGGAAAGCTTTACCATGTAAATGGGTATATAAGCTAAAATTCACATCAGATAGTGCTTCTCCAAAGTATAAAGCACGACTTGTTGCAAAGGGTTTTAAGCAACAACATGGTGTTGATCTCGAGGAAATCTTCTCTCCAATGGTCAAGATGACTACCCCACGCATGTTGCTTGGATTTGTTGCAATGGAGGACTTAGAGTTAGTCCAAATGGATGTGAAAACTGCTTTCTTGCATGGAGATCTTACAGATGAGATCTACATGGAACAACCAGAGGGTTATGTAGTTCCTGGCAAGGAAAGTCTAGTTTGTAAGCTCAAGAAGAGCTTGTATGGACTTAAACAGTCCCCTAGACAATGGTACCAAAAGTTTGATGCTTTTATGAAGTCTCAAGGCTATTCTCAAAGCAATGAGGATCATTGTCTCTACACAAAAAGATGCTCATATGGCAGCTTGATATGTTTGATACTTTATGTCGATGATATGTTGATTGCTGGGAAGTCCTCTTATGACTTGTCAATTCTCAAAAAGAAGTTAAGTCAGACATTTGAGATGAAGGATTTGGGGGATGCCAAACATATTCTTGGCATGCGCATTACTTGTGATAGGATTAAAAGATGCATATACTTGTCTCAAAGTGAGTATATATCCAAAGTACTTCACAGGTTCAATATGCAGGGTGAAAAGGCATTGAGTACACCTTTACCCACATATGTGAAATTGAGCAAGGATGATTGCCCCAAATCAGATGAGGAAAAGGAATTCATGACCAAAATTCCCTATCAGTCTGTTGTTGGTAGTCTCATGTACGCTATGGTAGCTACGAGACCAGACATTGCATTTGCAGTGGGAGTTGTGAGAAAATATATGTCTAATCCTAGCAAGAAACATTGGGAAGTGGTCAAGATGATTTTGAGATATCTGAGTGGCACTAAGGACAAGTGTCTATGCTTAGGTAGAGGGAAAGCATCCATTATTGGTTACACAGATTCTGACTATGCTGGTTGTGTAGACAATCGTAAGTCTACATCAGGGTATATTTTTCATTTTGCTAGAGGTGCTATCTCTTGGAGATCTCGTCTTCAAGAATGTACAGCTGTTTCCACCACAGAAGCAAAGTATGTTGCAGCAAGTGAGGCATGTAAGGAAGCATTATGGCTTTCTCTTCTTGCTTGTGATATGGGTTTACCTCAGCATGTACCTCGCTTGCTCAGTGATAGTCAGAGTGCCATTGCTTTGGCTAAGAATCCGGTCTATCATGCAAAGACCAATCACATTGAGGTCAGGTATCACTTCATTAAGAGATTGCTTAGCCACTGAGTGCATTATTCTTGAGAAGGTTCACACTCGAGATAATGTTGCAGATGCTTTGACTAAAGCTCTACCACATGATAACTTTCGACACTGTTGTCACTTGATGGGGGTTACTTGATCCTTGATCTTACACAGTCACTTGTATACTGTGTAACATGCGCATCAGGTGGGAGGTATAGTTTGTATACTTACACTCAGGTATTCTTTATCATTCTTTATTTTTCTCCCATAGTTACTTTGGCCATGTTGGCCTTTAGTGGGAGATTGTTATCGTTAGTGTCCATGTGAAAGGCCAAATGGCCACTGGACACTTCTTTGTATATGTTCTTTAATAAAACATATAGTGGCATGGTCAATCATGGATTGCAAGTTCGACCACATTTGTAAGACCTAAGAATTCTGTCTTCGTGCTCCCTGTGTATTGTGTTTTCTGTGTATTTTGCAGCCTCTGTGCGGAGTACTGTGTGCGGCCTTAGGAGCTCGGTTTTCTACTCCGAGCATATCATCATGGAGCTCTCGAGAAGGAGAGCGGACTGTGGTGCATCGCCATCGAATTCCTTCTATATATATATATATATATATATATATATATATATATATATATATATATATATATATATATATATATATATATATATATATATATATATATAATATATATATATATATATATATATATATATATATATATATATATATATATATATATATATATATATATATATATATATATATATATATATATATATATATATGTGTGTGTGTGTGTGTGTGTGTGTGTATATGTGTGTGTGTGTGTATGTGTATTTAGTATGTATGTATGTATGTGTAAGTGTATGTATATGTGTATGCGCATGCTATATGTGTGTATGTATGTGTATGTATTGTGATTCTTTTTTCCTGTTTGAGATTAAAATAACAGGAAATATTGTATGGTGGAAAAAAATAAGAGGAGACCTAACATTCCACCTCAGACATGGCAATTTTTTCATAGACAGCTACACCTTCAGGAGTCATTTCCTCAGTAGTAGGTATACAAATTAATAGTTTATATTTATAATTCTCATATGTTTTATTTATTTTCTACATTTAATTTATGCAATTCTTTTCTATTTAAATAAACAGGCTGTTGCAAAGAAGAGAATTGAGTCGGGCCACACATCTCACTTAGGCCAAATGGGCCATCATGATTTTGTAGCTGCATTTGTAAGTATATATGTTTGTATAAGTATATTTTTTATTTTAGTTAAAATGCAAGAGACTAATCTTTTTTATTTGTTTCAATGCAGTGAAAGCATTATGGTCAATATCATATGAAACATGAGATCGAGTATGCTACACATTTTGGATATCAATGTTTGAGCGAGTATATGCAAGATCATCTGGATGCATTTGTGAGTATTATAATTATTTTATTTTTATGGATGTTTTGTATGTTTTACTTATTTATGTTTTGTTATATGTAATACAGGAGTATTATGGAGAGGCGGATATGGATGAGGTGAAGCGATCGACACAGAAGGGACGATCTCGATCACAGAGTGCTCGCATCGCTACCCATGATGCCACTGCAGATACATCAAATCATGCGGATGATCGTGATGATGAGGATGAGGATGAGGATGATGATGATGATGATTATTAGGATTCTTGATTATGACATTGGATATGTATTTACACACACACACACACACACACACACATATATATATATATATATATATATATATATATATATATATATATATATATATATATATATATATATATATATATATATATATATATATATATATATATATATATATATATATATATATATATATATATATATATATATATATATAATTTGTATATTGTTCATTCCAATTATGTTTTGAATTGTGTGTATGGTATTAAGTAATGAAAAGTCTTGTTCTCTTGATTTTTATTATTGTTTATACTTAGCATGTGTTTTATTACTTTAATTATATAATTCATTCATATTTATGTGTGCTTGTGTGTGTATAAAATGTATATATGCACATGTAGGTATATATCTATATTTGTGTAAGTGTGTCTATATGCATGTATATGTATGTATCTATGTATATATATGTGCATGTATGTATGTGCATATGTATGTGTGTATATGCATGTATCTACATGTGCATGTGTAAGTGTATGTGCATATGTATGTGTATGTGTATGTGCATGGTATATGTATGTATGTGCATGTATATATGTAAGTGTATGCGTATATGTGTGTATATGTATGTATGTGCATGTGTATGTGTGTTTATGTATGTATGTGCATGTGTATGTGTGTGTATGTGCATATGTGTGTGTACGTATGTGCATATATATGTGTATATGTGTGTGTATATGTGTGTGTATATGTATGTATGTACATATGTATGTGTATATGCATGTATGTGCATGTGCATGTGCATGTGTGTGTATATGTATGTATGTGCATGTGCATGTGCATGTGCATGTGTAAGTGTATATGTGTATGTATGTGTATGTGCATGTGTATGTGTGTGTATATATATGTATGGCATGTATATAAGTGTATGTGTATATGTGTACATGTGCATGTATATGTGTATATGTATGTATGTGCATGTGTATGTGTATTTATATGTGCGTAGTGTGTGTACGTATGTGCATATATGTGTATGTGTGTGTATATGTATGTAGGTGCATATGTATGTGTATGTGTATAAACATATACAAGTGTATGTATATGCATGTGTATATGTATGAAACATGCATGTGCATGTGGATGCATTTCCATTTGCATCCATGTGTATATGCATGCATGTGAATGTGCATGCATGTGGATGTGCATATACATGTATTTAAGTATGTGTTAATGTGTGTATGTATATGTATATATGTAATAAGGCATGCATGCAAGTCTTTTTATGTGTTTGTAGAAATGTTTGTGCATATGCATGTGTATGTGTGTGTATATGTGTGTATGTGTAAGTGTATGTGCACATGTATGTGTGTGTATGTGCATGTGTATATGTGTGTATGTGTAAACGTGCATCTTCATGTATAAGTGTATATGTGCATATCAATAAGTGTGAGTATACTAATTAATGAAAATAATACAATTCAAATGATATACGAAGAATGGAAATTGTACTTACAATAGTTAGCCATATTTTTTTCTTGGTTAACTTCTTGAATAACCTGCAATAAAGAGAGAGAGAGAGAGAAAGAAAGAGAGATAATTCAAAGAGAGAAAGAGGTAGAAAGAAGAGAAACACAAAGAGAGAGACAATAAGATAGAGATTAGACAAAACAACAATTCAATAAGCGATTGTTTTAGCTCATAAGCGTAGTGCAATTGTGAACATTGGAGAGCTCTTCAATTAGATGTGTGTAGATGCCGATCGAAGAGCCTCCAATGTTTTTATCTTTTTCATCAAAAAACCATCGTGTAATTGATGCTAAACCATCGTATATCCATCTCCAGATAGCATTGCATAAGTGATGCTATTTATCGTCATTTATGCAACACAATTTAGTGTCGCTTATGCAACGCTTTTTTATATCGTCGCTTTAGCGATGCTCAATGTAACTGTCACAATGCACATCGCTCCCCATGTCGATAACAATGTCAAAGTTTTTGTCGTTTAGCTGGCGTTGCATGTTTGATGCTTGTTGCGACACTTTATGCAATTTTATAACAACAAAATTGTGTCGCGTTAATCGTTGCTATGCACCCGTATTCCTTGTAGTGTTATGTGACTTGCCTCCTCGCAAGAAGGCCATTGGCAATAAGTGGGTATACAAGCTTAAGCATAAGCGTGATGGAATAGTTGACTATTATAAGGCTAGGCTTGTTGCAAAGGGTTATGCACAGGAAAGCGGCATTAATTTTGATGAAACATTTGCTCCTACATGCCAAATGACTATTGTTCATAGCATCTGTGCACTTGCAGCTCATCATGGTTGGAATGTACATCAGTTGGACATTAAAACTGCATTTCTGAATGGTGACTTGCATGAAGAAGTGTATGTTTTTCAGCTCTATGGCTTTGTGCAAAAAGGCCACAAAAACCAAGTGTGTAGGTTGAGGAAGGTGTTATATGGTTTAAAGCAAGCACCACATGCTTGGTATGAAAAGACACATGCCTATCTGATTGCACATGGTCTTGAGAAGATTCCAACTGCAAGCAATCACCTTATATGTTAAGTGTGCTAATGATGTGCTTCTAATCATTGTTGTGTATGTTGATGACATGCTGCTCATTGGTCCTCATGACAAGCATATTGCTGATTTTAAGGCTGATTTTGCCTCATTTGAGATGTCTGATTTGCGGCATTTGCATCATTATTTGGGCATTTAGTTTATGCAACTGATGTGTCAAACAAAATATATTGACACGTTATTGCAGCATTTTGGCATTGAAGATTGTAAACCTATTGCCACTCCTATTGAGACATGTTTACGATTGAGTCTTCATGATGCTTGAGATGCATTTGATGTTGTTCTCTATCAGCAGTGCTTATGCATTACTCGGCCATATATTCAGTTTGTTGTCTCACATATGAGCTTGTCTATGCATTGCCCAAGTGTCAAGCATTGTCATTTTTTTCCATAAAATATTTCCAATTCAAGTGATTTTCATCACTACACACACATTGTAAATCCCGTTTTTGGTAGAATAGACTCCATTTTGTTCAAGCCAAGGAGTCCTCAAGCTTGAGGAGTATTAGAATTAGCTACATACCAATATTTCATAATTTTTAGACTCCGTTTGAGCCCTCAAATAGGCTCGAGAACCTAATTTTTAACTAGGCCAGACACTAGGTCTAGACAAGACCAAATCTAGTAAAAAAACTATAAAAAGAGCTAGAGAGCTCATTTTAGGGGGTAGATTATTTGTGAATTGAGCTTATGTAAGAGACTTTTTGACTAATGCAAAGAACTCCATTGTTCCTCTCATTATTCTTGCCTTGTGTGCGCGTGTGTGTGTATGCGTGTGCATGTATGTGTGCTTCTCACTCACGCACTTGTGCCTTCACTTGCTCATAGTCTTCATACTAGTCCTCACATCTCCACGGATTGACAATTATGAGGTGGATCTCCTCACATTGGTACTTGCCATTGTGCTAGAGTGACACCAAATTTGGCACCGTTGCCGGGGAGAGAGCTTCGAGGACGAGCGTGTGATGGTAAGACGTAGAGTTGAGACATTGGAGTCATAGGTAATATCCTTTCTTTTCCATATTTTTCTTCTTTTCTTTCTTGTTTTTGCATCACCACCATCACCGTCATCATCCTCACCATCTCACACCTCCATCTCCATCTTCACAAAAATTTCAGTTTTTGGTCATATTCCACTCCCCACCTCATTTCCCTCATTTCACTTGTGAGAGAGAGCGAGAGAGAGCTTGCATGCTATCAATTTTTGTGTGTTTTTTGAGCTTTTACTATAGGATCTAGCTGTACCACCATCTCCAGCAGCTTGCGCAGGTACGATAGACTCTGCACAGGTCTTGGGAGGACGACCTCTGTCTATCACGACAGACAGAAAAACTTAATATTTTTTGAATGCATGTTTGGCACGATAACCTACACCACGAGAGCACTCCAAATCACTAAAAAATTTGCGTTTTTTCAGTCTATCGCAACAGACACAGTCTATCGCAACAGACACAATCTATCGCGACAGACAGCGTCTATCGCAACAGACACCATCTATCGTGACAGACAGGCCCACGACATACGACAAACCCCGTCTATCGCGACAGACACCCGTCTATCGCGACAGACAGAGACCTACGATAGAGACCGTCTATCGCGACAGACACCGTCTATCGCGACAGACCAAAAGGCACGACAGACGACAGACCCCGTCTATCGCGATAGACACCCGTCTATCATGACACATGATAGACCCTGTCTATCATGACAGACACCCGTCTATCGTGACAGACAGAGACCTATGATAGAGACCGTCTATCGGGATAGACACCGTCTATCGTGACAGACATCATCTATCGCAACAGACCAAAAGGCACGATAGATGACATACCCCATCTATTGTGATAGACAGAGACCCATGATCGAGACCATCTATCGTGACAGACACTGTCTATCGCGACAGACCAAAAGGCACGACAGACGATATACCCCGTCTATCGGGACAGACACCCGTCTATCACGACAGACAAGCCCACGACAGACGACAGACCTCGTCTATCACAATAGACACCCGTCTATCGCGACAGACAGAGACCCACGACAGCCAGTGTCTATCGCGACAGACACCGTCTATCACGACAGACACCGTCTATCACGATAGACAGGCATTTTCGACAAAAAATAAAGGGGTAAAATTTTGAAAATTTAGGCTAAATTTTAGGCATATTTGCATACTCAATTACTCCTACACTTATAAAGGCCTTAGAAAAATACACTAAACTCGTGAAAGGATCTGTTTGTCTGTTTACCCCCCTAAACCCTGAACTGTCATAACTTTTTCATATGAAATCCGTTTTTTGAGCTCTAGGGCTTGTCGGAAAGCTCGAGGCATATACTACACGCATTGATTTTATAAGAATAATGCATTGATTTTTAGATAGGGTATTTTGAAGTTGATCCTCTATGGGCTAGGTATACCAAGGGAGCTCTAGAGGAAATTTTTTGGCAATAGAAAAGGGGGAAAAAGGGGTCATTAAAAGTGTCTGAGATAAATTGTATGTCAATTGAAGGATCAAATTGGAGCTAAACTTGGGATTTTTTACAGGATTATCGAGAGCTCTTGGAGAAATCAAAGCAAGTGCGAGTGTGAGCAGGCCTGGGAACGTGCTTCCTGGGCAGACAAGCATAGCAAGGAGGAGCGACTTGAGGTTGGAACATCTCTTAACCCCCTCGGTCCATTCTTAGCATAGGCTAAGTGCGAGTAGTGGTCCAAATTGACTAGGGATACGATAGGAATATCTTTACTACTTCTGTGTTCCTAGGTATGATTGAGTCTTCGTTTCTTATCATGACCGTGGGTGCTCTCATACAAGTAGACTTTGCTTCCCATGGACGTGTGAAATGGGGTAGCTCTTGTAAGGAATTGGACTCAAAGTCTAATCTCTCTTGAGATTGGGCACTCTCGTGCTCTCCATAAATGGAAGGAAGGTCTTGTGGGAATTGATCGTGTGTGTCATCCAAAGTTTCAATGGGAGGAGGACCTTCACTCTCTTTAGCCCATTTCTCTTCTTGAATCTCTCGCAAGAATTCTGGTGAGTATCGATTCATACAAGAAGAGGTGTCTGGTTCAGTGGAGTTAGGCACATAAGCTTCCTTGGGGGGAATGCTTATTCTATCACTTGCCTTCTCCTTAGCCTGGGAGTTGGCTCCTTTTCCAGAATGGTCTCCAATTATCGTCTCCAATCTATCGAATACACCATCAAAATGCAATGGTGTTCTAGTGGAGCTAGAGCAATTGAAGAGGCGACTAGCCTCAAACATAGCTTGAGCCAATTCCACCATCTTGGCACACAACTTGGTTTGTTCGAACTCTAGGTCAACTCTAGGGTAACATCTTTCATGATTCGTTACATTTGGCCCTGCCTGGATCCTGGCCTGATATGCTCTGAGCCTCATATCTATGTCCTCGGGAGTGGGATCTGCTAAGATTGATCCTACTCGGGGTGGTGGGTGGGTTACGTGTGGTGAATTAGAAGGTTGAGGGATGGAAGGTGATGGGGATGGTAGTGGAGGTGGGGTGTGAGAGTGCGTTTGAAATGTGATTTCTATTATTTTGGCCTTGGTCTCTCACAGACTTTCCTCGAGTTTGCTCATCTTTCTCGCCCATTGCCTTTTCATACGTTCACGGCTATCTCTCCAAGCTCTTGTTCTCTTCTTATTCTGACTCTCAGTCTCGCTAACCTCCGCATTCTTTTCCTGGCCTAAGTCTTGGTCTTGCGTAAGTGCCTGAGCTCTCGTGATGACTTGCACTGGGGTTGTGGAAGTCACGCTTCCCATGGAGTTTACCACTAAGCCAATAACATTGATAGGAGCAATTTTTGGCATATTGTTGGGGTTCTTGGGACACTCTCGTATCAAGTGCTCCTTCTCACATTCCGGACAAAAGCCTTGAATTGTCACGGATTGGGTTTGTGTAGGTGCAGGTAGAGGGAAATCACAAATGAGGTGATCTCCTTGACAGCGATAGCATGGCCCTCTAGGAAATGGAGGTCTCATCGGCCTAGGCTGGGATCTTGAGTTGGGGTTTGCATACATGACATTTGCGTATTCCGGCTCCCAACTAGATTCACTCGGTTCTTCATAATAATATGACTCACTATGCTCCGGTGACTGCATGTAGTAAGCCTGTGGGCTCTCGATATGTGTAGAGTCAAAACTATGATCACTTGGGTCACTTTTTGAAAGCGATGGTGTCACAGGCACTATAGCCCTATTGGATTTTCTTTTGTAGATGCGTACTTTATTGGAATCACATTGGCGTGAGGCGGGGGCCGCTACACTAGGACTGGCTGAGGTCTTTGCTGCCCTTGATAGGGTGGTTGGTAGGGTTGTTGGGCTCTACTATACTGTAGTTGAGGGTACTGATTCTGGTATTTCCCTTGCTGTGGGTAAGCCAGGGGATAATTTTGTCTAATAGCTTGTTTGTTGTAAGGGCAGTTTTGTGCAGTGTGATTGGTGTACCTCCTTTCTATGGTGCAGTATTGGTTATTGGGATTAACTTGGGGTTGAGCCATGATAGGGCACACATTAGCCATATGGTCTCCTCCACAAGTGTAGCATCATTTTCCTGGGGCAAATCTAGGAATTTGCTTACTAGAAACACCTAATTTTTGAGCCACCTTTTCTACTAGATCCTCAATCTATGTGGATTGTGAGGAAGTGAGGCTAGTAGAACTACTAATCTTTATAGATCTTTGAGAGCTCTAATTCCTCCCCTAGATTATCCTCAATGTCTATGCACATGTGTACACATTCTTCTATGGATCTAGGATCCTTCAAGTACACATGATCTTAGTTTGGTACTTAACAATCCATCTAGAAATAAGGCCACTTGCTTGGCTGGAGTGGGTAACTCTGGAGTAGGGCATCTCTCTAGGTATTGTCTAAACCTTCTCCCTGCGAGCCTCACTATCTCTTGAGGTGTCTGTTTGAAGCTGTATATCAGGGAGGATGTGTTATGCCTAATACCACTCTTGGAAAACTCAGTGATGAATGCTTCCAGAAGTTGGTCTATACTTCTGTACTAAAGTGCAATGTAATCTCACTTTAGAAGAGCTACTCAAGGACAAGCCTGAATTGTGGAAACATGTAGCTAAGCAAGTGCCAGACATGTCAAAACCTCGTTCCCAGGTAGGATCTCATAGAACAGTACCGGAAATAACTTTGGACAAGATAGGAGACATGAGCGAAGGAGAAGAAGGAAACACCTATCTCCCTATCACTCATCAGGGTTACACAACGAAGGCCATTTTGGACTCAGGTGTCGGGGTTGCAATTGCTACCACTTCCTTATGGAAATGTTGGGGCAAGCCAGCACTCATGCCCACTAGAATGAAGCTACAAATGGCTGATGGTCACATTGAAAGACCCCTAGGGCTACTAGAAGGAATAACTCTTACCACTTGTGGTGTAGAGTTTGAACATACTTTTGCTATATGTGACTTTAGCAAAAATCATGCCTACGAGATGATTATGGGAAGACCCTTCTTGAGGCAATTGCAAGTAGTGCAGGATTGGGGGACAAATTCTTTGTATCTGCAACACTTGGGTGTCACCACCAAAGTATCTCAAAGATTTCTCTCATAGAGATGTGCCCCCTATTCAATGGAATCCCATCCATAGAGCTAAAGATGACACTGAGTCAGTGCATTCCATAGGATCAGGATCCTCATGGATGCATGAAGACACTCACCTATGGATGTGTAAAGTAGCAGTAGAAGAAGAGAAGAGAGAAAAAGCTAGAGAGATAGGTGCGAAGGAAACCCATAGATCAGTTCAAGACCCAGCCTATGCACCTGTAGTCTTTCCTGATGAAGAGTTTGAGCCTCAGGGTTGGGCAGAAACCTTAGCAACAATGGATGTAGCCATCAATGAAGAACAATGGACACCCCACTACGACGAGGATGGCTATGACATTTCAGTCTTCTCCATAGAGCCAATCATGGGAGACTCGGTTCTAGAAGAATGTGAACCTAGCATTGATGCATTAGAGGATGCAAGTGACTCTGATTTAGAGTCAATCATCATGGATCCACCATTTGCATCAGATGAAGAATACTTCCATGCGGTAGAAGTTTACCCTCAGAGACATGAAGAGATCACTAATGATATGAGATTAACCACACAAGTGACCACCAAGAGGGAAGGAAGAAGAAAGAAGTCACACCAGAGGAGGAAGAATCCTTGTTCGAGGTCCCAGAAAACTTCAAGAAGTATGAAGTTGAAGATAGGAGAGTCATGATAAGAATGCCAAAACGTGATGCCCAAGCAGGAGAGGCCTATGATAACAAAGAAACCACCAAGAAAATAGTGGTAGCCATAGAAGAAGGAGAGGAGAGATGCACGTACATTGGACATGACCTTACTGAAGAAGAGGAGCAGGAGTTGATTGCCTTACTACGAGAATATAGAGATGTCTTTGCGTGGAGTTACAAGGACCTGAAAGGGGTAGACCCGGACATATGCTCACATACGATTCCCATGACCTCAGAGGCCAGACCCTCTAAACAAAAGCCATACACATACAATGACAACTATGCTGCCAAGATCAAAGAAGAGATAGACCGCTTGGTGGAAGCCGGATTTATCTATGAAATTGAGCACACTGAATGGGTATCCCCCATTGTAGTGGTGCCCAAAAAGAATGGCAAATTACGTGTGTGCATTAACTTGAAGAAGGTTAATGCAGCCACTATCAGAGATAGTTATCCGCTTCCTATCACTGAGCATCTATTAGAAAGGGTAGTAGGAAAAGAAGTATACAGCTTCCTGGATGGGTTCTCTGGTTATAATCAAGTAGCCATTGCACCAGAAGATCAGCATAAAATGGCTTTTGCCACAGAGTGGCGTATATTTTCTTTTAGGGTAATGCCACTTGGGCTTACCAATGCTCCTGCAACCTTCCAGAGATTGATGTGCCATGTGTTTAAAGAGTTCCTTAGAAAGAATTTGGAAGTCTATGTTGATGATCTCTGTGCCCACTCCAACATTAGACAGAAACATATACCTGAACTCAGGCAAACCTTTGACAAATGTAGAGAATATCAAGTTTGTCTGAACCCAGAAAAGTGTGTTTTCATGGTCAGGCAAGGCAAGATTCTAGGATACATAGTGTCAAGGAACGGCATATCCACTGACGAAGAGAAGGTGAGGGCTATTGCAGAACTACCTAGGCTTAAGAATGTCAAGGAAGTGCAAGCTTTCATGGGGCATTGTGGTTATTACCGACGTTTCATTCACATGCATGCCATCATTGCAAAGCCTCTGTACGGACTCTTGACCAATTTTGAGTGGACTGATGAGTGCAAGAAATCCTTCAATGAGCTTAAGCGATGATTGTGTTCAGCACCAATCTTGACTACACCGGATTGGAACAAGCCATTCCATGTCCATGTGGATGCATCCAATTATGCTATTGGGTATGTGCTTGCACAACCTACAGGTGAAGGTAATATGGATCTTCCAATTGCCTATGCTAGTAGACATCTCAATGCAACTGAACGAAATTATACCACTACTGAGAGGGAAGGATTAGGCATGGTGTATGCGGTTAAAAATTTTAGGCATTATTTGCTTGCAAATAAGTTTAAATTTTTCACTGATCATCAAGCATTGTTGTACTTGGTAAACAAGCCATGCAATACAGGCAGATTGGTGAGATGGTTCCTCTTGCTAATGGAATCCGACTTTGAGGTTGTGGTGAGGAAAGGCAAAACTCATTTGAGAGCAGACCATCTCTCTAGGCTCACATCTGGAGAGGCCCCACAAGGAGTATCAGATGACCTTCCTGATGCTTACTTGTTTAATTTGGAAGTTGTACCACTGTGGGCGAAGACCTTAGTGCTAGTACTAACATATGGACCTAAACATCCAGTAGTCAACACTCAAGATAGGGAGGTAGTAAGGGCCCAAAAGTACCATATCATGGCAGGGAGCATGTACAAGTACACGGATCAAGGAATATTATCTTGTTGTGTGGAAGAGGATGAATACGCGAAATGGTTGCAATTAGCACATGTTGGGGCATTAGAGCAACACTACTCAAGGCAAAGGACTTTACAAACACTAAAGAGACTCGGAGTGCATTGGCCACCATAGGATGTGCAAGGAATGCTCAATCTGCTGCACTAAACCACCAGTGGAACATGCCACTCTTTATCGAGTGTCTTTATTGCCAGATTGGAGTGAACTGTTAGTAGCCTTCCTAAGAACGAAAACATTCCCTCAGGAGATGGCAATGGCCAGACAAAGGAGCTTAGAACAAGAAGCTTTAGATTATACTCTCATTGGAGATAATCTATACAGAAGAGGAAAGGATGGGTATCTTAGAGTGTGTGTCCATGAGAGCAAATATCTGAAGATCTTGGAGACTGCTCATCAACTAGTAGCAGGAGGACACTTTGAACCAGATTGGGTGATCAAGGCAATACTACTTGCAGGCCTTTGGTGGCCAACCCTTCACATGGATGCACATACCTATGTGAAGAGGTGCGATGTTTGTCAGCGAACTCTGTATCCTATTGTTGACAGTCAAGGTCACACATAAGCATGGAAGCGCATCAATGAAGTGGACACACAAGAAGAAGGAGCATGTAGGGAGCTCCAAGAAGCACATGTCAAATTTGCAAAAGAAATCTCTATAAATATAGTGACTTTTGTCACTAAAAACCATTGTAAATACCATTTTCCATTTTTACAGCTCCATTTTGTTCAATCCGAGGAGTCCTCGAGCTTGAGGAGTATTAGAAGTATCATCCTACCAATTTTCATAATTTTTAGATTCCGTTTGAGTCCCCAAATAAGCCTTGGAACTTTTTTTTAACTAGGCCGGACACTAGGTCTGGACAGGGCCAAAACCACTCAAAAAACTATAAAACGGGCTGGAGAGCTCATTTTGGGGGTAGCTTGTTGTAGATTTTAGCTTTGTAAGAGAGTTCTTTTGTAATCAAAGTCCTTCCATTGTTCCACTCTTTGCTCTTACTTTGTGCGCGCGTGTGTGTATGTGTGCATGCTTGTGTGCGTTCACTCATGCACTTGGGCACTTCACTTGCTCATGGTCTTCATACTGGTCCTCATGTCTCCACGGATTGACATTTATGAGGTGAAGCTCCTCACGTTGGTACTTGCCATTGTGCTAGAATGACACCAAATTTGGCGCCGTTGTCAGGGAGAGAGCTTGGAGGACGAGCATCTGACGGTAAGATGTAGAGTAGCAACATTGGAAGGTAAAAAAATCACCATTTTCAGTTCAATTTTTGAGTTTTTCTTCTCCTTCATCTTCATCATCATTACCATCTCCACCCACCTTCATCTTCTCAATTTTTTCCATTTTTTTGAGTACATTCACCTCGCTTTTTACTTGTGATTTTGAGAAAGAGCCTTAGAGAGGGTGCATAACTAAAATGTTGAAGAAATAGTACCAAAATAGTCGAAAATCAGAGTGATCTATCCCGAACGTGACATAACCTGCGCCAAGTATCGTGAGTGCAATATCGCGGGTTTGAAGGGAGATTTGGCATCTGCAAACACATGGGAGTGACAAGGAGGACACAAGGTACTCATATTTGCAAAAAGTTTTGAATTTGGACTCCAAAAAATCCAAGTATCGTGTTCTCCCGCAGTCGAGTATAGCGATATCCGAATATCGTGATCTCCTGTGGTTGAGTATCATGATACCTGAGCAATATCGAGTATCGTTGAGGTTTTCACGATACCTAATAGATATCGTCTATCGTAAAGGATGCTCTCGTGATACTTGTGCGATATCGAGTATCGTTGTATTTTTCACGATACTAAGCGCATATCATATATCATAAGGTTTTTTTTCTGCGATATCTCACAGGTATCGAGTATCGTGATATTTTTCACGCGACACTTGTGTGACATCGTATATCGTGAGTTTGTTCCACGTGATATCTGTTGAATATCATCTATCGTAAGGTTCTTCTCGCGATACCTCTCCCATATCGAGTATCGTGACTTTTCCAGTGTGTCAAGTATCGAGTATCATGGGATTTCTCTTGGGTCAAATATCAAGTATCGTTGAATTGGCCCTGGCGATACTTGTGCAATATCGTGTATCACGAAATTCTCTCGCAACACTTGTTAGATATCGTGTATCGTGAAATTTTTTCTCGCAATATCTGTGGCATATCGAGTATCGTGGAGTCAAGTATCGCGATACTTATTAAGTGTCGTGTATCGCCTCTTTTGAAGCAATCCTAGAGAGGTCCAGTTTCCCTGTTTTAACCCCCAAAATCCTAGAGAGGTCCTGTTTCCCTGTTGGACTAGGAAGCAAGGGGTTCCACAAGATTTTGAGCAATTCAAAGGACAATTTTGGACTTGTAGACAAGGCTTATGAACCTAAGATCAAGTAGACACTTAAGAAGAGATAGATAAAGTACCAAATCATCTAAGGCTAGTGTCAACCACACAACCAAGTCGGGGACTCACAACTCAGTGGTTAGCACGATGGCCTGAGTTCACGGACGAGTGAGTCAAAAACGTCATTTAATTGGGAGAGACTCTTGGCTTCTGAAGACATGCATAGTCCATTACCTAGGAAAGGTTTTGTGTCCAGAGTGGAAGGGGAATATCGGATGTCTCTTCAATACATATCCACCAACTTGCAAAGAGTACCCATCTACCTTGATGGTCTACACAAGTCAGTAGCAAGAATGATAAACACTACCGAATTGGAAATAGTTCCAAGGCAAGCTGTCAAGTATGAAGGTGGAGTTTATAGGGACAAGATGGGCCAGATATATGTAGTAACCAAAAACCTTGATCAGATTAGTGAAAGAGGAGAGTTAGCTCAACAAGCAACTACCTCACAAAACCCATTTGAGACCCAACAAAGAACAGAAAATGTGATGTTAGGACAAATGATCCAAGGTAATATACCCAATGGACCACATGAGCAATCCAAGATGCTAGGAATTAACTCCCACAACCAAACTAGCCATGGAATAGGAAATATGAATAGAACCACCCTTAGGACAGAACCACCCCAAGGTGTAGGAGCTAGAATACATCCAGTAAAACCCACTTTTCCCATCATAAGTCGACCCCCAGAGCCCAACAGAATTCTGAGACCAATCCAATTGGCCAAATGTATGCGAAATCGTTACGATGGCACAGGAGAGCCGTACGACCACCTTGCAGAATTCAAGCAGGTATTGCGAGCGGAGCAAGTGGATGACTTTTCGCACAATATGAATCCTTAGGGCTAACCCTCATAGGAAAAGCCTTGAATTGGTTTCAATCCTTGGATCCAAGTTGCTTTGAACATATTGAACAATTCTTCCAAGAACTTATTTGGGAATTCACTAAGCGAGGGATCAAGCACAATTCGTCATCCTTAATACATAGTTTCAAACAAGCTCCTAATGAGACAGTAAAAAATGCAGCACGAAGATTTAAGTAATACATAGCCCGATGCCCTGTGATAGAGAGACCTTCTCAGCAAAAAATGATATCATTATTTTTAGAAGGTCTAACCAATGGAACATTGAGGATCTTAGTATACGTAAAACGACGACAAACCCTAAGTGAGTGTCTTCAGGAGTGTATAGATTTGGAAGACAACTTAGCTGAGGATCTCAAAACCACACAAGATTCTACCACATCAGAGGAAACAAGGAGCAATGAAACTTCTAGTTCGAGTTATGTGGAGGAAGTGGTAGAGTTAGTGGCCAAGAAATTAGGGGTACAAGGACAAAGGAACTATCAGAACTCCTCCTTGAGAGTGCCAATGTTAGGAAGTTGCACACATTGCGGTGGGGATCATATATCTCATGTTTGCATCAGAGAAGCATTAGGGTTATCACAACCTTACCCTTACGATAGACAACCAACTCAAGCGCCTAACATGTACTCTTATAGTGAGCAAAAGTACATCAACTACAACACCGAAAACTATCCAATGAATAGACAGCCACGACCGTTTGTACCACCCCACTGTAGACCATACGTGTACCCTCCTACAGAACAAGGAAGAGAAGTTCCTAGGTATAACCCATGTCCAGGACCACGAGGAGCAACAAGACCATATGAACATGGAGGATATAGCCAACCTCAATCTACACTAGGACAACAACCACCCCACCCACTAGCTCCGATACAAGGGCAAAACATCACAATACAAGTTGTTTGTCTTGAATGTGGCAAAGAACAGCTCCTGAGAGATTGTCCCAGACATCCCTCTAGTGCACCAAAGGTTACACCCGTTAATGTAGTACGTCTAGTAGGGGATTCAAGTTCCAGTAGCGATAATGTGGCTCATATACATGCAGTTACCAGGGCACAAGCCTTACAAAAAGCTAAACTAGCTGAGCAATAAGAGACAAGTGAATCAGGAGAGCCTAGTAAGAGGAAAACAAGAACTTGGAAGGATACTAGAGAGAAGGCCAATCGTAAGTGGACCAAAAAGTTATCCAAACTAGAAGAAAGCTTGAAAGATGCAAAAACAAAAATAGAAGATATTGCCTCTCAAAGCCCCTCGCAGGTCAAAAACTCCATCCACACCACCTCATCCCCACCCACCAACCATTGTAACTAGAACACCACAATCAGGGTCTATTCTTGCATATCAAAACCCAAAAGAGTTGGACATGATGTTCAAGGCATACCAGGCTCGACTTCAAGAAGGGCCAACACCTGCAAACCTAGATAAGCTATAGCAGATTTAGAGATTGAACCGAGAAAAATGTGCATTAAAATGGTGGAACTAGCTCAAGCTATGTTCGAGGCCAATCAATCATTCAATCAGACAAATGCTATTACACCGGGTCTGCACTTCGAGGGCTTACTAGAAAGACTAGAGCAGTTGGTAAATAAACCGCAAGTTTCTTTACCTCCACAGGCTCAAGTAACTATTGAAAGAGAAAGCTTATCACCAAAGAAAGTCTATGTTCCTGACTTCATAGATGATGGAGAACCTCTTTCAATTCAATAGCACACTCAAAAGTTCTTGCGGGAAATACAAGAAGAAAAATGGGCCAAGGAGAAGGATGTTCCCCCTCCTATTCTTGAGATTGACGACCTTCATGATCAATTTTCACAAGACATTCCATCTATTTATGGAGACCAAACAGATAAACAAGAAGATGAACGATTAGATTTTGAATCTAATTCTTTACAAGAGTTGCCACAGTTCACAGGCCCATGGGAATTTGAATCTCTCCATATCAGAGCTCCCACAATATTGATAAAAAATGAAGACTCGATGGTTCCAAGAAACACTGAAGTCATGAAGAATGCTAAGGTTCAGTGTCATCTTACTTTAGAAGAGCTGCTCAAAGTAAAACCTAAGTTATGGAACCATGTGAAGGATCAGGTTCTAGAACTTGATTCCAAAATGCCAAAAGCAGGCTCTAAAGAGCAAGTACCAGAGATACCTCTAGACAAAATAGGGGACATGAGCGAAGGTGATGAAGATAATACGTATCTTCCAATCACCTACCAAGGTTACACAACCAAAGCAATCATAGATTCATGTGCTGATGTTGCTATTGCGACCACCTCCTTGTGGAAGCGATGGGGCAAGCCCACATTAAGACCAACTAGAATGAAGCTTCAGATGGCTGATGGCCATGTGGAAAGACCTCTAGGATTGCTTGAAGGGATAACTCTAACCACCTGTGGTGTAGAGTTTGAACACACATTTGCTATATGTGACTTTGAAAAAAATAATGTCTATGAGATGATCCTAGGAAGACCCTTCCTATGACAACTGCAAGTTGTACAGGATTGGGGAACCAACTCCTTGTACTTGTAGTGCTTAGGGGTCACAACCAAGGTCAATTTGAAGGATTACTCCTTCAGAGATGTACCACCCCTACAGTGGAATCCTATCCACAAGGAGCAAGAAGATTAAGTCTCTCTGCATTCTAAAAGTTCATCTGATACATCTTGGATGCATGAAGATACTCATTTGTGGATGTGCAAGGTCGCAAAGGAAGAGGAAAAACGCTTAAAGGCAAGAGAAAAAGGAACTTCTCAAGGCAGTTCGAGACCCAGCCTATACGCCGATGATATTTCCAGATGAGGAATTTGAGCCTCATGGTTGGGCAAAAATCTTAGCTACCATGGACATTGTTGTCAACCAAGAACAATGGACACCTCATTGTGATGAGGAGGGTTATGATATTTCAGTGTTCATGTGTCAGCCCTTGCTAGAAGAAGGTGACTCTAATGACTTCATAGAAGAAGAAGAGAATGATGATGATCTAGAGTCCATTGTGATGGATAGTTGCTTTATTTCAGAGGAGCACTATCTTGAAGACATAGAAGTATTTACACAAAAAGAAGAAGAACCTCTCACAAGCATCAAAATGGTAAATTCAAAGGATGGGAGTGAAGGTAGTAAAAAGAAAAAGAAAAGAAAAGTAGTGAAACAGGAAGAGGAGGAACCATTGTTTGAAGTACCAGAGAATTTCAAGAAGTACGAAGTTGAGGACCAAAGAATTTTGGTACAAATGCCTAAGAGAGAGGCCACAATAGGAGAAGCATATGATTACAAAGAAAAGACCAAAAAAAATCGTAGTTACCATTGAAGAGAACAAAGAGAGATGTACGTACATAGGAGATGACCTAAGTAAAGAAGAGGAAGTAGAGTTGGTAGCCTTATTAAGGGAATATAGGGACGTGTTTGCATGGCACTATAGAGACTTGAAGGGAGTAGATCCGAAGATTTGTTCTCATACGATCCCCATAATAGCAGATGCCAAGCCCATGAAATAGAAGCCCTACACATATAATGACACCTATGCAGCTAAAATAAAAGAAGAAATTGACAGACTGATTGAAGCCAGATTTATCTATGAGATTGAGCATACTGAATGGGTGTCCCCCCATTGTAGCGGTGCCCAAGAAGAATGGAAAATTACGAGTGTGTATTAACCTTAAAAAAGTTAATGTTGATACGATAAGAGATAGCTATCCGCTTCTAATCACTGAACATTTATTGGAGAGTGTTATAGGTAAGGAAGTTTATAGCTTCCTTGATGGATTTTTCGGTTACAACCAAGTAGCCATTGCCCCCCAAGATAGATTTTGCCACAGAGTGGGGAGTCTTTGCATTTCATGTGATGCCATTTGGGCTCACCAATGCACCTGCAACATTCCAAAGGCTCATGTGTCATGTCTTCAAAGAGTTCTTGCGAAAGAGCTTAGAAGTATATGTGGATGATTTATGTGCCCATTCCCAAGAAAGAAGATACCACATTCCTGAGCTCAAACATATCTTCAACAAGTGTAGAGAATATCGAGTGTGTCTAAACCCAGAGAAGTGTGTATTCATGGTACGACAGGGTAAAATCTTAGGTCATATTGTTTCTAAGAATGGAATATCAACAGATGAGGACAAAGTAAGAGCCATAACCGAGTTACCGAGGCCAAGGAATGTTAAAGAGGTACAAGCCTTTATGGGACATTGTGGATATTACCGTAGGTTTATTCACATGTATGCAATTATAGCTAAGCCTTTGTATGCATTATTGACAAATTTTGAGTGGAACGAAGAATGCGAGAAGTCCTTCAATGAGCTGAAGAGACGCTTATGCACAGCCCCAATATTGACCACTCCTGATTGGAATAAGCCATTCCATGTACACGTGGATGCATCCAATTATGCAATAGGATGTGTGCTGTCACAACCAGCTAGTGAAGGGAATTTAGATTTGCCTATAGCATATGCTAGCAGGCAATTGAACGCTGCTGAACAAAACAACACCACAACCGAAAGAGAAGGCTTAGGCATGGTATATGCAATAAAGAAGTTTAGACACTATTTATTGGCCAACAAGTTTAAGTTCTTCACTGATCATCAAGCCTTATTATACTTGGTCAATAAACCTTGCAATACCGGACGCTTAGTAAGATGGTTCCTCTTACTAATGGAATATGACTTTGAAGTGGTTGTTAGGAAAGGTAAGACCCACCTCAGAGCGGATCACCTTTCTCGCATCACTTCAAGCGAGTCACCACAAGGAGTGTCTGATGAATTGCCCGACGCTTATCTGTTCAATCTAGAAGTTATTCCTAAATGGGCAAATAAGTTGCTACCAGTCCTAACCTTTGGACCCGCAAATAAAAATGTAAAAACAAACAAAGATGAAATTGTAAAATCACAAAAATATCAAATATTGGCAAGAAGCATGTACAAACAAGATACAAAAGATGTATTAGCTTGTTGTGTCGAGGACGATGAACATAGTAGTTGGTTGCAACAAGATCATGAAGGATTTCTAGGGAATCACTATTCTAAACAATGAACATTGCAAAACCTAAAATGTTTAGGAGTGTATTGGTCTAATGTGGACAAAGAAATTCATGAGTGGATTAAGAATTGTCCAATGTGCAAGGAGAGACCCCCCGTGGAGCATGCCACCCTTTATCATGTGTCATGAATTCCAGACTGGAGTGCTCCATTGGTAGAATTCATGCGATCGGGAACATTACCCAAGGAGGCTGGTCTAGCAAGGAAACGAAGCATGGAGCAGGAGGCTAAAGACTATGCCTTCGTAGGAGACAACCTATATAGGAGAGGAAAAGATGGTTACTTAAGATTGTGTGTTCACGAATCAGACTACTTGAAAGTCTTAGAAATTGCCCATAGTAGTGTTGCAGGCGGACATTTTGGTCCTGACCGAGTAATTGAGACTATTCTATTCTCAGGACTTTGGTGGCCCACTCTTCATATGGATGCACATACCTATGTGAAGAAATGTGACACATGCCAACGTGCCCAGTACCCAATTAAAAAAGATGAGATGCCTTTGAGGCCAATGATGAAAGGACGTGCATTCTCGAAGTGGGGCATAGACTTTGTAGGTCCTATTAACCCCCCAGCTAGAAATTCCCATGCTGAGTACATTATTGTAGCCACCGACTACCTTACAAAGTGGGTAGAAGTCAAAGCCACAACAACGAATGATGCTCAAACAACAGCAAAGTTCTTATTTGAGATTGTGTTCACGAGATATGGATTACCAATAGAGTTAGTAAGTGATAGAGGCACACACTTTTTGAATGAAGTCATTGAAAATCTTCTCCAAGAATTCTTGGTGATACATAAGAAGTCAGCCCCCAATCATCCGCAAGCTAACGGACAAGCTGAGAGCACAAACAAGATCCTATGTAATGTACTAACAAAACTAGTAAATAAAAAATGCTCTGATTGGGACAAACAACTTCATCATGCTGTTTGGGCTTACCGAGTTGCCTATAAAATGGTACTCAATGCCACCCCATTTCAGATGGTCTTCGGACAGAATGTTGTGCTACCATTGGACTTCCTAATCCCAACTTTAAAAGTAGCACAAGAGAATGAGTGGAATGGACACGAATTATCCACTAGGATCTTTGATCTAGAACGTTTAGGTGAGACAAGGCTACGAGTGGCGGTAGGCATCTATGCTGCAAAGAAAAGGCAAAAAGCATACTTTGATGCACACATCAAGGATAAAGGGCTGAAAGAGGGATACCTAGCGTTGGTTTATACACTAAAGCAACATGCCCATAAATTGGAAAAAAGAGGATATGGACCCATGATCATTAATAGAATTTCCACTAGAGGTGCAGTTCAATTGGCCACACTAGAAGGTGACATCCTGCCAAATTATATCAGTGGTTGTTGAGTCAAGCTATATCAAGAACCTCTTACAGAGGATATTCTAAAGAGACTCAACACTACTAAGAAGCGAAAAGAAGAAGAGTTAAGGGTTACAGAAGCAGCACAGGCAGAGGCTAGAGAACGCATTAGGAGAAATAAGTTAAGACGCCTAGGCTTAGATGTCAATCTTGCAGCCCCAAGACACCACATGGCCATGTGTCAAACATCAAGTGCAATTGCTTCTCAAATAATTGATCGACGTCCATTTATGACCATAGCGGTAGGACAAGGGAAGAATGCAAGGACGGTGAGAGCATTAATTGACTCAGGTGTAGCAACTAGTGTAGTTAGACTATCATACTGCCAAGCTTGCAATTGAACATAAAGCCTATCGAAGCCTATCTCATAGGATTGGGAGGTGTGGAAACCCCTTGTTTGGGCGAGGTAGAGCTTCCCATCTATCTTCAAGATGTTCCAATGCGAGTCAAAATGCTAGTGTGTGAAGATGAGGACCTTACAGAACCACTTGTCTTGGGTCAAGACTGGATCTATGACCATGCCATCAATTTAAACCTTAAAAGACAACTTCTTCAAGTTTGGGTACATGAAAAATGCATCACATTAGAATTAGAGAATTGCATGAGCACAAAGCCAAGTAGCACACATTCTCTTAGTTCTTCTAGACCTAATATGAGCCAAGAAGATGTTGTATGTGTCAAGCAAGATGTGATCCAGCCGGACTCAATCATGAAAGGATGGTCTCAAAGGAGCAAGGACCCCTCTTTTTTTGTAAAGACTCCTACAACAGCAACAATTCAACCAAAGAGGCAAGTAAAACAGTTTACACACGCGGCTACATCAAACAGACAAACCAAGTGCAAAAGGAACAAAGCTCAGGGCAGGAAACAGATTTGGGTACGAAAAGGCGAGCAACCACTAGCTTTGCCACAACCATTCCCATCAAAGCAAGCGAATCATGCTAAAAGAAGCACCAAGAAACGAGGACAAGCTCAATCCCAAGGTCTCCGACAAATTTGGGTACCAAAGCAATCGATGAAGGCCGACCATACTAACGTACAAATTTGGGTACCAAAGAAATTAGCTACAACTCAACAAGGGCAATTACACATGTTGGTACCCAAGGCACTCTTACATGCTCAAACACCATTGATCTCCCTCACAAGCAAAATCTCAACAAAGAAGCCAAGGAGAGGCAAGGGTCAGAACCAAGCACAGAGACCAAAAGAAGATCAAATCACCACTTCCAAGCGAGTAGGAAGATGTGCAAAAAGGGTATGGGTTTGGAAGCCAAAAGTACCCGTAACTTCCACAGAGCCAAAGAGCCAACCACGCTGGATACCAAAATTCAGAAAGCACCCAAAGATACAGAGGACAGAGCCTCTGTCTATAGGGTCAAATACTATCCTGAAATGGGTCCCTATAAGAAGGATTACATCATTTCAAGATCCAAGTGACCTCCAACAAAGACTACATCAACGTCCACTAGAAACCTTGAAGCCTCGACGTGCAACAACTATGTGCCTTGGCATAACCTTGTCTTTTGCACCATTCAGGTCATGCATTTCCAAAGTATGAATTAATATAGGGCCATAATACACGGCTCTACATAGACACAACTGAGAATCCAAGGCACATGATACACATCTGACATATGTAAAATATTTTATTTTATTGATTCTAACACCTTTCTTCTTCTTTTATTCCATTGTTTCAACCAACCAAAAAAAAAAAGAGAAGAAGGCGACAGGACAGGAGTGTGTACTTGAAGAATCTCTGATGCGAACCATCAACAGGGACATCCATCAACACGAAAGACAAGCCATCGATCAATCATCACGATGGGCATACAACATGAAGAGTGAAGATTGATGGACCTTTTACCATGGTAAGATCTGCCTCCTTTGGCAACACCACAACCATGATAGATTAGGAAACCTCTTCGTCAGAATATCCTTGAGCACTTATCTCAAGACCTCATTTCTTGCACCATGTTGCTTCCAATGCATTCCCCACGTATGCATACATAGGGCCACATTACACGGCCTTTCACAAGGCACATATCTTGTTAAACCCATGCACTAATGCACTTACCCATCATTCATTATGGGTTACAAGTACTTGGCATGAAAACAAGGCAAGTCATCTTTGGAAGAACCAGAAGACATCACGGTGATAACAACAAGTGCAAGGAAGCAATCCACCATGAGAGTTACTCATAACCAACATTGACAACCTCCTTTGAGTAGCTCACAATTTTTGAGATCTCACAAAGACACCATCAAGCTGGCATGCAAGGAAGAAATACATACAAAGGTGGCAGAGACAAAATGAAGAACCAGACAACTACCCAAGCTACAATTGGAAGATGGACCACTCTTGTGAACACATGATGGACACTATCTCTCCACACACTACATGGAACACCCACTACAACAAGGGTCTGTCTGGGACAACAAACTCTAGAGGGGGGGGGGGGGGGGGAGTGTTGACAGTCAAGGTCACACACAAGCATGGAAGCGCATCAATGAAGTGGACACACAAGAAGAAGGAGCATGTAGGGAGCTCCAAGGAGCACATGTCAAATTTTCAAAAGATATCCCCATAAATATAGTGACTTTTGTCACTAAAAACCATTGTAAATACCATTTTCCATTTTTACAACTCCATTTTGTTCAAGCCGAGGAGTCCTCAAGCTTGAGGAGTATTAGAAGTATCATCCTACCAATTTTCATAATTTTTAGATTCCGTTTGAGTCCCCAAATAAGACTTGGAACCTATTTTTTAACTAGGCCGGACACTAGGTCTGGACAGGGCCAAAACCACTCAAAAAACTATAAAAAGGGCTGGAGAGCTCATTTTGGCGGTATCTTGTTGTAGATTTCAGCTTTGTAAGAGAGTTCCTTTGTAATCAAAGTCCTTCCATTGTTCCACTCTTTGCTCTTACTTTGTGCGTGTGTGTGTGTGTATGTGTGTGCATGCTTGTGTGCATTCACTCACGCACTTGGGCACTTCACTTGCTCATGGTCTTCATACCGGTCCTCACATCTCCACGGATTGACATTTATGAGGTGGATCTCTTCACGTTGGTACTTGCCATTGTGCTAGAGTGACACCTATACATAAAGACGAGATGCCATTGAAACCTATGATGGGTGGACGGGCATTCTCTAAGTGGGGAATAGACTTCGTAGGTCCTATTAACCCCCCAGCTAAGGGTTCACATGCTGAATACATCATTGTGGCCACAAATTATCTGACTAAATGGGTAGAGGTAAAAGCCACAGCGAAAAATGATGCTCAAACGACAACTAAATTCTTATTTGAGAATGTGTTCACAAGATACGGGCTACCTATACTAGTAAGTGATAGAGGCACTCACTTCTTGAACGAAGTCATTGAAAACCTTCTTGAAGAATTCTTGGTAGTACATAAGAAGTCGGCCCCTTATCATCCACAAGCTAATGGCCAGGTTGAGAGCACAAATAAGATTATATGCAATGTATTGACAAAATTGGTTAATAATAAACGCTCTGACTGGGACAAACAGTTACATCATGCAGTTTGGGCATACAGAGTTGCCTATAAAACGGTACTCCAAGCCACACCCTTTCAGATGGTATTCGGCCAAAATGCAGTGCTACCATTGGATTTTTTGATACCTACCTTGAAAGTAGCACAAGAGCATGATTGGACATGCCATGTGTTGTCCACTAGAATCTTCGATCTTGAACAATTAGGTGAAACACGATTGAGAGGTGCAGCAGGAATTTATGCAGTCAAGAAGAGGCAAAAAGCATATTTTGATGCACACGTGAAGGATAAGGGCTTGAAGGAAGGAGACCTAATCCTAGTTTACACCTTGAAGCAACATGCACGGAAGTTAGAGAAGAGAGGCTATGGACCAATGATTATCAATAGGATCTCCACAAGTGGAGCAGTTCAACTAGCCACTCTAGAAGGCGATATTCTATCGAGTTACATAAGTGGATGCAGAGTCAAGTTATATCAAGAACCCCTTACGGAAGAGATGCTAAATCGACTCAATACTGCAAAAAAACGAAAAGAAGAGGAAAAGCGAATCCGAGAAGAAGCACATGCAGAAGCTTTAGAACGCATCCCACGAATGAAATTGAGGAGACAAGGTAGAGATCAGCCTATGCCTGACACTCAAGAATCTTTAGGCTATCACATGGCCATGTGCGAGGCTTCAGGTGAATGTTCCCATAAGATAGTAGATCGACAACCTTTTGTGACCCTAGAAGTAGGACAAGGAGAGAGTGCAAGGACCGTGAGAGCCTTAATTGACTCCGGAGCAGCGACTAGTGCAGTTCGACTTTCTTACTGCCAAGAATTGCAATTGAAGGTCAATCCTATAGAGGCATATCTCATAGGAATGGGAGGTGTGGAAACTCCTTGCATGGGCGAGGTGGAACTTCCCCTCTACGTTGAAGAGGTCCTAATGGCAGTAAAAGTGCTAGTATGTGAAGACGAGGATCTTATCGAGCCTCTTGTCTTGGGCCAAGACTGGATCTATGATCATGCAGTCAACCTCAACCTAAGAAGTGGACTTCTTCAGGCTTGGGTAGGCCAACACCGCATTTATTGAACTAAAAAATCAAGCACTCAGGCCACTAGAAAAGTTACCAAATCCTAGTCCCTCCAGGTTCCCACATGAAGATAACGATGCTATTCTTGTCCAAAGTTTTATGGTGCAAAAGATTGTCACTCTTGACAAAATTGCAGCAGTCAAAGAGGAGTTCCCTTCTTTTCCAAAGAGGATTCGAGGAAAGCAAGCCGGGCAACACATGACACAGGGGAGGCCAATGATCAAGAGACATGAGCACCAACCTGTACAATCTAGAGTACCTCATGGCATGAAGCAGATCTGGGTACGCAAGGGTGAACAACCCTCAGCTTTGGAGATAGGATCCCAAAGATGCACCAAACATGCTACACTGTCTAGGATCCCAACGAAGGAGTATCCGAGAATCAATCTAGACAAACCATTTCTATTTGGGCTCCAAGGTAGTCCATGAAGGTAATCCCAAATGCTAGACAGATATGGGTGCCCAAGACCTGCTTTTGAGCTCAAATAGCATCACCTCCGTTCACAAGATTGAATCAACACTCACAAGCACCCCTGGCACATGTAACCCCAGTGCAAACATCTACACTCCACACCTCTAACACTTCGGTCACACCCAAGAATGTCAGGGAATGGGTACCCAAAAGGTCCCAAATCCAACACAATCCTGTCCACAAACCTTCACATGTCATCATCACTAAAAGCTACACTCCCACAATCAAAATTTGGAGATTAAACCTCATATCAAACCACCTGACCCAAATCAGTCCCCTCTAATGTAGGTGCATTTTGAGTACATTGCATATCCAAAGTACGCATTTAGGACGCACACTAACCTACTAATTAACATTCTCACACATCACAAACACTCCACCCGCTAACCCCTAACCACTTGAATTGTCATGTTAGTATTGTGGAGGGAACACCATAACATCCTGTTTCCTATGCAATGCTAATGTGCCTATCTTCTTCTAGCAGATAAGCATCACCAGCTACACGTAGTCTCATGGCGGAAGCAGCATGTTCAAGCTCACAGGCAGGAGTAAGTACTGCAGGGATTGATGTGGACAGTCTACCTATTGATGTGCCACCAACTGAACAACCTGTAGAGCTACAACACCTACAACAAATACCTGTACCGGATCCTCCCACAGGAATAACAGAAAGGGTCCATGCTAATTCTCATTGGTTCAATGGCATGCCAGGATCCTTAGGAGAGGCCAAGTATATCTGGGAGTCCAAGTGTGAGCATGATAAGCAATGGGTCAGATTCCAGTTCTTTTCCAAGGAGTTTGAGACTCTCCAAAACACACAAGATTTGCAGACCATATGGGAGCGTGCAGGGCTGACCGAGTATTTTGCAGCACCCTTACCAAAACCAGATCTCCTATGATGTTACTACTTGGTTTCAACATTACAAGCAAATGAGGAAAGAGATAAACCAACATCATTTGTCCTTCCTTCTTTATTGGGCAACAATGAGTTGAAAAGGTTCGAATTCACATTGGAATTAGTGAGTGCTGCTTTGAATATGCACGGCAGCTAACATGAAGAACCGGAAGCTACAAAAGTTGAAAGATATGGCAGCACTCACACTGAATGTGTCCACTCCTCTTCGTATGTACATGCAACATTTTGTGTTTCCTGGTCAAGATCGATTCACTCAGCCCCACAAACGGATCGGGTTTGCTCTCTACTTGGCGGAGACAGGAGCATTTTCGATTAAGCTTCCTGTATGGATTATAGAGAAGTTGTATGAAGCAAATAAAAGGGCACATAGGAAGCTAATGGTGAATGGGTGTTGTGCAATCACACCCATCATCTACAAGTGCTTAGCATATGATGTACCTGTTGAACGTGCTTTAACTTGGTCGCAACTACAAATGTTCAAGAGACTCAAATCCGCCACACATCAATCCAAGCGCATGAGGGGTTCGATCCCTTGTGTTCAAACACGTGAAGTTTTGACGACCCCAGAAGTCTCACCATGAGGGGATGCCACTGTGCCTCCCTTTACCATTTGCATAACAAGATCTGGATCTGAAGGCACATCACAAGCTGCCCCCTCGACTCCTCCTGTCCCTCCTGAATTCGAATTTCCTGCGACTGGAGACGTTGAAGGGATGGTTACCTTTGATTTCGAATCATTCTTGCAGAATATACAACTCTTTGATGTAGAGTTCTATTTAGATACAGAAGAATAGGGCACATCTTCCCAAAGAAAGAGGAAATCCACAGAAGGCCGCCATGTACACTGGGATGATGAGCAGCAGAGAACTTTGTCGCAACAAATAGAACACTCAAAGGCTAAAGAAGAAGGAGGAGAAGAAGAGACCATTGAAGCCCTAGCTTACACAACAAAACTCTGAAGGCTGTATCAAATCATGGAACGAGTGCGATCGCAACATCTGCTCATCGAACAAAGTAGTAGGGTGCTCATGGCTCAGCTATTGGAAGAAGCTGGAGTGGACTCTGAATACAGCGAAAGCCTGCTCTTGGTGGCAGAAATGTATGGGGTAGTGGAAGTAGTTCAATCAGCGATTGAGAGGCCTCCTATGCAATATGATCCACGGAGATTCCAAACACGACCACAGTCAAGCAAAAATATCTAGATTCCCATTATGACGGCGGAAGGGCCTATTATTACATCCGAACCCATTGAGAAAACCTCCCAAGCAGCAGTAACCACTGGCCAAGAACATACGATCATCCATGAAGAGTCCACTGAACCACTACCACCAACACCCCCACCATCACCCCCTCGAACAGAAATTGTAGATACCATATTGACCACCCAACCCATAGAGAAAACCTTCATCTTCCATAGTCCCGCCTCCAGCTCCACTTTGTTTTCCTCCTTTGAAAACCCCCTATTTAATACCGCCACCGTCATGACTGAATCCTTCATAGAGCCTGCCCTCGGACAACCATCCCCCATGCCCTCAGTCATAGGCCATCCTGACTCTAGATCCATATTCTTTGGATTCTCGGCTACCACGCCACCCTTCATGCCCCCCCTGCCTTCAGAATCTCACCTCCCAAACCCCATCCCTCCAATTCTCCAACCCCTCCACGCCTTTCTTTCTAGAACGTTTCAACCCAGGTCTCAACCATTTCCTTTATTTTCAGTTCCCACACCCACTTCTCATTTATTCACCACTCTCACACACACACCACCTACCATTCCAATGTACATGGTAGACACCACACTAGCATCCACTCCTGAAAGTATGGACATCTCGCCACCCACAACACCTCCCCCTCCCCCCCACACTTCCACCTTCTCCCATTCCCCCTCCACCAACTTCACCCATACACATCTCCAATAGACAGATCATTCACTCTTCCCATTCCCCAATCCCCTCCCCTTGCATCCTCCATTGTATAGACCAGACCATCATCCATAGGCAATGCATTGGATACCATGCTCGCATGTATATCACAGTTAAGGACAGAGTACAATCAGCTCCAGCAACCTAACGTACGACTGCAAGAGCACTCGGAGATGCTACAAAATCGTCTTGCTGTAGTAGAAGAAGAGAATGCTCGCCTCCATACCCAATTCCAAACTCTACAAGAGGCTCATAGCATATTGGAAGTACAGTTACAGAACATAGACCAAGAAGCAATACAAGTAGTAGAAGGCCATCTACAAACACAACTGGAACGCAATTCAAAACTTCAGCAAAATATGGCACTTCTTAGAAGACACCTTGCAGCTGCTCAGGAGGAGAATCGACACCTACAGCTACAGAACCAAGAGAACTTAGAAGCAGCCATCGAAAGCACACTAGGGGCACCCATCAGTCCCTCAAAGTTTCAAGTTGTGACCCCCGACAATATCAAGATCATCTTGGAAGACTATGCCACTTTACTCGAGGCACATGACCAATTATCAGAGGAACTAGGTCAATTGAAACAAACAAGACAAAAAGAAATGCTAGCAGGCTCCCAAGCCACTGCCTCAACCGCTTCACTTGTCACAGACTCAGAGGCCCTAAAAGATCTCCAGAAACAGGTCATAGAATTGCAAGCACGCCTACTACAATATGAAAGACCACCTTCCCCACCTGAGGCTCCCATCGACGAAGAAACAGTACAGATTCCTGTGGAACAGACATTTAAAGAGGATTATGAGCCGTAGCCCATCCCAGGGGGACGACAAATAGAAGAAGGCCAAGATACTTTTGAAGCACCACGACCTCCATGGTTAAAGCAAGTGGAAGAAATTGGGAGTTCTCATGAAGAGCGCACAGTAGTGCAAAATCAGGCCATGAGAGTCATAGAAGAAACTGTGTTACAATCTGCTTACTTCAAGAACCTGTCATCTAGACGCCTTATCCTCTCATCAGAACTCCAATAAAGGCCTTACTATGTTATTCTGGCCGATTATAATGCGGAAATACAGAGAGTCACGGGTAAGATCCCTTCATTCGCTACCCAGTTTCAACTAGAAGACCTTCCTCCAGAAGCACAGAAAGGTAGAATCTATCAACCGACATGGCAGCAAAAGCTTCTAGAGACATATCCTGAAATGCTCCGCACATGGAACCATGCTCCTTTACATTTACTGTACAATCCGTGTTATGGCCCCGTTCCACGACGTAGATCATGGAAGGCATTCAACATAAAGGTGCAAAATAATGCTCAATGTAAGGAGTGGCTCAATTATCCGTACCTCGCGCCACCACAGGGACCACCGTCAGTAGCGTATATGATGGCAACAATTTGACATTGGATGCCTCGACTGAAACCCATGCCGGATGTTGCAGCCCAAATGATGCTCAAAATTTTGGACATGATGCAAGTAGTGCTCAAAACTTTTAGAAATACAGAAGCACCACAGGTCCGTCTACCAGAGTTTACTCTTATAAACAAACATTTGAAGACATGTTCAAATCAGGTTTCTGGGAGTATCACTCGGAGGTCTTCGCACCGAAGCCTACACACCTGCTTCATCTCTTTGCATATGAACAAACTATGTACTCCGAGTACTACACAACACCTCAACCCGATGTCCCAGGTGCAATCAATTGGGATGCGCTACAAGCTGATCTAGCACAAGGATTACGGATCGAAGAACATGAGCTCGCCACCAACGTGATACAATACTATATTGATCACCCTATAGAACAGAGGTCTGTCAGGGGCGACAGATGCTAGGAAGGGGGGAGTGTTGGCATACAAGTCATAACAAGCATACAAGCACAACGGAGCAGTCATGCACAATATGGCAACAAGGCCTAATCATTTTTTTCCATAAAGTATTTCCAATTCAAGTGATTTTCATCACTACACACACATTGTAAATCCCGTTTTTAGTAGAATAGACTCCATTTTTTTCAGGCTGAGGAGTCCTTGAGCTTGAGGAGTATTACAATTAGCTACATACCAATTTTCATAATTTTTAGACTCTGTTTGAGCTCTCAAATAGGCTCGAGAACCTAATTTTTAACCAGGTCGGACGCTAGGTTTGGACAAGGCCAAATCTAGTAAAAAAAACTATAAAAAGAGCTAGAGAGCTCATTTTAGGGGGTAGATTGTTTGTGAATTGAGCTTATGTAAGAGACTTTTTTACTAATGCAAAGAACTCGATTGTTCCTCTCATTGTTCTTGCCTTGTGTGTGTGTGTGTGTGTGTATGTGTGTGCATGTATGTGTGCTTCTCACTCACGCACTTATGCCTTCACTTGCTCATAGTCTTCATACTAGTCCTCACGTCTCCACGGATTGACAATTATGAGGTGGATCTCCTCACATTGGTACTTGCCATTATGCTAGAGTGACACATACCAAACTTGATTTTTACTATTAGAATTATTTACATCAATGTTTAGGACCAAAAAAGCATGAGTCCCAACTTCATTTTTTACAAGTTTCCTATATTCTAGAGTGACAATCAAGGGGGTGCATGGAATGTCATGTTCTCTCTTGATTTTATACAGTACATGATCACACTTTCAATTCCAAAGTACTTATGGTAGCTTCATGTCAATGATGGTCCTAAGATCCATAACCACTCTCTCCCTAAGGTCAAGTGCACTCTTTCCATATTCATGATGTGGAAGTCCAATTTATTTTTAAAGACTTGGATTTCTAGTTCCGAATAAAAACCCAATGTTTCCCAAATGCGATGATCTTAATCCTACAATGGAAAAGGGGCCTATGCAAGTTTTTATAAGAAAATAATTACACAACAAAATAGACAAATAGACAGAGTTGAGAGAAAAATGCAGACAAAGATAGATGTAGACTGAGAGATAGAGAACTGAAATTCTCAGATTGCCAAGCATAATGCAGTTACAATGATGGTGTTGTCCACCCGTGAGCTCCCAATGTGGAGCTTAGATGGCAATTGTCACATCACTTTATGGGTCATGGTGGGAACATCTTTTGAGAGGAGTTCACCACATGGCATCAGATGGATGCTCTTTCCATATGTATGGTAGAAGGGGGAATAGAAGATATCATCTTGGATTATTATCGATTATGAGAGAGTAAGAGAAAAGATGAGTAGAGAACGTCTCGGATGTGGCTGGGCGGTGAACCGTTGGCTCTGTGTGTGTCGTGCGTAGCAAGAGCTGTGATTAGCAAAAGATAATGAGGTTATAATACTGGTATCAGAGCAAGGAATGATGACCACGCTACTTCGTGCTCCAAGGTTCGAATACAGGACCTCACGGAGGCCTGCTAGATGGGCTATCCACGCTACCTTTTTGTTTCGATGACATATAGAACAAAGGGAAACTATAAGATGTTTGTAACAGGTGACGTACCCACATCAGGGCCATGTTTGGCACATAGTTACTGTATCGAAGCTTCATCCTTGCGCATGTTTTTTGTCCGAAGCTTCATCCTAAGTTTCCATTACATACCGGATAGCTTGGGGAGTCACACAACTTAAGAAGAAGAGGCAGTGCAACAGTTTGTTTGGGACATCTGATGACGATCATTAAAAAAACAAGCAAAGGTAGAAGATGACGCTCTCCTCTAGAGAAGATAAGGACCTTTATGGCATCCTATGTGATTCTAGCAAGGAGGAGAAATTATGGCTTCACGTTTCAGGTTTGAGTATTTTTGAATTTTTGTAAGAATTTCCATTTTTGAGAATGATAACGAAGCATTAGGGGGCCAAGATCTTGGAGGGAAATCATATGTATGGAGAGTATAAGGTACATATTCTCATCTTGAGACAAGAATTCCCTCGAAAGGAAAGCAAGCACAAGCTTTAAATACTGCCAAACTAGCTTACTTTCATGATTTTCACATAAATTTTAGGGGCTATTTTGGACAAGTGGCCATTTTGGGAAGGGGAAAAGAAGAGGTATTTTTCATAGATTGGTAGTAAAAACCATGCATATGTGTAGCCTAGTGTATTGGCTTCCTTTTAAAATAAAGAAATCCAATTTATAACTCAGTATGATGGGAGTTTGAAGCTCCACAAAACCCCTTTCCATCATAGTTTGAGAAAAAATTCAGCACCTGAATCTAAGAAATTCCCATTTTGGAAGAGGGAAAAAGAGGTGCAATAGCTATGGATGGATGGGAAAAAGTATATATACTGAGAGTATGGTGTATGGACTTCTTAAGAAAATCATTAGATTCATCAAAATGATAAGTTAAGGAGGAATTTTACTTCCTCAAAGACCCCCTTCCCGCACTTTTTGGAAAAAAATTTAGATCTTAACATTTGCCAAACTCCACTTCTGGGAGTAAGAATAAAGATCATTTAAGAGGATTCCCATGGATTATTGTATAAAATCCAAGAGAAATCCACATTTAGAGTCGATTAGAAGCCTGCTAAGAGCTCCCATTTAAGTTTTTACATGAAAGTAAAAATCTTGATTTATGCCTCTTTTGGGGAGCGAATTAGCATGCACAAAGGGAGGATTTGGAAAGGTAAAAATAGGCATAAGCATCTTCATATATCACTCCCTGAGATTATGGAGAGAATTTTAGGATTTTCATGATGGAAGAATGCTTTTGGGCACCCCAAAAATCACATTTTTACACTTTTTCCAGCCCCTCCAACAGTCCACTAGTTTGGCATGTCCCGCTTGGAATGGCCATATCTTGGGCTAGAAAATTCCAAATTGGACGTGCTATGGCTCGTTTCGAAGAGCAAAAGTTCTACTTTCAGTTTACGAAAAAATGTTTTGGAAAATAAGTATTTTTGCAGGTCTGTACAGCTCTGCAATGTCTGAACAGTTTTTGGCAATTACCTTCCGGGAGCCATATCTTTCAAACCGAAAAGCCGATTTGAGTAATTTCACTTTGAGCTCTTTGCACATGCTATAAATTTCAGTTTATGAAGATTTGTAGGTCCTAAAGTGGTTTTTGTAGGTCTAAAGAAGGATTACTAATGCATTTTTTGACTAATTTTGCATTATTTTAGTGATCATTTGACCATGCTTTATGTTTTGGGAAGTGATCCGATGTTTTTGGACACTTCAAAGTTTATGTTAGGACCTGAGGAGGAAGGTGCAGAGGTCTCGAAGCTCATCGAGAAGAACTGGGTGCATGCAACTCCAATACAAAATCATTCACGGACGTATGCTTTATGCTTTCAGGCATTTCATTTATGCTATGGCATGTTCTGAATGTACATGCATAAATTGGATTGCATACATCAAAATTTTGATCATTGTTTAAATTCTTAAAGTATGGATCAACAGGCAAGAAGTATACTTTTTGATTGTTTGCAGGAAAGAGGATTGCAGAAACTATATGGTTAGGCAACATAGAGAATGGTTGCCAACATTTGTTTTTATGTTTTTGTAGGTCATGGAATCCATATATGAGTTTATGGCGTGCATGCCATGGGCCTATCAAGCCCTATTTTATTGGGTGGCCTATGTGCCACTGAACTATTGGCTATAATTTTTTTTGGGATTCCATTTCCTGGGGAAATGCTGTCGAAAATTTTCCCCTCTCATGGCATTATATACGCACTTGCCTTTAAGTAAGAATGTTATGGCATGGTAACATGCCCTTTCTGCAAACTTCAATAAGGTGTAGGCATGCTTCTAAGCATGTATTTGATGGACTTAGTACCATCATAGTATTATACATAAGGCAACTTCAGTAGCAACAGGATCCCCACGTATAATCCTTATGGATTTAGACCATAGGATTGCTAAGGGAAGGAGCTACACCTTCACCATTAGTAATGTGCACAAGCAATCCTATAGCTTATAGGAAGTTGCATAGAGGCACGGGAGATATGTTTATGATAATCTCCAGAGTAGTGAAGATTGATTTATCTTCAAAAGAGTCTCACATGATGATTAGGAGATTATGGGGTATCATGATGAATACCCAAAGAGTGACTTGTTTCACTGATACACCTCACTTGAGCAAGTAATGAAGCATTTCTGCTACACTACTAAGGAAACCAATTAGATGGGATCACAGAGATGGGTTTCATGAGACAGCATCGACGGGTGCTATATGATTCGAGTGATGGTTAGGAAGGCCATAGGCATGGCACTAGCTCTATGGTATAGAGCATAGATCCCTTAGTCACGAATAGTTGGAGTACCCATTACATATATGTATATCGGGATCTACAGAGAGGTACTTACACTTAGTCTCGGTACCTAGGAACAAGTTGGTTTGGAATAGAAAGGGATATCCATTGTCACATATTGACGAGAACCAAACTAACTAGTTCGAGGACATGGGACTCATCTGAGTCTACTGACATGATTTTAGGATATGGGATTCATTAGAGTCCACCTACATATTCCATTACATGGAATATATATTTGGTTTAGTGCAGTCTTTTAGATTGTCTAGATAGAAGTGGCACTCTTCTATCAAAGAAAAGAGGGAGATCAGTTAATCATGATGGTTAGTTTGAGTCTCACCTACAGTCTCTAGAGAGAAATAGTTATGTTATTTCCAATGATGGTCCTTGACTAGATGAGATGATCTAGTTATTGACAATAGTTAGATGGGGAATAAAGTTATGACTTCTCTCTTTAGGGTTTCTAGGAGATAGGGATGTATCTAACCTATTTCGGTACCAAACTCTTAGTTGATGCTTCATCATGAGGATGATGTGTGAGCATCATTTAGGAGAATGGGTACATATGGATTATCTGAATCTCAAAGGGAATGCTTTTTATATTCATATGGCAAACTATAGGGAAGAGAAATATTAGAGTTTGCACAAGTGCCGATAGATGCTCTTCCAATAGAACCCAGTCCACAGGTAATGGATGAAAAACCACAGACTTATTGGTTGGTGAGATGTAGAGATTGCATGTTACCACCAAGAAACTCTGATATATGACCTAGATGATGGAATTGCATAGTCACAAGGTAGTTTCGAGAAAACTATTAATTGTGAGCACACTCAAGGTTAGGAAGACCCGGAGTGTTATGAGGGCAATCTATCATTTAGTCTTAGATGGGTTTGGAATCACTTGTTATGGGACTTTGTTCTATATTTTAGAGGATTATATGGTATTATCTCCATTATGGTACGGTCAAGCTTATAATTTTGACACTTTAACACTTGCTTTACATATTATTACTCCATAGAGGATACATCATATGGACTTAGGCCATTTGGATGATGTTGTATGTCACGGGAGTGATAATTTGGAAGTTGAGTGTATATGGGAGATAGTAGGCACCATTCAGACAATTTCCCACCTTTGAGATGATCTCATATGAGACTTCTTAAGGGGAAGGATATGGGGAAACAACACACAGAGATGACCATGTACATAGAGTACATGGGGTTCAGGGGAGTCCGAGCACTTTCTTCTACCATTACGGACATTTCAATTACATTTTCGAGGACGAAAATGCCTTTAAGGGGAAGGAAAATGTCACATCACTTTATGGGTCATGGTGGGAACATCTTTTGAGAGGAGTTCACCACATGGCATCAGATGGATGCTCTTTCCATATGTATGGTAGAAGGGGGAATAGAAGATATCATCTTGGATTATTATCGATTATGAGAGAGTAAGAGAAAAGATGAGTAGAGAACGTCTCGGACGTGGCTGGGCGGTGAACCGTTGGCTCTGTGTGTGTCGTGCGTAGCAAGAGCTGCGATTAGCAAAAGATAATGAGGTTATAATAGCAATCTAGACAGACTCTAGATGAAGGGCTTACTAGTGTGTAATGCTATGTAAAGCTCAACCTGGGCCATGCTTATATAGATTTTACAAGGGGAGTCGATATAGATAAACACACTCGGGAGATACTCAATAGTAGGCAAAACATACAATTTGACAATATCTCTATGACCAAAAGTCCTACCATCTTGGGCCTACGAGCCAGGGGGATAGGCCCCCGGACCCCGTAGAAGGGCGCAAGCCCCCCTCTGCACTCCCCCCATTAAGGTTATATGGGGAAACTGCACAACACCACAACACCTTTATTTTTGCCTTGAATAACAACTCAATGGCCTGGAAGTTCATGCCCTACCTAACCTAATGGCTAGGCTCACATAGATCATCTATAACCATCAATGATCACACATAGAACTCATCTAACTTGGAAGTTAGAGTTCCACAAATGTTTGGGCTCTCATAATGGCTTCTCCTCATAATGGGGGCCTTAAAACTTAGAGCACCATGGATCACTTGTGGTCACTTGAGGGTGGAGTATTGAGCATATCTAACACTCCCCCCTCAATGCCCACCCTACGGTGAACTACCTCCTTGGTCCAATCCCAAGCTTTGGAAAATATTGAAGAAGTTGCTCTATCCCAAGAGTCTTGGTGAAGATGTCTGCTCCATTTTCTTGAGTTGGACAATAGCTCATCTCCATGAACCCATCCTCAATCAACTCACACAAATAGTGATACTGAATTTCTATATGCTTGGTATGTGCATGGAACATAGGATTCTTGGCGATGGCCATGCAACTTTGGTTGTCGCACTTCAACTGTGTAGCCTCCTATCCTTGTATTCCTATGTGCCATAGGATTCTCCTCAACCATACTGCTTCACATGTTGCAACACATGCAGCTTTGTATTCAGCTTCAGTAGAAGATAATGATACAGTCGATTGCTTCTTACTGGTCCAAGAGAAGATCCTTGATCCTAAAGAAAAGCAATACCCAGAAACTGATTTTTTTGTATCAATATCTCCTACCCAATCTAAATCATAGTATCCAACCAGAGATGATCCTTCTTCATAAAGAATACCATAATCAGTGGTTCCTTTCACATACCTGAGTATCTGCATGCATGCCTTCCAATGAGTTTGGCAAGGCTTATGAGAGAACCTGCTTACTACTCCAATAGCATAAGAGATATCTGGCCTGCTATTGCACATGTAGATGAGGCTTCCAACTAATTTCTTGTATTTTTCAATATCCACTGGAGGTGAAGTATCTTCAATAGATAATTTTGTGTTGACCTCCATAGGTGTAGAAATTTCCTTGCAATCCTTCATGTCAAATGCCTTCAATATCTGTCTTGCATACTTTTGTTGAGAGATGAAAATCTTCCCTGGTTCTTGCCAAACTTCAAGGCCTAAGCAATAATGCATTAAGCCCAAGTCTGTCATTTCAAATTCTGAACTGAAGGCATCTTTTGTTTGTTGAAGAAGAGCATCATCATTTCTTGTAATCATAAGGTCATCTACATAGAGTACAAGCAGAATTGCCTTCCCTCCTCTCTTTAGAACATACAAGTTAGCATTAGAAGCACATCTTTTGAAACCTAGATCCAAGAGATACTTATCTATCCATTGGTACCATGCTCTAGGGGCTTGTTTCAGCCCCTGCAATGCCCTTTTCAGCTTGCATACCTTGTTCTCTGAATGGGGAGCCTCAAACCCTAGTGGCTGAGACACATATACCTCCTCCTTGAGGTCTCCATTTAGGAATGCTGATTGGACATCCATGTGATAGATTGGCCAATGCTTATGTGCAGCCACAACTAGTACTACTCGGATAGTATTCATTCTTGTAGTCGGGGCAAATGATTCACAAAAAATCAATGCCTCCAACTTGTTAGTAGCCCTGTGTGATAAGTCTTGCTTTGTACTTTTCCAAAGTACCATCAGCCTTGTACTTTAGCTTCCAAACCCACTTGGTGCCAATGACTTTACACTTAGGGGGTCCATCCACTAGCTCCCAAGTTCCATTCTTCATGATATTGTTGTATTTTGTTTGCATGGCAGCTCTCCGATTCGGATTGTGGAGTGCCTCTTCCACATTTGTTGGTTCCTTTGCTTCTTCTTGAATGAGATCAACCATCAAGGCTATGTTTACAATATGGGCACTTGCCCATCTCTGTTGCTCTATTCTCTGTGATCATCTCGGTCCATCTGCAACCTGTTCTAGTGACTATGGGATGGGATTTGCAGAATCATAGGGTTGCCTCACCCAACATGGCAATGGCTTTTCCACTTGGGTGTCGGCAAGTTGGTGACTTTCAGACTCATCATCTGAAGATGATGCTTCCTTCGCTTGTGTAGAAGGGATAGCTCTTGGGCCAGGTTCATAGTGGATCGTCCCTTCACCTGAGATAAAGTGGAATCTCTCTTTTCCTCCTACACTGCATCTGGCTGCTCCTCCTTAAACACCACATCGTGACTCGCCATGATCTTCTTAGCCTCATGGTCATAAAGTGTATAAGCATTCTTATCTTCATCGTACCCTAAGAAGATACATTTGATGTTTTTTGGTTGAAGCTTGTTTCTCTCCCTATCTGGAACATGTACATAACATTCACTTCCAAATACTTTGAAATGGGAAATAGAAGGGTTTTTACCAGTCTAGGCTTCTTATGGAGTCTTTCCATCAAGTGCCTAGGTGTAGCTTCGGTTCAAGATGTAGAGAGCAGTGTTGACAACCTCTACCCAAAATTGATTAGGCAAACCCTTTCCTTTCCACATGCACCTTGCCATCTCCATGATGGTTCGATTATGACATTCTACAACACCATACTATTAAGGACTATGTGCCACTATGAGTTGATGCTTGATTCCCTTGCTCTGTAGAAATCTTCAAACTTTGTTGATGTGAACTCACCACCACTGTCTGTCCTTAATTTCTTCATCTTCTTCCCTGTTTTAGTTTCAACAAGTTGAAGCCATTCCTAAACTTACCAAAAGCTTGAGCCTTATTGTGAAGGAAGTACATCCACATCTGTGTGCTATAGTCGTCGACAAGTTACTTGAAGTAGGAAGATCCACCCAAGGCCTGTGTAGGCATTTTTCCGCACAAGTCAAACGAGATATTTAGGAAAGTTAGTATATGCCAAGAAATTTCCAACAAGACAAAAATCATGCAATTTGGATATGTTTTGGTCAGGAAACTTAACCGACCAAAATAGACTACCTATCTACATAGGTATACTAAAAAATTGGACTTCACTCTTTCACTGATATCTCACAAATTACATAAGGTTTCAAAGAGATATTTGGTATGCCAAAAGTACACAAGATACGCTTTCCAATGAATGCTTTAACACAAGAAATGGTTACATATGCACTGAGATATGAGCTCTGCAACAGAGCTGTGTACAAACTGACGTGCGGCTGAAGGAGTCTAAGGGAAGACAAAAATGACAAAATAGCTAGATCCGACTACTGGGAGCTCTTGCCTCTTTCTCTCCTTGTTTTGAATGTGCTCCCACTTCACTTTTATAACCAATGAGCATGTGAAAAATTTTGTGCCTTCTTCTTAACTCACCACTTTCTCCACTACATGCTACTAACTACAAGGCACGATATTGTATCTCTTACTCATCATGAATTTTGACTAGACTTTTTCCTTTTATTATTTTTTCCTTTTTTCCTCTACTTTTTCTTTATCTTTATATTTGGTAAATTTATCCAAGCATGGCTCATATGAAAATGAGCTTGTACATTTTCTTCAACATCAAAGACAATGCCGAGCTAGCTCCTCGCTTGAATTTTGTACACTTGCTCCTACCATTTGATCTCGTAGATTCTTTATGCGAGTGATAAACACCTTTGTAGTCTTCCCATTAGCAAACCTTTCTGCTCCTAGCTGATTCTTCGAGTTCTGAATCTGTGTCTGATTGCGAGTTTCATATTGATTTTCTCAATATGTTCCATGCTTCACATGCCTTGGTAGTATGCTAAATGAGAGCTAGAACACTATCAGAAGTACTTGTAACTAGAGCACAGAGTGCATCTACATTTCTACATTTCCAAGCACGTAGAAGATCAACATCAAGAGGAATCATTCAACCAAGATTATTTGGATCAAGTGTTTTGTGGCGCTCATGATCAGTCCCAAGAACAGTCTCCAAAAGCTCATATGAATCAAGGATGGAAGTGATTTTAAACTTCCACAGGGTGTAGTTTGTACCATCAAGTTTACCTTCTGTGAAGGTTGGTGGTTGTATCCGCAATGTTGGGATGACCGGCATCACTTCTTCTCCTATCTGTGCTCCACCTACTTCTGCTCACAAACCACCTTGATTCCCAGTCGTAGATGATGGTGCACCGATTGACATCTTCTCTCTTTTGTTGTTGAGACCTCTGCATTTTTGCTTATGCACCACTCAGAGCCTCTTGTGCTCTGATATCATGTAAGAAAATAACAACACAATAGAATAGATCAATAGACATAGTTGAGAGAAAAACACAGTTAAAGATAGATGCAGACTGAGAGATAGAGAATTGAAATTTTCAAATTGCCAAGCATAATGTAATTACAATGATGGTGTTGTCCACCAATGTGGAGCTTAGATGAGGATCTAGATAGACTCTAGATGAAGGTCTTACTAGTGCGCAATGCTATGTAAAGCTCAACTTGGGCCATACTTATATAGCTTTTACAAGAGGAGTCAGTATAGATAAATGTAGTTGGGAGATACTCAATAGTTGGCAAAATATACAATCTAACAATATCTCCAAGACCAAAAGTCCTATCGTCTCGACCCTACAGGCCAGGGGGATAGGCTTCTCGGACCCCGCAAAAGGGGGCAAGCCCCTCTCTGCACTCCCCCCATTAAGGTTCTATGGGGAAACTGCGCAATGCCATAGGGCCTTTATTTTTGCCTTGAATAGCAACCCAATGGCCCTGAAGTTTATGCCCTACCTAACCTAATGAGCCTAAGATCATCTATAACCATCAATGGTCACACATAGACCTCATCTAACTTGGAATTCAGGGTTCCACAAATGTTCGGGTTCTCACTGTGGCTTCTCCTCATAATGGGGGTCTTACAACTTAGAGCATCATGGATCATTTGTGGTCACTTGAAGGTGGAATATTGATAATGTATAACACTTTCAACCTCTTGAAAAAAGGCATAATTTATAAAGATATAAATCATTGAGTTATCAATCATGATTCAAATAGTGTGACCTTTACTATCACAATGCATCACTTGAACTTGCCTACAATTTGAATTCTCATTCAAATCGAGGGTGTGTACCAACTGTAATGTTTTTTTCCTTTTTCCCTTATTGTGTTTTTAGAGGGTCTAGTGTCCCTTACTAATGGACGTGCCTTGCTTCTATGTTCGAGCTTCAAACATTTAAAGCACAAATTATCTGATTGTGCTTTCTCAAAGTCTTCTCGAGGAAGCACATTCTTAAAAACATGATGTTTTTTAGTGTTTTCGGAAGAATTTTGTCGTTCCCTTTGAGTTTTCCAAAAAACTTTTCTAGATTGATACTAAATTGTTGTGTTTCTTGACATAAATTGTCCTTGTAAATATGTGTAACCTTAATCGCTTCTTCGAATGATTTCGGTGCATGTCACTTTACATCATCTTTAATTTGCAAATTCATGATGATGTAAATTTGCAAATTCATGATGATGTAAATTTGCAAATTCATTCCATGAAAGAATCCATGTAGCCTATCTAACCCATCAAAATTCTTTAATTTCTGAATTATCTCACAATATTATGAAATAGAGATGGCTAAAAAACGTCCCTTTTGTTGGAATTTTCCAAGCCTCCCATGCTTCATTCCTCCTCATTCATTCTCAGGAAGGAATTCTTTCTTCAACAACTTTGCAAATTCGACCCAACTTGGGGTCTTTTGGTGTGTCTCAAAGGAGATGGTGAACAAACTCATCCAGCAAGTTTAGGCCTTTGGGCTTAGTGACAAACTAGTCTCCACTATTCTAACATACTTGATGGATGAGTCTCAAAGAGACTCATCCACCAAGTGTAGGCCTTTGGGACTAGCAACAAACTAGCCTCCACTATCCTAACATGCTCATATGTGTTCTTTAGTTGATCTCGTAGGGGGATAGGCCTTTGGTCTCATCCAACAAGTTTAGGCCGTTGGGCTTAGTGACTGTGATAAAACGAAAGCAAGCACCCCGGGCTCGCTCGGCGACTTGCACCGGCCCGTCGGTAGGGTGACTTACTTGAGTGTTTTGTTCGCTTACTTGAAAGCGGAATATCACCGTTTGAATGAAAAACCAACTTGCATTGAAAGAGAACGATTACAAAAGAGACGGCCTAAGCCGGCCCGCGTTGAACGTCGCGGGTGAACGTTTACAGTGAGCCGGCCCGCGTTAAGCGTCGCGGGCAAACGCGTTACAACGGCCCCTCGATGGCACAACGACGCTTTTGAGAGGTGCGTACGGAGGGGACCAGCACGAAGGCTACCGCACGTTGATCGCAGAGATCGCTTGGTTCGCTTTGGTCACTTGGGTCGGAGGCTCACCATGTCCCCCTATAGTTGCGCACAATTTGGCGCCGGTCGGCAAACCACACAAGCACCAAAAAGGCCTAGATAGAAATACAAGGGGGGGGGGGGGCTCTTGCCCATGGGTTGTCACATATTCTCCCCCGCTTCGAAGAGCTTTGCGTCCTCGTAAAGCTACGGAATTCGCGCCTGGGATGTCAAAGGATGAGTCGATTGGAACGACTCAATGAGGCTTTGGGCTGTCGGTGGCATACTCTGTTTACTTACCCATGTGGCTTCCTTGAGGGGGCGGCCACGCCACTTGACGAGGAATTGTGAGCTATTCTCCTTGAGGATCAACTCTGCCTGTCGTTGTTCGATTGGATCTTCCACCAATGTGACTTGACGTCCAAAGCGAGTATCAGGACGGAAGCGTTTTAACAAACTCACATGGAACGAGTTGTGGATATGAATTTCGGGTGGAAGAGCCAGCTGATATGTCACTTGGTTGAAGCGGTGACTAATTCTGTATGGTCCATAGTACCTATGATTGAACTTTGGAGTGAAATTCCTGGGTAAAATGATGTTCTTGGCATTTACTAGAACTAAGTCACCCACTTTGTAATCTGGCACCTCTGTTCGGTTATGATTAGCAATTCTTACCATCCTTTCTTTGCTCTTGATAAGGCCTTCTTTTGCCTGTCGTAGTTTGGATTGCCAGTCTCGTAAAAAATTACCACATTCCCGGTCTGCTGCCACTAGCACTTCATCTGACATGAGTGCCATAAGTGTGATTACACTTTTGCCTGTGGCCACCTCGAATGGTGACATAGATGTACTGGAATGGATTGAGCTGTTATAATGGAATTCTAAAATGTCGAGATGCTTGGCCCAATCCTTCTGGTCCGCTTGAATGTAACTCCTCAAGTAATTTTCTATGGTTTGATTGACTCTTTCTGTTTGCCCATCAGTCTCGGGGTGATAGGCCGATGAGAATCGAAGCTGAGTGCCTAAAATGGAGAAAAGTTCCCGCCATAAGTCGCTCATGAATCTAGTGTCCCGGTTTGACACAATAGCCAAGGGAAGGCCATGATACTTAAACACTTTTTGGAAGAAAGTCTGTGCTACCACCTTTGCCGGAATAGGTGGCTTCATCGGTATGAAGTGTGCTTGTTTAGAGAAATAATCGACTACAGCCATGATTGCATTATGCCCATCGGATGTTGGTAGATCTGTTATGAAATCCATGCTGACCATGTCCCAAGGACGGTTCGGAACGGGCATGGGTTGGAGTAGGCCTGCCGGTTTTATCTTCTGCTGTCTTACTAGTTGGCAGGTCGGGCATGTTTGAACATACTCAATCACGTCGTCTTCCATCTTCGGCCAAAATACATACTCCTTTAAATGTTCGTAACTTCTTCTTTGTCCTCCATGTCCGGCTAATTGACAATCGTGTGCTTCCCATAAAAGCATCCTCTGTATTTCTGCATTGTCCGGTATGTAAATCCTTCCCTTTCTATATAGCATGTTGTTCATAATCGTGTATTTTCCTTTATGATCTAAGCCCGAGTGTACATCTTTGATGATCCTCTGTATATCCAGATCGGTTTGTTGCAACTTACGAATTTGATCTTTCGTCTTACTCTCGGCCATGGAAATTGCGGCCAGCGTCGGTCTTCTACTCAGGGCGTCTGGCATGACGTTTTGCTTGCCTGGTTTGTGAATTATGTCTATGTCAAATTCAGCCAAGAAATCTTGCCACCTCGCTTGCTTGGGAGATAACTTAGGCTGAGTACAGAAATACTTGAGCGAAATATTATCGGTGTAAATCTTTGTGTGTTTATCTTGCACATAGTGACGCCACTTTCGCAAACAGTGGATCACCGCGAGCATCTCCTTCTCATGAGTGCTCCATCTTAACTCTGTACCTGAAAATTTGTGTGACTCATAAGCCACAGGGCGTCCTTCCTGCATAAGGACCCCTCCAATTGCCAATCCTGACGCATCTGTGTGGATTTCGAACTCTTTGTCAAACTCTGGCAACTTCAACACAGGGGCTTCGCACATCACCTGTTTGAGTTGCTCGAAAGCATCTTGTTCCCTAGGCCCCCACACAAAGCAACCCTTTCCTTTAGTTAACTCTGTGAGCGGAGCAGCCACTTTACTGAAATCTTTGATGAATTTTCTTGGAAACTGGCAGAACCCTATGAACTCTCTCACTTCTCTGACTGTTCTAGGTGGTGCCCATTGACGAACTGCTATGATCTTATGAGGGTCTATCATCACTCCTTTGTCTGAAACCATGAAACCTAAAAATTCAACTGAGTTCATGGCAAACTCGCACTTTTCTGGCTTGGCATAGAGCTGTCTTTCTCTTAGGCGTTGAAGGACGGCCCTTACGTGCTCTAGGTGTTCCTCAAGTGTGCGGCTGTATATCAAGAGATCGTCTATGTAGATGATCAGGAACTCATCTAACATATCTCTGAATCCATCATTCATCTCTCGGCAAAACGTGCCTGGAGCGCCTGTGAGTCCAAAAGCCATGACCAACCACTCGTAGCTGTCGTAGCGCATCCTGAACGCCGTCTTTTCAATATCCTGCTCTGCTATGCGAATCTGATGATATCCGGATCGGAGATCTATTCGTGTAAAGAATTTTGCCTAACCCAATCGGTCCATCAACTCATCCATAACTGGTACTGGATACTTTGTCTTGATAGTGATCTTATTCAAAGCCCGATAATCCACACACAACCGCATGCTGCCATCTTTTTTCTTGACGAATAAAACGGGAGCACCGTAGGGTGAACTACTGGGTCTAATGAAACCTTGTTGTTCCAGTTCCACCAATTGCCTTTTTAACTCCTTTAGGTCTGTCTCATTCATTCTGTAAGGTGCTTTGGCCGGAGGAGCATGGCCTTGCATGACTTCAATTCTGTGTTGGACTTGCCTGAGTGGTGGCAGCCCGCTTGGTAACTGACTTGGCAAAACATCTTCAAAATCTCTAAGTACTTCATGAACTCTTTTATCGCCAACCTTCATCTTTTCACTTTCCTTTTCGTCTATGTCAATGGGGCTACACTTTATGACGCACAAATGTGCCTGAGCTCCTTGCTTCATCGCTTTTTCCACTTGCTTGGCCGTCAAAGGCCCTTGTGTCTGTTGTCTTTGCTCTGCCCTTGCTGTTGCGGCTACAGATTTCAACTTTCCTGCTTCTAAATTCAATTTCTTGTTCCCTTTTCCCTGACTGCTGGAGGGCATACCCTCTTGATACATTGGTGCCTTTCCTTTTCTTTGCCTGTCCGCCTCCTCTTTTGTTGTGGGAGGAGTGACTGTCTTGTGACTTGATTCCTGTGAACTCGATCCTGGGTTCTCTACCTTTCCTGACTTGCCTTGGGCTTCTAAATTTCCCTCTGGGGCTCTTCTCGGACTTCTATGACAGTCTACGACCACTATGTTCCCTTGCATGTCCAGCAAAAGTTTATCAATTCCCTTACCCAACATGCTGACCATGTATCGGTCCATGAATGAAAGTCCAACTATTACATCAAATGCTTCCAGTGGCACGACTAAAAAATCTAACTTTGCCGACCACTCCCCCATTGTCATACGGACGTTGAGGGCGATCTTCACATTATCATCTCGACCTTGAGCGAAGGTAACTGACATTTCAAGAAGTTTACTCAAGGCCAACTGCAAACTAGCTGCACACTGAGGCGACATGAAATTATGCATCGCGCCTGAATCGACCAACACTGCTTTTCTCTTATTTCCAAACGTTCCCCAGAAGTACATATTCTGAATCACTCGTAATGTCATTGGAAAGCACCCTGGCATCGCGGCCACGGTACCTACGTGCGGCGCATTATTCCCTGCTTGTACTTCTTCATCATTGTCATCTAGTTCAGTCAGGACCACATTAGTGTTTCGTCTTTGAGGCTCCTCTTCTACTTGAGCCGTTTGTACCCGCGTCTGATTATTATTGCGAGTACACTGGTGTGTACAGTGATTCCCACGGCATGTTCTACAGAATGGCCGGGGATCATTCCTTTGCCATTGGGGCGCTGGCAATGCCCTCTGCTAGTTATTCCCATAATTGTTTTGGTTCCTTTGAACTGGTACATTACCCGTGTTCTGAGTGGTGTTGGCAGGACGGGTGTTTGTGTTGGTGTTCCCCGCACCCTGCTGATTCCTTCGCGGTGAGATGTTCTCGGTCTTGCGCATGCTTTGAGCAGGTCGGTTGCTCTCAGCATCCTGGTATCTTTCAGCCATGACAATGGCTTCCTCCCAAGTGGGGGGCGACTGTTTTTCTATCTCGCGTCGCGTCCAAACGCTACATCCGTATAGGAACCCATGCAGCCGATCGAGATCATGCATCTCCGTTATCTGCAACATGAGTCTTCTATACTTGCGAATGTATTCGGACAACGGGCCTTCTTGTTTCAAGCCCCTCCACTCGTCCCTGAGTTTGAAGGATTCATTTTGAGGGATAAAATACTCCTCAAATGCCGCCTTGAACTCCTTCCATGACTTGAATTCCTCCCGAGCGGACTCTGCCAAGAACCAAGCATCGGCATCGTCAGCAAGGAAGGAAGCGGCTATCTTGACCCAATGTCGCTTGCCCACTCTTTGAAGATCGAGGTATTGCTCCATGTCTCGAAGCCATTTGGAGACTGCGAGAGAGTTGCGTTTACCCTGGAATTTCTCGGGTGGACACGGTTTGAATCTCCCATAGGAATCTGAGTCGCTTCCATCGTCAGAGGAGGAGACGGGCCGGCGTCTTCGGGTCTGTGGCCAACGGCCTTGCCTAGACGTTCTTCCCGAGGTTTCGCCCTCCTGTAACTCAGATTGCTTCCCCTTATCCTGGTCCTCCTTTGGTTTGACTGGCACTTTTAGAAGCTGCGCTAAGCTGGCAATGGTGGACTCAAGACGGTCCATGCGAGTGTCCTGAGCCATCATCCATTCCATCGCTAGTGGTTCCTCTTTATCTCTTTCCAACATCCCAAAATCATAATTCCGGGTGGGAGGCGGGGTTTGTTGACGCCTCCCCTTATTCCTCCGTTTTTCCCTTCCTGTTTCTTTGTGGCCGCCACCGCGTGGCTCCACGTCGCTGAGAAAGATGTCGTTGCCTTCACCCTCCATCACGGTGTACTAAGTAGAACGTTAAGACTCGGTCCCCAGCACTGGTGTGACAACCGGTCCGTTCTCTCTTCCAAGGCCGCTTGGGTCGAGCGAGGCTCTGATACCAACTGTGATAAAACGAAAGCAAGCACCCCGGGCTCGCTCGGCGACTTGCACCGGCCCGTCGGTAGGGTGACTTACTTGAGTGTTTTGTTCGCTTACTTGAAAGCGGAATATCACCGTTTGAATGAAAAACCAACTTGCATTGAAAGAGAACGATTACAAAAGAGACGGCCTAAGCCGGCCCGCGTTGAACATCGCGGGTGAATGTTTACAGTGAGCCGGCCCGCATTAAGCGTCGTGGGCAAACGCGTTACAACGGCCCCTCGATGGCACAACGGCGCTTTCGAGAGGTGCGTACGGAGGGGACTAGCACGAAGGCTACCGCACGTTGATCGCAGAGATCGCTTGGTTCGCTTTGGTCACTTGGGTCGGAGGCTCACCATGTCCCCCTATAGTTGCGCACAATTTGGCGCCGGTCGGCAAACCACACAAGCACCAAAAAGGCCTAGATAGAAATACAAGGGGGGGGGGCTCTTGCCCACGGGTTGTCACAGTGACAAACTAGTCTCCACTATTGTAACATACTTGATGGATGAGTCTCAAAGAGACTCATTTACCAAGTGTAGGCCTTTGGGATTAGCAACAAACTAGCCTCCACCACCCTAACATGCTAATGTGTGTTATTTAGTTGATCTCCTTGGGGGGGGGGTTAGGCTTTTGGACTCATCCAACAAGTTTAGGCCGTTGGGCTTAGTGACAAACTAGTCTCCACTATTCTAACATACTTGATGGATGAGTCTCAAAGAGACTCATCCACCAAGTGTAGGCCTTTGGGACTAGCAACAAACTAGCCTCCACTATTCTAACATGTTCAAGTGTGTTCTTTAGTTGATCTCCTAGGGAAGGGGTTTTCACTTCTCTCGGGGGGGGAGGGGGTGGTGCCCTCTACAAACGTTTTGCCCCACAATGTAAAAAAGATAGCAGAGGCTCGCCTCCCATCCTAGTGCCTTTAACTAGCTATCGTGATTACTCCTTGCATGATCAAGCTAGTTCTATTCACTGCATGTGTGCGAATTGACTTGAGTTAGAACTAGAAGTGAAGATTCTAGAACCTTTACCAATCCTTGTGGAAAAATTCTCTGAGGGGACTTGAACCCCTGATCCCTTAGTGCACACATGAAAGCCTTAACCACTTGGCTAACCAAGCTTGATGATTAAATCTTTATGTACCTTAGTGTTAACCTTTATCATATGGTAAATTCCAACTTTAGAGAGGATTTGAGAACAAATGCAGAGTCATTCCATGGTCATCCTTGAGACCATGGCCATGGTCATCCTTGAGACCATGGCTTACCTTATAAGACTTATGCATCTCTTCCATCGCAAGAAAGCTTGTGTGCAGTTTTAAGTATAATTGCTTTAAAGGATCCTCATTGAATGCTTTGGTTTGGTTCTTTGAGTCTAGCCACTCCAAGGTCATCCCTCCAAAACAATGAATAATCATTATCTATCGTATTCTCTATAGTAAACCGATAATAAACCACTAAGTCGTTACATCTTTCGGTAGGGTATTGTTTTCTAGGATATTCCATAAATGATTTTTGAAGATTTTGACATATTGTTTTGTAGAAAATAAAAAATTTGTGAAATCGTATTTGTTTTCCTAAAATGGTGCAAGAAAGTCTCGTTTCCTGCATCATAGAAAAGAACATGTTAAAAAATGCTTTGGCCTTGTACTTACACAAGGTAGTGGAACTACTTTGTACACAATAAATTTTTATAGCAAAAAATATCACCCAGGTGCAGAGCGCAACTTAGTGTTCCGCTTATTCAACACTGTGCAACAACAATGCCATCGCACAATCTAAATGAAGCATGTCACATGGTGTTGTTTCATTTGATTGCATTCCATGCCCATTCATCTGTATAATTATTGTTTCAAAATTAAAGCTCCGAGAGTAAGTGCTTGGTAAACCTCCTTAAAATAAAAATGGACGATTCAATCTACATGTGAACGAGTCCCTAAAATTCACGTGCCCATCTTATTGTTCCCCTTCAAGGGCTTCAAGCCCACTAATCGACTCGTGGTAGCGTGACTCGCGACTCGTGAGCGTTCATCTCTCTCTGTGCGACCAGTCCGCGCATTGACCTTGATCGAAGGATTCCCGATTTTCGAAGCTTGTTTCCGCCTATATCTTTGAACATTTTCGCTCGCCCTTGCGTACTTGCAGTTGCAAGTCATGGAAGATGTTGAGCAGAACGCTTGCCCTCTGTCTCCTCCAGTAGGAACGGAAGCCGAGAGTCCACTGAAAGTCTCCCTGAGCTTCAAGGACGGAGTTAAAACGTTAGAACGCTTCTTAACCGCTAGATCCCGCTTTGAAACCCCAGATGCAGAACGTGCGGAGCTGTACAAGGTCTTCCAACGTCTGGACACGGATCGGGACGGGAAACTAACTGTGGCTGAGATTATGCAGTCATTTGAGAAACTTGGCATCGCGCTACCTGTTTCGGAACTTGCGTCTCTGCTCTCTTTCTGGGCTGAAGGCCAAAGAAGTACCGAAAATGGGCACTCCGGGGCTTCTCCTGCACATGTGGAGCACTTAGATTTCCAGGGTTTCTACGATTTCTACAGGTTCCTTTGCCAAGAAGACACTCGGGATGGCCGAGTTGACGAGACTGACCTCAGAGCCGCCTTTGACCTGTATGATAAGAACAATGATGGTTTTATTTCAGTAACAGAGCTGCAGTCTGTATTGGTGAGCCTCGGTTTTGAAGAGGCCACTAATTTGGGTAAGTGCAAGAGTATGATTGAATCTATAGATTCCAATGGCGATGGCGTGGTGAGCTTTGATGAATTCAAGGCCATGATGAGAACTATGGAAGATGTTTAGTGCAGGAATTTTTCAGTCGAAAGCCGACATACTAATATTTGATGCTGAACTATTTCACTTGACCACATGCGATTGTAAAATCATTGTTGATTTCTATTTTTTGTCGCCCATAAGGTGACAAATTACCGTTCATTACTTCTGCGTCCAGGGTTCTTCCACTTTTCTCTTTCTTTCCAGATGTACAATGCTATCTATCTTATAATTCAACTTTGAACCAGTCGGAATTCTGATGCAAAAGGGTGTATTCAACTCCTGTAGCTGAACAGACTATGTGCACATTCTGCATAAAAAAGTAAACTCCAGCTTGTTTGTAGTCTGTCAAGTGGCTATTGCTTTCGGGGCTTCAAGCACAAAAGTAAGTTCCTTGAGTCCTTGCATATGTAGTATGACAGGAAATTGTTGAGTTCCGCTTATGTATTATACAACGCAGTAAGAATGTACTCTCTATGAAAGTTCCTAATCCGTCATGAGGTCTGCGTTGCTTGTCTATTATTATCTGCTGCAGTTGGTTGCTCACTTTGGTTCGTAGCAGTAGAAATGACTTTTAGATTTCCAGAATATGACAAATTTCTTTGCATCAAAGTAGGCCCACAGCCAGTTGACCTTTTGGAGGGACTCTTAATGTGTAGTAGTAGTAGTAGTTCTAAAAAGAATTTGATGTTCCTTTGTTTGACCGGAGAAGATTGCAAGTAGCTTCCATTTTTATCATCATTATTGCTTAGTTCTCGTGTTAAGTTGATTCTTGTTGCAGTATTTTTATTCTTATTAGTGATGTTCACTGGCTTTATTGATAAAAAAAATGACTTCATATGGATCTGTGTGTATTATTTTAGTGTCATTATAGAACCTCGGTGGCAGGTCATGGGCCATTTTTTTCACTGATGTCTCGTGACAGTTTGTTGCTAGAAAGGTTAACGCCTTTCTGATTCCTGGTTTGAAAATGTGATGTGCTTCTTATGGTAGACATTCTGCATCAAGTTGCATCCAGGTTTTGACCAATGTTTGTGTGCTTTACTTGAGATTTTCGATGCACAGTTTCATGTTTTTGTTGTACAGTACATGTTTCCACAAGATGTTGTTTATTGCTTTGCACTGGATTCATTCTACACAAGGATTTTTTTTTTTTTTCCCCCACTGGTTCCAAAACTGAGAGTACTATTCATGACTTCCATTTCCTCTTTTATATTTTGCATTTTGTGCTCCAGAAAGGCATTCAATTCACAGATGTGTGACTTAAGCTTTTCGAATAATGAATCTGATCAATTATGACTTTATTAGAAACTCGTATCCTCACAATTTCACTTATCCCTGCTTCTGACCAGCGTTTCCTTTGGCAACTTTGACATCGAACTCTCCTTTGCTTGAGAGCATGTTCTTCATCGTAGCTAGGCAACTCAAGATTTTTTGAAAAATGATCCTGTATTTAGGCAGTTCCAAGAGTTTGTCTTTATGAAAATAGCAGAAGATGGTCTTGTACAGGGACGAGGAAATCATTAAAATAGACTGTGTAACCTTCTCTGCAAACCTTAATCCTCGTTTCAGAATTTTCAGTACAGTTTGATAGTTGGCTGCTTAACAAGGTTAACAAAGGAGAAAAAACGTTGAGACTTATGGCCCTGCAGCAACTTGCCTTTTACATTGAATGTTTTCCAGTACAATCCTCAATGTGAAAGTCTTGGAGGAGGCATGGTGTAGTGTCTGAAGTATGTATTCCTGATGGATTTCATCTTGAAGGTATGTTGAGGGTCTTCTAGAGATTGAAAACTTTTTTCTGCATAAAAAGTTATTCCAGAAACAGATGATTTCTTTTATTGTGGATGACATGCAAACATTGAAGAGTGTCTATTGCTGATCTAGAGTCTTCTTGGAATGAGAATGTTGGCGTGTTTTGGTCGTAATGTGTATGAACATAATTGGGACCATCGGGCCGCTTTTGTCCTTAAGGAGGGCTTTTTTTTGGCTTGTATATATGTCCATTACCCTAGTGGTTTTTTTTTTTAAATTTTTATGTCCATTATCTTAGTGGTTTTTTTTTTAAGTTTTTATATTCCATGATTAATAGGACACTAAGTTACTTCTCCTTCCTTTTGTTGTATGTTCATTTTCGCTTCTTGATCTCGAATAGTTGTTGCTCTTGAGGCACATTGCTATATGTCCCAATCTGCTTTCTCGTATCATTGGTAAAGAAAAATTTCATTTGAGCTTGTTTTGACCTTCAAATGTGCTTTTGACCTTCGAATGCACTATTATAGTGATTGTGCAAACAATATTTCCCCTTGTCTTTTATTTTTGTTCGGGCTTCTATTCATCAATACAAGCTCTCCAAAGTATGGTATGGTGTAGTAGAACTACTTAGGGTTAATTGTTAAGAACATGGTATACTTATCGGCTATTGTTGATGTTAGATATATTCAATAGTCCACCCTCAAGTGATTACAAGTGATCCATGGTGCTTTAAGTTTTAAGGCCTCCATTATGAGGAGAAGCCATTGTGAGAGCCCGGACTTTTATGGAACTTTAACTTTCAAGTCAGATGAGGTTTATGTGTGATCGATGATGGTAATAGATGATCTTTGTGAGCCTAGCCACTAGGTCAGACAGAGCATAAACTTCCGGGCCATTGTGTTGCCAAAGGAGAAAATAATGGCTTTGTGATGTCATGTAGTTTCCCCATCGAACCTTAATGGGCGGAGTGTGTGGGGGGGGGGGGGCTTGCTTGTTTTGGAGTTCGAGGTTGAGATGGTAGGACTTTTGGGCTTGCCCATATGTAGCTATACATAGCATTGCACATTAGTAAGCCCTTCATCTATAGTTTGTCTAGATTGTCATCTAAGCTCCATATTCGGAGTGCACAGGTGCACAACACCATCTTTGTAATTGCATTACTCTTGGCAATTTGAGAATTTGACTTCTCGGTCTTTCGGTTTGTGTCTCTTTATCTGTGTTTCTCTCAACTTTGTCTATTGGTCTATTTTGTTGAGCTATTACTTCTTACATGGTATTAGAGCTCAGGAGGCTTTGAGTGGTGCAGATGCAAAAACGCAAAGGTTGCAAAGGCTTCATCGACAAAAGAGAAGATATCAAGTAGTGTGTCATCATCTACAATTGGGAATCAAAGTGGTTCATCAGTAGGAGTAGGTGGAACACAAGTAAAAGCAACAATGATGTTGGTCATCCCAATGTTGTAGATATGACCATTAGCCTTCATGGAAGGTAAGCTTGATGGTATGAATTACACCTTGTGGAAGTTTAAAATCACTTCTATCCTTGATTCATATGAGCTTTTAGAGATTGTTCTTCAGAATGAGCATGAATCTCAAGAAACACATGATGCAACTAATCTTGGTTGAATGATTCCTCATGCCGATTTTCTACGTGCTTGGAAACATAGAAATGCAGATGCATTTTGTGTTCTAGTTACAAGTATTATTGATAGTGTTCTGACTCTCATTTGATATACTATCAAGGTTTGTGAAGCATGGAAGATATTGAGAAATCAATATGAAATTCATAATCAAACACGGATTCAGAACTTGTAGAGTAAGCTAGTTGTAGAAAGGTTTGCCGATGGGGAGATTGCAGAGGTGTTTATCACTCGCATAATGAATCTATGAGATCAAATGTGTGGAGGTGTACAAAAGTCAAGCGAGGAGTTAGCTTGATGTTGTGTTCGATCTGTCCACCAAAGTTTGATGTTTGGTAACTACTCTTAATACTCAAATCGGGTCTTAATCTCTAACTTTTGAAGAATGCAATGCCTTACTCATCGAGAAGGAGCAATAGCTCAAGGCAAGGAGTGGCGGCAACCAAGGAGATGTTGCATTCACAACAAATGCCAAAGGAGGCAAAACAAACTCTTCAAAAGATTGAGACAGAAAAGAAGAATGACAAAAAGAAGTTCAAGGGAGAGTGTTTCCACTGCAAGAAGAAATGCCACATAATTCAAGATTGTCGCATCAAGAAGGCAAAAGAGAAGAATGGCTCGTATAAAGACGGCAAGGGCACGGATTTTGCCAACACTATAGAAAAAGGGCTTGAGTTATTTGGTATGATAGAGTAGGTATGCCTCTCGGTTGAAGATTCACGAGCATATGACTCATGGGTGTTGGATAGTGGTGCCTCTCATCACATGATGAGTAGAATAGACCTTTACATTTCCTTACAACCTCTAAAGGACCCATCATAGTAAAGGTAGGATTTAAAGAATGGCTTGAGCTTGTTGAAACTGAAATAGGGAAGAAGATGAAGAAATTCAGGACAGATGGTGGTGGTGAGCTTACATCTATAGAGTCTGAAGATTTCTACAAAAGTAAAGGAATCGAGCATCAACTCATAGTGGCACATAGCCCTTAACAAAATGGTGTTGCAGAACGTCGGAGTCAAACCATCATGGAGATGGTAAAGTGCAGGTAGAAGGGAAAGGGCTTTCCAAATCAATTTTGGGCAGAGGCTAACAACACTGTTGTCTACATCTTTCAAAGTTACACTCATTCACTACTTTGTACTTTGACGAGCTCATCAAATTACAAAGCAAGATAGTGCTTTGAATCATTTGGGCAGGGATCCCACCAATGAGATGAAACATGTTCTTTTGATTTTTAGAACATGAGGCTCAGGGGTTGCCTACAGTTACTATGTATAGCTTTATTTTTTAGGACGAAGATCTTTCCCAAGGGGGGAACAATGTAATAAAGTAAGTTTATGATTTAAGGGTCTGGCCAATTCAAACAGATCTGAAATTGGACATTGTTTGGTCACTCATGTGTATGACCAAAGAACTCGAGACTAGACTTAAGGATAAGTTACTCTTTTAAATAAGTGATTCACTTAGCCTAATGGTTAAGTCTCAAGGTTGTGAAGGAGGAGGTCTTGGGTTCAACCCCCATGTGGAGCATGGGGAGAGCATTTTGCCCAAGGAGCTCTAGAGCCTTCTACTCAAGTCAACGTGAGTTAACATGATTCCAATGAGACTTAACTCGAGTGGCGAGTACACCAACCACTAGTGGAATCTAGTGGAAGTTATGAAAGGAGTGGTTGAGATCACTCGAACCACTAGTAGACTCTAGTGGAAGATATCAAAGGAGTGGAGGAGATTGCACATGCACTTGTGGACTCTAATTACATTTGTGGTCCTCATTGATTTGAGAAGCTATATATACAAGCATAAGGTTTGAAGGAGAGTCATCTCTCTAGCACGTGGTGGTGGTGGTAATAATTGTCATTGTCTTCTAGCTTATAAGCTTTACGACCATGCGGCAAAGAAGATCATAATGAGTCAGGATGTGGTGTTTAAGGAGGAACAACCACATGTACTGGAGGAGGAAAAGAGATCTTCCACTTTATCATTAGGTGAAGGGGCAATCCACTATGAACCTGGTCCAATAGCTATCTCCTTCCACAAAAGAGAAGGAAGCATCATCTTCAGATGATGAGTCTGAAAGTCATGAACTTGTCGTCACCCAAGCAAGAAAGCCATTGCCACATTGGGTGAGGTAGCTCTATGATTCTGCATCCCATAGTCACTAGAACAGGTTGCAAGTGGACCAAGGTGATCATTGAGAATAGAGAAGCAGAGACTGGCAAGTGCCCATATTGTAAATACAACCTTGATGGTTGAGCTCATTGAAGAACAAGCAAAGGAACCAACTAATGTGGAAGAGGCACTCCACCATCCGCATTGGAGGGCTTCCATGTAAGCAGATGACAATATCATGAAGAATGGAACTTGGGAGCTAGTGGATCGACCCTCTAAGTGCAAATTCATTGGCACTTAGTGGGTCTAGAAGCTAGAGTACAAGGTTGATGGTACTTTGAAAAAGTACAAAACAAGACTTGGGTACTCACAAGTTGAAGGGATTGAGTTTTGTGGATCATTTGCCCCGACTCTAAGGTCGTAGTTGCCATTAGTGAAGCCTAGGAGAGTGACTTGTGGTGCTTTTGTATTTCGAAAAGTTTTAAGCACAATTTGCATCATATCCAAAATTTTCAACATCATCTGCACCATGACATCTAGCATTGGCTTCAGGTGAGGGATCTAGTGATGAATGGTGGCCATCATGTAAGCAATGGAGGGTGATCCCTATGGTGGCACAATGTATGGATAATTAAGCCATTCTTTACACTGGGCATTATTCTATACTTTAATATTGAATGATTTCCATGATCTGCACCGTGGAACTGGACCATAGCATGGATTGTAAATGAGATGTAGAGGTGCATGGTTCCATGTACGCAACATTTTGGGGTAAGTCTCTAAGAGCTTTTGTTGCCATGTTGGTTGATAGATCTTGCCTTTCAGTGCCTTTGGTGGTAGGTCCTTGGGTTGAAACTAGGTTGCGAAGGTGGGGATCTTCCTTGTGTCTCTTTCTATTTCTGCATTATAATATGCAAGAATGACATAGTAGGGTCAGTATTGAAGTTTTGATGATGTGATTAGACACCAATGTGCCAGGTTTTTGAAATAGATGGATTGTAATATTGTTTCTTCTATGATTCACATTGCCTGATTTTGCACCATTGTGCGCTCTTCATGCATACTCCCCATTTCTTCCACTTGTCTTAACCATGGGGGTTGTGGTGCTTCAAATGTATCCTAGCCCTCTTTTGTTATCCATCCACCTGGAATGGGTTGAGGTTCATACTCATCTTCAAATGTTCGTTTGATTGGAATTGAGATGGTTTCTTCTTCTGGGGGGGCCTTCGGTGGGGATGGTGGCCTTTTGTATTGAAGGAGTCATGCTTGTAATTCTTTGACTTGTTGTTTGAGTTCCTGTAGTGCATTTGAGTCACTATTGGTGGAAGAGGTTGATACATTGGTTGGGGGGACAGTCGTAGTATGTGACATTCATTGTTGCTATATAATTGATCCAATTCTTCTGATAATTTCTCATGGGCTTCTAGTAGGTTACCATAGTCTTCAAGTATGACTTTGATGTTATCCGAGGGTACAACTTAAAATTTTGACAAATTGGTGGGTGCGCTGAATGTATTCTCTAAGGCTGCAGCTAGATTTTCTTGATTTTGTGTTTGTAGCCATCATTTTTCTTCCTGATCTGCAGCTAGGTGGCTTCATAATAGTGCCATGTTGCAGTGTAGTTTTGAGTTTCATTCCATCTGTGTGCATAGGTGACCTTTGACTAGTTGTAAGGACTCTTTGTCGGTGTTTTACAACTTTGCTTCCAATATGCTATGTGCCTCCTGTAATGTATGAAACTGTGTTTGGAGACTTTCATTTTTGTCCTCCAATGTAGCGATGCATTGTTGTAATTTTTTCGAGTGTGCTTGTAATCTGTTGTTTGTTCTTCTACCTGCATGTACTCTGTTCTTAGCTGTGACATACACTGAATCATAGTATCAAATGCATTATTTATAGATGAAGATGTAGTGTGTATAGTGGTTGATGCAAGAGAATGGGAGTGGGGAATGGGAAGTATGGATGTTGTGCTAATGGATAGGTGTGTGCAGGTGAAGTTGGTGGTGGGGGAATGGGGGATGGTGGAAGTGACGGGGGTGGGGGAGGTGTTACGGGTGGTGAAATGTCCATGCTCTTGCCCATGGAGGTTAGAGCAGTGTCTACCATATACATCGGACTGATAGGTGATGTGTGTGTGATTGTGGTGAATAAGTGTGAAGTGGGTGCTGAGAAAGAAAATGGTGGTAATGGTTGAGACATGGGTGGAACATTCTCGAGAAAGTGGCCTGAATGGGTTGAAGGATTGGTGGGACATAGATTGGAATGTTAGAGCTTTGAGATGGGACTACCCAAGGAACACCTTCGAATATGGGGAAACCTAAAAATGTGGTCCTAAGGTCGAGGTGGCCTAGTATAGAAGTTGTGAAGGTGGGGTGTCCCATGGCAAGCTCCATGAGGGATTTGGTTGTAATGGTGGTGGTATGATATATAGGGTTGTCAAAGGATGAAAACAAGGTTGAACTATAAGTGGGACTATGGAAGATGAGGTTTGCTCTATGAGGTTAGTAGTCGATGTTGGGTGTGTGTAGAAGTGCAAGAGACACACGAAAAGCACACACAAAGAGCACAAATGCAGCAAGACACATGGAGAAGACGATGGCTGGAATAGCTCTCTCTATTGACGATAAAACTGAAGTGAAGTAAGAGCTGAATAATATCCCTAAGTACAAAGTACCCCACATATGAGAGTATCAAGTATGTGGTAACATGGGAAAAAACCTCTAGCCAACACTAGAATAAACAGTGCCCATGTATAGGGAAAAGATTCAAGTCGAGACACACGAAAAGCACACACCCAACAGTCGAGATGATATTTATAGCTTCTGTTTAAGGAGGTGATGATGGGGTTGTTGGAGGTAGTGGTTCTATTGAGTCTTCATGGATGACCATGGTTTCATGGCCCAGAGTTCCAGTTGTTAGGGAAGTTGTCTCTATCCATTTGATTGCCACAGTGGTTGCCTCCACGATTGTGAGGGGGATCTAAATGTTCTAGCCTGACCTTAGTCGTGTTTGGAATCTACAAGGATCGTATGGGGGGGAGGCCTCTGTAATGCACAGCGGACTGCTTCCACTACACCATATGTTTTTGCCATCAATAGGAGAGTTTCACTATATTCAGAGTCCACTCCACCTTCTTCCAAGAGTTGGGCCATGAGCATTGACTGTTTTGTTCGGTGAGTAAATGTTTTGCCCACACCCATTTAAACAAAGATTCTTCCTCCACTGGTGTGGCTTCTCTCTTCTTTCTTTTCTTGTCTTCACTCTTGGCAGTTATCTGTGTGGTTAATCTCACACCATTCGTAAACTCTTCGTGTCTTTAAGGGTCAGCTTCTACTTCATACATGAATTCTTCTTCTAATGCACAAAAGGGATCCATTATGATGGATTCTAACTCTGAGTCACTTTCTTTTTCTAGTTCTTCCGTGCTAGGCTTGCACTCTTCTATAACCAAATCACAGATAATTGGTTCTATGGAAAAGACTGAAATGTCATAGCCATCTTGATCACAGTGTGGTGTCCATTGTCCTTCATTGATGGCTACATCCATTGTTGCTAGGCTTTCTGCCCAACCTTGAGGTTCAAATTCTTCATCAGGGAAAACTACAAGTGCATAGGTTGGGTCTCGTATTGATCAATGAGTTTCCTTTGCACCTACCTCTCTAGCCATTTCTCTTCTCTCTTCTTTTTATGCCACTCTACACATCCACAAGTGAGTGTCTTCATGCATCCATGCAGATCCGGATCCTATGGAATTCACCAACTCCATGTTGTTTGTCGTTCTATGGATGGGATTCCACTATATAGGGGGCACATCTCTATGAGAGTAATCTTTGAGATTCACTTTGGTTGTGACACCTAAGTGTTGCAAATACAAGGAATTGGTTCCTCAATCCTATACTATTTGCAATTGTCTTAGGAATGGTCTTCCCAAAATCATCTCATAGGCCTGATTTTTGCTAAAGTCACATATAGTGAAAGTGTGCTCAAACTCTACACCACAAGTAGTGAGATGTATTCATTATAGCAGTCCTAAGGGTCTCTTGATGTGACCATCGACCATTTGTTTTCATTCTCATTAACCTGTGCTAGTTTGCCACAATGCTTCCATAGCGAAGTGGTAGCAATTGCAACTCCTGCACCTGGGTCCAAAATCACCTTGGTGGTGTAACCTTAATGAGTAATGGGAAGATAGGTGTTTCCTTTTTCTCCTTCACTCATGTCTCCTATCTTGTCCAAAGGTATTTTTGGCACTGTTCTATGAGATCCTACCTAGGAACGAGGTTTCGCTACTTTTGGCACTTGGTTGGCTATGTGTTTCCACAATTCTAGCTTAACCTTGAGTAGCTCCTCTAAAGTGAGATTGCACTACACTTTAGTGTTTTTCACTACCTCTGTATTCCTAGGTATGACTGAATTTTCATTTCTTACCATGACCGTGGGTTCCCTCATGCAGGTGGACTTTGCTTCCCAATTGAGGCAATTCCTGCAAAGCATTAGACTCAAAGTCTAGCTGCTGAGTAGACTATTCATCTTCTTGCTCTCCATAGATGAAAGGAATATCTTGTGGGAATTGATCATGTAAGTCATCCACAAGTTCAATAGGAGGAGGATTCTCACTTTCTTTGGCCCATTTCTCTTCTTGAATTTCTCTTAGAAATTCTTGGGAATATAGATTCATAGAACAAGTGGTGTCTAGTTCAGTGGAACTAGGCACATAAGCTTCCTTGGGAGGAATGCTCATTCTTTCACTTGCCTTGCTCTTACCTTGGGAGATGGTGTCCTTTTCAGATTTTGCAATTAGCCTCTCCAATTTGTCTAATATTCCTTCAAAATGTAACTGAGTCTTAGCTGAACTAGAGCAATTGAAAAGTCGGTTGGACTCAAACATTTGTTGAGCCAATTCTACCATCTTAGCACAAAGCTTGGTCCGTTCAAGCTCTAAGTCCAGCCTAGGTAAAATTTTTTCATGATCAGTTATGTTTGGCCCTTCCTGTATTCTAGCTTGATATGCTTTAATCATCATGTCTTTGTCCTTTGAAGTGGAATCTGCTAAGACTGATCCTACTTTAGGTGGTGGTGGGATTGTGTGAGGTGGGTTAGAAGGTGGTAGATTGGAGGGTGATGGGAATGGTAGTGGTGGAGTTGTGTGAGAGTGAATTTGAGATGTAAGTTCAGTTATCTTGGCTTTTGTTTCTCTCAGGTTTTCCTCAAGTTCGCTCATCTTCTTTGCCCATTGCCTTTTCATTCGTTCATGAATTCTCTCCAAGTTGCTCTTCTTATTTTGACTCTCGATCTCACTAACCTCAGAACTCTTTTCCTGGCCTAAGTCTTAGTTTTGCTTAAGTGACTGAGCTCTCGTGACAAGTTGCATTGGGATAGTGGAAGTTACACTTCTTGTAGAGTCTACCACTAACCCAATGATGTTGATAGGAGTGATTTTTGGCATATTGGTGGGCTTCTTAGGACAATCTTGTAACAAGTGTTCCTCCCCACAATCTGGGCAAAAACCTTGAATTGTCACAGATTGGGGTTGTGTAGGTGCCAACACAGGGCAATCATGAATGAGGTGATCTCCTTGACATCGATAGCATGGCCTTCTAGGAAAGGGGGATCTTATCTGCCTAGGTTGAGACCTAGAGTTAGGATTTGCGTACATGACATTTGCATATTCTCGCTCCCAACTAGGTTTGCTCGGGTCTTCAATATAGTATGACTCATTGTTCCATGTGACTACATATAGTATGCATGTGGACTATCGATATGAGTCGAGTCAAAACTATGATCATTTGGATCACTTTCTAAAAGCAATGGTGATATCGACACTAAGGCTCTATTCAATTTTTCTTGAGCAAGTGCATATTTCACTAGGATTACATTGGTTGGAGGTGGAAGTTGTTGAGCTAGCATTGGTTGAGGCCTCTGTTGAGCCTGATAGGGTGGTTGATAGGGTTGTTGGGGCCTACCATACTACTGTGATGGGTAGTGGTTCTGGTATCTTCCCTGTTGTGGATATGGTTGAGGATAATTTTTTCTAACAACTTGTTATTATATGGGCAATCTTGTGTAGTATGGTTGGTATCACTCCTTTCTATGGTGCAGTATTGGCTATTAGGGCTCGCTTGGGGTTGAGCCATGATAGGGCAGCCATTAGCCATATGGTCTCCTCCATAGGTATAACATTGTTTCACTAGGGTAAATCTCAGTATGTTTTTGCTAGAGACTCCTAACTTCTGAGCTACCTTCTCTGTAAGTTCCTCAATAGATGTGGATGTCTTTGAATTGAGGCTAGTAGAGCTACCTGAATCTTTGTAGACTTTTGAAAGCTCTAATTCCTCCCCTAGATTATCCTCAATATCTATGCACATGTGTACACATTCTTCTATGGATCTAGGGTCGTTTAGATACACATAGGATCTCAATTCGGTACTTAACAAACCATCTAAGAATGAAGCCACTTGTTTGGCAGAAGTGGTTAACTCGGGCACATGGATTCTCTCTGGGTTTTGCCAAAATCTTCTTCTTGCAAGTCTCACTATCTCTTGAGGTGTTGTTTAAAACTATGGATCAATGAGTAAGTGTTGTGCTTTATGCCACTCTTTGAAAATTTCGTGATAAAGGCTTCTAGCAGTTGGTCTATGTTTCTAAATTGCCTTTATTGTAGTGGTTGAAACCATGTAAGGGCCATGTTCTTAAGGGTTAGACCAAAAGCATTATACATGGTGAATAGGTCATCAACTTGCTCAACTCTCAAGACTTGCCTAATTCTACCACATGATCATATGGGTCTCTAGTGCCATAAAAACAGTTCTTCATGTACTTAACCAATTATGTAGGCCTCAAGGTCCTAGTGTGCTCTCTAGGCCTTGGCAGAGGGAATTCATCTGCATTTCTTTGATTCCTTGGGTCCCTATGTCTCTCATTTTCCATTCTATCCGTCTCTATTCTCGTTCTTTCTCTTCCCAATGGATTAGCGAAGCACACCACATGTCTATCTCTACTCTTGTCTATCTAGGTTCCATGAACTTGAGATGTTCCAGCTCATTGGTGACCCAAAGAGACATTGGATCTTGGTTGGGGAAAAACAAATTCATCCTTCCAAGTGTAGGCATGTCTATTATGCTCTGAGACACAAAGACCCTCTCAGAAGTATTGTCTAAGTATCTCACTTTTCTTGGAGTATCTGAATCTTTGAATTCATGTATGGTAAGCATTCCCACTTCATTAGGTTGGTCAGGTTTATACCTCCAAAAAGCCTCATCTGACTCTCGGTTTAAGAGCAAGTCTATGCTCTTATTATCTTCGAGGACCCACTCAGGAGATCACTCTAGTCAGAACTGATTTGCCTTGAGGGCTTGTTGGCTCTCTTCCTAAGTTCCCTTACTCTATGTCAATTATTTTGGTCTCTGAGATTATGTTGTCGAATTCATCTGTCGTATCTGGTTGGCTGGTGACCACATACATTGTTCCTTCTTTACCTATGTATGAACCATTTTCGAATTTGACTACTGAATGTTCTAGTCCAATGGGTTGATTTGGGTTCTTTATTTGGACAATGGATCTTCTCATACCATCCTCATAGATGCAAGCATCTAATTGGTTGGTTTTGATGTATTCCAGTTGAGTCTTGTAAGGTGCTTCTAGTTTTTCTAGGTATGCCACTCCTGACCTACATAAGATGTTGGGCCCAAGACCTAGTGGTGTGGTTGATGCTAGCCTCGGATGATCTGACACTTCGACAATCTCTTCCTAGGTGTCTTCTTGATCTCAAGTTCATATGCGCGATTGAGTAGCCCAATGACCCTTGTACAACCACATTGCAGATTCCTTGATATCAATCACTTGTTCTTTTTTAAGTTTTCTGGTGTGTATTTCCTTGTCTTTAAGTATGCATCGTGAGGAGCACTTAAGTTTTTCGTACTTATGTTTTTTGTCCAATTAGATGAGATTCGTTGCCCTTAAGTTGTCCCTTAATTGCAATTAATCTATTCTTGAACTTGAGAATTTAAAGGGTCTTAGAGCTTGAGAGTTCCTATCATACCCCTAATCAAGCAAAACATCTACCCGCACTTAGCCTAAGTTAGGAATGGACTGAGGGGTTTGAGAGATCTTCCAACCTCAAGTCACTTCTCTTGCTTCACTTGTATGCCTAGGATGCTCATCCCAAGCTTGCACACCTTGCTTTGGTCTCTCCAAGATCTCTCAATGAACCTATAAAAGTTTCAATTTTTTAAGCTCAAGCTTTTAACTTCGAATGATAGACAATTTGATTCAAACACTTTTAAAGACCCTTTTTTCCCCTTTGTATTGCACCAAAAAATTTCTACAACCCCTTAGGTTTCCTAGTTCCACTTGAGGGTCAACTTCAAAATACCCTATCTGAAAATCAATGCATTATTCTTAAGAAAAACAGTTGAGGCCATGTAGGAATCTTTTCAACGAGCTCTAGAGCTCAAAAAATGGATTTTGAATGAAAAAGTTATGTCGATTCATGGTTGTGGGGGTTAAAACATCCAAACAGGACCTCACATGATGTTAGTGCATTTTTGTAAGGCTTTTATAATGATGTAGGTAAAAGACCTCAAAATATGCCACCTTTTAGCCCAAAATTTCAAAAAAATTACCTCTTCAATTTTTGCCAAAAATGTCTGTCTATCACGATAGATGCTATCGATCATGCATGGTTGCCTGTCACAATAGATAGGTGTTTGTTGCGATAGACAAGGTCTATCATCTATGAAATATTCTAGATTCAAATATACATGCGTAAATTAAAATAGTTTAGAATTATATCCATGTGTATTAGTACATATGTATAAACCTTATATAAAAAGAAAAAAATGGAAATCTTATTTTTGTATCCACCATTGTTTTGTGCATTTTTTTTGGTTTTTTCCTTGTAGAAAACAAATCTAATAATTGCAAAAAACATTTTTATGATACTATGAAAACCTATTACATGCACCTATCCTCCATAAAAATCTCAAAACCCCTATAGCCTATAATATTGCAAGATTAGCGAGTAGTGGGTGATGCTTAGAAGTCACATTAGAGTTTGCAAGACTTTGGTATGATCATTTAACATAATAACATGTATGATGTGTACACTAGGACATCATGTTTGTCTCTGTCAATTTAACAAAGAAGAAAGGACTCAAATGAAGGTAATGAGTTAATTACTTGTAATAAAGTGTGAATTTTGGTTCCTCTTGTCTTTGATTTATGCCTTTCATCCATATCCCTTTTCTTCTTGATCACCATGATGCATAGTTGCCTTGAACATGGAGAATTTTCTCAAGAACCTTGCTCTTTTGACTGTACTCATCCTTGTTTCAAAGGATGTAATCTTCACTTCAAAATACTTGATGGATGTAGACCTACTCACATTTTCCAACTTTCATGGTTGATTCTTGTTCAAAACTTTCCATTTTCGATGGATGTTAAAGAGATATTATAGATAAATGAGATAAGCCAAAAATTGCATATCGAGATAGCTCAAAATATTGTGTTTCTTTATGAACAAGATCTGAAAACTAGCATTTCCACATTAGGTTGGTCAACAAAAACATCTATTGATACTTGCCATGGTGCATTCTTGTTGAAGAAAGATGTTGCTTGTAATCTTGTTAACACTTACTGATACTTATGGTATTTGGAACTCAAACTACTTATTTTATTCTACTCTTGGCATCTATTAGAGTCATCTTGCTCACTTGCTTCATCTAAGTCAAGGGGAGCTTGTGAACCTCCCCTAGCCATCTTATTTATATGGGAAATCAAATGTAAATGGAGAGAGAGAATATCTACAAATGTTCATGTGGAAAGTAGGGAATGATTATCATCTCTTTGTGCATTGATGAGTCAGACAAAGATTCACATCGTTTCCTTCACACATTTGTTAGTAAAAATTTGGGAAGGTCACTAGTGTTGGAGTTTGAGGTCTATGGAAGCACATGAACAACACAAGGAAGAAGAAGAATATTGGATCACAACACACAACAATGAATGTATTACCAAGAGAATGTACAAAGATAAGTGACCCATTAGTGTTATAGGCATATATATAAGCTAGGAAAAAAACCTCCTAAAGAGGGAAAAAACTGCCCAGATGATCCTAGTGTGTTCACACACATCACTACCTAAATATATCAACGAATCCCCCTTGGGAGTGATGCGACAAACAAGGAGCTAGCACTCATGTATAAGGAAGTGTCACACTATGTGGATTCAATCCATAAAAGGAAGTAAACCCAAAGCTTTGTAGAAAGCTTCAAACTTCTCCCTAGGCAGAAACTTTGTGAAAAGGTTTGCAATGTTCTCTTGTGTGGGTACATATGCCAAAATGATCTCTCCAATAGAGAACCTCTCCCTGACATAATAATAGTGCACCTCAATGTGCTTATTGTGAGCATGGAACACAAGGTTCCTTGCAACAGACAATGCACTTTGACTGTCAGTGAAGATGGTGGTGGAAAAAGACTGAACAATACCCAAATCAACCATAAGGCATCTCAGCCACACATACTCACCAATCACTGTGAAAGCTTCCCTATACTCAGCCTCACAACTAGAAGTGGCCACAATACGCTGCTTCTTGCTCAACCAAGATATGCATGAGCTACCAAGCATGAAGAAAAAACCTTTGGTGGACACACAAATCACGTAGCAACCAGCCTAGCCAGAGTCAAAAAAAGCATGTAAATCTAGCGATAGTGATCCCCCTTGGGATAAAACAATCCAAGTAGACAGGTACCACTCAAGTAATGAAAGATGTGCTTAACCAACCTACCAATGCTTGACACCAATGCATAAACCTGCTCATCTATGAGAGAGCAAACTAAATATCTGGCTGAGTAATGCTAAAATAAATCAAGTATCCAATAGCCTACTGATAGAGAACAACATCAAATGCATCTCCAACATCATGAAGACTCAACCATAAAATTGTCTCCATAGGAGTGGCAATAGGTTTGCAATCTTCAAGGCCAAAACTCTCTAATAATGTGTCAATAATTTTAGTATTCATTCGACATCTAGGAGCAAAGGTCTCATCAAAATCAATGCCTCTTTCTTCAGCATAACCCTTTGCAACAAGTCTAGCTTTATGCTTATAAACTGTTCCATCACGCTTATGCTTCAACTTGTATACCCACTTAGTGCCAATGGCCTTCTTACCAAGAGGCAAGTCACATAAAGACTAGGTACCATTTTTCATAATAGCATCATATTTTGATTGCATAATAGCCATCAAATTTTCAGAAGTTTGTGCTTCATCAAACGAAATAGGCTCATTCTCATCACAAAGACTAGAGGCAGACATAACATAGAAATATAATGCAAAAGAAGCATTGTGAGAGCCTGAATGAATATAATATGATAGAGGTGCATCTAATTTGCTATCTCACAAAGTCCGCACCAGCCATTTAGGCATATTTTTTGCCTCCTATATATTAGTTCTGTCATCAATGAGTGCATCATGTAAATTCACATAAAAAATGGAATGATCTGCATCATCATGTGAAACCTATAAAGGTTGAGAAATTGCCTTATTTGGACTAGCACTAGATTGTCCACTTGTAAGAAAAGGAAGCAAAGTATCATATACATCTTGAGAGCTAACTGATGTCTCATTAGTACATGAAAGTAATGGCTAAATAGCATCTTCCAAAAACACATCACGTCTAAACAAATGTGTTTAGTCTATGGATGATATAGATGATAGCCTTTGCTTTCAAAATTGTACCCAACAAAAATACATTTCATTGCTTTATCATCTAATTTCATGCGTTGTTTTTCATGCATTAATGTATTTGCCAAACAACTAAAGACATGCAAGTGAGCAATAGATGGCTTGCGACCATGTCAAGCCTCATATGGGGTGATAGACTATAATGCTTTAGTGGGACACCTGTTAAGTACATATGCTACACACATAACAGTCTCAAGCCAGAAACTATGTGGCACAACCTGACTCTTGACCATACACCTCACCATCTCCATGAGTGACCTGCTTTTCCTTTCAACAACTCCATTCTTTTGAGGTGTATCTGACACTGTACACTATTGTTTTTGTTGATTTCGTGACAAAAGCTTGTTCACTAACAAGACTGCGGAAAATTGCCACGCCTCAAATAGAACTAAGCTAGAGTGATATTAGAACACCTCTATAATCATCAGTAGCTGAGCAACCTTCTGAAACTGAAAACTTTATAACTGTATTTAGTGAAAACTGAAAATTCACTTTACAGAAAGCTTCACGTTTCCTTCAAGTTTTAATTCTGAACTGATTTACTCCAAACTTTACACTACTATGTTTGTTTATAGTTACATAATCTTTCCATTACTTAACTGTGTCAAAACTATGTTTTGAACTCACAAAAATTTCACTGGAACTTCACCAGAATGTTACCGGATTGTCACCGTAATCTTACCGAAATCTTACCGAAATCAACTTCCATTCTGTTTGTGATTACTTCAAATGATTGTAGATGAACTAAGGAAGTAATACCTGAGCTTCCTTCAGTAATTGACCTCTTTCTGAAGTTTAAGAAAAAACTTCACCAGTTCAGAATGTCCTTTACGATTAGACTTTGTACTGTGTACATGTCCCGTTTCACAAAATTCTTTTGATGAGTTTGTAGTTCAGACTCCTAGCTTCAAGATGAGCTATCACTCATGAAAAACTTTACACTATGTTGCGAGATCTAACTCTCAGAAGTACTGGAAAATGTTTACTGAGAAAACTGTAACTGTTAACTAACTTTCACAGTAACATGAAATCACTTAGATTTCTTCACATACAAAGAATGCGCTCAAATCTTCCACATGAACATGTGTTTTCTATTAGAGAAGATGTGTACAAAAATAGCTTGGCCTCACTTTGCTCATAGATATGGAAAACTCTCCTACTCTGCATAGTTATTCCTTACCATCTCTTGTAGATGAATACCCGACAGTTCAGGTTCTATTATTCATCTCTACATACGCAATTTCTGGCATCTTCTATATCTCTCATCTCAATTCTATATGCGCTATTCTATTCCGGTTCTATATATATTCTCGTCTATTCTCATTTCGTATATATATAGTTTGTTTCGAGATTCAAAACTTGTATTTCTGGAAGTTTCTATGAACTATATTACAGTCGTGAATTTGTCCCTTCACTAAGGCTTGATTTTCTGACTTACTTTGTTTCTGCTTCTCTTTGTCTTTCTTCATCTTTATGTCTGTCTGTATGTCAAATTTGTGAGGGATTCTTCAATAGCTCCCCCTCAATCACTAATTTGCATTCTCTGATCTTTCATATATTCTTCTTTTCTTTTATACCTGCCATTTCTTTGAATCTGCTTGTCTTTACTCCATCTAAGATCTTTGTCAGAATATCTGCAATCTGATCTTTTGTAGGAGTGAATACTATTTCAATCTCCTTCTCCATTACTTTTTCCCTCAGGAAATGATATTGAATCTCTATGTGTTTTGTTCTTGCATGAAATACAGGATTTGCTGCAAGATACAACGAGCTCATATTATCTCCATGAATGATAGGTATACCTTGATCAATACCCATGCTTTTGAACAAGGTCTGCATCCATATCACTTCTTTAGCTGGTTCTACAAGTCCTTTATATTCTGCTTCTGTTGACGATAAAGCCACTGTGTGTTGCTTCTTTGAACACCAGCTTACAAGCTTATCTCCTATGTATATCATATACCCATGTGTTGACCTTCTGTCATCTTGACTCCTGCCCAGTTTGAGTCACTGTATGCTCTCAGCTTTATATCTGACGTAAAAGGATAATACAATCCTTCTTTTATAGTTCTTTTGATATATCTAAGAACTCTTTGTCCTGCAACCCAATGTTGATCTTTCGGACAATGCATAAACTGTGAGAGAACTCCCACTGCGTAACTGAGATCCGGTCTTGTTAGTGTAGCATAAATTAAGCTTCCCACTAATGACTGATACTTCCTCATATCTTTAAACTCTGCACCACCATATTTGCCAAGTTTATGATTTACTTCAAGCGGTGTTGAAGCTTCTCTGCAATTCTCCATGTTAAACTTCTTCAGTAAGTTTAGGAGATATCTTTCTTGTGAAACATATACGCCATGATCTATATATGTAACTTCCATTCCAAGAAAGTATGATAACTTTCCTAGATCACTGATCTTGAACTCTTTTTCAAGCAATCTCTTTACTTCCTTGATTCCTTCATCTGAGGTTCCTATGATTATAATGTCTTCTACATAAATACAAATGTAGATCATAGCTTCATCTGTTCTCTTAACGAGTAGACTTGCATCAGCCTTTGAACTTTGGTATCCAAGGTCATTGAGATACTTCACAAGTCTATAATTCCAAGCTCTTGGAGCTTGCTTCAATCCATAGAGAGCTTTTCTTAATCTGTAAACATGATCTGGGTAACTCGAACTTACAAACCCTTCAGGTTGTTCCATATAAACCTCATCTGATATATATCCATTTAAAAATGCATTCTTTATATCCAACTGACTTAGCTTCCATCCTTTTGATGCTGCTATAGCAATCAATGTCCTTATGGTTGACATCTTTGACACCGGACTAAACGTCTCATCATAATCTATGCCATGTGTCTGAGCATAGCCTTTGACCACCAGTCCAGCTTTGTATTTGGCTATCCTTCCATCTGCAAGTTTCTTAACTTTGTAAACCCATTTATTTCCAATCACTTTCTTACCATTTGGTTTTGGAACAAGTTCCCAAGTCTTATTCTCTTCAAGAGCATTGAACTCCTCCTTCATTGCTTCTTCCCATTGTTTCTTACCTTTTGCTTCACTGTAATTATGAGGCTCTTCATCTTCCTTTACTAAGTAAGCATAGTTTTTCTCAGTCAAATAAGAAGTGTCATAGGAATACCTTGTTGGTTGTTTCCTTACTCTGTTTGACCTTCTTAGCTCATATTCTTCATGTGTATCTGAATACATATCTTCATCAAATCTTGGTCCATCTTCGTTTCTCATACCTGATCTGATCCTGGACATACTTGCCTGCATATGATCTTCATCTTTCCTTTTTCTTTCCTTCTTATCTCTTCTTTAAGTGTTTCAACACTATGCTCTTTATCTATATACCAGCTCTTTCCTTCATCAAATGTCACATCTCTAGAAACAGTAAACTATTTGGTTAGAGGACTCCATAACCTATAACCCATCTGTTTTTCATCATATCCGATGAACACATATTTTTCAGCTTTTGGTTCAAGCTTATGTCTCAGTTGTGATGGTACATAAGCATAAGCGACCGATCCAAACACTTTACAATGATCAAGTGTTGGTTTCTTACTCCACCAAGCTTCATAAGGGGTCATCCCATTTAAAGCTGTACATGGTAATCTATTTACCAAATATGTAGCTGTATTTACAGCCTCAGCCCAAAGATAATTTGGACAATTCTTCTCCTTTAGCATTGCTCTTGCAAACTCAACTAGAGTTCGGTTTCTTCTTTCTGCTACTCCATTTTGTTGCGGTGTATACCTGCAAGTTATTTCTCTCTTGATACCTGCATTCCATAGATAATCATTGAACTCTCGAGAAAAATATTCTCCTCCTCCATCAGACCTTAGTCTTTTGAGTTTCTGTCCTGTAAGTCTTTCAGCATATGCATGAAAATGCCTGAAAGCTTCAAATTCTTCTGACTTCTCTTTTAAAACATAAAGAGTTATCCATCTTGTTGCATCATCAATAAAAAGAACATAATACCATCATCTAACACACCATCGTGTTTGTACCCTTTCTTCTGAAATGGTAACATGTGGGCTTTTCCCATCTGATAGGCTTCGCACTTATGAATCATATGTTGATTCTTCATATTTGGTAATCCTCTCACGGATTGTTTCTCCACCATAGTTTTGATTCCTGTTTCATTAAAATGTCCTAACCTCTTATGCCAGAGGTCTAACTCTGTGAATACCTCATCACCATGTGTGATCAAGGCTTGACCAACATTCCCTTGTACTTTAAGAGTAAAAAGTCTACCTTCCTTTTTACCATGGACAATCTGATTGTATCCATTCTCTGGATCTTCAACAAATACTCCTTCATTTGTAAACCTGACTTGAAAACCTTTTTCTACTATCTGACCCACGCTGATCAGATTCTTCAGGATTGTTGGGACATACAAAACATTTGTTAGTAGGTCAGCTCCATTCTTACACTTTACTTTTCCAATTGACCTTACATTATGTTTTGTGTTATCACCTGTCTGTACTGTATGATTTGAAATACCTCCTTCAAGTTCTGATAACAATTCTATATTTCCAGACAAATGATTTGAACAACCAGAGTCAATGTAGAATACCTTGAGGTCTTCATTCTCTGACATACTTATTGAGTTCACCATCAACGTTGTATGACTGTCATTCTGCGTATCATTCACATAGTTGTAGTAGGTAGTGTTGTGAGACTGATTTTGTCCCCAATTTCTTGCTCCACCTCTACCATATCCGCCTCTTTGGCTTTGTCTTCCTCTTTGATATCTTCCGCTTCTGCCTATACTGTTATTATTCTGATTCTGACTTGATCCTTGAGAATTATGCCAGCAATCATGAGCCAAATGATTGCTTAATCCACAGATCCAACAAGTCTTCTTGTTGTTAGTCTGATTACCTCTTCCTTTTATATTTCCTTTTTTCCTGACGTTACCTCTTCCTCTTGCATAATTTGCTTGAGTAGACATATCTTCTTCATCTTTTTCTTTACCTTTATCACCTTTCTTTTTATTCTTTGCGTACACAGCAGAACTATGTCCTTTATCTCCATCTGTCTTAAAATCTTGCTCAAACGTTAGCATTAGTCCAAGCAACTGATTTAAATCTGGTACAAAATGATTTAAAGAAAGTTCAGTTGAGAGTACGAAAGGTTTCCATCTTTCATCTCCTCTCAGTCTTGCAAGCACTTGTGCTATCAACCTGTGATCTTCGATATCTTCATCAATAGATCCAAGACTATCCGCCAAATCTTTTATCTTAGTGACATAATCACTAATGCTTTCACTTTGCTTTTTCTTGAATGTTGTAAATTCTGACCATAAGCTAGCCTTCCTAGCTTTTGTCATATTTTGGAAATGATCTTCCAATGCACTCCATATATCTTTTGCTTTCTCCAGACCTCTAATGTGCGGTAGTAGATGATCTGTAATGGTATTGTAAATATAAGCTCTTGCCATTGCATCTTTCTTCTGCCACAACTTCAAGGCTTCTAACTCTTCTTTCTTTGGTTGACTGTTGTCTTCGAAAGTTGGCTTCTTTTCTTCTCTTGTCACATATATCATTAAGTCCTTACTCATAAGTAAGGCTTCCATGCGCATTACCCATGCGGGATAATTATCTCTGTCCAATTTGTCAATAGAGATATGATCTGCCATAATCTTCTTGTTTTTGTTACTTTTGGTGAGTATAATGTTAAAAGGTTTTACCTTTTACAAACCTTTACCCTTGAGAATGACTTCGGAACACTTCTTTGATTCCGTTTGTTGTTGATCATCTCAGCTTTCACCTTTCTTGTGAAAGTTCTTCGAATTCTCTTGTATCTTTACTTCCGTTTCTACTTCTGTGAAACCTTTTTTGCTCTTCAGAACCTTTTTTCTCTGATACCACTGTTGATTTCGTGACAAAAGCTTGTTCGCTAAGAAGACTGCGGAAAATTGCCACGCCTCAAATAGAACTAAGCTAGAGTGATATTAGAACACCTCTATAATCATCAGTAGCTTAGCAACCTTTTGAAACTGAAAACTTTATAACTATATTTAGTGAAAACTAAAAATTCACTTTACAGAAAGCTTCGCGTTTCCTTCAAGCTTTAATTCTGAACTGATTTGCTTCAAACTTTACACTACTGTGTTTGCTTATAGTTAGATAATCTTTCCGTTACTTAATTGTGTCAAAACTATGTTTTGAACTCACAGAAATTTCACTAGAACTTCACCGGAATGTTACCGGACTGTCATCGTAATCTTACCGGAATCTTACCGGAATCAACTGTCATTCTGTTTGTGATTACTTCAAATGATTGTAGATGAACTAAGGAAGTAATACCTGAGCTTCCTTCAATAATTGACCTCTTTCTGAAGTTTAAGAAAAAACTTCACCAGTTCAGAATGTCCTTTACGGTCAGACTTTGTACTGTGTACATGTCCCGTTTCACAAAATTCTTTTGATCAGTTTGTAGTTCAGACTCCTAGCTTCAAGATGAGCTATCATTCATGAAAAACTTTACTCTATGTTGCCAGATCTAACTCTCAGAAGTACTGGAAAATGTTTACTGAGAAAACTGTAACTGTTAACTAACTTTCACAGTAACATGAAATCACTTAGATTTCTTCACATACAAAATATGCGCTCAAAACTTCCACATGAACATGTGTTTTCTATTAGAGAAGATGTGTACAAAAATAGCTTGGCCTCACTTTGCTCATAGCTATGGAAAACTCTCCTACTCTGAGTAGTTATTCCTTACCATCTATCTCAGATGAATACCCGACAGTTCAGGTTCTATTATTCACCTCTACATACGCAATCTCTGGCTTCTTCTATATCTCTCATCTCAATTCTATATGCGCTATTCTATTCCGGTTCTACATATATTCTCTTCTATTCTCATTTCGTATATATACAGTTTGTTCCGAGATTCAAAACTCGTATTTCTGGAAGTTTCTATGAACTATATTACAGTCGTGAATTTGCCCCTTCACTAAGGCTTGATTTTCTGACTAACTTTGTTTCTGCTTCTCTTTGTCTTTCTTCGTCTTTATGTCTGTCTATATGTCAAATTTGTGAGTGATTCTTCAACAGTTTTATCCCACATTCAACCAGAAATGCATTAAAATTAGAAGACATATATTCTCCCCCTCGATTAGAATGGAGGGTGCCCATTTTACATGCTGACAGATTTTCAGCTAAAAACAAAAGCTGTTTGAAGCACATAAACACTTCGGACTTTGCTTTCATTGAATATACCCATGAATTCCTAGAAAAATCATCAATGAAAGTCATGAAGTAAAGATAGTTCCCAAAAGAAGGTGTTTGCATAGGACCATAAAGATCACTATGAACAAGTTGCAATTTTTGAGTAGCTCCTATTGGACCATCTTTTTGGAAGGAGAAATGCTGCATTTTAATATAGCCTTCATAGACATCTTTACCAGATGCCTCAAGTTTGGGTAGAAATGATATCATCTCAGATTTCTGTAAGCATAGCGAACTAGCAAAATTTAGATGACCAAAGTGTGCATGCCAAAGCTTGCAATATAACTGAGACTAAATCCTCAAATGTTAAGGCATTTGGATTGTCTTTCATAATCAATCGAAGAGTAGAAGTAAAACTTCAATATGAATCTAGAAGACCATTCAGAAGAGTTTGCACAAGTGAACTGTCAGGCAAGACTTCATCAACAGAAATCAAGTGTTCCAAATCTTTAATCTTTGTGAAAATAATATCCATGGAATCTCCTTCATTCATGTGCTCACTCGCCAACTACTTTTGGATGTAATAAACACGAGCCTCATTCCTTACTTGGTATAAAGTGGTAAGTGTATCCCAAGCATTCTTTGTTGTTCTATACAAGTGAATGTGAGAAATAATGGCACGTTTGATAGATAAGGCTATCAATGCGTGTGCCTAAGCATCTCTAGCATCCCAACAAAGTTTCTTTCTAGTAGGTGTAGCAAGAACCGCAGCATGAACATGAACCTGAACAATATCACCATCTTCAATGAGATCTGCATTAGCTTCAATAACTGTATTTGTAGGTGTAATAGGACGTTTTTCAACACCTTGCACAATATTCCATAGTCCTTTTGCAACAAATACATGACACATCATATACGCCCATAATGGGTAATTGATACCATCCAACTTATCCTCAACAGCCAACATATGGAATACATCATTACTTTCATCCATGGTCATTGACTAAAATACCTTGATGTAGAAAAATGACTGTCTCAAAAAGTTGAACATAACTACCCTATCCAGTCCTACTAAACATGTACCAAAATTTTGAGAACCTTATACTTGTTGAACTGAAACCTGTATATATGTTTGGCACAAAAAGATGAAATCGCTTGCATAGTGCTGTGATAGTGCATTGGGAAGCCGAAACTAGCTTGGATTGCCATTTCAACATGACAAAGCGAAGCAGTTTTGAACTCCTAATCAGCTTGAGTATGCTCGCCAGCTTTTGTGTGATTTTGAGATTGTGACCGGAGGGGCGTCGATGATGCCCTAGATGAAGCGGCGACCTGCTTTGATACCAACTGTTGGAGTTTGAGGTTTGTGGAAGCACACAAACAACACAAGGAAGAAAAAGAAGCTTGAAGCACAATACACAATATTGAATGTATTACCAAGAGAATGTACAAAGATAAGTGACCCGTTAGGGTTATAGGCATATATATAAGCTAGGGGAAAACACCTACTAAAGAGTGGAAAAAGTGCCCTTGCGGTCCTAGTGTGTTCACGCACATCACTACCTAAATATATCAACAACTAAGAGCTGAAGGGGATAACATAAAGGATCCAAAAAGGGGCCCTCTCACATAAGTATTGACATGAGGTTGTAGTGCACTAAGTTTTCACACAAGAAGGATAATGCAACCAACACATGAGGATGAAATTGAGGGCTAACATCTAGTGGAAAATCTATTGTTTTGTCCCTTATGGTAGCTCATGGAAGAACTTGCATATTTGAAGCCATTTTCATGGAATCCTTCATTCCATATTTGGATACAACATAATATTTCTTTTATCTCATAGGTGGAAAATTTGAGGATTTTAACATCACCATTATCTTTGGAAACAAGAGAATATTTTTTATATGCCCTTTTTTTGACACCTAGAGACCTTGTATTGCCATATTGACATCATCGATGGTGTCATCAATAATAGCTTTCCTTGATAACCTCCCTATGAAAAGTATAAATAAGAAAACTGGCCACATTGTTTCTTGGTCTTACCAACACCAATCCCTAATGCTTTTGGAGCATCAAGCTTGGAGAGGACGTCATGCATCACGGAGATCATGGAGTACAACGAAGTAAGAAGATTTACCTTTAGACTTGTCATGTTTGGTCTTTCTTGTAGATTTGATAAGTATTCTTTTCATGCACAATTTCATCTTGTACTTCCTATGTTTTAATGCATAGTATGGGATAATTTGTCTATAACTATGGTCTAAAGTTGTGGGATCTTCTTGTTTTGTGTTGAGTAATCTTATATTCACATATAGGAGATTTAGTTGTGGGATCCTCTTACATCTTGGAGGTACACTTATGATATCAAGTTGAGGGATCTCTCATGTCCATTTGAGTCATCTTGCAAACTACACCCCTATATTGATTTTGTTGTAATCTCATAGTATTCATGATCTTGTAACCAATCTTGTGTTGGGGTTCATGATCAACACATCACTACTGACTTTAATCAAACTCATGCAAAAGAATAAAATTGGCACGGTTCTTTCTCACACAGAGTGAATAAGCATGCGCAGAAATTCAGATTCACCACTTTCTATTTTAAACAATGTTAAACAAGAAAACTATACAAGAATAGAAAAAATTCACACACTTGCATTGAATAATGATAAGGAAAATGCTTCATTAAGTCTTTGAAACTACAAAGAATACATTATGGATTGAACAATTTTCTGCTTCTACAAAGGACATATCTTCAGTACAGATCTACAATCAACCTACGATGCCCAAAACTCTTCTTCTTGAGAAGACAATTTTTCTTCTCTTTCATCCTCTTGCTGGAGATGCTTCCTCTCTTTCTCCCTTTCATATGAACAAAATATATCAAATATATTCATGCGACATCGGTACCTAACTAAAGTGTAACTGTCTGTTAAAAATCCAATTTAGCAAAACACAGATTCAACAAAACTCTGATGCAACACATTTTTGATACAACATATTCTGAGTAATTAGCTTACCCCTCAACACCTGGCACTGCGTGGTGGGGAATTTTTCTCAAAAATTGAACTCATTCCCACAATCCCTCGATCATACACAACGATTTCCAACTCTCTACGATGGACTTCTGGTTCCCGTTCAACTGTCTCTTTGATCTGTACCTGATTCTGACATATCTCTGTCCCCAAATTAATTTCTTGAAGTTTTTCCTCTTTTATCTCGCCAAAAGTTGCATATTTTTATTCATAAATCTTTTCAGCCAAATTAATTACCTCTTTCTCTTGCTACTCCAGTTTTTACTGTGTAGGAATTTCTATTTTTTGTTCAAACATCCATCTCAACTGTGTACCCTCCAATGCATCACTTGGAACTAGCTCACTTGTCTTCTCCAATAGTTCTTCATCCTTTTCTAACACACCTTCCACATCTACTTCCAAAACTGGTACAACAGTTGGGTTTGCCTTTAGAAATTCTTCCTCCTCATCACCTTCTATCTCATCTGCCAAACTAATGGTCTAAGCAATCAGTGGTTTCTCTTGTACCACCATGTTTCTTCTACCTTTCATGGGAATTGTCACTTGCTTTTTACCTTTTGTAATCATCACCACATTCAATTCCCAATCCTGCTTAACCTTAGCCAACCTGAACCAAGGTCTTCCTAACAACATTTCATATGGGTATGCGGACTCAGACATTCTAATCACCACAAAGTTTACCATGAATGAAATCCCTGCAATTATGATTTGTTGCTATTTCAGAATGCCCAATGGTTGGAATCTAGTTTGATCCTCCATTTTTACTTGAAAAGGTGCTAGAGCCAAAGCCTCATTCCTTATTTCTTTAAAAATATGCTCAAGCAATATATTCACTCATGAGCCACCATCAAGCAACACTTCATCAAATCACCTTTGGTTATATTGTGCTTGAATTACTGGCACAACAAAATCTACATCCGCCAGATCAATGTTTTTAGCGGATGTCAATGGCACCTGCATAGCTGCTGGCTCTGACTCCTGTCCAACAAGCTTCTTCAATAACTTTTCTCTAAAAGCTGGTACCAAATATAATAATTGATCTAAGGACAATTTCCAAGGATACTTAATAATCACCTTGAACCAGTCATTGTCTAAATCTTTCTTGGACTTAATCTTATCCTCCTTCATTTTTTGTAAGAACACTGCATCCTCCTCCTCCTGAGATGAACTTGGAAATTGCACCTGTTTTTGTTGATCCTGCTAGATCCATTTCTGAACTTGGTCTCTTATACATCTTTGTTCCTCCCAATCAATGGGATCTTTATTTTTAGACCTTGTAACTGCCAAGACATCCATTTTGTTGACCTTACCACATTGCTTGCAATCACAAATCCACTGATTTTCATGATTCAGATGTAGACTTCTTGATGTACTGACACCTACATCGTTACGACACTCTTGATTTGATAATTCTATAACTATAGCATTGGCCTGAGTGGCTTGCTGAACCTATTGTTGCTGCTACCCCTATTTGTTATATTTTGATTATAGCGAACCATTGGTATACCCCTTTCTTCTCTATGCTTCAGTCATAAAGGACAATTAGCCCTATCCAATGATTAGGTGCTGAACAATACCCATAGGGCATCATCCTAGGTGGTCTACCCTGCTGATTTCCTTGTTGGTTATTTCCTTGCTGTTTTGCCTGTTCTCTCCATGGTGGCCGTCATTGTTGCTACCTTTGAAAATTATGTTGTGCTTGGACTGGAATAGCCTGATTGGTAGCCACTTCATTATTATTTCTATTGTCCTACCTTGAACTTTGCCCTCTATGCTTGGGGTTATACCAACACTGACTTGTTGTGTGTCCATCTTTACCACAAATGTCACAAAATCTTTTCTCTTTTGGAGCTATTATAGAATATCCATGTTTTTTTAACTTACTAATCAAGGCTTCCTCTTAACTTTGTTTACCTTTATGCTTGCGGTGTCTTCTCACCACCACTTCTTCATCTTGAGTATCAAAATCAGAATCGGTTGTCACTTTCTCTAGTTCCATTTCTGAATCTGATTCAACATCTAAACTAGAATCACTATGTCTCTTCTTCGATCTACCAAATCTTCTTTCCACTCTTGCAGCTGCTAACACTATGTTGCACCATTGACTGTGGTTGAGGTCTATGCATAGTTCTTTGACCTATCATCCCTACAAGTGGGTCGAACTGGAGTCGTCTTCTAACTGCTTCTATTAGGAATAGTGCTCCTAGTATACCGCTCACTAGCCTTGCCTCTACTGCAGCTATTCCTCCTTGCTCCTCTTCAATTTCTAGATTAGATTCCTCTTGTGCTTCGTACCAATCATAAAATTCAGAAGATGACTCCACATTAACTACTTTTGCTTGCACTCTTGTGTAATAAACTTTACTAAATATTCCTCTTCTTCCTTTCATGCATCTCTTGCTTGTTTAGCAACACAATAGGATCTCCAAATGTGTTGGGGTTTGTGATCAACACATCACTACCAAATGTAATCAAAATCACGCAAAAGAATAAACTTGGCGTTGTTCTTTCTCACAAAGAGTGAATAAGCATGCAGAAAAATTCAGATTCGCCACTTTCTGTTTTAGACAATGCTAAACAAGACAACTATACAAGAATAAAGAACATTCGCACACTTGCAATGAATAATGATAAGGAAAATGCTTCATTAAGTCTTCAAAACTACAGAGAATACATTACGGATTGAGCAATTTTCTGCTTCTACAAAGGAAAATCTTCAGTACAAATCTAGAATCAGCCTGCGATGACTGAAACTCTTCTTCTTGAGAAGACACTTTTTCTTCTCTTTCCTCTTCTTGCTGGAGATGCTTCCTCTCTTTCTCCCTTTTGTACAAACAAAATATATCAAATATTTCATCGGTCCCTAACTAAAGTGTAACTGTTTGTTAAAAATTTGATTCAACAAAACACGGATTCAACAAAACTCCGACACAACACACTTTGGATACAACATATTTAGATTGATCAACATACCCCTCAACATCTTGGATTATAGTTTAACGTAGAGGAGATTTCTCTAGTAGTCCCTTAATAGTTTGAATATACTTTCACACCACATTCATGTCAAGAACCATGGATTTAATATGTAAAGGCATCCTATCTATCTTGAAGATAAAAAAAAAAGCACAAGATTTGAAAATGATGTTATAACAAGTTGATCAAATACTTGCAACCTCTGCTTTTGATTTCAGGAAATTATTTCATAGATCAACATGTCAAGAATGTTACATGGCTATTCAATTTTGATTTGGCTTCAAAGATGAAGTGAAATGTCTCTTGCTATCCATGCCTCAAGCAAATGCCTTGGATGAGGTTATTAATCATGAAGTCAAGGGTGCAATCATCCCTCTCATTTGCTTGAATATATATATAGAGCCATTTCATGCAAATTAGATGATGTGTGAACCTCAAATTTCCTAGAGATGCATATTTCTTTGCCCTTCAAACCCCATACCACACACAAGCTTTCCTCCCTCTCTTTCTCTCTTCATAATGCTAGAGCATTCAATTGGCTCCTCACATGAGTGGCACATGACACTTGTGTAGAGCCCATGTGCTTCTGTCCCAAGAGGAGGTTCCCACCTCCCCATAGATATATGCTCCTATGTAACATCAATCAAGTTCAATATAACAAGCAATTTTTCAAAGACAACAAAGTTCAAGAGCCGAATATGTCCCATAATGAAGACACTCTTTCTCAATTTTTTGAATCATCTCTCTTAGATGTAGGAGTATAAAATCTTTGATTTTATTTCTCTTTTTTTTTGCTTAGCAATTCATCAGTTGTTAAGAACCTACAAACCAACTATATGATGTATGCACATGTTGGGCTGTTTGGTTGGGTATTGAGGGTTCAACTCTTTGTTACGGGAGGAAAATTGTGGGCCTTAGACCAATTTATTTTGCTGGAAATTCTTTTCAAGTGTCACCCTCAAGCAATTTAACCTTTGCTTTGTGGAATACCGGGAGTCCCATGGGCACTGTGCCCCTTCACCTGTACAATTGTTCTTTCAATCAAATTCAAGCTATAAGGGAGACCAACCTTCAACCAAACTTCCTTGTAAAAGAAAGTATATGATGAATTTGGACTATATGCATAGATGAGCTTTAATAAAATAAGGAAGGATGATGATATCAAAATAAAAATAATTCAATTATTTTGACAAAGTTGTTATAATTGAAAATATATAGAATTCTACACTTGAAACCACAATCTATGTGTGATCAACTCCGAACAAAGATGTATAAAAGGTATTCCAAACAAAGAAGAAAAATACTGTTAAAATAATTATTTCCACTTCTATTTGTGATGTTGAGCACAGGATAGCTTTCATAGACACAATTGATCATGTGTTGCTCAAATGCCTTATGGTTGATTCTAGTTTTGCTAAAATTCTATTGTCACCATCTCTACTCACACACAAAGTTTATTGATGATTTCAAGATGGAATAAAGAAATTTTTACAAGGGTTCTACCTCATGAGAAGTACAAATCGTTTTGAAAAACTTTGGGCTTACCTATGTGGATTGAAATTTGTCACATAGCTTAGTACTTCCTTATAAACAAGTGCTATATCTTTGTTTAGTGCATCACTCCTAGCATGCAATTAAGAATTTATATTATTAAAAAGAATGCAACTTGGTTTTGATGTGATTTAACCCTTGGAAAGAAGGAAATTAGCATCAAATGGATCCATAAGTTGAAATGTATGCTTCATGGTATAGATTATCTCTATAAGGCTATAATTGTAGCTGAAGGTTATGTTCGAAAGATGTTCATTAGACGATGATATATTTTCTCTTGCGTGTTTATAACAATACTTCTTAGCATATGAGAATGCACATACTGCGATGGTTAGAATATACATAAACTAGAGACTAGATCTCCATTTATGGATGGGAATTTGCATGAGGGATCATCTATATTTCATCACCACGGCTTATGCAAAAAAGATTGGCAAAAAAGTTGTCCATATAAAAGGAAGAATTTTATTCTTTGAAGCAAGACCCACATGTTTGGTATGAGAATATACATGTTTACTTGTTATCACATTGATTTTATTATAGACCAATTCAAATCACCTTATAGATAAACCATGCGTCTTTTATATGAAGCATGCAAATTATGTATTTTATTCATGGATATCATTTTTATGCAATTCAATGGAGAAATCAATTTATGAAGAAAGAATTAGATTGAAACCTCCTTATAGCTTTTTTAGTTGAGGATTGTAAACTCGTATTGAATATCAAGGACATTCAGATAGGAAGATTACCTCTTATTTGTGGTGGAATGATTGAACATGATGGCTCATCAGATACTTAAGTTGTCAATCTCTTGGGTCAATATGTCTCTAGAATTTAGGTTTTTCCACGATCCATAGATTTGGATTTGGATTTGAAGTTTACAAGAAAAATTTAAAAGGTTTTTACCCAAGTGAGTAATATAATGGGATGAGGACTAGCTTTTAGAAGTTGTGAAATCCTAGGCATAAGGATACCAAGGTTAATTATAGAATTTACAATGTACACATGGATGTTCTTGGGCGTTAGAGGGTTACAATAATATGATGGAAATGGCCAAAGATAAATATCTCTCCTAGTTCTTATAGATATAAAAAGTAAAGTAATTGGATAGTTTCCTACTAATAGGCAATGATGTGATATTGATTGCACCTAGTACCATATGAATCTCCACAAAATATCCTAGTGCATCAAATTTTTGTATTGAGATTCAAGAAAATATCACTATGGAAAGGTTTTTTTCTATCCATTATACATTCTATTTTTCATGTTAGCAACTTGTAAGAATTTATTTCTTTTGAGGATGATTGTTTAGATCATGAAAAGGTATGGGATAGGAAATAGAGACGATTCTAGAACTATTATATTCTAGATTATTTGGTATCTTTGAAACCATCTTTACTCTAATATATTGCTTGGAATCATAATCTTTGGTTTGGATACCAAATCCCCCTAGAGCGAATGATCTGAACACGTATAGGGAGTGACAAATCAGCCCCCATAGGGTAATAAGCCCAAAGCTTTGCGAAAAGCTTCAAATGTTTCTCCTGGAAGAGCTTTGGTGAATATGTCTGCCACATTATCTTGTGTAGGCACATATACCAAATCAATATCTCTTGCATGAAGGCACTCTCTCACATAGTGATAATGCACCTCAATAAAGTTTGGTATGTGCATGAAACACTAGGTTTTGCGCAACAACCAATGCACTTTGACTATCAGTGAAAATATTCATAGAAACATCAATCTTCATGCAAAGATCCATCAACAAGCGTCTCAACCATATGCACTCCACTATAGCTATCAAAAGTTCCCTGTACTCAACTTCACAACTAGATATCGCCACTATAAATCGCTTCTTACTCAACCAAGATATGCATGCGTCTCCAAGGAAAAAGCAATTATCACTAGAAATTACCACTTGTGGACATGCGAGTATCATAACAACCAGCCCAATCACTATCTGTAACAACATGCAAACATGGCTGAAGATCGCTACCATAAAAGAGACCTAAACTCAAAGTGCCTTTGCGATATCTAACCTCACATGTTTCACCACTTGCCAAGGCTATGCATGAGTCAACTCAACTGGGAAACTACACATTGTATATACGGCCTTGTGTTGCATGCATATATAAGACATCCCACTACTTGTTGATAAAGAGCAGTGTCAAATGCATCACTTGAATCCTCAATGGAGAACCTAAATCCTGTCTTTCTTGATGTAGAAATTGGCTTGCAATCCTCAAAGTCAAAACAATGAAGTATTTTTTTAACATACTTTGTTTGATGCATAAAAATTTCCCCCTTAACGGATACAAACTGGATGCCAAGATACTAGCTCAAAAGACCAAGATAAGTGACATCAAAAGTATGCTTCAAATCAACCATAAGAATATCAAGTTTTGCATCACATGACCTAGTCAAAAGTATGTCTTTGACATAAAGAAGAAGCATAGTAAGATCAGCTCTATCTTTATGTACATAGAGTGTGCTTTCAATTGGACTACATGTGAAGCCAAGAGCAATCAAGTGCTTATGGATTTTATCATACCATGCACGTGGCGCTTGCTTGAGACCATATAAGGATTTATGCAAGTGACAAATCATATGCTCTTGCCCTTTCATAAAAAATCCACGAGGTTGCTTCACATAAACCTCTTCTTGCAAATCACCATTCAAGAAAGCTATTTTTATGTCCAACTGATGTACTTTCAAGACTTGTATTGTTTTACATATCCTTTGGCAACCAATCTAGCTTTGTAGCAATCAATGCTACCATCTAACTTTCTCTTAATCTTGTAAACCCACTTTGTACCAATGGCATTTTTTCCTTTTGGTCATTCATGTAACTCCTAAGTACCATTCCTATGTATGGAATCCATTTCTGATTGCATACCACTCATCCAATGTGGATGTTTACATGTATCTTCAAAAGTAAGTAGATCTTCATTACATGGTATTGCAATAAGAGAAAATTCACAAAATTACTTGATGCATGGTGAGAACTTGATCTTGTTCTATAGTAAAGGTGCACTCAATTTGTTGTCCTACAAAGATTGTTTTAGCCACTCTGGCATACTTTGTGCACTCTTGACAGACATACATTCATTATGTAATACATCATCAATATGTATATCATGTGTGGGCTGAATTTCATGCTCATTTTCATCCATATGTTGATCCAAATGTTCAACCATATGTGGCTAGAAATTTCCAGTAGTTTCAACCATTTTTGGCTAAAACTTTTCAGCCATGTTTGGCTAGAAACTCTTTACATTCTCAACTCTAGTTTTCTAGAAATTTTCAACCATTTGAGCTTGAGTTGGCTGGTCTACATGGCATAGTCAAGTGCACCACATTGGAACAAAGGCATGAGTGTATCGAACACATCTTGTGAGCTAATTGTTGGTTTTTTTTTGCATTCAAGTAGAGAGAAAACTAAATTTTCAGCAAATTCCACATCTCCTGTCACAATAATTGTGTTCTTCAATGGATGGTACAAACAATATCCCTTAATTTCAGCACTATAACAAAAAAACATACATTTCTTTGCCTTTTCATCAATTTTGTGACGTTGTTGTGATGGCACAAGAGCATATGCCAAACAATCAAACACATGCATATGACTTACCTTAGGCTTATGTCCCTTCCAAGCCTCATAAGGAGTGATGATTCTCGATGCCTTTATAGGGCAGTGATTCAACACATAGTTTGCACACATGACCGCTTCCATCCAAAAATTGTCAAGAAGGTGCTTTGCTTTAACCATACATCATGCCATTTGAAGGAGTGTTCTATTTTTATGCTCAACAACACCATTTTATTGAGGTGTATATGGCATCATACATTGATATGAAATTTCTCTTTCATGAAGAAAAGCATTAAACTCATGTGACATCTATTGACCACCATGATCTGTGGGTAGAGTCAAAAGCTTGTTTGAAGAAATTTTTTTAGCCATAGTTAAAAATGATTTGAGGCAAGAAAATACCTCATTCGTTTCTTTCATAGGATAGACCCATGTATGGCAAGTAGCATCATCAATCAAAGTAACAAAATATACATGCTTCCCAAAAGATGGAGTCTTGATGGGACTACATACATCACTATGAACAAACTACAATTTTCTTGTAGTGTGTGTATGACTATTTTTTGAAAAGAATCATGATGCATTTTTCCAAAAATGCCACGTTCACATGCATTATTTTCAATGGAATCAAGTGTTGGTAAACCAATAACCATGTCCTTCTTTTGCAAGTAAACCAAACTATTGAAGTTCAAGTGACCAAAATGAGCATGTCAAAACTTCATTTTAGCCATGGAAGAAGTATGAGCAACCAAGGCATTTGAGAAGCCCTCTTGTATGTGTCCAAGCAATACAAACTATTACATAATATAATGGACATCATGATAATATCACCATTGTTGAAATCATGAATCATACACTTATCATCAATAAAGTGTACATGAATTCTACCTTTGGCAATCAATGGAACTGAAATTAAGTTCTTCTTGATATCTAGTACATACATTGAATTTTTCAAGAGAATCAAACCTCCATTTATAGCTATAAATTCAATTTCTCCTATTCCAATGATAGGATAAGAGGTATTGTTTGCACACACCACATGTCCTACTTTGGGTGCATCTTTCAAAGATGCAAAAAACCTTTTGGATGAAATTATGTGCTTTGAAGCACCACTATTAAAGAACCAATTTGAATCAGCCTCATTCACAAACATACATTTAGAATGCAATAATGCATCATAATGACATGTAACAACACATGCCCAAAAACCTTGAGCCATGTTGGCTTCATCATTCTTTTCATTTGAAGAATTTTGAGCAATTGACATGCCCAACTCCTTCTTCTTTTCGTTGTGCTTAGAAGGCTTTCTCCACTCATCAATAGTATGATTAGCCTTTTGGCAATATTTTCATCTCTTCTTCTTTTGTAAATCACCATGATTAGAGGTTTGAGTGGAAGAGGAAGGTTGATGCTTTGTTTTGATGAACCCAAAGCTGAACCATACTTGCATTTCCTTTTTTGTGAGATAGCAAGTGCTTATGTTTCATCAATCAAACTGCTCCTATTCACTCTAGATTGCTCTTCTTGCAAAAGAAGAGACAGAACCTCATCAAATGCATATGTAGTGGGATTCCTTTTTGCAAAATGCGGTGTGGAGGTGATCCCAATCCGGGTGGATCGGGTCCAGTCGTGGCACACACAGGGTGTATGAAGCTAATGAATGTTGGAAGGTTTAAGGACATGAAAGTGAAATTAATGTTGAGTATGGAGAAGAGAGAGATGTTGAAATGATTATGGGACTGGGATTGTAGGAGTGCAAGTTAGATTTATGAACATGACTGATAAGAATGAAAGAGAACCATACACACGAATCAAATTTGGAAGGAAGAATGGTCCATTGAAGGAGCTTCTTAAACACTTCCTAATTCTAATCCATATGCATAGTCTTCTTTGGATGATATGTATGCATGACGAGAATAGATGGAATCCTTACACATAAATCAGTTTCGAAAGGAAGAATGGTCCAATATTGGAGCTTCTTATACACTTTAGAAACTAATCAATATGTATGGGTATGTATGGATTATATGCATGCAAGTATACAATGATGATAGAGTTTACTCACAAGCTCAATGAAACATCCTCACTGGTTCAACGCAATGCTGCGGAGCCTTCTCACACATAGAAGAAAATAGAAGACATGTAAAAATACTTAAGAGACTGAAAGACAAGAGAGAAGAGACAAGTGACAAGTGACAAGTGACATGAATTAAAAGGATTTGAATTAAGTTACATGTATAAGATTGTTGTGGTACGTCAAGCTAAGCAGTCTACTGATCAAAGGCGGTTCCGACCTTCAAACCATGATAGTTCAACCGAATGTCACACGTAAGAAGGCGAGTTCCACTTCATTGACCCTATGTATGTCTAGGCTCGTAACGTCTAACTAAAGAAGTCTAAGAATCATTAAAACCAGCTCTAACTCACTCACACGCTCCACCGAGGGTGAGTCAAGATAGAGATGCTAGTTTCAAGAGCCTATCCTAGATTGGAGTTCTAACGTAAATTTGAAACTAGGTACTATACTCATACTAGCCCACCTTGGATCCTCACTCGCTCAACCGAGGGTGATCGTCTCAAGGAAACCGTAAGCTAGCAAGAGCCCTATGGATGCCTAACAATGATGCTCTAAGAGTTTGGAGGGGGTTTATATAGTTTTTTGAATGAATTTGGGCCCTTGGATCTAGAGAAATCAACTCTCAACTCTAGGATCACTACTTTCGATTACAACCATTTGATTAATCAAATCAATGGCTTGAAATTGTTCTTTCTATCAAATCTAGTGTAAAGGAGTGAAATTTAGGCGCCTTCATTCTCCACCATTGGATTTGGGGATGATCTGGACCGTCGGATTAGTGCTGACATCAGTTTGGATAAGATAAGCCACTATTTTTGGAGAAAAGCTGCATTATTGATCTTTGATTGTCAAAAAAGTCTTCTTTTATGGAAAAGCTCGTGGATCCTCCTTGCTTTAAGCATAAGTGCATCTCCACCCTTGAATATGAGCTCATCTTGATCGTACAACATGGCTCAATCAGCTTTCACCATGTGGTAGCCTTTCAACCCTTTAATTTGCTTAAACTAAAAAACTGCGGTGATCCTGAAAACTGGACTTTGTGCTCTTTGACCCTTCAAATAGGCTTTGATGAAGATGAAACTTTGTAGGACTATGTTTCCAAAGAACTCCTTCAGGAATATGCAAAAAAAACTTCCATCTGAATCTTCCTTGTACAAGGTTGTCTACATTTGGAAGCTTGCAAGGTGGCATTAAGGTCTCTAGGAAGCTCTGATAGCCTTGAAACTTTGTACAAATATGTAGCCACATATGGTATTTATACATGCCAATTCATATGGCTAACATAAATTTCTATACAAGAATTTGTAGGGTCAAACTAGAAAAATTATATTTTTACAAAATGAACATAGCATATCAATGTGCTACAAAATCCATTTTCTGCTGAAATTTGGGCTATAGACTGACTTTGTCAATATTTACAAGTATATGAATTTTCATCTAATTTGGTGAGAATTAAATTTTTGCCCTAATTTCCTAACTTTGACCAGCTTTGACCGCTACCATGGACTTTCTTGATTTCTTTGAAACTTTGTATGTGAGCTTCCTTTGACATCCTTGATGCATCCTGGACTTCTCGGGGAATTCCGGCTACCTTCACCAAATATGTTTTTTGTAGGCCTCCACAAGTGAGAGAGAAGAGAAAATCTCGACGACATTCGCCCCCACTAAACCTGCGGTTCCTCTGGAAGCGCCACTCTAGTGTTCCTAAAAAAACATAAGTTTCAAGCACCATATTCTTTTAAAGGAAAATAGGCAACAGGAAGGAGAGATTGATGATATGCATGAATGAGAAGACAACATGATATCAAGCAACATATGTATGAAAAGAAAAATTAAAGCAGGCAACATGAATATGCATAAATAAATAGGTAACATTTCTATAAATGAACATGCAACATTGTTATGAATGAGTAGGCAACGTGACATGAAGCAAAATTTGCATGAAAGAAAGAATTGAAACATACAACATGAATATGCATGAACAAATAGGCAACATATATGCAAATGAACAAACAACATTGACAACAAGAAAGAAAACAAACAAGCATTAATATGAAGTGGAAGTGGATGTATTGAGTCGTTTTAAGCATCAATTCCTCTCATCTTGAAGAAAAATTTGTACCTTTTTCATAAAGCAATCTACCTTAAATACGATTATAAACAAAGATTTAGGATTTTCAAGAGACATCTTTCATCTTTAGCTTATTTTAGATTAACTCCTTTCCTACATAAATATGAATATGCTCTTTCTCTAATAACATGCAAGGAAATCTAACTAAACTCCACTAATGCATAAATCTGCCTATATAGCCCGTGATTTATTCTACTATGCCTCTTTATCCTCCTTTGGCTTTTCTCTTTTTTTTTTTGATGATGATGATGATGATTCGGAAACTTTATGCTTACGATACTTTTTTTGGGGTGGAAGAAAGTGTAAACTTCCTGGTAACATGTAGCTTTCTTTTTTTCTTTTTTTTTTTTGATGACGGGGAAAAATTAAACCCCGATACAAGGTACAACCATTTTCGATGACGGAGAATAGTCGTTTAAACTCCGATACAAGTGCTGTGAGATGGACTAAGGATGTAGAAACATGCAATAGCAGGAGCTAGGATTTCAACAATTATGCTTTCGATACAGGATACATATGCATGTTTATATATGAAAGTCATGTCACCAGAATAAACCTCCAAATCTACATGCCCTATCTTTCCACAATCCTAGATTATAATCAATTTCTTAGTAGATAAGTTACTACTTAAGATACAATTTTACACAAGTAGAGAAATCATCATTTGCCCTTTTTTTGACTCAAGTAATGTGGATATGCAATGCAATGCAAAGACTGAAAACAAACATGCATGAAACAAGAATGGAAAAAAAGTACAATGAACTTGAAAAATAAAACAAAGCAACAAAACTTAAAAAATTAATGATATTTTTATATGTTTTTTTAATATATGTTTTATTTTTTTATTTTTTATTATTTTTATAACATGGATACTCCTGCTTATGAATCAGCCTCATTGTTGTCATCTTCTTCAATGTCCTCATCCAAAATGTACTCGTCATTATCACGTTTCTTGAATAGCTTTATCCTTTTACATGCAATCAAAGTTTTTAGTGCAACATCATTTAATTCACAAAGAGCATACGTACCATTGTTGTTGACTTTTGATACAATGTATGGCCCAAACCACCGTTGAGTGACCTTTTTGCGTGCATCATATTGAGAGTCAAATGTACTATCATAAATGAGCACCCAATCTCCTACTTCAATTGGCTTGGGACGCAATCGATGGGTTTTATCAAAATAATGCTTGTTCTTCATTCTAGATTCTCTTAATTTTTCAACGGCATCATCAAGTCTTAATTTACCTTGTTCTAACTGTTCAATGCGCAAACTCAAAAAATCATCAGTAGACATGTTTTCAGACCAAGGCAAATTTGACCATGCAGAAATATGAGACTGAATTGGAAACAATGGTTTTTGACAGTACATGAGTTCAGCAGGCATATATCCAGTAGTACGTGTGCATGTCATTCTATCTGCCCAAAGTGCAAAAGATAAGAATCTAGGCCATTGTTTGATGTCATCGTTACATGCTTTAGATATGGCTTTCACAATAGGTGGATGCCCTCTCTCTATTTTACCATTGGCCTCTGGATTATATGCAGTAGTGAGAGACAAACAAATACCGTGATGCTTCTCATACGCCATCCACAATCTTTATCTATGGGCCATCGAAACTTATCATAGACTTCTCTTGAAATCACATTGATTTCGGAGCCGGAATCTACTAATGCATTTATAGTGATAGTGTTCTTCTCATTTGCATCTTTGATGTACCTCTAGACCAAAATGTTCTTTTAAAGTGACTTTCAGGATTTTTTTCATGATTTTCATGGTCAGGTTGAATAGGTCCTAAGAAAATTTTATTAACATTTACTTCATCATCATCAAAGTCCTCTTCATCAGATTCATCAAAGTTTAAGGCTTCATTCATAGCTTGATCTTGATCTAGAGAATCTTGCATCTCAATATCTAGATTAAGCAAAAACCTCTTCCTTTTAATTAGGCCGATAAAGTTATCTTTAAAAACTGGCTTTGGAATAGAGAAAACTTGTTCTAAAGACATAGTCACTTGACTCTTAAGCAAAATGTCATCTAAAATCTCCATAGGATCTATTTTTCTCTCAATTTCTGAAATCAAAATGGCTTTAGGTTTTCTCTTTGGTTTCTTTTGTTTTTGCTCAGGGTCTTGCTTTTGTTCATGTTCTCGTGTTTGGTCTTCAGTTTGTTTTGATTGTTCTTGTTTATCTAAAGGCTTTGGTTCTGTTTTTCTTTGCTTTGTCTTCTTCCCTTTTTGTTTTTCCTCTTGTTTTTGTTCATTGGGTTGTGATTCTTGTTTTTTATCTTTGGATTGTGATGTTTCTCCCTGCTCTATGATTGTTTCTATTCCCTCTGAGGTTTGTTTTCACGTTACCCTTCTTTCCTAGGCTCAGCTTCATCTCTTTTTCGTTTTTCTTCTACATTGGATATGTGAGAAATAAGAGATTGATCTTCTATCGGTGACTCCCAAGCCGTTATTCTCCTAATCTCATCTCGTGCTATTACTAAAGCCTCTATGGAAAAGTCACCTTCCTTTGTGGGTTTACTTGATTCTACTTGTTGTTCATCAAGAGCTTATAGTTTCACTCCTCTAGATCCTACGTCCGTTATGGTTATATTTTCATAATGTTTTTTCATTCCTCCCTTACCATGATTTCCTTGCAAAGGTAGCCTAGATCGATAGTCATAGATTTTCTTGTCTATGTCTATTACTAGTCGTTGCTCCTTAGCAGCCTTCAATAGTTCACAATCTCTCAAAAAGTGCTGTAACGAATCACACCAAGGACACCTACGAGGGCCACACACAAAACCATTTTGATTTTGAGGAGTTTGATTAACTTGTGGTGGGAAATTTTGAAATTGAGGATTTTGTTGATAAGGTATTGCTTGAACAGGATAATTAGGATTTTGTTGATAAGGTATTGCTTGAACTGGATAATTAGGATTTTGTTGATAAGGTATTGCTTGAACATGATAATTAGGATTTTGATAAGTCAATTGATGTATTTGAGGATCTTGGGGAGCAACATGTGGTACTTGAGGTGCAAGAGGAGCTTCCATATTATACGGTTGATGATTTTGAAAATTTTGATTTTGAGGATTTTGAAAAGCTATTTGTGAAGCTTGAGGATACATGTGTTGATACATTTGAGGATTTTGCACGTGAGGATGAGGATTTTGCATTGAAGGATTATGCATTGGAGGAACTTGATATGCTTGAGTAGAAGCTACTTGTGGATTTTGATTGGTAGCTATAACATGTTGATTAGGCTCTTGAAAAGACATTGGGCTCATTTGATTTTGAAAAGTTTTGGTGTAATTAGATTGTAAAGCATCTATAGTCTTGGCCAAATTCGATTGTGTAGCAATAAGACTTTCCATTTGCTTAGTGAGAATTTCCACTTGAGATTGTTCAACTACACTTTTATTTGGCTCTACTTTAAAACCTTGAGTAGGCTCCATGATTTGATGAATAGGAGTAGAGTCAAAAAGCATAGCATGGGATTGTTCTCTAACTTGCTCCTTAGTTTGTGGAAGGCTAGCTTGAGGAAGACTAGTTTGCTCATAAAGCATGGATTGTCTTTGATTTCTATGGGCTACAACCTCTACTACTTTACGCACTTTTTGCCACTTGTCAGTAAGACCATAACGCTTATCTGGTTCTTCTAATTGCCGTTCAACTTCCCTATGAGTTTCAAGATGAAGAAGCTTAAGAAAATTGATCACAAGATCAGGTTCCAAAGTTATCTTATCCTCATCAGGAAGTTGTTCATAGCGTCTAATATACTCATTTTGTAAGTGAGTAATAGAGCTACTAGGCTTTGGTGAATTGACCCATCGTAAGAATCCATCCCGATTATGTTGGCTATAATATTCAAGATAGAATTCTTTGAGCATCTCCTTTCTAAAATCACTCCAAGGAATACTATCATATTGAGTGACACGGTTTATGATAGAACTATCAACAATTCGTTCAAAGAATGATATCAAAAGATCTTCGGGAAGACCAAAAATCATAGCTTGCTCTTCAAACAAATCTACGTAGCTTGTGATGTTGATGCCATTGAATTTTCCCTTCTCTCTCAACATAGAAGAGACTATTCTTTGTTGTTTCTCAACAATAAGGGATTTGAATCCTTCCTCCATCTTATGTGAATAAGCAAGTGATGCACGACGCTCTAGATCTCTCACAAATGCGTTTACTTCATGACGAAGATGTGCACCATATTGTGAGAAATCCAGTGCAACACTCAAGACTGATGATGATGAAATGATGAGGATGAAAAATATGAAACAAAGGATATGGATCACAACCTCCCAACAAGATTAGAAGCAAATGCCACGAAGCGTTTCACGTCGGGTTCAAATGTGGAGGTGATCGCAATCCGGGTGGATCGGGTCCGATCGTGGCACACACAGGGTGTATGAAGCTAATGAATGTTGGAAGGTTTAAGGACATGAAAGTGAAATTAATGTTGAGTATGGAGAAGAGAGAGATGTTGAAATGATTATGGGAATGGGATTGTAGGAGTGCAAGTTAGATTTATGAACATGACTGATAAGAATGAAAGAGAACCATACATACGAATCAAATTTGGAAGGAAGAATGGTCCATTGAAGGAGCTTCTTAAACACTTCCTAATTCTAATCCATATGCATACTCGTCTTTGGATGATATGTATGCATGACGAGAATCGATGGAATCCTTACACATAAATCAGTTTTCGAAAGGAAGAATGGTCCAATATTGGAGCTTCTTATACACTTTCAGAAACTAATCAATATGTATGGGTATGTATGGATTATATGCATGCAAGTGTATTATGATGATAGAGTTTACTCACAAGCTCAATGAAACATCCTCACTGGTTCAACGCAATGTTGCGAAGCCTTCTCACACATAGAAGAAAATAGAAGACATGTAAAAATACTTAAGAGACTGAAAGACAAGTGACAAGTGACATGAATTAAAAGGATTTGAATTAAGTTACATGTATAAGATCGTCGTGGTACGTCAAGCTAAACAGTCTACTGATCAAAGGCGGTTCCGACCTTCAAACCATGACAGTTCAACCGAATGTCACATGTAAGAAGGCGAGTACTTCATTGACCCTATGTATGTCTAGGCTCCTAACGTCTAACTAAAGAAGTCTAAGACTCATTAAAACCAGCTCTAACTCACTCACACACTCCACCGAGGGTGAGTCAAGATAGAGATGCTGGTTTCAAGAGCCTATCCTAGATTGGATTTCTAACTTAAATTTGAAACTAGGTACTATACTCATACTAGCCCACCTTGGATCCTCACTCGCTCAACCGAGGGTGATCGTCTCAAGGAAACCGTAAGCTAGCAAGAGCCCTATGGATGCCTAACAATGATGCTCTAAGAGTTTGGAGGGGGGTTTATATAGTTTTTTGAATGAATTTGGGCCCTTGGATCTAGAGAAATCAACTCTCAACTCTAGGATCACTACTTTCGATTACAACCATTTGATTAATCAAATCAATGGCTTGAAATTGTTCTTTCTATCAAATCTAGTGTAAAGGAGTGAAATTTAGGCGCGTTCATTCTCCACCATTGGATTTGGGGATGATCTAGACCGTCGGATTAGTGCTGACAATAGTTTGGATAAGATAAGTTACTATTTTTGGAGAAAAGCTGCATTATTGATCTTTGATTGTCAAAAAAGTCTTCTTTTATGGAAAAACTCGTGGATCCTCCTTGCTTTAAGCATAAGTGCATCTCCACCCTTGAATATGAGCTCATCTTGATCGTACAACATGGCTCAATCAGCTTTCGCCATGTGGTAGCCCTTCAACCCTTCAATTTGCTTAAACTAGAAAACTGCGGTGATCCTGAAAACTGGACTTTGTGCTCTTTGACCCTCCAAATAGGCTTTGATGAAGATGAAACTTTGTTGGACTATGTTTCCAAAGAACTCCTTCAGGAATATGCAAAAAAAACTTCCATCTGAATCTTCCTTGTACAAGTTTGTCTACATTTGGAAGCTTGCAAGGTTGCATTAAGGTCTCTAGGAAGCTCTGATAGCCTTGAAACTTTGTACAAATATGTAGCCACATATGGTCTTTATACATGCCAAACCATATGGATAACATAAATTTCTATACAAGAATTTGTAGGGTCAAACTAGAAAAATTACATTTTTATAAAATGAACATAGCATATCAATGTGCTACAAAATCCATTTTCTGCTGAAATTTGGGCTATAGACTGCCTTTGACAATCTTTACAAGTATATGAATTTTCATCTAATTTGGTGACAATGAAATTATTGCCCTAATTTCCTAACTTTGACCAGCTTTGACCGCTACCATGGACTTTCTTGATTTCTTTGAAACTTTGTATGTGAGCTTCCTTGGACATCCTTGATGCATCCTAGACTTCTCGGGGAATTCCGGCTACCTTCACCAAATATGTTTTTTGAAGGCCTCCACAAGTGAGAGAGAAGAGAAAATCTCGACAACAGCGGGGTGTAGTGGAAAAGATTTTGGTAATCCTTTCAACAATGTAGAGATGAGTGATGCATCCAGAATCAACTCATCTATGTTTGTCGATTTCTCTTTCAAGTCCTTGATGCATGTCACACACATCCATAGACTCATTTTCAGCCATACATACATCCTCAAAAATGTATTTGGCATGTCACAATAATTTCCTTCTCTAACTTCTTCATTGCTTTTTGAAACACAAGATCTATTAGTAGCTCTATTAAACATCAATTTTATATAATTTATCTCCTTCATTGTTGAAAAGCTACAAAACTTATTAATGATATCATTCATAATTCTCTTGAAAACCTGCAAAGATCTTGCAAACTCATTAGTAACATGGAAAAAGGATAGAAAAACCTTCTTGGTCAACATAATCTTCTTGTTCTTTGATGTTCCTCCTGAGCCCTAAAATCACTGTTCCTGCTTTTTTTGAAGGTTGAGTTTGAAGGTTGCTTTTTTATATTTCTGCTTGGATGTATCCTCATGCTCCAAATTCATTTTTTGTAAGATAAATATGCTTATGCATTATGTATTTCCATTATCATATTGCAAATTATGATGTTCCATATCTTTTTATTTCCTCCTAATATAATCGAGATGGCTTATGCATAAATACTAGTTTAAGATTTTTAATTCCAACAGCAATTCTTGCTTACATATAATAGATGATCATGTGGAATTGATTGAAGCATGAACATGTACTATCCTCATGCATTAGGTCCATAGATGTGTGGTCCCTATGATTGGATAGGGAGGGTGTATAAACATACTGGGTCCTATCTCCTAAGATTATCTCATATATTGTCCATCAAGGAGATTCAATTGTTCATCATTATGAGACCAAAGTTCAAAACATAACCTATAATTCTTTGATTTTGAAAACTATTGACTTCTTGCTCTAGGATTCTCATATTGTGCTCTCTTAAATATACTTTTTTCCATATGAGTGAGAATTCTTCTTCTAGAATGGTTAATATCTATGAACTTATCTAAAAGCTCCATCTTTATGCACATACAAATTAAGCCATATTGAATTCCTTCATATTTTGAAAACACCAAATATTTGAGTTTTAAGATGGTTATCATAATTGGATACTATGTCTTCATGATAACACATGCTATTAATGCATAGAAGTCCCTTCTTGGGGTAAGACAACCTCTATTTTTAGGTACCAATCGAATAAAAATATTCACTTTTCCTATTTCAATAATTTGAACTTAGAAATATGAATAATTATGCTCATATGAGGAACAAAAAATTGAATTTGAGTTTGGCAAATGCACACATAAATTGAGAGTCCTGCAACTTGATGATGAAGAAAAATATCAAATGCATGCAATATCATGGTGCCTCAATGATAAAACTTTCACCATACTAATTATTTTCTAGTATGTTGATAATGGGTTGTGATTTCATATAGATGTGTCCCATCATCTCTCTCTCTCTATCTATCTATCCATCTATCTATCTATATACACACACACACACACATACATACATACATACATACATACATACATACATACATACATACATACATACATACATACATACATACATACATACATACATACATACATACATATATATATATATATATATATATATATATATATATATATATATATATATATATATATATATATATATATATATATATATATATATAATCCTATCCTATCCTAGGATATCCCATCCTATCCTATCTATCTTATCAATGCATTAAAATCAGTAGACATGTATTCCCCCCTTGAGCAAAACAGAGGTTTCCCAATTTACATGTTGACACATTTTTAGCCATAACCAGAAACTGTTTGAAGCACATAAACACTTTGGACTTTTCTTTCAATGCTATCCAAATTTCAAGAGTAAGGATAGAGTATACCTTCATTGATTGTACCTTTGAGATACTTAAATACTCTCTTAGCTACATCCATGTGTGCTGTTCTAGGTGAGTGCATGAATTGACTAACCACTCCCCCACTATATGATATGTCTGCCCTTGTATGAGTAGCATACATCAAGCTACCTACCAAGCTTTGATATACTTTAATGTCTTCAATTTTCTCACCTTCATAAACACTAAGTTTATGATTCATCTCCAAAGGTGTACCTACAAGTTTTTTGTTCTCCATTCTGAACTTGAGAAGTAGATCTTGAATGTATCTTCTCTGAGTTAGATACATCCCTTCATCTGTATAAATCACTTGCATACCTAGGAAATATGTGAGCTCGCCTAAGTCACTGATTTTGAAATCCTCTTGCATGTGTCTTTTGATCCTTTGAATGCCATTCAGATCATCACCTGTCACAATAATATCATCTACATATACACCTACATAGGTAACCTCACTGTGCTCCCTTTTGATGAATAGAGAAGGATTTGAGTTGCTAGGTTTGAACCCTCCATCTTGAAGGTATGTAACCAACCTATAACTCCAAGCTCTAGGAGCTTGTTTCAATCCATACAATGATTTCTTAATTTTGCAAACATAAAATGCATGATTAGGGTTTTCAAAACCTAGAGGTTGTGATATGTATACCTCTTCACTTATCCAACCATTTAGAAACTCATTTTTTACATCAAGTTGGAGGAGTCTCAATTTCTTGTTGGAGCTACACTTATTAATGTTTTGATTGTAGTCATCTTTGCAACTGGTGAGAATGTTTCCTCATAGAGTTTGTGAGCATCCTTTGGCAAATAATCTTGCCTTGTACTTGCAAAGTGATCCATTTGAGTTTTTTTTTAACTTTATATACCCATTTGCAACCAATTACCGTTTGATAGGATGACATTGGAGCCAAATCCCAAGTATCCATCTCCTTCAATGCATCTATTTCTTCTTTCATGGCCTTTTCCTAATTAGGGTTTCCATTTGCCTCCTCATAGGTTGAGGGTTCTTTTGATATTGATTCTTTTGCCAAGTAGATTGAATGCTTTCTAACAAATGTGGAATCATATCCATACCTTTCTGGTTGATTCTTCTCTCTTGTTGATCTTCTAAGAGCTTGCTAAGAGCATTCTCCACACTCCTGCATCTTTGCTTTGCCTCTTTACTTCCATACTTTGTAATCCTTTTCCCTTTCATCTTGGTCATCATCTGTATCACTTTTTGGATCTTGGACATGTGTATCATGCTTGCTTCCTAATTGATGAGAATCAGAATCAAGATCATATGGTAGAGTTACCTTTTGTTTGTCTTCATCATACCAAGGCTTGTGTTCTTCAAACACAACATCTCTACTTGTAGTGAATTGCTTGGTTGAAGGATTATAGAACCTGTAACCCATCTGAGTCGAATCATACCCAATAAAGATTTCCTTTTTTGCCCTTTCATCTAGCTTACCTATTATTTGTGATGATACATGAACATAAACTAAACAACCAAACACCTTGCAATGTCCAAGATTAGGTTTTCTTCCATGCCATGCTTCATAAGGAGTCATACATTGCACTGATTCGGATGGTAGTCTATTGACAAGGTACACAACAATTGAAATACCCTATGCCCATAGATAATGTGGCAACCTCTTCTCTTCAAGCATTGTTCTAGCTGATCAAACCAATGTCTTGTTTCTTCTCTCTGCAATTCCATTTAGCTGAGGAGAGTACCTGGTAGTCACTTCCCTTTTGATACCTTTATCTTGCAAGAACTCATCAAACTCTTTGGAGAAGTATTCTCCCCCTCCATCACATCTAAGCTTCTTGAGTGATCTATCTGTATGATTCTCCACATGTGCTAGATACTTTTTGAAGCAATCAAACACTTCATTCTTACTCTTCATAAAGTATAGAATAGTCCATCTACTATGGTCATCAATAAATGAGACATAATACCTTGACATCTAATGCAAAAGGGTCACTATGAGAGCCTGAACGAGTACGATATGATAGAGATGCATCTAATTCGCTATCACGCAAAGTCTACACCAACCATTTTGGCATAGTTTTTTCCTGCTCAATATTAGCTCTCTCATCAATAAGTGCATCATGTAAATCTACATCAGAAATAGAATGATTTGCATCATCACATGAAACCTGCAAAGGTGGAGAGATTGCCTCATTAGGACCAGCACTAGACTATCCACCTGTAAAAAGAGGTAGCAAAGTATCATACATGTCTTTAGAGCTAACAGATGTCTCCTTAGTACATTAAAGTAAGCGTTGAATAGCATCTTCGACAAAAACAACATCACGGCTAACCAAAATGTGTTTAGTCTATGGATGATACAAACCACAGCCTTTGCTTCAGAATTGTACCCAACAAAAATACATTTTATTGCTTTATCATCCAATTTTTTGCGATGTTGTTCAAGCACTAATGCATATGCCAAACAACCAAAAACATGCAGATGAGCAATAGATGGCTTGCAACCATGCCAGGCCTCATATGGAGTGATAGACTACAATGCTTTAGTGGGACACCTGTTAAGTACATATGTTGCACACATGATAACCTCAAGCCAGAAACTATGTACATTAGTGACATGTACTTCCATTTAGCAACTCCATTCTATTGAGGTGCATACAACACTGTACAATAATGTATTATCCCACACTCAACTAGAAATGCATTAAAGTCAGAAGACATATATCCCCCCCTCAATTAGAACAAAGGGTTCCCATTCTACATGCTCAGAGATTTTTAGCCAAAACCAGAAACTGTTTGAAGCACATAAACACTTCAGACTTTGCCTTCAATGGATATACCCATGCATGCCTGGAAAAATCAATGATGAAAGTCATGGAGTAAAGTTAGTTCCCAAAAGAAGGTGTCTGCATAGGACCATAGACATCACTATGTACGAGCTACAATTTTTTAGTAGCCCAAACTAAGCCATCTTTTGTAAAAGAGGAATGCTTCATTTTGCCCAAAATACAACCTTCACAAAAATGTTTTCTGGGTGCCTCAAGCTTGGGAAGAGGACACCATTTCAAATTTTTGTAGGTGTAGGAAACTAGAAAAATTCAGATGACCAAAGCATGCATGCCAAAGTTTTGCATCTGACATAGCCTGAGAATCATGTACTGCACATGCCGAATCATTTATAGATCTTTCATAGTCTATGAGCTTATACAGCCCACGACATAAAATGCCATAAGCAATAATGACATCACCATTTGACAGATCATGAACTCTACATCTGTCATCAACAAATTTCACAACCACACCGATCTTGGCTAATGCAGAAACTGATAACAGATATTTCTTGATCCCTGGCACAAAAAAAGCATCTCACAAAGTGAAAGAACTACCATCAGTAGTAGTAAAAATGATCTTACAAACTCCCATAACAGGATACGAGGAGTTGTTGGTGCATGTAATAGTATTTCCTATAGGGGCAGGCTTGATTAAAGAGAAGAAACTATGCTGTGAGGTAATATCTTTGGTCGCCCCACTATCAAAGTACCAAACATCTCAATCTATTGCAAACATGCACTACTCATGAGAAGATGGGTCATAATTGCAAACAGTAGTAAACACCCATTCTTCATCCTGCACAAGATTAGCAGACTCTATTTCCTCTTTTCTGAGTTCTTCTCACCTTTGTCTTGCTTCTTTGAATGTGTAACATTTGCATATTTCTACTTACTAGTAGAAGAGCATTTTCCTTTGCCCTTCTGACTAGCCAGGAAAGCTTGATCTACAACACACATAATAGACCTTTTCTGCCTAGAATGGTCTTCCTACAACAAAATTGAAACTAACTCTTCAAATGTTAAGGCATTTGGATTGCCTTTCATCATCAAAAAAAGAGTAGAAGCAAAAATTTGATATGAGTCGGGAAGACCATTCAGAACAGTCTGCACAACTGAACTGTCATAAAGGACTTCATCTGCAGAAATCAACTGTTCCTTCAAACCCTTGATCTTTGTTAGAAAACTGTCCATAGAATCACCTTCATTTATGTGCTCACTCTTCAACTATTTTCGGAGGTAAGCAACACGAGCCTCATTCCTAGCCTAGTACAATGTGGTTAGTGTTTCCCAAGCATCCTTAACTGTTCTACAAGACCAAATGTGAGGAATAATGGCACATTTGACAGACAAAGCTATCAATGCATGTGCCTGAGCATCTCTGCCATCCCAAAAAATTTGCTCTGTAGTAGGTGCAACAAAAACAACACCATGAATAGGAACCTGCAGAATATCACCATCTTTGACACCTTCTGCATCAGCTTCACTACCTGTACTTGTAACAATTGCATGTGTGATAGGACCTTTTTCAACATCCTCCACAATGTTCCACAGTCCTTTTGCAACCAATACATGTTGCATCATATAAGCCCATAATGAGTACTTGGTACCATCCAACTTATCCTCAACAACCAACATACGAAATACATCTTAGGTTGCATTATTCGTTATTCGACAATTTGATTATTCGGGAATATTGACGGAATAATTTGATGGCCCCTTATTATTCGACCAAATCATTCGATGCCATGTCAGCTTATTTGAAGAAGTCCGAATAGTTTTTGCACAAAAATTCGGAGGTTTTCTATCGAAGGCGCTTTCGATCGGAAAATGTTTTATCGAAAAGGTTTTTGATCAAAAATATTTTAGATTGAAAACGTTTTAGATTGAAAAAGCTCTAGATTGAAAACATTTTAGATTGAAAATATTTTAGACCGAAAATCTTTCAGAATAAAAATATTGTTGATTGAAAATATTTTAGATAAATATGATTTTACAGAAATTTCTTTGAGGTTTAACATGATCAGGTTGATTATTCATATTTGAATTTTCAATGTTTTACTTCTAAAACTAGAATATATCAAATAATGTGATAACACTTGATCACTCATCATAGGATATCATCACGACACTCCACATCATAAGATTTGAATCAAAATCCACATAATATGAGTACACATCTTAATTTCTAAATTAAAAATCATTCGACATCATCCATATCATAACATTTGAACTAAAATCCATGTAATATCATTGCACATATTAACTTTTGAAATCCACATATAACTTTAGCTTTTAAGGTTTAGGGTTAGGATTTAGGGTTTATGATTTAGGTTATATGGTTTAGAGTTTAGCGTTTAGTGTTTAGGGTTTATGTTTTAGGGTTAAGAGTCTAGGGTCAAGGATTTAGGGTTTTGGGTTTAGGGGTTGGGTTTTAGGGTTTAGGGTCTATGGTTTAGGATTTAGGGTTTAGGGTTTAGGGGTCAGGGTTTAGGGTTTAGGGTTTTGGATTTAGGTTATTTGTTTTAGTATGTAGGGGTTAGTGTTTAGGGTTTAGAGTTTGGGGTATGGGGTTGAGAGTTTAGGCTTTAGCCTTTAGGGTTTAGTAGCTAGGGTTTAGGGTTTAGGGGTTTGGGTTTAGGGTTTGGGTTTTAGTGGTTAGGATCCAGGGTTGAGGATTTAGGGCTTAGGGTTTAGTGATCGATGTTTAGGATTTAGGGTTTTTGTTTTAGGGTATAGGGGTTATTGTTTAGGGATTACTATTTAGGGATTAGTGTTTAGGGATTAGTGTTTAGGGTTTGGGGTCTAGGGTTGAGGATTTAGGGTTTAGGGTTTAGGCTTTAGGCTTTAGGGTTAGGATCTAGGGTTTAGGGCTTGGGGTTTAGGGTTTAGGGTTTAGGGTTTAGGGTTTAGTGTTTAGGGTTTAGGGTTTAAGGTTTAGGGTTTAAGGTTTAGGGTTGAGGGATTAGTGTTTGGGGTTTATGATTTACATTCTAGGGTTTAGGGTTTATGGTTTAGTGTTTAGAGTTTATGGTTTAGGATTTAGGATCAAGGGTTTAGGTATTTAGGGTTTAGGGTTTTAGGATTTAAGATTTTAGGATTTAGGATTTAGGGTTTAGGGTTTAGGTTTCGGGGTTTGAGTTTTAGGGTTTAGGGCTTAGGGTTTAGGGTTTTTGTGTAAGGGTATAGGGGTTAGGGTTTAGGGATTAGTGTTTAGGGTTTAGGGTTTGGGGTTTATGGTTTAGGGTTTAGGCTTTAGGCTTTAGGATCTAGGGTGTTGTATTAGGGTTTAGGGTTTAGGGTTTTGGGTTTTGGGTTTAGGGTTTAGGGTTTAGGGTTTAGAGTTTAGGGTTTAGGATTTAGGGTTTAGGGTTTAGGGTTTAGGACTTAGGGTTTAGAGGTAAAGGATTGGGGTTTGAGGTTAAGGATTTTAGGGTTTAGGGTGTATCATTTAGCATTTAGGGTTTAGGGTCTACTGTTTAGGGTTAAGGGCTTTGAATTTAGGATTTTAGGGCTTATGGTTTAGGATTTAGGGTTTAGGGTTTAGGTTTAGGTTTTAGGGTTTATGGTTTAGGGTTTAGGATTTAGGGTTAAGGGCTTATGGCTTAGGGTTTGAGAAATTTGCCACTTAATACAAGAGTGAGGCACATGTCTGGATAGAGGGAACTTGCAAATGTTTGATGTGGTTTGAAGAGAATAGATAAAGTAATGGAAGACTACAGGTGTGAGCTACATGTGTTGTATATAAGAATATGGATTAAAAATGGAACTCATGCCAAAAGGATCCATCTCATTTACATTTCGCACTTCTAGATATTGTGAGTCTTTTCTGATTCTGATCAACAAATTGGTCATATTGTTTAATAAAGAAAGTGGATTATAATGTGATATCATGTGTGGCTATAAAGAAAGCATCTTGTATTATCCCTTGTGGATATATGCAAGCACATAGTAAAAAAAATGAGTGTTCATGTAGGTCTTATTGATCAAACATACTTTTGGATCTAAAACCTTTTCAATCTAAAACCTTTAGGATTTGGGGTTTAGGGTTTAGGATTTAGGGTTTAGGATTTAGGGTTTAGGATTTAGGGTTTTAGGTTTTACTATTTAGGGTTTAGGGTTTACGATTTGAGAAATTACCCACTTAATAAAAGAGTGAAGCACATGTTTGGATATAGGGAACTTGCAAAACTTTGATGCGGTTTCAAGAGAACATATAAACTAATGGAAGACTACATGTGTGAGCTACATGTGTTGTATTTAATAAATTATTGTATGTTTTCTCCAAGCATAGAAAGGAAGGAAAGCTAGCCCCACTCATGAAGATGTTCATAAGGGATCATCCCACTTACACAATTTTATAACCTCTGTAGCCAAATGTGAGTGTTGACACATAGCTCATCTTCATGATATTCTCACAAAACCTATTACACTAAGCTTGGAAAATACTATGGGCATGTTATAGTGATTTCATCATGACCAATTGAGCCTTTGTGCAAGTTTCAGCATTGATTTCATTGTCTTTCTAGACTTTCTAAAATTTTAGGTTTCAGGGTATAGGCTTTAGGGTTTAGGGATTGGTGTTTAGGGTTTAGGGTTCGGGGTTTAGGGTTTAAGATTTAGGGTTTAGGGTTTAGGCTTTAGGGTTTAGGGTTTAGGCTCTAGGATTTAGGCTTTAGAGTTTAGGGTATGGGGTTTAGGGTTTAGGGTTTAGGACTTAGGGCTTAAATTTTGGGGTTTAGGGTTTGGGGTTTAGGGTTTGGGGTTTAGGGTTTGGGGTTTAAGGTTTGGGGTTCAGGATTTAGGGTTTAGAGTTTAGATTTTAGGGTTTATGGTTAAAGAATTAGGGTTTGGGGTTTAGGCTTTAGGGTTTAGGGTGTGGGGTTTAGGGTTTTGGGTTTAGAACTTAGGGTTTAGATGTTAGGGTCTAGAGTTTGGGGTTTAAGGTTTTGGGTTTAGGATTAAGGGTTTAGGGTTTAGATCTTAGGGTTTAGGGTTTATGGTTAAGGGATTAGGGTTTGGGGTTTAGGGCTTGGGGTTTGGGGGATAGGATTTACGGTTTAAGGTTTAGGAAGTGGATTATAATATGATATCATGTTTGGCTATATAAGAAAAAGCATCTTATATTATTCCTTGTGGATTTACACAAGCACATAGTAAGAAAGAATGAGTGTTTATGTAGCTCTTATTGATGAAACATATTTAAAAGGTGTTTTATCTAAAATCTTTTAGATCTAAATCTTTTATCTAAAACCTTTTCAATCTAAAACATTTTCAATCTAAAATCTTTTGAATCTAAAATCTTTTCAATCTAAAATTTATTAAATCTAAAATAAGGGCATACAAATTTCTATCCGAGGATATTCAAAAAATCTCAAAATTTTCAAATTTATTCAATATTTTTTCATTATTCGATCGAATAAATGCAAACTAGAATACATCTCTCCTTTTAGCCATGGTTGATGACTAAAATACATTAATGCAAAACATTGATTGTATCTCAAAAAGTTGAACATAACTGCCCAGATGAATTCTAATGAACGTATAGTAGACTTTGAGATGCTTATACTGGCAAACCAAAACTGATACATACGTTTGGCACAAAAAGACAAAATATCTTGCATAAGCACTGCAATAGTGTGTTTGGACGCTGAAACGAGCTCAGATCGCGATTTCAGCACCTTGAAACACCTTGATCTTTGAGAGACCCTGAATATGCTCACAAAATTCGTGCGATTTTGAGATTGGAAATGGAGAGGTGTCGAGGACACCCTAGATGAAGCTGCGACATGCTCTAATACCAATTGTTGGAGTTAGACATCTGTGAAAGCAGGGGAACAACACAAGAAGAAGCTTTGAGCACAACACACAATACTGAATGTATTACCACTAGAATGTACAAAGATAAGTAGCCCATTAGGCAATAGGCGTATAAACAAGCCAGGGGGAAAAAACATCCTAAAGAGGGAAAAAAGTGCCTCAGTGGTCCTAGAGTGTTCACACACATCACTAGCTAAATATATCAACATCGTATACACCTCAACAAAATGGAATTGCTGAACGGAAGAATAGGTCACTCATGGAGTTGGCGAGGTGTATGGTCAAGAGTCAAGCTTTACCACATAGTTTCTGGCTTGAGGCTGTTATGTGTGCAGTATATGTACTTAAAAGGTGCCCCACTAAAGCGCTCCAGTCTATCACTCCATATGAGGCTTGGCATGGTCACAAGCCATTTGTTGCTCATCTGCATGTTTTTGGTTGTCTGGCATATGCATTAGTGCCTGAAAAACATCGTAGAAAATTGGATGATAAAACAGTAATTGTTGGGTACAATTTTGAAAGCAAAGGCCATTGTCTGTATCATCCATAGACTAAATTCAAGAGAGCTGATATTGCGCAGACAAAAACTATGCCAAAATGGCTGGTGCAAACTTTGCACGATAGTAAATTTGATGCACCTCTGTCATATCATACCTGATCAAGCTCTCATAGTGCCTCTTTTGCATCAGATTGTTATGCTACAACTGCCTCTAGTCTCTGTGATGAGACTAAACATGTTTCTTTTGATGAAGCACAAAATTCTAAACATTGGATGGCTTCAATGCAATCTGAATATGATGCTATCACGAAAAATGGTACCCAATCTTTATGTGACTTGCCTCCTGGCAAGAAGGCCATAGGCACTAAGTAGGTATACAAGCTAAAGCATGAACCTGATGGAACAGATGATAGATATAAGGCTAGGCTTGTTGCAAAGGATTAGGCACATGAAAGAGGCATTGATTTTGATGAAACCTTTGCTCCTGCTTGCCGAATGACTACTTTTTGTAGCATATGTGCACTTGTAACCCATCATGGTTGAAATGTACATCAGTAACTACATTTCTGAATGATGACTTGCATGAAGAAGTGTATGTTTTTCAGCCCCGTGGATTTGTGGAGAAAGAGCATGAAAACCAAGTGTGCATGTTAAAGAAGGCATTATATGGCTTAAAGCAAGCACCATGTGCTTGGTATGAAAAGATACATGCCTATCTGATTGCACATGGTTTTGAGAACAGCCCAACTGAATGCACCTTATATGTTAAGCATGCTAATGATGGGCTTTTGATCATTGTCATGTATGTTGATGACATGCTACTCACTCGTCCTCATGACATGCATATTGCTAATTTTAAGGCTGATTTGCATGCCTCATTTGAGATGTATAATTTGGGGCATTTGCATCATCGTTTGGGCATTCATTTTATGCAAGTCGATGGTGGAATGGCTTTGTGTCAAATGAAATATATTGACACATTATTGTAGCATTTTGGCCTTGAAGATTGTAAGTCTATTGCCACTCCTATGGAGACAAGTTTACGATTGAGTCTTCATGATGCTGGAGATGCATTTGATGTTGTTCTCTATCAGCAAGCTGTTGGATGCTTGATTTACTTATGCATTACTCGACAAGATATTCAGTTTGCTATCCCACAGATGCATATGTTTATGCATTGACCAAGTGTCAAGCATTGGCAAGCGGTTAAGCACATCTTTTGCTACTTGAGTGGTAATCAATTACTTCGATTGTTTTTATCCCAAGGGGGGATCACTATCGCCAAATTTGCATGCTTTTTCTGACAGTGATTGGGCTGGTTGCTATGACACTCATGTGTCTACCAGTGGTTTTTGCTTCATGCTTGGCAGCTCATGTATATCTTGGTTGAGGAAGAAGCAGCCTACTGTGGCCACTTATTGTTGTGAGGCTGAGTATAGGGTAGCTTTCAGAGCGATTGTTGAGTGTGTGTGGCTCAGACGGCTTATGGCTGATTTGGGTGTTGGTCAGTCTTCTGCCACCATCATCTTCACTGATAGTTAGAGTGCATTGGTAGTTGCAATGAACCCTGTGTTCCATGCTCGCACTAAGCACATTGAGGTGCATTATCATTATGTCAGGGAGAGGTTCTCTGCTATGGAGATCAGCTTGGCATATGTGTCCACGTAGGAGAACACTGTAGACCTTTTTATGAAGGCTCTGCCTAGGGAGAAGTTTGAAGCTTTCTGCAAAGCTTTGGTCTTACTTCCTTTTGTGGATTAATTCCACATAGCTTGGCACTTCCTTATACATGAGTGCCAGCTCCTTGTTCACTGCATCACTTCTAGGGGGGATCTCTTGATATATTTAGGTAGTGATGTGTGTGAACACTCTAGGACTGTCAGGGCACGTTTTTCCCCCTTTAGGAGGTTATCTCCCCTGGCTTGTATATATGCCAATTGCCTTAATGGGCTACTTATCTTCGTACATTCTAGTGTTAATAAATTCTGTACTGTGTGTTATGCCCCAAGCTCCTTCTTCTTCCTTATGTTGTTTGCGTGCTTCCACAAATGTCTAACTCCAACATGGATCAAGGTGTTAATCAGAAAAAAGAGGAGAAGGTAGAGTAGGAAGAGCAAAAGATTAATGCTGAAGATGTCAAAAATGATCAAGAAGAGGAGCAGACAGAAGATGATGAATTGGAGGAAAAGGAGGAAGAAAGATATCAAAATGAAGAGAAGCAGATTGAGCTAAAGCAATTGGAAGTAAGTACATGACTGGGAAGAATTCGAAAGGATATAAGGAATGTATGTTAAACTATCATGGAATTTGTGGAGAATTTCAGACCATCAAGCCATAATATGATCCTATCAGGTATGGTGATTGAACTAGAATTCATCAAGAGGAAGCAAAGTCATAGAGGAGTAGAAGAAAGAGAAATCTAGAATAGAGGAGAAAATTAAGGAGATATAGGAAAAGAATGAGCAATTGATATGCAAAATTTTAGTATTAGAAACTCAAGATGTAAAGAATAAGAAGAGAATAAAGTTCTTGGAAGAAAAATGTACAAAACAAGTGGAAAGCATTAGTCAGCTGGAAGAAAATCTAAAAAAAATGGAATCAAAATACAAAATTTTGTAGAACCATGGTTAGAGCTAATGAGGAAATTAACAAGCTACTTATGGAAGAAGGACAGGGCAGGATTTAAAACCAGACAACCACATCAAAAAGTGAGGAGATTGAAAGGTTAAGAAAGGAAGTTCAGAAGTTGCAAGAAGAATTGAAGGATGTAAAGGAATTGGAAAGACAATCCAATGCACATGCAGTACGTGCCATGAAATTTTACAACAAGGTGATTCATGATATAGTAAAAGAGAGAGAAGGATAGAAACAACAAAAAGAAGGGTTACTTAAAGAACTGGAGGATTGGAAGAATCAAGTGGAGAAACACATACAAAAGGAAAAGGAATTGGCAAAACAACTACAAAAGAAACAGGAAGATGAAGTATTCAGAGAAATAACAAAGATGTCTCCTCCACTTGAGGAAAATTTCATGACTCCTAAAGAAGAAAGATCAATAGAAGAATATTAAGAAGAATTTTTCCAACAACTATTGACAAGTAGAGAAGCTAGAATGGAATATATCAGAAAGATGCATGATGAGTATGAAAATCAGATACTGAAGTTTGAATTAGAGAATGGTGTGAATCCAGGTCAACACCATTGGGTTGCTGATGGGTTGGGTATTCCTTTTTGCATGATTTTGGAAAGCATAAAGAATTATCAAACTGCAAGACTAGGGATACCTCCCAACAAGGCATAAAGGTCAAAATTTTGTATTTTGAAGGGATGTTGATCATTTATAAAATCATGTTTTCTTCCTTTTCTCTAGTTTTCATGGCTGAATGTGAATGTATTCCTTGTGTTTCTCATAGATTTTGTTGGTGAGACGTGTATTACTGAGTGAATCTTGTGAGGAGAGGAGTATTTTGCAATATTGAATGGTTATCTCCAAGAAACTACTGTTGATTGTGAAGAATATCACTTTTTTCATAATCAGGATTGTCTCAACATGATGATACAAGTAATGAAATTTAATTCTGATTTCATATTTGGAATCTAAATGAAAAATTGCATTCTTTAGGCACAAGAACCATAAAAAGTACTTATTCCTACCTAAGATATCCCAAACCCTAATTTTCAACTCCTTCTTCAAGAAGATCTCAGCTAACATAGTCTTTTCTTGCAATTTCCTAGATCCCATTGGTATTAGAAGGGGTTGTGGTCTCAGTATACTTCTTGGATTGACATATTAAAGGTGTTTTTTAGGCTAATCCTTTATACTATGATGATTGGAGAGGACAACTCCAAAGTATAACAAACACCACCTGCCAATGATTGACACCTGGGCAATGCATAAACTTGCTCATCTGTGAGACAACAAACTGAATATCTGGCTGAGTAACACATATGTACATCAAGCATCCAATAGCCTGCTAATAGAAAACAACATCAAATACATCTCGAGCATCATCAAAATTTAATCGTAAACCTATCTCCATAGGAGTGGCAATAGGTTTACATTCTTCAAGGCCAAAATGCTACAATATGTGTCAATGTATTTCAATTGACATAAAGCTATTCTACCATCAACTTGCATAAAATGAATGCCCAAATAATGGTGCAAATGCTCCAAATCAGACATCTCAAATGAGGCATACAAATCGGCCTTAAAATCAGCAATATGCTTGTCATGAGGACCACTGAGCAGCATGCCATCAACCTACACAACAATGATCAAAAGCACATCATTAGCACGCCATATAAGATTCTTTCAGTTGGACTATTCTCAAAACCATGTGCAATAAGATAGGCACGCATCTTCTCATACCAAGCACATGGTGCTTCCTTTAAACCATATAATGCCTTCTTTAACCTGTACACCTAGTTTGTTGGAGATTTAGTAGGCCCATAACTAATATCATAGGTCCATAGTTCCATAGGTCCAGGATTTACAACATAGAATCCAACAATCTTCCAATATTTACAAAACATGAACATACCACACTTAATCATACAAATGATGAGACAAAGATAGAGAGAGATTAGACAACATGTGTATAGTGTTACGTAAGCCACTGCTTACTCACACTATCATATATACAAATGTCAGTTTACAATGTGGGAGAAAAACTCTCAACCACTCTATGTGAACATAAATAGATGCATGAGTGAATGTACAAAATTTACAAGAATATTCAGATGTAGGAATAGAAATCTGAATATGTATGAGATATAGGACCTGATAGGTTGTAGAAGAGTGAATATGAGTGACAAAAAGAGGAAGGATCAGTGTGAAACTCATAATCAGTAAATCCTCATCTAAGTTTAGGCTATGGAAGACCCTAAATCAGATACGTGTGTGGAAAGATCACATAGTTACAAAAGTAGTAAAGAATGCTAACAAGTTTACTACAAGAAATCCTCAAACTCATATGAAACATACCTTCTTGAACACCTCATCCAAATATGCATAAAGTATACATGTATTGATTATCCTTTAGATATGCTGAATAGGATGACTCCTGATATGGATGTCACTGCCTCCATAAACTCCAAGTAGTACCTATGTGCATAAAGAGAATATGTACTTGAATTCTTAACATAAGATGCAAAAATGTTAAAGAACTTTCACAAACAAAGGATAGATATCTGACTCATAAATACTCAAGATCTTCATGATCATTCAAGATCATTCAAGATCATCCAAGATCATCCAAGATCATACAAGATCTATCAAGATCTTACAAGATCATACGAGATCATCCAAGATCAATGATCTCTCCAACAAAATACCTGTGCAGAATATGCTCTCATCAAACCTTCATGATTGAATGTTTGATTTGCTACCTGAATGTCTCCAAGTGTCCATGCTTCTCACAAACTTGTAAAACTTTTCTTCAAACAAATTCTTCCCAACAATCTGCAACTCCTACTTGAAACATAAGTGCACAAACTTCTCACCTTGAGAACTCCAAAAGCTGCAAGTTGATACTTCATATCTTCATATTCTACCCGGGCGAAATGCGATAGTATCTTGTTGGACTTTCTTTTCGCTAACTCCACTTCTCAATCAAGTGATGGGATCTGATGGAACACCTTTTTGAATACAAGCATGTATCCAAAATTCAAGACAAACATAGAAAGTAGATTCTTCAACTGACTGGTACATCAGAAATCTAAATTTTTTGAAGTTTTTTGAAAATATTGAATATGAGGTAACTTTTCCAAACATAAAACCTCTCTTCAAGCCTCCAACATCTTCTACAAATACTCTTTTACCTCAAGAGTTAGATAAAGAAGAAATATACTTCTCTGCAACTTGTCATATTCCAAGTAGCTTTGTATTGACACTCCAAGAATTCTTTGAGGGAATATATAGCTACCTTCTCAAAATCTTCAACATAACTCATACACATCTGAGTCAAAACATATAAGCTGACTTTCTTTCTCTCAATGCAATTCTTTGTCAAAATTTACTAAAACATGATCAAGTATAATGCAAAACAAGAAACTACTTCTTCTTTATACTATCTTCACACAAGATGTTCTCGTAGACTTGTCTTTGGGTGTACAGGATAAAGTAGGAAAAGTATATGGAAAATATGAGAGAAAAGGAAGTCTTACTTTCCCTTTGGAAATGTTAGACTTTCTTCTTCTGCATATTTCTTCCACCTGATGATGATGTCAACATCTTCAAACTTCTCTTCCATACCTTTTGATCTCTTCATCTTGAAGTAGCAAGCATGCTTAACTTCTTCAAATGAACTTTTCTATTCCTCTAGTGCTAAAAGTAAGAGACGAAACAAACATGGTATACAAATGGAAGTGAACATAGAATCATGTTTTACCATCTCCTCATGCTTCAAATGTGACTAATATGATTGAATTCACCAACCTTTTCCTTCAGTTGGGTGAATGCTAAATTACCTCTCTAGTGTACCTAGATCAAATTTTGTACCTGGATATCCAACCAACTTACAACATAAAATTGGTTGAAAACAAGAATCATCCCATCTCCAAATTTGTCTTCTTAGATAAGCTTTCTTGCCATGAAAGAGATCATGGAAACTCATCTAATCTCCTTCTTCTTGATAGTTTTGATGTAGCTAATGCTTTAACTTTCAAAATAATGAAAATGTTTGAAAGCATTTCTTCAATCCTTCAAATCTCTTCATAACTGCTCTTCTAAGACATGACCTGCAAATGATAATCTGATAGTAGAAACTAATACCTGTGATTTGATGTTGATCTCGTTCCTTCATCTTCTCCAAAACCATTGTTTTTCCTTGAATTTGAAGTATCCTTCTCTTCATAAAGTTTGGGTCTTCAAATAATACTTATGTAAAGTATCTTTACTCTTCAAAAGTATTTGACTGCTAACAAATAATCAACTTCATACTCCACACTGATGAATAAACATGTGACTGAATTGTCTAATTGTCAAATCTCTACTCATCTAGATTAAGTGTGTATGTCATATGTCAAATGCTAGAAGATGCTCTTAAATCATATGTTGTAAACCTCGAATTCTTGGAACCTAGGAATCTGAGAACTTGGATGCGCGTTGATACTAAATGTTGGAAATTTAGTAGGCCCATAACTAATATCATAGGTCCATAGTTCCATAGGTCTAGGATTTACAACATAGAATCCACCAATCTTCCAATATTGACAAAACATGAACATACCACACTTAATCATACAAATGATGAGACAAAGATAGAGAGAGATTAGACAACATGTGTATAGTGTTACGTAATCCATTGCTTACTCACATTATCATATATAGAAATGTCAATTTACAATGTGGGAGAAAAACTCTCAACCACTCTATGTGAATAGAAATAGATGGATGAGTGAATGTACATAATTTACAAGAATATTCAGATGTAGGAACAGAAATCTGAATATGTATGAGATGTATGACCTACTGAAGAGTGAATATGAGTGACAGAAAGAGGAAGGATCAATGTGAACTCATAATCAATAAACCCTCATCTAACTTTAGGCTATGGAAGACCCTAAGTTAGATACGTGTGTGAAAAGATCACATACTTACAAAAGTAGCAAAGAATGCTAACAGGGTTGCTGCCAGAAATCCTCAAACTCATATGAACATACCTTCTCAAACACCTCATCCAAATATGCATAAAGCATACATGTACTGATTCTGCTTTAGATATGCCGAATAGGAAGACTCTTGATATGGATGCCACTACCTCCATAAACTCCAAGTAGTATCTGTGTGGATAAAGAGAATATGTAGCTGAATTCTTAACATAAGATGCAAATCTTATGTTAACCTCCATCTAATGTCTTTGAAGTACACGGAAATTTTCATGTAGAAGACAATCTTCAAATAGATTATGTAGATGGCTGATCCACACCACCAAGTTGTTGATGGTTAAGTCCTCTCCGTAAGCAAGAGTGTGAGCACACTCTTATCCAAGAAGTAATCCATAGTTGCTCCTCAACATGCTCCTACAGTGCACCATGGCTGCCCCATGTGTGCTAGAGCACCAGCTCTATTGAGGGACCAAGAATTGGTGTTGCCAATTGGTGTGTGATGTCTAACAAAGTGGCCTAAGACTCTCTTGTATAGATTTTAAAGTTCCATGCAAAAAACTCCCAAAAAAGTGCTTTATTTTAATCACATCGCTTTTCAAATTGCTTTTGCTTTATTCTAAGTGAGTTTGCTTTATTTTTAAAGTTGCTTTTATCTAACTTAAAAAATAACTTCTTGACCTACTTTTTCACACTTCTGACTACCTGATGAATGATCTGACAACATTTTTATGATCCTCATGCCGAGAGCTATCATATGAGGTCAAAACCCTAAATCAATAGAAAATTAGGGTTAGGGTTTTCCTACAAATCTGATCTCTGATGATTGAATGACGTATACCATTGCAAAGCTCTCTTCAAGCTCTACAAGATAAACTCATAAAAAATTCAACCATTTTTGTGCCAAAAATGACCAAGTACCAAAATTAGGGTTTTTGCCCTAAATGGATTTTGGACTGATATGACATTGTTTTCCAACAATCCCCCCTACAATGTCATATTGGTACAAACTGAACTGGATATGTAACTCAATTCATCTGCAAACTATCATAAACTTCAAACTTGTACTCTGGAATTGACCTTCAAACCTTTTCTTCAAAAATCTTCTTCAAAACTGAATTCGACTTTCTTCAAACTTCAAAAAACTGATCTTGTTGAATATGAACCATAATACCTGAGAAAATATGCAAACTAGATATCCAATAGTGTATACATCAAGCAATCACTGCTTGACAACATATGTAGCATGTGTTGGAGCAAGTCTATGACAAGCCTAAGTATTGGCTTGAGTCCCACAAAGTCATAGAAAAAACTTTAAAAAGAAGACTATGTAAAGTTCACTTGTGAACTACCTCTTGTAACTTTTCAAGAGTTTACTTAATGTAAAAGTAAGAGAATCTTAAGTGGTTGAGTCCACATGATCAAAAAGGGAAAGAGGAGCCACGAATTCGTGATTTGTGGTAGGTAGAGAATCAAATCAATCATTGATTGATTGGAGAGTGATTGAGGGAAGTTAGCCTCCCAAACTCAACTATAAATAGATGGCAGTTTTAGTCGTGGTTAGAGAGACCTATGTGAAGACCTCCAAGAGCTGAGCTTTATGCCATATCAAGGTGTGATTACAAGGCACACATATGTATCAGTAAGTCATTGTAGTGTACAAGCAATATACTTTCATTTTCATGATTATTTGAGTTCATCTTTCCATGTTCTTGTGAAGTACTACTCACTGCCATTACTCTCAGTTTTCTCAGTCAGCTTGCAGAGATGTTTTCTCTGAGCTTGGTGCATCATTTTCCATGGTTTAACTTGGTAAAGTTAACTCTATAAGTCTGCTATATGCTCACAAACTTTCATGTCATTTGGATGTTGCAATATTCAGTTATGTTCAGTTGAAGTCAACAGTGTCTGTGCATTTTCACTTCTCTGTCAGGTACCCGACTTTTTCACTCATCTTGTCAGAGGTGTTTCTCAGTGGTTACTTATCCAAATTCAGTGATTTAAAGCTTGTTGGATTCAGCTTACTGTCTAGTATGACCATCCAAATTTGCATAATCATTGGATTCCCACATTTTGAGGTATGTTGATTTGTCTACTCAATGGTCTCAAACTGTAGCAGCCCGTGAAAATCGGGATGATGTCATCAGTTGTTAAAACTCATTCTCAGTGTGTGGTTCATTATTTTTGATGAGATTACTCTTGAAAGTTAGCTCTTTAAGTTACCTAGACTTCCCCAAGAGAAATTAAGCTAATTGCTGCTGTGCTTAGAGAATTATGTAAAACACTGGACAGGTGTATGAACCAAGAATAGCAAGTTTTCACCTCTGAGCTAACTCCAACTTATCTGTTTTGATCTATCTTTTTGAGAGTGACCTTCCAAGGTACATAGGGTGTCTAATACATCCATTGGCAAGCTAAAAGGGCCCACCATATACTTCTGGAGTTCATTTGGCTGGTGTAGATCAAGGATTTTGCAACACCTCTTCATCTTCAAGTACATACCTATCCATCTCTTCACAGTGGTATCAGAGCAAGGTTGGACAACATGGCAGATGGATTTCCTTCATCAATTGACAAATTGGACAGAGGTAACTACTCAGCTTGGTCATTAAGAATGGAAGCTTATCTCCAAGGTAGAAGTTTATATGGTTATGTGGTTGGAGATGAAGTTATGCCAAGTTTCAGGAACAAAAGTCAACCAACACAAGAAGAGCAAGAAAGATTGAGCACATGGTGCTCCAAGGATGCACTTGCAAGGTCTTATCTCCTCAACTCTATCTCATATTTTTTGTTGCCTCACATTAGAAGTTGTAAGACATCTCAGGAAGTGTGGGATGCACTTGAAGCTCTCTTTTCTTCAAGTACCAAAGCTAGGAAGCATCAACTATGGCTGGATTTCACAACTCTCAAGAAGGCTCCCAAACAAAATGTGACTGATTTTGTCACAAAGCTCAAGGACATAGCGGATCAGTTGGGAAGCATTGGAGAGGTAATAGATGAAGAGCAAATTGTAAGGCAGGTCATCAATGGCTTGAAGGCAGATGACAAGTGGGAAGCATTCACCACAGCTAAGGATTTGTACATGGACATGCATGTACCTGATTTCAATACACTCATTGGAAAACTACTTACTCAAGAGGCAAAGCTTATCAAAAATGGAGAAAGCTCTAAAGGTAATCAATCTTCAGCTTTATACACGGATAAAAGAAAGTCTAAAGATAACAAAGGAAAGGCAAAGAAAGTGGATGATGAAGAAGGTACATATCAAGCTAACTATGCAGGTAGAGGAAGACATGGCAAAGGTAGAGGAAGAGGAGGTAGACAAGGCAGGGGGAGATCCCAAGACTCCAACTCATGTTCTATTTGTGGATTAACTAATCATACAACTGAAAATTGCTTTAGGAATTCCAGGAATCAAAGAGGAAGAGGATACAATAGAGGAAGTTATGGCTACTCAAGAGGAAGGTTCAACAATTACCATGGCAACTACAACAACTACAATCATTCAAACTATCAAGGAGGCTACAAAGGAAGGAGAGAATACAATAACTACACAGAAGACTCAAACAAAGAGGATTCATTATTGATTATGAACATGGCTATGCCACAAGGTAAATCTGATGAGCATGTTTTCTACATAGATTCAGGTTGTTCAAATCATGTGGCAGGAAATGTGGCACTCCTATCAGATTTAGAAGATCCACTGAATAAGCATGAGGTACAAACAGGAGATGATACAAAACATCCTGTGGAGAAAATAGGCAATGTCAAAGCACGTGATGGAAACATCAACCTACTCAATAACGTACTCTATGTCCCTACCATTACAAAGAATTTGATAAGTGTTGGGCAGATAGTAAAGAAAGGGTTGCAAGTCAGGTTCACAAAAGCAGGAGCATTTGTTGAAGATCCAAGTCAAGGATTCAGAAGAATTGCAAAAGGTGAAAAGACAGGTAGATTGTTCACATTTGAATTACAGGACACTAGAAACATTGCTCTCTTTAATTATGGTAGTCAGACACTCACAGAATTGGAAGTATGGCACAAAAGGTTAGCACATATTGGTGAAAGGTCATTAAAGCAAATCTGCAGGGACCAAAGTGTACTTGGACTTCCTAATTTGTCAAAACAACATATGATTTATAAGTGTAGTGCATGTCAATTTGGAAAGTCTCACAGGTTACCATTCATGAAGAAAGGTTATATGCATGGAGATCTCTTGGAGTTGGTTCATACAGATGTATGGGGACCTAGCAAGGAAGCTTCAATATCTGGATCAAGGTATTATGTTTCCTTTATTGATGATTGCAGCAGATGGACTATCCTATTCTTTATGAAACACAAAGATGAAGTTTTTTCATGTTTCAAAAGATATTTGGCTCTTGTGGAGAATCAAACAGGTAAATCACTAAAAAGGCTAAGGTCAGATGGAGGGGGAGAATACTTCTCCAATGAGTTTGATTCTTTTCTTCAAGAAAGAGGAATCAAAAGAGAGGTAACTACAAGGTACACTCCTGAGCAAAATGGAGTGGCAGAAAGGAGGAATAGGACAATTGTTGAAGCTGCAAGGTCTATGTTAAACGAAAAGCATTTACCTAATTACTTATGGGCTGAGGCTGTATCTACAGCCACTTACTTGATTAATAGGTTGCGTTCAAAATCCCTTGATGGGATGACTCCATATGAGGCTTGGAATGGAAGAAGACCAAGCTTAGATCATTGTAAAATTTTTGGATGTATTGCTTTTGCTCATGTTCCTTCATAGGTTAGAGGCAAGATGGATCCAAAGGCAGAAAGGTGTGTATTTATTGGATATGACAACAATCAAAAGGGCTACATGTTATACAACCCTACCAACAAAGGATTCTTGGTAAGCAGAGATGTAGTTTTTGATGAGAACAATTCATGGTATGAAGATTCATGCAGGAAGATCAATTTACCATATGATCTTGAAGAAGATTTTCCAAAGCTTGGTAGAGAACAATCAAAGATTGAAGAACAAGACACCTTGGAGGATGATGAAGAATCTCACATGGAAAAGATCAAAGCATGGAAGTCTAAAGGTAAAGCAAAATTGCAGGAACTTGGACATGAGGCAGAATCATCACATCATGGCCTAAGAAGATCTATGACGGAAAAGAAAAAACCAGAAAGGTATGGGTTTGACACCTCATTAGTAACTAAACATTCTCTCTACATAGCACAGGACATAAACCAAGAGGAGCCATCATCATTCGAAGAGGCCAAAGCAAAAACAGAATGGAAGCATGCAATGAAGGAAGAGATTGAAGCACTTGAGGAAAACAACACTTGGGATTTGGTGCCCAATACTTCATCCATGAAGGTAATAGGCTCAAGATGGGTCTATAAGCTCAAGAAGAATTCTGATGGTTCAATTAACAGGTATAAGGCAAGGCTTGTAGCAAAAGGCTTTGCACAAACTCAGGGAATTGATTATGAGGAGACCTCCTCTCCTGTGGCAAAGATGCCTACTATTAGGGTTTTGCTTAGTATTGCCTCTTCCAAGAATTGGAAGATACTTCAACTAGATGTAAAGAATGCATTCTTGAATGGTTGGATAACAGAAGAGGTATATATGGCACAACCACCTGGTTTTGAGAACCAAGTTTATCCTGATTATGTGTGTAAACTTAACAAAGCATTGTATGGTCTCAAGCAAGCTCCAAGACTTGGAATTTCAGGCTTGTTTCATTCTTGCAGGACAAAGGCTTTCAACCAAGCAAGGCAGATCCTTCACTCTTTATTAAAAAGAGTAATTATGAGGTCATCTACCTATGTGTATATGTAGATGATATTATATTGACAGGAAATTATGCAGATGGTATGAAGAAGATCAAAGATCAGATGAGAGAAGAGTTCAAGATAAGTGATTTGGGTTCACTTACCTACTTCCTAGGTTTGGAAGTTGTCTACAAAGATCATGGTTTGTTTCTCACTCAAAGAAAGTACATTAAGGACATGTTGGCAAAATTCAAGATGCAAGATTGTAAGATTGCAGGTACTCCAATGGAGGTCAATCACAAATTGAGCTCACATGAAGGTGAACTCATAGAGGACATCACATCATATCAAAGTCTAGTGGGTAGTCTCAATTATGCCACATTGACAAGAGTAGACATATGTTACAATGTGAGTGTGCTAAGTCAATTTATGCACACACCAAGGAAACCACATATGGATGCTACCAAAAGGATTCTCAAGTATCTCAAAGGAACCATAAATGAAGGACTTTATTATCCTTATGTATCTGATTTAGGTTTGAAGCTATTTTCTGATGCAGATTGGGCTGGCTCCAAGAAAGATAGAAGGAGCACTTCAGGTTATCTTACCTTTGCAGGTTCAAAGCTAATTTCATGGTCATCCAAGAAGCAACCCACAGTTGCTCTCTCTTCTACTGAAGCTGAATATAGAGGTCTTGCCATAGCTACTCAGGAAGCTATGTGGATGAAGACATTATTCAAAGATCTTGGATTGGAGTTTGGAACTCCAACTATTTTTGGTGACAATATGAGTTCTATTCACTTAGCTGCTAATCCTATTTTTCATGCAAGGACTAAACATATTGAAGTTCATTATCACTATGTACGAGAGAAGGTTCTAAGCAAAGAGATTCAAATATCATATGTGTCCACTCATCAACAATGTGCAGATATTCTAGCCAAAGCATTGGATGGTACAAAGCTTTGGAAATTCAAGGCTATGACAGGTTTGCAGGTAATCTTGGAAGATTGAAGACCTAAAGCATACTTGGCTTGAGGGGGAGCTGTTGGAGCAAGTCTATGACAAGCCTAAGTATTGGCTTGAGTCCCACAAAGTCATAGAAAAAGCTTTAAAAAGAAGACTATGTAAAGTTCACTTGTGAACTACCTCTTGTAACTTTTGAAGAGTTTACTTAATGTAAAAGTAAGAGAATCTTAAGTGGTTGAGTCCACATGATCAAAAAGGGAAAGAGGAGCCACGAATTTGTGATTTGTGGTAGGTAGAGAATCAAATCAATCATTGATTGATTGGAGAGTGATTGAGGGAAGTTAGCCTCCCAAACTCAACTATAAATAGATGGCAGTTTTAGTCGTGGTTAGAGAGACCTATGTGAAGACCTCCAAGAGCTGAGCTTTATGCCATATCAAGGTGTGATTACAAGGCACACATATGTATCAGTAAGTCATTGTATTGTACAAGCAATATACTTTCATTTTCATGATTATTTGAGTTCATCTTTCCATGTTCTTGTGAAGTGTACTACTCACTGCCATTACTCTCAGTTTTCTCAGTCAGCTTGCAGAGATGTTTTCTCTGAGCTTGGTGCATCATTTTCCGTGATTTAACTTGGTAAAGTTAGCTCTATAAGTCTACTATATGCTCAAAAATTTTCATGTCATTTGGATGTTGCAATCTTCAGTTATGTTCAGTTGAAGTCAACAGTGTCTGTGCATTTTCACTTCTCTGTCAGGTACCCGACTTTTTCACTCATCTTGTCAGAGGTGTTTCTCAGTGGTTACTTATCCAAATTCAATGATTTAAAGCTTGTTGAATTCAGCTTACTGTCTAGTATAACCATACAAAATTTCATAATCATTGGATTCCTAGATTTTGAGTTATGTTGATTTTTCTGCGCATTGGTCTCAAACTGTAGCAGCCCGTGAAAATCGGGATGATATCATCAGTTGTTAAAACTCATTCTCAGTGTGTGGTTCATTATTTTTGATGAGATTACTCTTGAAAGTTAGCTCTTTAAGTTACCTAGACTTCTCCAAGAGAAATTAAGCTAATTGCTGCTGTGCTTAGAGAATTATGTAAAACACTGGACAGGTGTATGAACCAAGAATAACAAGTTTTCACCTCTGAGCTAACTCCAACTTATCTGTTTTGATCTATCTTTTTGAGAGTGATCTTCCAAGGTACATAAGGTGTCTAATACATCCATTGTCAAGCTAAAAGGGCCCACCATATACTTATGGAGTTCATTTGGCTGGTGTAGATCAAGGATTTTGCAACACCTCTTCATCTTCAAGTACATACCTATCCATCTCTTCACAGCATGAACTGACACTGAAGCTGCTATCTCTTGTAATATGTCTTCTCAAACCTGTAACCATACACTAGGATTCACATATTTTCTTTTACCTTACAAAATTTTTCTCAACGTATTTCTGCTATGTCATGTAAATACACTAAACAGAATCAGGGACTGAACCTGGGACTTGTGACTGACAACTCACAACTTAGTGTATTATGAACACTAGCTGGTTCATCTCTGACTATACTCAACTCAACGCATGAGAGTCTTACCAAAATTTCATATCTATGATGTCATCTTGTCTTCATCTTTGTTCTATTTGTAAGTCCTTCATACCTCTTTCCTTCAAAACCTGGTATAAACATATATGTGTGCACTTTTGAAAACATACCTCTCTGAAATATCAAATTTTTCAATAGAACTCTGGAAGCTTCTCCTGATTAGGAACACCTAACAATAAATTTCTCTAGACATTCTCCTTCTTCCTTCTTCTTTCAAAAATGGAACATAAAGAGAAACTAACAAAGGAAATATAGGAATATCTGATATAGGAATACTGTTGATATATTTAGGTAGTGATGTGTGTGAACACTCTAGGACCGCCGGGGAACTTTTTTCCCTCTTTAGGAGGTTTTTTTCCCCCGGCTTGTATATACGCCTATTGCCCTAATGGGCTACTTATCTTTGTACATTCTCTAGTAATACATTCAGTCTTGTGTGTTGTGCTCCAAGCTTCTTCTTCTTCCTTGTGTTGTTCGCGTGCTTCCGCAGACGTCTAACTCCAACAATTGGTATCAGAGCAGGTCGTCGCTTCTTCTAGGGTGCCGTCGACACTCCTCCGTTTGCAGTCTCAGATTTGCACGAAATTTGGTGAGCATACTCAGGGTGTTTCCAAGATCAAAACTGCTTCGCTTTGTGGTGCCAAGATCACGATCTGAGCTCGTTTCGGCCTTCGAACGCACTATCGCAGCGCTTGTTTAGGCTATTTCGTCCTTTTGTGCCAAAGGTATATACCAGTTTCTGTTCACCAGTTTAAGCGTCTCGAAGTCTGCTACAGGTCTAGCAGAACTCGTCTGGGCAGTTCCATTCAACTTTTTGAGATACAATCAATTTTCTGCATCAAGGTATTTTAGTCACCGGCCATGGCTCAAAGCAATGATGTATTCCGTATGTTGGCTGTTGAGGATAAGTTGGATGGTACCAACTACCCATTATGGGCTTATATGATGCGACATGTACTGGTTGCAAAAGGATTGTGGAACATTATGCAGGGTGTTGAAAGACGTCCTGTTACACGTGCGACTACAGGTACCGCAAATACAGGTGTTGGAGCTGATGAAGATGGTGTCGAAGATGATATTCCGCAGATTCCTGTTCATGCTACTGTTTCTGTTGCACCTACTGCAGAGCAGATTCATTGGGATGGCAGAGATGCCCAGGCACATGCATTGATAGCTTTGTCTGTCAAATGTGCCATTATTCCTCACATTCGCTCTTGCAGAACAGCAAAGGATGCTTGGGATACACTTACCACTTTGTACCAGGCTAGGAATGAGGCTCGTGTTGCTTACCTCCGAAAACAGTTGGAGAGTGAGCACATGAATGAAGGTGATTCTATGGACAATTTTCTTACAAAGATCAAAGACCTCAAGGAACAATTGATTTCTGCTGATGAGGTTATACCAGATAGCTCACTTGTGCAGACCGTTTTGAATGCTCTTCCTGATTCATATCAGAGTTTTGCCTCTACTCTTCGGTTGATGATGAAAGGCAATCCGAATGCCTTGTCATTTGAGGAATTATTCTCTGTTCTGTTGCAGGAAGATCAGTCCAGGCAGAACAGGTCCATTATGCGTGTTGCAGATCAAGCTTTCCTGGCTAGTCAGAAGGGCAAAGGAAAATGGAGCTCTTCTACTAGTAAGCAGAAATCTGCAAATGCTGCACAATCGAAGAACCAGGATGAAGATGAGAAGAAATTAGAAAAATAGAAATTGTTCTGCAAGTACTGTAAAGGAAATGATCATATTATAAAGAACTGTCCAAAACTGGCTGCTAAAGAGGCAAAGAAGAAAGAGGCTGGAATGGTTGTTGCAGAGGCCTCTACACCAAAAACAGAGTCTGCAAATCTTGTGCAGGAAGAAGAATGGGTGTTTACTACTATCTGCAGTTTTGACCCATCTTCTCATGATCAGTGCATGTCTGCAGTAGACTCAGATGTTTGGTACTTTGACAATGGGGCGACCAAACATATTACCTCGCAACGCAGTTTCTTCTCTTCACTCGAGCCTGCCCCTACAGGGAATACTGTCACATGCACCAATAACTCCTCTTATCCTGTTATTGTTGGAACATCAAGCTTACACTATGCTTGAGGTGGATTTGATCTACATCAAAGGCTATCGCGTCGAAAGAATATCCGTTGGAGAGTTCTTTTTCATATGCTCATTTATTGTATTTTTTGAGAATATTTTGATGGCTCATTTACCATTGTAAAAGTCTTGAGCTGTACACATGTAAAGGTAGAAAGATAGAGCCCAAATCCACAAATTTGTGGTGGTTGAAGTTGCATTCAATCAAGCAATGAATCACCTAAAAGTAGATCAATCAAGATCTTCACTTTTCCTAGATTGTAGGGAAGTGATATGATTCCCTCCAACAACCATTCCCACCTTCATTTGAATTCAAATTCAAGTTGTAAAAGTCGTGGAACACCCCTAGAGGCTATATAAGGAGTTGAAATCACTTGTATTATACATGGAAGTAATATACATACACTTGTGACCATCATTGTCTTGCTCCTTCAATTTTCTGCATCATCTTCTTCGCCAACAGTAATCTTGCAGAGGCTGCTGCTCTCTCTGCAGAGCTCCAAATTGAGTGAAAGAGGACTCATTGGAAAGGTATTAGTGTCTAGTTTATGCCTGTAAATTTGCAAAGCATTTGGTTCAGCAGATTTGGAGAAATTGCAGTTTTTCTGCCTCGGGGTCAATCTCTACGTATTCCTGAAAAATAGGAAGTACCACCGGTGAATGTCGCATTCATTCCTATAGCATATTTTGCTTATTCCTTATATTTTTGTGCATTCCATACACTCAGCCCTATGTGTATCACTCCCATAAAAGGAGTGTTTCTAATTGTAATCACGATGGTCGCTATGGGCATTTGAAGTTCATTGTCTCTTCCATAGATAGTAAGTTTTTGAGCTAGTCGACCCGCGAACCTATCTGTTTTGTATCGACTCATTCTCCTTGATGCTCCAAGGTACATAGTGTGTTTCTTTGCACTTATAGCATGCCTATAAGGTCTATTTGAGTCTGCATAAGCTCAAGGGCTTGTCTTGTGCCGGTTGGCTTGACCAAACTTCGTCGCCTCGAAACGCACTTTTCTACCTTCGACAAGCTTCTCCAAGTTCCTTCAGTGGTATCAGAGCTAGATCAAGATGGGTGACAGCTTTCCCTCAATGATCGAGAAGCTTGATCGACACAACTACGCGGCTTGGCAAATCATAATGGAGGCCTATTTGCAAGGTAGAAATCTTTATGGAATTGTAGCAGGTGATGAAGCTATGCCTATTCCAAGATCCGAAGGAGGACCTACACAAGAGGAGACAGATAAGCTCACACTTTGGTGCGCAAGGGATGCTCAAGCAAGGTCGTACATACTAACTCTATCACCAAAGCAAGAAAGAATCATTTTTGGAATGAGTTCAACCAAATGAAGAAGACACCTAAAAAAAGCATCACAGAGTTTGTTACCAAAGTCAAGGAGGTTGCGGATCAGTTAGCATCCATTGGAGAGCTGATTGAAGAAGAGGTCATCATGAGGCAAATTCTCAACGGCATTCGAAGTGATAAGCAATGGCAATCCTTCACGACGGCTTACGATCTCATCATGGATGTGCAAACTCCAGACTTCAACATCTTTCTTGGACAACTCTTCAATCAAGAAGCCAACAATAGCATAAAGGAAGGTAACTCTTATCATGGTAATTCAACTAGTGCTCTATATGGAGATAAGAAGGATAAGAAGCAGAAAGGCAAGAAGAAGGAAGAAGACGAAGAAGAGACTTCCCAAGCCAACTTCGCAAGCAAGAGCAAGTGGAAAGGGAAGAAGAAAGGACCAAAGCAAGACAAAGCCAAAGGTCAGAATGTTCAACCTTGTGCCATATGCAATAAGACCAACCACACCACTCAGAATTGCTGGTTCAATGGGAAGACCCAGAAAGGAAGTGGAAGAGGTGGATATGGCGGCAATAGAGGCAGAGGTGGACACAACTTCAACAATAACAATAGAGGCTATAATAGAAGGGACTACAACACTTATTCAGAAGATCAACCACATGAAGACTCGTTACTTCTTATGAATCTAAGCCACAAAGAAGGTAAAGAAGATGATCATTTGTTCTACATAGATTCAGGATGCTCGAAACATGTTGCAGGCAACATTGCTCTTCTATCTGACTTGGAAAGTCCAAAGAATAGACATGAAGTGCAAACAGGGGATGACACGAAGCACAATGTGGAGAAGATTGGTAATGACAAAGCTTCCAATGGTAGGACAAACATTCTGAGTAAGGTTCTCTATGTACCCACTATCACTAAAAACCTAATAAGTGTAGGCCAAATAGTTGAAAAAGGCTTGCAAGTTAGGTTCACCCAACATGGAGCTTTTGTGGAAGATCCATGTCAAGGCTTCAAGAAGATAGCCCGAGGTGAGAAGCATGGTAGGCTCTTTACTTTTGAAGTAGGAGATACCAGGAACATAGCTCTATTCAACTTTGGGTCTCAAAACCTAAGTGAGCTTGAAGTGTGGCATAAGAGACTTGCTCATGTGAATGAAAGAACCTTGAAGGATATATGCAGGGATCAAAGTGTTCTAGGACTGCCGAACATATCAAAGCAACACACGATCAACAGGTGTGATGCATGTCAGATTGGGAAGGCACAAAGACAACCATTCAACCACAAAGGCTACATCCACAACAACTTATTGGACTTAGTACATACAGATGTATGGGGACCAAGTCAAGAACCTTCATTGGCAGGATCAAAGTATTATGTCTCATTTATTGACGACCATAGTAGATGGACTGTTCTATACTTTATCAAGAGTAAGAATGAAGTATTTGATTGCTTCAAGAAGTATCTTGCACATGTGGAGAATCATACAAGTAGATCACTAAAGAAGCTTAGATCTGATGGAGGGGGAGAATACTTCTCCAAAGAGTTTGATGAGTTCTTGCAGGACAAAGGTATCAAAGGGAAGTGACTACTAGGTACTCTCCTCAACTAAATGGAATTGCAGAGAGGAGAAACAAGACAATGGTTGGATCAGCCCGAACAATGCTTGAAGAGAAGAAGTTGCCACATTATCTATGGGCAGAAGCTATTTCAACTGCAGTGTACCTTGTCAATCGACTACCATCCAAATCACTTCAAGGTATGACTCCTTATGAAGCATGGCATGGAAGAAAACCTAGTCTTGGACATTGCAAGGTTTTTGGTTGTTTAGCTTATGTTCATGTACCATCACAAATAAGAGGTAAGCTAGATGAAAGGGCAACAAAGGCAGTGTTTATTGGATATGATTCAACTCAGATGGGTTACAGGTTCTTCAATCCTTCAACCAAGCAATTCACTACAAGTAGAGATGTTTTGTTTGAAGAACACAGGTCTGGGTATGATGAGGATAAACAAAAGGTAACACTACCATATGATCTTGATTCTGACTCTCATCAATTAGGAAGCAAGCATGATACACAGGTCCAGGATCCAAGAAGTGATACAGACGATGACCAAGATGAAAGAGAAAGGGATTACAAGCTATGGAAGTCAAGAGGCAAAGCAAAGATGCAAGAGGTTGGAGAATGCTCCAAACAAGCACCTAGAAGATCAGCAAGAGAGAAGAAACAACCAGAAAGGTATGGATATGATTCCACATTTGTTACAAAGCATTCAAACACTTGGCAAAAGACTCTATTTCAGAGGAACCCTCAACCTATGAAGAGGCAAAGGGAAACCCTAATTGGGAAAAGGCCATGAACGAAGAGATAGATGCATTGAAGGAAATGGACACTTGGGATTTGGTTCCAATGTCACCGAATCAAAAGGTAATTGGTTGCAGATGGGTATATAAAGTTAAAAGAGATTTAGATGGATCAGTTTGCAGGTACAAGGCAAGATTAGTTGCCAAAGGATGCTCACAAACTCATATGAGGAAACATTCTCACCAGTTGCAAAGATGACTACGATCAGGACATTGATAAGTGTAGCTGCTGCAAGGAATTGGAGACTCCTCCAACTTGATGTGAAAAATGCATTCTTAAATGGTTGGATAAGTGAAGAGGTATACATGTCACAACCACCAGGTTTTGAAAACCCTAATCATCCATCTTATGTTTGCAGACTTAAGAAAGCATTGTATGGATTGAAACAAGCTCCAAGAGCTTGGAATTACAGGTTGGTTACATATCTTCAAGATCAAGGGTTCAAAGCTAGCAGCTCAGATCCTTCTCTATTCATCAAAAGAGATCACAATGAGGTTATCTATCTATGTGTATATGTAGATGATATTATTGTGACAGGTGATGATCTAAATGGCATTCAAATGATCAAGAGACACATGCAAGAGGAGTTCAAAATCAGTGACCTAGGTGAGCTCACATATTTCCTAGGTATGCAGGTGATATACACAGATGAAGGAATGTATTTGACTCAAAGAAGATACATTCAGGATCTTCTTCTCAAGTTCAAAATGGAGAACACTAAACCTGCAGGTACACCTTTGGAGATGAATCATAAACTTAGTGTTTATGAAGGTGAGAAAATTGAAGACATTAAAGAGTATCAAAGCTTGGTAGGTAGCTTGATATATGCTACTCACACAAGGGAAGACATCTCATATAGTGTGGGAGTGCTTAGTCAGTTCATGCACTCACCAAGAAGACCACACATGGATGCGGCTAAGAGAGTACTTAAGTATCTCAAAGGTACAATCAACGAAGGTATATTCTATCCTTACTCTTCAGATTTGGATATCAAAATCTACTCAGATGCAGATTGGGCAGGAGCTAAGGATGATAGAAAAAGTACATCTGGTTACTTAGCATTTGCAGGTTCGAAGCTAGTGTCATGGAGTTCCAAGAAGCAACCAACAATTGCTTTATCCTCAACTGAAGCAGAGTACAGAGGCTTGACCATAGCAACTCAAAAGGCAATATGGTTAAAAGCATTGTATACAGATTTGGGACTTGTGAGTTCCAAACCTCACATATTTGGAGATAATGTAAGTTCCATGCATCTAGCAGCAAATCCTATTTTTCATGCGAGAACCAAGCACATAGAAGTCCATTACCACTTCATCAGGGAGAAGCTCATGACAAAGGAGATTGACATTTCTTTTGTTCTGACTGAAAAGCAAGTAGCAGATATGATGACGAAGGCACTTGATGGAATAAAGCTTTGTAGATTCAAAGCTATGGCAGGTATTCAACCTATCAGAGAATGAAGACTCAAGCATACTTTAGCTTGAGGGGGAGCTGTTGGAACATCAAGCTTACACTATGCTTGAGGTGGATTTGATCTACATCAAAGGCTATCGCGTCGAAAGAATATCCGTTGGAGAGTTCTTTTTCATATGCTCATTTATTGTATTTTTTGAGAATATTTTGATGGCTCATTTACCATTGTAAAAACCTTGAGCTGTACACATGTAAAGGTAGAAAGATAGAGCCCAAATCCCACGAATTTGTGGTGGTTGAAGTTGCATTCAATCAAGCAATCAATCACCTAAAAGTAGATCAATCAAGATCTTCACTTTTCCTAGATTGTAGGGAAGTGAATTGATTCCCTCCAACAACCATTCCCACCTTCATTTGAATTCAAATTCAAGTTGTAAAAGTCTTGGAACACTCCTAGAGGCTATATAAGGAGTTGAAATCACTTGTATTATACATGGAAGTAATATACATACACTTGTGACCATCATTGTCTTGCTCCTTCAATTTTCTGCATCATCTTCTTCGCCAACAGTAATCTTGTAGAGGCTGCTGCTCTCTCTCCAGAGCTCCAAATTGAGTGCAAGAGAACTCATTGGAAAGGTATTAGTGTCTACTTTATGCCTGTAAATTTGCAAAGCATTTGGTTCAGCAGATTTGGAGAAATCTCAGTTTGTCTGCCTCGGGGTCAATCTCTACGTATTCCTGAAAAATAGGAAGTACCACCGGTGAATGTCGCATTCATTCCTATAACATATTTTGCTTATTCCTTATATTTTTGTGCATTCCATACACTCAACCCTATGTGTATCACTCCCATAAAAGGATTTTTTCTAATTGTAATCACGATGGTCGTTATGGGCATTTGAAGTTCATTGTCTCTTCCATAGATAGTAAGTTTTTGAGCTAGTCGACCCGCGAACCTATCTGTTTTGTATCGACTCATTCTCCTTGATGCTCCAAGGTACATAGTGTGTTTCTTTGCACTTATAGCATGCCTATAAGGTCTATTTGAGTCTCCATAAGCTCAAGGGCTAGTCTTGTGCCGGTTGGCTTGACCAAACTTTGTCGCCTCGAAACGCACTTTTCTACCTTCGACAAGCTTCTCCAAGTTCCTTCAGTTATGGGAGTTGGTAAGATCATTCTGACTACTGCTGATGGTAGCTCTTTCACTTTTGTCAGATGCTTTATTTGTGCCAGGGATCAAAAAGAACCTGTTATCAGTTTCTACATTAGCCAAGATTGGCTTGGTTGTGAAATTCGTTGATGACAGGTGTACAACCCATGATCTATCAAATGGCGATGTGATTATTGCTTCTGGCATTTTATGTCGTGGGCTGTATAAGCTCATAGACTATGAAAGATCTGTGAATGATTCGGCATGTGCAGTTCATGATTCTCAGGCTATGTCAGATGCAAAGCTTTGGCGTGCACGCTTTGGTCATCTGAATTTTTCTAGTTTGTTACGCTTGCAGAAATCTAAAATGATGTCCTCTTTGCCCAAACTTGAGGCACCTGGAAAACATGTTTGTGAAGGCTATATTTTGGGCAAAATGCAGCGTTCTTCCTTTCCAAAAGATGGTTCAGTTCGAGCTACGTAGAAATTGCAGCTTGTACATAGTGATGTTTGTGGTCCTATGCAGACACCCTCTTTTGGAAATTACCTTTACTTCGTGACTTTCATTGATGATTTTTCCAGGCATGCATGGGTATATCCACTCAAAACAAAGTCCGAAGTGTTCATGTGCTTCAAACAGTTTTTGGTTTTGGCTGAAAATCTGTCAGCATGTAAAATGGGCACCCTCCGTTCTGATCGAGGGGGGGAATATATGTCTTCAGATTTTAATGCATTTATGGCTGAGCGTGGGATAAAACACCAGTGTACAGTGCCGTATACACCTCGACAGAATGGAGTTGCTGAACGAAAGAATAGGTCACTCATGGAGATGGCGAGGTGCATGGTCAAAAGTCAGGCTTCACCACATAGTTTCTGGCTTGAGTCTGTCATGTGTGCAGCATATGTACTGAACAGGTGTCCCACTAAAGCGTTGCAGTCTATCACTCCATATGAGGCTTGGCATGACCGCAAGCCATCTGTTGCTCATCTGCGTGTTTTTGGTTGTTTGGCATATGCATTAGTGCCTGAACAACATCGCAGAAAATTGGATGATAAGGCAGTAAAATGTATTTTTGTTGGGTACAGTTCTGAAAGTAAAGGCTATCGTCTGTATCATCCACAGAGTAAACGCATTCTGGTTAGCCGTGATGTTGTCTTTGTGGAAGATGCTATTCAGCCATTGCTTTCATGTACTAAGGAGACATCTGTTAGCTCCAAAGACATGTATGATACTTTGATGCCTCTTTTTATAGGTGCACAGGCTAGTGCTGGTCCTAATGAGGCAACTTCTCAGCCTTTGCAGGTTTCATATGATGATGCAGATCATTCCATTTCTGATGCAGATTTACATGATGCACTTGTTGATGAGAGAGCTGATATTGAGCAGGAAAAAACTATGCCAAAATGGCTGGTGCAGACTTTGCGTGACAACAAATTAGATGCACCTTTGTCATATCGTACTCGTTCAGGCTCTCATAGTGCCTCCTTTGCATCAGATTGCTATGCTATGGCTGCATCTAGTCTCTATGATGAGAATGAGCCTGTTTCTTTTGATGAAGCACAAAATTTAGAAAATTGGATGGTTGCTATGCAATCTGAATATGATGCTATAATGAAGAATGGTACATGGTCTTTATGTGACTTGCCTCCTGGCAAGAAGGCCATTGGCACTAAGTGGGTATACAAGCTGAAGCGTAAACCTGATGGTACAGTTGACAGGTATAAGGCTAGGCTTGTTGCAAAGGGTTATGCACAGGAAAGAGGCATTGATTTTGATGAGACCTTTGCACCTACATGCCGTATGACTACTGTTTGGAGCACTTGTGCACTTGCAGCCCATCATGGTTGGAATGTACATCAGTTGGACATTAAAACAACATTTCTGAATGGTGACTTGCATGAAGAAGTGTATGTTTTTCATCCCCGTGGCTTTGTGCAGAAAGGGCATGAAAACCAGGTTTGCAGGTTAAAGAAGGCATTATATGGTTTAAAGCAAGCACCACGTGCTTGGTATGAGAAGATACATGCCTATCTAATTGCACATGGTTTTGAGAACAGTCCAACTGAAAGCACCTTATATGTTAAATGTGCTAATGATGTGCTTCTGATCATTGTTGTCTATGTTGATGACATGCTGTTCACTGGTCCTATTGAGACACATATTGCTGATTTTAAGGCTGATTTGCATGCCTCATTTGAGATGTTTGATTTGGGGCATTTGCATCACTATTTGGGCATTCAATTTATGCACGTTGATGGTGAAATGGCTTGACACATTATTGCAACGTTTTGGCCTTGAAGACTGTAAGCCTATTGTCACTCCTATGGAGACAGGTTTACGATTGAATCTTCATGATGCTGGAGATGCATTTGATGCTGTTCTCTATCAGCAGGCTGTTGGATGCTTGATTTACTTATGCATTACTCGGCCAGATATTCAATTTGCTGTGAAGAGATAGATGCTTTGCAGGAAAATCAAAATTGGGAATTGGTACCCAAGAATCCATCTATGAAGTCATACGTTCAAGGTGGATATATAGGTAAAGAAAAAATCTAATGGATCTACTAACATGTAAAAAGCAAGGCTAGTGGACAAAGGATATGCACAAACATAAGGTATTCATTATGAAGAAACATTTTCATCTTTTGCAAAGATGCCTACCATTAGGGTACTTAGTGTATCTTCCTAGAATTGGAAGATTTATCAAATGGATGTAAAAAATGTCTTTCTAAATGGATGGATATCTTACGAGGTATACATGGCTCAACTCCAAAATATGTATGCATGTTAGAAAAAGCTTTTTATGGCTTGATGCAAGTGCCTAGGCCTTGGAATAGTAGGCTTTTTACCTACTTACAACGTGAAGGATTCAATGTGAGCAATGCATATCCTTCCCTCTTCATTAAGAGGAACCGATAAGAGGTGATATACCTATGTGTATATGTTGATGACATTATAATTAGAGGGAATGATGCTGAAGGAATTCAGAAGATCAAGCTTCCGATGAAAGAGGAATTCAAGATTAGTTATATTGGTCTAGCCACATACTTCCTAGGATCACAGTAGTATATACAAAAAGAGGTATGTACTTTACTTAGAGAAAGTACATCAAAGACATGATTGTGAAATTCAAAATGGGAATTAAAGGTTGCAGGTACTCCTATGGAGATGAACTTGAAATTAAGTGCCCATGAAGATGAGCAAATTGAGGATGTAACTAGCTATTAGAGTCTAGTTGGAAGTTTGAATTATGCTACACTAACTAGAGTGGACATTTTCTATGGAGTTAGTCTCCTAAGTGAACACATGTATACTCCAAGGAAACCTCACATGGAAGTAGCCAAGAGAATCCTAAATGTTTGAAGTGTACAATTAATGAAGGTTTGTACTATCCTTGCACCTCTGATATAGACATCAAACTCTTCTCTGATGCAGATTGGGCAGACTCTAAAGATGATGTTGCCCTTTGGATCCTGTAGATGCACAAACGCAAGGGATAGTACAGAAATAAAATCACACAAAAATACTCAGAGGATAGAAAGAGACAAGAGACGACACCAGATTGGGTACAATCTCCCCCCACATACTCTGATGGATGACTCTATAAGAGCATGTGTATTTATAGGTAGTTCATATTACATCCTGAATAGAAGATACATGAGGGCCACACTTTAAATAATGTGCTTTAGCTTTATTTAAAAAATCAACTAAAAATACTATCTTCTAAAAATAACTATCTTCTAAAAATACTTTTCTAAATATCTCCAAAAACATTTGAATAAGTCCATGTGCATTCACACCCTCATGGATCTTCACCTGCTAAATCAAAACACAAAACACATTAAAAACCTCAAGGCATTAAAATCCATTTAACATTCCAATATTCCATAAAGTATTATATGCCTCCTAGTTGACAAGCAATTGACCTGCTAAATCAAAACACAAAACACATTAAAAACCTCAAGGCATTAAAATCCATCTAACATTCCAATATTCCATAAAGTATAATAAGCCTCCTAGTTGACAAGCAATTGACCTCAGTTCATAAGAATAAAATAGACATGGATGGCCACTCACATGTCCCATCACTGAATAATCATAAGCATGTTCCATGTAGAAACACATGCATGGAACTAGAAAACTAGAATTTAATGTGAATGTGAATGATAAGCAGGGTTAAGGACTATTTTGGAACCTAAATGCAACCCAAAAGTAATTACAAAATGAATACCTCCATGTGATAAAATAATTATAGAATATCCACACTATATCATGATCAAGATAAATGATTAGTGGCAATTTAATCAAAGAATCAGCTTATGGATATTCTATGCATACTTAAAAGAAGTAAGTGGCAATGGAACATGAAAAATAAGAAACTTTTGGTATGTTCTATATACTTGAATGAATATGCTACTAATTTTCTAAAAATTTTGGCAGCATAACGGCATAATTTTGAAAACCAAAAAATTTACAGCAAGCAATCTTCGTGATATCGGTGCCGATAGGCACAATCTATCTATAAATAGACCAAAAGTGTATTACCACTACAAGGAATACGGATGAATGGCGATGGTTAAGGTGACACAATTTCGTGGCTATACTATTGCAAAAGCATCGCAAGAAGCATCGATCGTGGACCCTCGGTTAAAAGATGAGCAAAATAAGATTTTGTTATGGACGTGTGGCATGATGGGATGTGCGATGCTCATATTGAGCATCGCTAAAGTGATGATTTAAAAAAGTGTCGCATAAGTGATGTTGTTTTGCATCACATAAGTGACAGTAAATAACATCGCATATGATGCCAATTACAGTGCTTCTTATGATGCCTTACCATCGCTTACACGATGACTTTTTGATGAAAAAAATTAAAACGTTGGAGGCTCTTCGATCGGAGTCTTCACGCATCTGATCGAAGAGCTCTCCAATGTTTGAAATTGTGTGGTGCTTATGAGCTAAAACAATCGCTTGCAGAATTGTTGTTTTGTCTAATCTCTATCTTATTGTCTCTCCCTGTCTCTTTCTAACTCTTTCTCTCTTTGGATTCTCTCTCTCTTTTTATTGCAGGTTATTCAAGAAGCTAACCAAGCAAAAAAATGGTTAATTATTGTAAGTACAATTTCCATTCTTTGTATATCATTTGAATTGTGTTATTTTCATTAGTTAGCATACTCACACTTATTGATATGCACGTATACACTTATACATGATGAAGATGCACGTTCACACATATACACATGCACATACACACACATAGATGTGCACATACACTTACACATACACACACATACACATGCATATGCACAAACATTTCCACAACCACATAAAAAGACTTGCATGCATGCATTATTGCATATATACATACACATACACACATTACCATATACTTAAATACATGTATATGCACATCCACATGCATGCACATTGACATGCATGCACATGGATGCAAATGAAAATGCATCCACATGCACATGCATGTTTCATACATATACACATGCATATACATAAACTTGTATATGTTTATACACATACACATACATATGCACATATGTATATATACACACACATACACATATATACACATAGCTATGCACATATGTACACACACATATACACATACACACACATACACATACATACATATACACATATACATGCACATACACACATATACACATACACTTACACATATACATGCACATACATATACACACACATACACATGCACATGCACATACACATATACACACATATACACTTACACATGCACATGCACATACATATATATACACACACATACACATGCACATGAACATACACATACATACACATACACTTACACATGCACATACATGCATATACACATATACATATGTACATACATTCATATACACACACATATACATGCATATATGTACACACACATATTACACATATATACATGCACATAGATACATACATATACACACATACACATGCACATGCACATACACATACATACACATATACACTTACACATGCACATGCAGATACATGCATATACACATATACATATGCACATACATACACATAGATACATACATATACATGCATATAAACATACTTACACATATAGATATATACCTACATGTGCATATATATATTTTATATACACACAAGCACACATAAATATGAATGAATCATATAATTAAAGTACTAAAACACATGCTTAATATAAATAATAATAACAATCAATAGAACAAAACTTTTCATTACTTTTCATTACTTAATATCATACACACAATTCAAAACATAACTGAAATGAACAATATATAGATATAATATATATATATATATATATATATATATATATATATATATATATATATATATATATATATATCAATGTAAATACATATCCAATGTCATAATCAAGAATCCTAATAATAGTCATCATCATCAGCATCATGATCATCCTCGTCCTCATCATCACAATCATCCACATGATCTGATATATGTGTGTGAGCACCATGTGACGATTGAGATCGTCCCTCCTATGTCTATCTCTCCACCTCATCCATATCTGCCTCTCCATAATACTCCTCTATTACATATAACAAACATAAATAAGTAAAACAATTAAAACATCCATAAAAATGAAGTAATTATATAAAATTTAATAATACTCACAAAGGCATTCGGATGATCTCGCATATACTCGCTCAAATGCCGATATCCAAAATGTGTAGCATACTCGATCTCATGTTTCGTAGGATATCGACCATAATCCTTTCGCTACACTGAAACAAATAAATAAGATTAGTTTCTTGCATTTTAACTAAAATAAAATATATACTCACACTAACACATATACTTACAAATGCAGCTACAAAACCATGATGGCCCATTTGGCCTAGGTGCGATGTGTGGCCCAACTCAACTCTCTTCTTTGTAGCAGCCTGTTTATTTAAAGAAAAAAATACATAAATTAAATGTAATAAATTACTAAAATATATGAAAATTATAAATATAAAATATTAATTTGTATACCTTCTGCTGAGGAAATGACTCCTGAAGACATAGCTGTCTACGAAAAACTGTCATGTCTTAGGTGGTATGTTAGGTCGCCTCTTATTTTTTTCCACCATACAATATCTCCTGTTAATTTAATCTCAAATAGAAAAAAGGAATTAGAATACATACACATATATACACACACATACACATACACATACCCACATACACATATACATGCAAACATATACACATACATATATGCATAAATATACACATAGACATATATATAACATAAACACACATATACATATCCACATATATACATACACACATACACATGCATGCATATACACTCATTCATACAAAATACATGCATTTATCCCACAATAATGTGTATTAGTGTATATGTGAATATGTGTGTATGTGTAAATTTGTATATGTGAATATGTGTGTATGTGTAAATATGTATATGTGGATGTTTATGTATGTAAATAATCAGATTATTAATATCAAATACCATTATTTGTAGATTCTAATCAATCAGATGAAACTCCACCACCGTTTCCTAATCGTCCAAGTACTATATACTATAAGTATATCAAACTTTTCATTTTGAATAGATTTGATAGATACATAACTTATATATTTTTTTGTTTCTTGTTATAATCAAATTCTAATCGATCAAAGGGCACTTCACCACCTCCTACCCATGCAACGACTTCACATGTGTCCTCCAATAGGAATTATGATGAATTTTACTATCAGGAGCATATTATACATTGGTGTAACTCTTCCTATGGCATGTATCGAAGAACACGATTGGAATGTATTGAACATGAGGCAGAGTATGGTACTTTTGAGCATGCACCATCACCTGGTCAACATGATAATTCTTGGGTATGTATTTTTTCTATAAATAATTTCATTATTTTATTTAAAAACCATATACAAAATCAAATTACTGTTGATATACAAGAATACTTGCTCGATGATGATGATGATGATAATAATTCTCATAATGTTAATATACCTCGTACACATCATGGACTTGTTGTTCATCAATTACAATCAAAGATTTCTAGAAATCCTCTACCTCATGGTTTAGAGACTGAAACGGCTAGAGATTATCCATTGCCAGCTCGTGATCGTTCTCTAGTACAAACATATGATAGAAGAAGATATGAACGATGGAATAGAGGACCACTACCTTTAGATGGAGAGGTTTTCAACTTTTGGGGTAATCGCTATATAATTGCTCCATCCACTATTACTAATGCTAGTCATGATCTCTTTATTGTAGAGGATTTGTATGTGCCTCTGAACTCTGAAGTCACACTTATGTCATTTTGTGGTCCTGTATATGGATGGGGAGATTGGCATCGGCTTGCATGTTATGGTCAAAGTATGAGTACTTATGGAATATGCTTGAATGCAACATCCCTTAGTAGTAGAAGGATTTCACATGCAAAAAATGAAAGATTATATATTGATGGAAGACCTTACATGCATGGAAATATAGCAGGTTTAATAAATAGTAGTCGAGGGTTACATAATAGTTCAAGGACTAATTGCACTTTTGAGGAGTGTGAAAATAGTCATGAATCACCATACATGAGTAGAGATGTATCAAGATATATAGTTGTCAATGCTATTACTACATTACATGCTAGTGATGAATTATTAGTGAATTATGGATGGCATAGTCCTCTAAGAGCACCTTTTAACTAGAGACAAAATAAAAATTTTCTATCCATATTTAATAATTTTGTTTAAAGTTTACTTTTTATTCATTTATGGAATACTAATGATTTTTATTCATGTGTGTAGATTCCAACGTATGATGTTGATGATATTCCTCCACACCATTCACAATTGCCAATAAGACCTCATTTATCAGAAGCTTCTATAAGGCGGCTATGCAAAAGTGATCCTGTGGAATATGCAAGGTTGAAAGATCTATATTCAAAAGAAGATAAAGTACAAGATTTGTGTGACAATGATGAAGATGATGGCATGGCAAATTTTATTGACGATTGGTATCAAAATGATAGCGAGAGCATTGATATTTCTAAAAGTGAAAAATATATTCGAGAGGAATTTCTAAAGCATGTATATGAAGGAATTCGTTTGACACGACTAAGTGCAAGCTTACTTACTCTCAATCTTCAAAATCATTTTGGATGGAGTAATGTATCTGTTTCGGCACTATTAAGGTATATTTTTTTATTTTCTATCCATTTATATATATACATGCATAAATATATACATATAAATACATGCATATATAGACACACACATAATTATACATGAATGCATACACACATATAAACATACACACACATACACATGTTATGAGAGTAAGGTCAAATCGTACATACCTATATCGATTGAAGATGTTTTGTCCATCTAGCCTTTAGAATTGTCAACCCAACCTTTATAATCTTCTTGACACATTTGTTTCTCCTATTCTAGTCGACCTAATACATGTGCTGCTAACTCTTTTAAGAACTTTTCATACAAATATTAAGTATCAGTTAGCTATGGAGGTATTAGGTCGTTAGGAAAATGGGAGGACCAAATTTATCTTGAAGATTTTGAAGGATGGAAAAATAATTTTAAAGGATTGGCGGAAAGAAAGCTTCCATTCAATGCAGGTTTTTATTCTTACTTTAGCTAAGGTAAGAACAAGAACTTGCATTGAATGGACACTTTTTGTCTGCCCATCCTTTAAAACTATTCATGCATCTTTCAAAATCTTCAAGATAAATTTCGTCCTCCTATTTTCCAAATGACCTAATACCTCCATAGCTAACTGATATTTTATATTTGTATACAAATATGTAAGCCTCAGTTAGCAAGGCAGGTAATAGATTGACTATAAAATGGGAGACAACCAGACGATTTAGTGGTCTAGATATCTATATGAAAGTCTACAAACCACAATAAACAAAAACAAACTTAGAAATGAAATCAAATATACACAACTACACATGCATACATACATACACACATATATACACATAAACATACATATACACATGTTATGAGAGTAAAGTCAAATTATACATACCTATATCGAATGAAGATATTTTGTCCATCTAGCCTTTGGAATTGTCCACCCAACCTTTAGAATCTTCCTAAGACATCTGCTTCTCCTATTCTAGTCGACCTAATACCTGTGCTGCTAACTCTTTTATGAACTTTGCATACAAATATTAAGTATGAGTTAGCTATGGAGGTATTAAGTCTTTCAAAAAATAGGAGAAGTAAATTTACCTCAAAGAGTTTGAAGGATGGAAGAATAATTTTAAAGGATGGGCAGACACAAAGTGTCCATTCAGTGCATGTTTTTGTTTTTACCTTAGCTACGATAAGAACAAGAACTTGCATTGAATGAACACTTCATGTCCGCCCATATTAGAATTATTCATCCATTTTCCAAAATCGTCAAGAGAAATTTGGTTGTCTTATTTTCAAACAACATAAGACCTCCATAGTTAACTCATACTTAATCCTTGTAAACAAATATGGAAGTCTTAGTTAGCAAGGCATGTAATAGATTGTCTATAAAATGGGAGAGAGCCAAACGATTTAGTGGTCTAGATATGAAAGTCTGCAAACCACAATATACCAAAAAAAAAACACGAAATCAAATATACACACCTACACATGCATACATACATATACATACACATTCATACATACATACGCACACATACATACATACATACATACATACATACATACATACACATATATACACACATACACATACATATATGCATACACATACGCATACATATATATACACATATATACACCTATAAAACACATATACACACATACATACATATACACATACTCATACGTATACGCATGCACATGTATATACACATCCACATACACATACACATAAGCATACACATATATAAAATTATATGCATATATATATATATATATATATATATATATATATATATATATATATATATATATATATATATATATATATATATATATATATATATATATATATATATATATATATATATATATATATATATATATATGTGTGTGTGTGTGTGTGTGTGTGTGTGCATATGTATATTTATTTATTTATTTTTATTAATATGTCTTTTTTTTATGAACTTACAGGTTATTATCTGAAAAGTTTTTACCAAGTCAGAATATTCTTCCTACCTCACATGATGAAATGAAGAAGATAATCAACAATCTTGGTATAGATTATCAATGTATACATGCATGTCCTAACGATTGTATTTTATATAGAGGTGAATATGCAAACTCTTTGACATGTCCAAAATGTCAATCTCCTCGATATAAGGACGAAGGTAAAATCCCAAAAAAGGTATTGAGACATTTTCCATTGGCTCTATGGATTAGACATATGTTTCAAAGCCCCAAATTATCAAAGCTTTTGACACGGGGACATGATCATAAAAGTACTGGTGGAATAATCAGAATTCCTCATGATAGTGTTGCTTTTCAACATATTGCTTCTACATGGCCTGAATTTGCATAAAATCCACAGAATCTAAAGTTAGGAGTTGCATTAGATGGGGTTAATCAATTCTCCATGAAATCTAGTAAATGGTCAACACGGCTAGTGGTAGTCATAAACTACAATCTTTTGCCATATCTTAGCATTAAAAAGGAACATTTAATGCTTTCACTTTTAATCCCAAGAAAAAGACAAGTTAAAGATATGAATATATATCTTGCTCCTCTCATTGACGATCTCCAAGAGTTATGGAGAGGTATTAATGTCATTGATGTATCGAAAAGCATCAATGAAAGACATATTACGGTTCCTGGTATTGTGGCTTGGCATTAGGAGAAAAAATGAACCTTGAGTGGGCCTTTTAGATTAAGGAGTGATTAGTGATGGACCAATCAGAAGAGGGTGGTAGCCACAGTTTATGCCCTATAAAATACTAGGCTGAAGGGGGGAGAGGGGACATATTTCTCCCTTATTTAATGTGCTGCCTCTAGAGAGAGAAGGCATCTCGTAACTTAGTTGGGCCCAAAAATTCAAAATTTCTAAAAAGTTTAAAAACTCATCATTACACCTGAGAATGGACCCCCCATTACTTTTTAGAGTCAAAAGTACTCTTTTTGACCCCAAATTCAAAATCCGTGCATGTTTTGAGTTGAAAAAAATGGGTTTCTTCAAAAATACTCAAAAAAACGTTATTTCCCTCTTAAACCTCAGATTTTCATACCCAAGTCCCAAAAAGTCATCTTTTCCCACTACTTTCACTCTGTAGCATACCATTGAAGCTCCTGTTTCTACACTCCAACCTACCTGCATCGTCTATCTCAAATTATTGTTGTATCTTGAAGACCTTTAGCTTCAATGGCAACATCTAAAGCTTCTAAGCGATCGAAAGATGAAATCCTCACATTAAGATATCATAATATCAAAGCCATAAATGGACAATGGCTATCACATGAGTACTCCAAAGGTGCATGGGTGTACATGCAACCCTCTAGAGTTGGGCCTCATCGTCGTGGAAACTTAGATCTTCATTGGAAGGGAAAGTTACTTGGCTTCAAGAAGCACAAACAATGGGATGGTTGTTATTGTACAAAATGTTTTTACAATGGCAACTATGAAACTTGAAAACTCTAGTAGAATGAGATATCACATAGATATGTTGTACCCTCTACAATGAATGGTTTTGGAAGCTTAGAGAGAATTGAAGTACATTCTCTTCTTAGCATGGAGTGGCCAAAACCTAATATATGGTCTGTAACATCTTTGAAGCACAAGATGGTAATGGATATACATAATGCTTTGAAATTCACAAAAGTGTCTAGGTCTGTAGGTTTGCACTGGTCTTTTCCCATTCATTGTTTTGTATATTTATTCCAAGGATTCTCATTCCAAGAGACTTCCACCATGTTCGTGTGTAAAGATATCACATATGAGCAAGTCTAAAGTCTTGCATATGTATGTGTGTGTATGTGTGTGTGTGTGTAAATATGTGTGCATATGTGCGTGTATGTGTGTGTACCTTGCTTCATGGGATATGTGTGTGCTAGCACCCGATCAATCTCTCTCTCTCTCTCTCTCTCTCTCTGTCCTCCTAATCCTGGCACAAATGTGCCAAGAGAAATCAAATTTTCTTTTTAAAATTTCAACCAAGACGTCATGTATGCAACGATCTAGCATCGCTGGTAGTTTCCCAACGTCGTTAAAAGCATCGCTGACTAGCGATGCTTTTTGCGACACATATTTTTAGCATCACATAAGCGACATTGTGCATCACTTATGTGATGACATGCCTTTTTTTTAAAATAAAAAACGGGCTCGTCGCTTATGCGATGCTAGCATTGCATAAGTGAGGAGACGTGCTTTTTTTCAATTTGGGGGCATTGCTACGCCCCCTTATTTCTAGTAGTGTACACACCCTGACAATTTTAGATTTTTCTCCTCGCTAACCTGCAAGAAAATAGTTACCTATATCTACAAGAAGAATACATGCACTACACAAGACAAACCATGTATAAACTATCCATATACTCTAGGTACGATGCTAAACTTGCATGTCCTATATGTATTTTGATGCAAAAAGAGAGCAACTATGCATATAGATTGACAAGAGACTTATCTGGAGGTTTAAAAAGTAACTTGCAGGTGTGTTGAAGTGCTAAAGATGGTCCACCTTCATCGGAATAGCATGCCAACACTCTTCCCATAGTCGATGCTTCAAAACAATGATTGGAAGAGATTTTTTGAAAAGTGTGGCAAACTTCAAAATTCTAAAGATGATGAGAATTAAAGCCAAAGTATGGCTTCCAACCAATCTATCAAAAGAACTATGAAAGGGACATCCATAGCAAGAAAAATCTCTAGATTTTGATGTGATTTGGCCAAGATATGGCCAATTATATGGAAAAAGATGTAAGTGAATTGGTTCATGGGTAAAGCTTCTAATTATGGATCAAGAAAGAATTTTGAATTCATTGTTGCTCTAAACACTTCTCCTGGAGCCAAGCACGTGCAAGAAGGATATCCCACATATAGTGTTAAAAAGTCATAAACTATATATCCAACACTTAGTCAAGCATCAAAAGCAAGCATGTCAATGCTCTCTCTTTGGCCTTGCGGGTTGAAAAGCCACGTAGGCTTGAGTCTTGAAAAGGCAATAGCTCAGAAATGAGGGGCATGACTGAGGTCTTCAGGCAGAAGTGAAGGAATTCGTGCGGATTATCCCATATATATTGTCTACGCCCATCACCGCTATATCTATGGCGGAGTTCAAACTACACAATTAAGAAAAAAACCAAGACAATTTTCTTCTCTCCGTGCTATGCGCATGAGGTTGAATTGGCCTCCACCATGTCGAAAAGTCTAGTGGCCATCTGTACAATCATGTAGAGCGAGAGATGAAGGTTAATTGGTCCACAACAAAGATAAGCATGATGTGAAACACGTTCATATAACGTTGAAGTAGTTATTAAATGCAATAAAGAAAGTGAGTGTCTCTGTGTAAGGCCAGCTCGCATGCGCACGCAAGCACATCCTCATGGATCTTCATCTACTAAATCAAAGCACAAAACACATTAAAAACCTCAAGGCATTAAAATCCATTTAACATTCCAATATTCCATAATGTATAACAGATGATAGGAGAAGCACATCTGGATACCTCAACTTTGCAATACAAAGTTGATATCATGTTCCTCATTGAAGCAACCCACAATTGCACTCTCATCAACTTAGGCTAAATATAGAGGACTTGCATATGCTACATAGAAAGAAATGTAGATTAAGACTCTATATTCTGATTTAGGCCTTGAATCATGTATTCCTCATATCTTTGGACATAACATCAGTTCATTTCATCTTGCTGCTAACCCAATCTATCATGCCAGTACTAAACACATAGAATTATCATTATGTCACAAAACAAAGATTACAAGCAGAGAAAGATTCAATTATCTTATGTGCATATATGATGACAAAGTCTTTAGATGTAATCAAGATAAATAGGTTTAAAGCACTGATTGGATTGCAAGAGATCTTGAAGGATTGAAGACTCAAGCTTCTTAGGCTTGAGGGGGAGCTATTGGTGCAAATAGTAAGTAAGATCTTTGCTAAGCTTTATGGCCTACTCTCACAAGTCATCCGATTCAAACATGATCATGAGAACACATGCTTGTAAAACCTCTAAGAGTAAAATATTTTATATTTACCTTTTTCATTTGTAATACCTACAAGTGGAAAGGAATCTTGTGATGATAGGAATCTAACTACACGACCTTTGTTAGTTGGAATCAAAGTAATATCATCCCTAAATCTAGGATCACTTTTAGGTGGTGAATCAATCACATTCAAAGTTCAAAATTATTTTGAAAACATCCTCTTCAACTCACGAGACATCTCTAGCTATTCTGAGAGCTTTGGACTAATATTTTGAGCCTACATTGTAGTTTCTACAAGGGAGAGTAGTCCTCCATATCTCCCATGTATTATATATTCAATATTGTACACACTTTGATATGTTAAGTCATTCTACTTGTGTTGGTGCACTATAATCATATACATAGTGAAATTCTCTGTTCAATTTCTTTGTGTAAAAGTACCCAATTGCTATAATTTCACTTGGGTTAGGTAGATACAAGTGTTATCATCATTGATTTACTAGCTCTTAAGATATGAATGATTGAATCTTATTGTGTTTGCACATCATCTTTCTCCTCAAAAGTTGTGATAAACCCCAAACTAATTAGATTTATTTCTCTTTGTATGGTGTAGCTAAATTCATCACATAAGTTGATTTAGTCAGCTATACAATTCAATTAGATGTGTGCAAAAGCTCTCTAGCCAATTCATACCAAGTTGTGAGCTCTGAGCATATTTTTGTGACCTTCTATTCCCAAAATAGAAGGTTTCCTCAATCCTTACCAAGTAGAAGCTATTTATTTTGATGCAAACATTTGACAATGGTGTTCCAAGGACCTCATTGTTCTACATGCATATTTAGGAGGCTACAAAAGTATATTAAGCATCCCTGGAGTTACATTGGATGGTGTACAATAGGTTACACCACTCATCTCTGCATACTTGCAATCACCTCTTCATAAAGCACACAATTCAATGAGATTAGCGAGAGCTTCAACACATAGGAGCACCAAGAAAAGGATCAATAGATAGAAGAGGATCCACTAGATAGATCCACTAATAATGTCACATTGCAAAGACTCTACACCCCAATGCAAGCAATGGGAGCCAACTATTAACTTATAATAGAGTAGAGCCAAGATCCATTACAATAAGAACTAGATAATAGTGGATTTGATGCCCCTTTTATCAAAGCCATCAACATGATAACTGAGGTAGTAGGTGCACTAGAGGCCCTCAACCTCCTGTTGCAAAGACTACTTCAAAGATCTGATCCACACCACATACATATTCTCCCTCTAGCAGGTTAATATATCCAAGTCTTGGTGCCACCAAACCTCTCCTGCAGATCTACCCTCCATGGACACACACCCCCACCCATCCCACCAATTGATACAACCTCTCTCACTGAGCCTACCATTTCCCCAATCACCATCAGGAACCTCCTTGCCCAAGAAGTTCAAGCTTCCTTTGAGACACCACCATAGACACCATCCCACTCACGCGTACCAATCATGTCCCCACCTTTATCCCCCCTACATACTTCTAGCCCTTGAGTGGAAGCTCTTCTTGTAACTTCACAACCCACAACCACCATCTCTACTCCCCTATTTCGTATGCCATCACTCCAACCCACCATTGCACCATTCCCTACTCACTATCCATTTCCACCTGTACCACCCATTTTCTTACCCACTAACCAATCATTTACATCCTTCTGCACAACCACAACCCTATCTATCCCTTCTTTTCTCCAATCCTTCCTTAGCCCTCCCAATCACCCATATTTGTGACAAATAGCATTATCACACTCCACTCCATGAGCTCGACCATCATTCTCAATTAGTTCTAATTTTGCACCTACATTTTCATCTACCTCGATATCACTTTTCACAATTGAAACTATACCCAATACCATATCAGATGCCATGGATATTTCATCACTCACGGCACCTCAACCTACACTTCACACCACTTCCCGTTCCCCCTCCACCAACTTCACAATCACTCATGAGCATATTCACACTAGCATCCAAAATTCCCCTTCCCTCCACATTTCCCATTGCATACATACTCACACACATACAATTATGCATTCACATCCCACTTACTCATCATCCCCATTGACACCACACTACATCAAATGTTCACTAGTATGCATCAAGTACGTGAAGAGTTTACTTCAATTGATCAGCATTATCAAGAGCTGCAAAATGTCACGACTAAATTTCAAGCTCAACTCAATTCAATGAGCACAGAGAACGCCTCACTTAATGTGAGGCACATGGAGCATAAAGACAATTACAATTCTATGGAACTGCAGATGGATCAACAAAACAAAGAAGCCATTGTGGAAATAGAAGACCACCTTAGAGTATAGATAGAGAAGAGCTCATGGATCACATGTAACATGGGACTCCTTTGCACATCTTTAGCAACTCCCTATGAAGAAAACCAAAGACGATAAGTACAAAACAAGGATAACTTTGAAGTTACAATGGAAAATTTGAGAGTGCCTTTCAACCCAAGCTGCTTCCAAGCAAATTCCATTTGTCACGATCAAGATCATTTCAGAAGACCGTGTGTGCTTACTGGAAGCTTTTGATAAGCTAATAGAGGAATGTGCCACTTTGTGGAATACACGAGTGACAACACAACCAAATGAACAGATAGAAAGACACCCCAATAGATAGAGACCCCTCTAGATGTATTGGAAGGGCTGAAGAATCCAGGAGGACAAGTCTCTACTCTTCAAGCTCAACCAGCAAAATAGACGATGCTTCGGAGGCCAACCTCCCAAGCGAATCTTGTTGAGAAATCCTTTTGGAAGGTAAATGCAAATATGTGGATCCTAGTGTATGTTTTCAAGCTTTTGAAGAACAAGTTCTGAAGTGCGGGAGTACAAGCTTGAAACTTGTGGTAGTTTTCATTGGGTAGTTAATGTTGGAAGTGAGGTAGGCCCTTAGGCTCATGTCACAGGTCCATGGCTCCATAGTTCCAATCATGTACAACATTAATTCCAGGAATCTTCCATATTGACAAAACATGAACATATAACAACTTAATCATACAGATGATGAGATAAAGATAGAGAAAGAATAGACGACATGTGTAAGGTGTTACGTAAGCCATCCCTTACTCATAGTATCATATATACCAATGTTCAATGTACAATGTGGGAGCAAAACTCTCAACCACTCTATGTGATGAGAAATAGATGAATGAGTGAATGTACAATGTAACAAACATATTCAGATGTATGGGCAGTAATCTGAATATACATGAGATGTGTGACCTTATAGGTTATAGAAGAGTGAATATGAGTGACTAAAAGAGGAAGGATCAGTGTGAAACTGATAATCAACAAACCCTCATCTGAACTTAGGCTATGGAAGACCCTAAGTTAGATACGTGTGTGAAAAGATCACATACTTATAAAGTAGCATAGAATGCTAACAAGTTTGCTGCAGGAAATCCTCAAACTCATGTGAACACACCTTCTTAAACACCTCATCAAAATATGCATAAAGCATATACGTACTCTTTCTCTTGTACCTTTGCCGAATAGGACTCCTCCTGATATGAATGCCACAGCCTCCATAAACTTCAAGTAGTACATGTGTGCGTAAAGAGAATATGTACCTGAATACTTAACATAAGATGTGAATCTTATGTTAACCACCATCCAATGTCTTTGAAGTAGCCTGACATCTTCTTGTAGAAGATAATCTTCAACCTGACATCTTCTTTGTAGAAGACAATCTTCAAATAATCCACGTAGATGGCACCATCCAATGTCTTTGAAGTAGCCTGACATCTTCTTGTAGAAGACAATCTTCAACCTAATATCTTCCTGTAGAAGATAATCTTCAAATACACCATGTAGATGGCCGATCCTCACCATCAAGCTGCTAATGACCAAGTCTTCTTGCCATGAACAAGAGATAACCTCCTCTCCATGAGGTAGAGTGTGAGCACACCCTCCATCTTCTCCAAGAAGAATCACCAAGAAGAACTCCATAGCTGCTCCTCAACATGCTTCAAGTTAGCACCATGGCTGCCCCATGTGCTAGACGAAACACCACCTCTATTGAGGTCCAAGCTCCAAGCTTGTGTTGAATACTAGGTGAAGGATGAATACAAGTGAGCCCAAGCACTTGTTATATAGTATTTGGTTGTCCTTGAAAAGCACCACTAAAAACTTATGTTCGCATAAAGCAAGCGATCAAATCGTAGTGATTAGAACAAGAAAACGCCGTTCGCGAATCCGTTTTTGTCCGCCATAATTTTATGGGAAAAGCTGAAGATAATGTAAAAGTCTTTTCACATTTCACGCTGCCGTTCACGGGTATTGAATCTTGGTGACTGGGATGAGAGGACATTGCTTTATCCACGGCGCCCACGCCATTTACATGTAGAGCTAAGTCAAAGAACAGATATACATTCTTGAAACTACTATAAACTTTGACCAATTTCCAACCAATGAGACATTGTTTTCAACAAATCTTCCCCAACCTACTATAACCATTCCAGTGGGACCCTCATTCGAAGAAGAGTATGAGCCTCAAGCAGCCATTGGTAGACGTGTAATTGAAGAAGATCAAGATACCTTAGAAATGCCAAGATGAGCTTGGATGAAGCCGGTATAGGAATCATGGAAGACCCATTTTTCTTGTATAGAAGCTCAACTCTATGTCATGGCCATGATGGAAGAGACCATCTTAAAATCCCCTTACTTCACAAAAACCACACCATGAAGATACATTAATGATCTAACACAAGCCGTATTCATGTACTTGATTGAGTACAACTTAGAGATTCAAAGGATTACAAGGAAACTGGCGACTCATGTTATGTAGTTCCAACCAGAGGACCTACCTCCACACGCAATCAAGGCCCGCACCATTTTCCAACCAAACTAGAGATGTGACCTATTACAAGAATACCCCAAGATGATGTATACATGGTTAGAGGCTCCTGTGCACATTATGTTCAATCCATGCTATGGCTTAGTCCCACGACATCGGTCTTGGCCAACGTTTGCAATTAAGGTTTAGGTCTCTTGAGAAGATAAGCAAGAAGAAGTTACTATGAAGATGCATAGGTCCCTATTGTTGGAGCAAGTCTATGACAAGCCTAAGTATTGTCTTGAGTCCCACAAAGTCATAGAAGAAGCCTTAAAATGAAGACAATGTAAAGTTCACTTGTGAACTACCTCTTGTAACTTTTGAAGAGTTTACTTAATGTAAAAGTGAAAGAATCTTAAGTGGTTGAGTCCACTTGATCAAAAAGGGAAAGAGGAGCCACGAATTCGTGATTTGTGGTAGGTAGAGAATCAAATCAATCACTAATTTATTGGAGAGTGATTGAGGGAAGTTAGCCTCCCAAACTCAACTATAAATAGATGACACTTTTAGTCGTGGTTAGAGAGACCTATGTGAAGACGTCCAAGAGCTGAGCTTTATGCCATATCAAGGTGTGATTAGAAGGCACACATATGTATCAGTAAGTCCATTGTATTGTACAAGCAATATACTTTCATTTTCATGATCACTTGAGTTCATATTTCCATGTTCTTATGAAGTGTACTACTCACTGTCATTACTCTCAGTTTTCTCAGTCGAATTGCAGAGATGGTTGCTCTACTTTTGGTGCATCATTTTCAGTGATTTAACTTGGTAAAGTTAGCTCTATAAGTCTACTTTATGCTCACAAATTTTCATGTCATTTGGGTGTTGCAATCTTCAGTTATGTTCAGTTGAAGTCAACCCTGTCTGTCATTTTCACTTCTCTGTCAGGTACCCGATTTTTTGACTCATCTTGTCATAGCTTTTTCTCAGTGGTTACTTATCTAAATTCAATGATTTAAAGCTTGATGGATTCAACTTACTGTCTAGTATAATCATAGAAAATTTTCATAATCATTGGATTCTTAGATCTGGAGTTATAATCATTTTTCTGCTCACTGGTCTCAAACTATAGCAGCCCGTGAAAATCGGAATGATATCATCAATTGCTAAACATCATTCTCAGTGTGTGGTTCATTATTTTTGATGAGATTACTCGTTAAAGTTAGCTCTTTAAGTTAAATAGACTTCCCCAAGAGGAATTAAGCTAATTGCTGCTGTGCTCAGAGAAATATGCAAAACACTGGACAGGTGTATGAACCAAAATAGCAAGTTTTTCACCTCTGAGCTAACTCCAACTTATCTGTTTTGATCTAAATGTTTGTGAGTGATCTTCCAAGGTACATAGGGTGTCTAATACATCCATTGGCAAGCTAGAAGGGTCCACCACATAATCTTGGAGTCCATTTGGCTGGTGTAGACCAAGGATTTTGCAACACCTCGTCATCTTCAAGCACATACCTATCCATCTCTTCACAGTGGTATCAGAGCAAGGTTGGACAACATGGCAGATGGATTTCCTTCATCAATTGACAAATTGGACAGAGGTAACTACTCAGGTGGTCATTAAGAATGGAAGCTTATCTCCAAGGTAGAAGTTTATATGGTTATATGTCTGGAGATGAAGTTATGCCAAGTTTCAGGAACAAAAGTCAACCAACACAAGAAGAGCAAGAAAGATTGAGCACATGGTGCTCCAAGGATGCACTTGCAAGGTCTTATCTCCTCAACTCTATCTCAAATTTTTTGTTGCCTCACATTAGAAGTTGTAAGACATCTCAAGAAGTGTGGGATGCACTTGAAGCCTTTTTCTCTTCAAGTACTAAAGCTAGGAAGCATCAACTATGGCTAGATTTCACAACTCTCAAGAAGGCTCCCAAACAAAATGTGACTGATTTTGTCACAAAGCTCAAGGATGTAGCGGATCAGTTGGGAAGCATTGGAGAGGTAATAGATGAAGAGCAAATTGTAACGCAGGTCATCAATGGCTTGAAGGCACATGAAAAGTGGGAAGCATTCACCACAGCTATGGATTTGTACATGGACATGCATGTACCTGATTTCAATACACTCATTGGACAACTACTTACTCAAGAGGCAAAGCTTATCAAAAATGGAGAAAGCTCTAAAGGTAATCAATCTTCAGCTTTATACACTGATAAAAGCAAGTCCAAAGATAACAAAGGAAAGGCAAAGAAAGTGGATGATGAAGTAGGTACATATCAAGCTAACTATGCAGGTAGAGGAAGACATGGTAGAGGTAGAGGAAGAGGAGGTAGACAAGGCAGGGGGAGATCCCAAGACTCCAACTCATGTTCTATTTGTGGATTAACTAATCATACAACTAAAAATTGCTTTAGGAATTCCAGGAATCAAAGAGGCAGAGGATACAATAGAGGAAGTTATGGCTACTCAAGAGGAAGGTTCAACAATTATCATGGCAACTATAAAAACTACAATCATTCAAACTATCAAGGAGGCTACAAAGGAAGGAGAGACTTCAATAACTACACAGAAGACTCAAACAAAGAGGATTCATTATTGATCATGAACATGGCTATGCCACAAGGTAAATCTGATGAGCATGTTTTCTACATAGATTCAAGTTGTTCAAATCATGTGGCAGGAAATGTGGCACTCCTATCAGATTTAGAAGATCCAAGGAATAAGCATGAGGTACAAATAGGAGATGACACAAAACATCCTGTAAGAAAATAGGCAATGTCAAAGCACCTGATGGAAACATCAACCTACTCAGTAAGGTACTCTATGTCCCTACCATTACAAAGAATTTGATAAGTGTTGGGCAGATAGTAGAGAAAGGGTTGCAAGTCAGGTTCACAAAAGCAGGAGCATTTGTTGAAGATCCAAGTCAAGGATTTAGAAGAATTGCAAAAGGTGAAAAGGTAGGTAGATTGTTCACATTTGAATTACAAGACACTAGAAACATTGTTCTCTTTAATTATGGTAGTCAGACACTCACAGAATTGGAAGTATGGCACAAAAGGTTAGCACATATTGGTGAAAGGTCATTAAAGCAAATCTACAGGGACCAAAGTGTACTTGGACTCCCTAATTTGTCAAAACAACATATGATTTATAAGTGTAGTGCATGTCAATTTGGAAAGTCTCACAGGTTACCATTCATGAAGAAAGGTTATATGCATGGAGATCTTTTGGAGTTGGTTCATACAGATGTATGGGGACCTAGCAAGGAAGCTTCAATATCTGGATCAAGGTATTATGTTTCCTTTATTGATGATTGTAGCAGATGGACTATCCTATTCTTTATGAAACACAAAGATGAAGTTTTTTCATGTTTCAAAAGATATTTGGCTCTTGTGGAGAATCAAACAGGTAAATCACTAAAAAGGCTAAGGTCAGATGGAGGGGGAGAATACTTCTCCCATGAGTTTGATTCTTTTCTTCAAGAAAGAGGAATCAAAAGAGAGGTAACTACAAGGTACACTCCTGAGCAAAATGGAGTGGCAGAAAGGAGGAATAGGACAATTGTTGAAGCTGCACGGTCCATGTTAAATGAAAAGCATTTGCCTAATTATCTATGGGCTGAGGCTGTATCTACAGCCACTTACTTGATTAACAGGTTGCCTTAAAAATCCCTTGATGGGATGACTCCATATGAGGCTTGGAATGGAAGAAGACCAAGCTTAGATCATTGTAAAATTTTTGGATGTATTGCTTTTGCTCATGTTCCTTCACAGGTTAGAGGCAAGATGGATCCAAAGGCAGCCAGGTGTGTATTTATTGGATATGACAACAATCAAAAGGGCTACAGGTTATACAACCCTACCAACAAAGGATTCTTGGTAAGCAGAGATGTAGTTTTTGATGAAAACAATTCATGGTATGAAGATTCATGCAGGAAGGTCAATTTACCATATGATCTTGAAGAAGATTTTCCAAAGCTTGGTAGAGAACAACCGAAGATTGAAGAACAAGATACCTCAGAGGATGATGAAGAATCTCAGATGGAAAAGATCAAAGCATGGAAGTCTAAAGGTAAAGCAAAATTGCAGGAACTTGAACATGAGGCAGAATCATCACATCATGGCCTAAGAAGATCTATGAGGGAAAAGAAAAAACCAAAAAGGGTTTGACACCTCATTAGTAACTAAACATTCTATCTACATAGCACAGGACATAAACCAAGAGGAGCCATCATCCTTTGAAGAGGCCAAAGCAAAAACAGAATGGAAGCATGCGATGAAGGAAGAGATTGAAGCACTTGAGGAAAACAACACTTGGGATTTGGTGCCCAAGACTTCATCCATGAAGGTAATAGGCTCAAGATGGGTCTATAAACTCAAGAAGAATTCTGATGGTTCCATTAACAGGTATAAGGCAAGGCTTGTAGCAAAAGGCTTTGCACAAACTCAGGGAATTGATTATGAGGAGACCTTCTCTCCTGTGGCAAAGATGCCTACTATTAGGATTTTGCTTAGTATTGCCTCTTCCAAGAATTGGAAGATACTTCAAATAGATGTGAAGAATGCATTTTTGAATGGTTGGATAACACAAGAGGTATATATGGCACAACCACCTGGTTTTGAGAATCAAGTTTATCCTAATTATGTGTGTTGTCAAAATTGTAAGATTGCAAGTACTCCAAGGGAGGTCAATCACAAATTGATCTCACATGAAGGTGAACTCATAGAGGACATCACATCATATCAAAGTCGAGTGGGTAGTCTCAACTATGCCACATTGACAAGAGTAGATATATGTTAAAGTATGAGTGTGCTAAGTCAATTTATGCACACACCAAGGAAACCACACATGGATGCTGCCAAAAGGATTCTCAAGTATCTCAAAGGAACCATAAATGAAGGACTTTATTATCCTTATCTATCTGATTTAGGTTTGAAGCTATTTTCTGATGTAGATTGGGCTGGCTCCAAGGAAGATAGAAGAAGCACTTCAGGTTATCTTACCTTTGCAGGTTCAAAGCTTATTTCATGGTCATCCAAGAAGCAACCCACAGTTGCTCTCTCTTCTACTAAAGCTGAATACAGAGGTCTTGCCATAGATACACAAGAAGCTATGTGGATGAAGACATTATTCAATGATCTTGGATTGGAGTTTGGAACTCCAACTATTTATGGTGACAATATGAGTTCTATTCATTTGGCTGCTAATCCCATTTTTCATAGCAAGGACTAAACATATTGAAGTTCATTATCACTATGTAAGAGAGAAAATTCTAAGCAAAGAGATTCAAATATCATATGTGTCCACTCATCAACAATGTGCAGATATTCTAACGAAAGCATTGGATGGTACAAAGCTTTGCAAATTCAAGGCTATGATTGGTTTACAGGTAATCTTGGAAGATTGAAGACCTAAAGCATACTTGGCTTGAGGGGGAGCTGTTGGAGCAAGTCTATGACAAGCCTAAGTACTGGCTTGAGTCCCACAAAGTCATAGAAGAAGCCATGAAGACAATGTAAAGTTCACTTGTGAACTACCTCTTGTAACTTTTGAAGAGTTTACTTAATGTAAAAGTGAAAGAATCTTAAGTGGTTGAGTCCATTTGATCAACAAGGGAAAGAGGAGCCACGAATTCATGATTTGTGGTAGGTAGAGAATCAAATCAATCACTAATTGATTGGAGAGTGATTGAGGGAAGTTAGCCTCCCAAACTCAACTATAAATAGATGGCACTTTTAGTCGTGGTTAGAGAGACCTATGTGAAGACCTCCAAGAGCTGAGCTTTATGCCATATCAAGGTGTGATTACAAGGCACACATATGTATCAGTACGTCCATTGTATTGTACAAGCAATATACTTTCATTTTCATGATCATTTGAGTTCATATTTCCATGTTCTTGTGAAGTGTACTACTCACTATCATTACTCTCAGTTTTCTCAGTCAGATTGCAGAGATGGTTTCTCTAAGCTTGGTGCATCATTTTCAGTGATTTAACTTGATAAAGTTATCTCTATAAGTCCAATATATGCTCATAAATGTTCATGTCATTTGGGTATTGCAATCTTCAGTTATGTTCAGTTGAAGGCAACCCTATCTGTCATTTTCACTTCTCTGTCAGGTACCCGATTTTTTGACGCATCATGTCAGAGCTGTTTCTCAGTGGTTACTTATCCAAATACAATGATTTAAAGATTGTTGGATTTAGCTTACTGTCTAGTATAATCATACAAATTTTCATAATCATTGGATTCTTAGAGCTGGAGTTATAATCATTTTTCGGCTCACTGGTTTCAAACTGTAGCAGCCCGTGAAAATCAGGATGATGTCATCAGTTGCTAAACATCATTCTCAGTGTGTGGTTCATTATTCTTGATGCGATTACTCTTGAAAGTTAGCTCTTTAAGTTAACTAGACTTCCCCAAGAGGAATTAAGCTAATTGCTGCTGTGCTCAGAGAAATATGCAAAACACTGGACAGGTGTATGAACCAAAATAGCAAGCTTTTCACCTCTGAGCTAACTCCAACTTATCTGTTTTGATCTAAATTTTTGTGAGTGATCTTCCAAGGTACATAGGGTGTCTAATGCATCCCTTGGCAAGCTAAAAGGGCCCACCACATAATCCTGGCGTTCATTTGGCTGGTGTACACCAAGGATTTTGCAACACCTCTTCATCTTGAAGCACATACCTATCCATCTCTTCACACCTATAAGGTAAAGGAGATGCTCCCACATGTTGCGATCAAAATTTCTACCTTTAAAGGGGAACCTTTACCTTTGGAAAACATCTCAAAGCTCAATCTCTATCAAGCACTTCAAAAAAAAGTACTTGATCAATTAATCTTTTGAATATACTTGTATACAGATTGCTCAATAAGATGTTTATTCTTGTATATATGATTCACAATAACCTATGAAGTGTATCCATGTATCTCTTGCTTCATACCTTAAGAATACTTCCTACCAATGATTATCAACTCCAAAATCAAAATCTTTAGGGCTATCACACTTCAGTTAGAATATATGAAGAATGCTAAAAACTTTGCAAATTATTGTTTGATGAACTTTTTAGTTCAAACAACGTCTACATATGCATGCATATACCAATCCCTATTAACTCAAGCAATAGATGCAAAACCAACTCAACTATTAGCCCTCTCTCTCCTTAAAGACACTTGATATATCTTCTTTATTTGATTTTCCATTTTATTATTATTTTTATTTTTTCAACCCCCATGTAGTGTGTCCATCTCTCTTGAGCTCAGCGCTTTTTTTTCTTTTTCTTTTTCTTTATTTTTCTTTTTTATTCCTTTTTCTTTTTATTTAAGGCTAGCGATGTATGGGGGTGGAACTATAACAATGCAATGTGGTGATGACTCGATCTAGAGCACATGATCTTATAAGGAACTAATAGTATGAATTTAGAGGGAATTACATCAAACCTTAAGCATTTGCGTACACGTGCATATACATTGACATGTTTCATTGTTATCCTTTACGAAGGTCTTCTCCCACATTTTCTCTACTCAAAGAATAGTCATTGCTATATAAGTCCTAAGTCTCATGCAATCGAGTGGACACATGTAAATAATAATCTACCCTCATCTATAGGACTTCATTCTAATGTTTTATCATCCAACATATAGTAATTATGCAATCTTGCTAAACAAGAAAAAAACACACATTGAACATTAAAATAGAATATATAATTAGAAGGTTATATAATAAAATAGAATATACATTGCTTTGATGATTATCCTTCATCTTGTACATTTCCACTCCAAGTCCATCTCCTTGGCTTTATTTACGTTTCCCTAAATCCTTCTTGAAATCAAAATAGAAAACACATTAGATACACATTCATATTTACAAATTTCACTTTTAAAAGTGTTATCAATTTGATGATGAGATTTACCTTGAAGGTCATCTCCTTTGCTAGGCACTATGTGAAGAGGCCATGCTTGTGGAATAGCCATCTTTGCACTCCATCCATCATAGAAAGGGTCTTAGAGAAGCTAGATAGATAGATATGCCATCTCATTTTCTTGTCCATCAATTTAGGAATCATTATTAATGTAAATATTATGGAAAAATGATGAATCCACAAGGTGAGTATTTGGATAAACTTGTCCTTGTACATGAACTTTTGAAATGCATTATAGTTGGCAGTAGCCAACACAATCCAAGAGGCTTGACATGAAAAGGAAGTATGAGGAAATCGAGACAAAGAGATTAACGAAAAATGGAAGGTCAAGTAGAACCTAGTCAACAAGGCAGTCAACATAGATCCAGCGACTAGGCCAAGCCATTCTTTTTTCAAAATCAAACAATTATCAATACTGGTTTTCATCACTCCACTAAGTTGTAAATCTCATTTTTTATAATTCCAACTCCAGTTTGTTCAAGGTGAGGAGTGCTCAAGCTTGATTAGTGCTAGTTCTATGAAGAAACCAATTTTTATAAATTGTAGAGCTCATTTGAGCCTCCAAAATAGCCTAGGAACCTAATTTTTAACTAGGTCGCACACTAGGTCTGAACAGGCCCAAAGCTAGTCAAAAACTATAAAAGGAGCTAGAGAGCTCATTTTTGAGGTTGGCTAATTGGGAATTGAAACAACTTAAGCACATTGTAAACTTGTTTTCAACTAATTAAAGATCCCATTTATCCATTTCTTTGTCTTATCATGTGTTCGTGTATGTGTGTGCATTTATGTGCTTCTCACTCACACACTTGAACTCTCACTTGCTCATGGTCATCATACCTCCCTCGTGTCTCATTCAATTGACAATTATGAGGTGGATATCCTCACTTTGATACTTATCACTATGCTAGAGTGGCACCAAATTTGGCACTGTTGCCAAGGATCAAGCTTCAAGGACAAGCATGTGACGGTAAGACATAGATATGTGATGTTAGACTTGTTGGTGCGATTCACAAGCCTACACATTTGGCTTGAAGTTCATACACATATGGAGAAGCATGGGAACCAATGCTAGAAGATGATTACCCATTTACTCTTTGTAAAATTCATATTTGACTTGGAATCTTTGTAACCACCTACTAAAGGAAGTCGTGGATTTTATTAGTTGAAAAGCATAAATCAATTAGAGAGAATATCTCCTAGGATGTAGGAGCATGATTATAGAGAGCCAAAGTTTGAATTCAAATTCAAACTTTGAACTCAACCTCTATAAAAGATCAACTCAAAAAGTCACGAGTAAACAAGTCACTTTTCGAGCTCTTCAGTCTCATTTTCTGAGTGTGTATGAGGCATATACTCTAGCCCACACCTTTCTACACCATTAGGAAATGATCTTCATGCCAATGGTATTGTACAACATTGTTCATTAACACATATATCTACATTGTTCATTTCTGAGTTCTCTGTCATAGTCTCTATAAGTCTAGCAACTTGTGGAGATCATATCTCCACCAAATTCAAAGATCTATAGCTTGTTGGAACCAGCTCAAAGTATAATACATGTTGTCAAGTTTGAAGAATTTCTATTCAGCCATTTCAGAGAAAAGTCCATCGTGGTGATCACTGGTCGAAGTCTGCAACAGTCCTAAAATATCAGGGGTAAAGGTTTACTTTCTAAATTAACTTCTCTGAGCATAGTTAATCTTTTTAAGTGATTTCACTTGGAATACTTAGCTAACTACGCTAATTAGATACCCCTAAAAGAAATTTTATCAATTCCTACTATGCTCGTCATACTGAGCAAAAGATATAGCAGGTGTCTAACAAAAAATAGAAGGTTTCCTTGAAGACTTGAAGATCAAAGTTGTCTGTTTTGATTCTATCTTTTCATACAGCATTTCCAAAGTACATAGACCATTTTATGGTGTCATTGAAAAGCTAAGAAGGTCCACTTATCAACTTTGAAGCATCAAAGGTCTGGTACAAAGCAGGATTTGGCAGTACCTACTCATCATCTTGGAGTCTCCATCCATCATTCCCAACAAGACTCATAGGTAAAATCATGTTTTTTTTACTTTTCTACCTCCCTCATCATCCCTACCATCCCTACTCCCCCTAAATCCATCTCCACCTCCACAAAATTCAACCAATTTTGGTCATATTCTCTCCTTCTCTTCATTCTTCTCATTTCCATTGTGAGAGTGAGAGAGAGAGAGAGAGCAATTGTGCATACTGTGTTTTTGTGTGTTTTGTGAGCTTGGTGGAAAGTACCAAAATACACAGCAGCAACAACAATAGCAGGTCCAATAGGTACAAAATCTCTATGCACATAGCCCCAGGTGAAAGCTTCTATCAGTCATGACAAACATAGAAAGTGGACTTTTGGTAAAAAGGAGTGCACAATAGTAGATTAGAGACCATGCACATCACACATATATAAATTAGAAAATATATGTTGCATACCTCTGTCAATCACGATGGATAGGTGTCAATTGTTGGCTGATGATGGACAGACTAGGATGGACAAGTAGTCCATCACAATGGATAGTGTGTCCATCATGACAGGCTGACTTAACATGATAGAGAACCTTAGATCAGGAAGACACCTAGGATGGGATAGACAAAGCATCAGATCCTTTGAAGCTAGTGTCAATCACATAGCTAGCTCTTGGGCTCAGTAGCTCATCATCTATGCATATGTCCTACCTTCTATGACTAGTGATTCTGAACCGTCATTTTGTATGGAAAGACCAGCATGTAGTTTATATCCTATTTATAAACACCAGAGGGTTCTTATAAGATACAAATAGAATATATTAGGACCAATCGATTAGGTGCTTGGATCTATGAGGATGGTCTGAAAAGATCTGAGGTGCAGCTCAAAAACCTTGATGAACCCTTTGGACTTGAGCACCCTGTGGTCAAATTCAAATAAGGCTCATATATTGATAAGCAAGGAACCATGTATGTGGTTACCAGCTTACCTCATAAGACTAATGAGTTTAAAATTGCCGTTCTAGAGAACGAGATAGAAGATCTAGAACAAGGAAACATAGACTAAGAACCTCAAACACTTCATGGCAAATCCATCTTGACTAGAATCATCAATCTAGAGTGGATCCCTCAAGATAACAAAAGCATTGAACTCTTCTTGAATGGGATACATATGAAGCCTTTTAGAGATTTAAACCAAATTATCCCAATGAAGTAGGCGGAGTCAAAATATATGAGTTTAAAGATCCTCAGACACTAGGAAAGGTGTCTACCTAGATAACACTTCAAAGAAAATGTTCATAGTAATGGAGCATGGTAGGCATTCATAGAATTGGAAGGGAGAATTGGTCTTCCCTCCACCAAGTTCTAATGTGTTCCATGGCCAACAAGGAGTAGGATCATCTCAATTTCAAGGTGCGCACAAGGAAAGAACTAAAGAAAGATAAGAAGTGAGTTTTGAAATCCCATAGACAGAGATAGATTAGGATAAGAGACAGAACAAATAGGTCAAGAGATGCATAAAGGTCCAAGACATCAAAGAGGCATGGATGAGTTTCCCCTACCAAGACCTAGAGAATACCCTAGGATCTTGAGGTCTACTCAATTGGCTAAGTCCATAAAGAACTACTTCGATGGCACTGGAGAACCATACGATCATGTAATAGAGTTTAGATAAGTATTAAGAAGTGAATAAGTTGATGATTTGTTCACTCAATACAATGCCTTTGGCCTTACTTTGAAGAATATAGTTGTGATGTGGTTTTAGCCACTACATCAAGGTCAATTCAGGAATATAGACCAATTGTTAGAAGCATTCATAATTGAATTTTCCACGAGTGGTATCAGACATAATACCTCATTCGTGATACATAGTTTAAAGCAAACACCTCAAGAAATAGTCCAACTAATTGGAAGAAGATTTCGAATATACTTGGAAAGATGACATATTCTAGAACTACCAACATCAGCCAAACAAGTGGCATTGTTTTAGGATGGATTGCTAACCATCAAATTACAGTCATATGTGTGCTTGAAGGAACCTAGGAACATAGAGTAGTGTGTGCACATGTGTATAGACATAGAGGATAACTTGGGCAATGAATTAGAGCTTTCAAACATCTATAAAGACTCAGAAAGTGCAACTAGTTTCACTTCCAAACCATCTACTTCAATAGATGAGGTAGTAGAGAAAGTAGCTCAAAAATAAGGAGTCTTAAGCAAGAATACCCCTAGGATGGTCTTAGTGAAATAAGATTGCAACTGTGGAGGAGACCACATGCCAACGTTTGCCCAATCATGACTCAACCCCAAGGAAACCCTAATAGCCAATATTGTAACATTGAGAAAAAATTACCCACAACCATATGAACAAAAAGGGAGATACCAAAATCCATACCAACCACAACAGTACTTTAGGCCCCAAAAACCATATCAACCTCCATACAAAACTCAGCAAAGACCTCAACCTATGCTAGGGAAATATCCTACAACCCCAACCAATGTGATCCAACTCAAGTATGCATAAACTGAGGACAATATGAGTAGAGCCCTACTACTCGCACCCTTGTTGATTTTAGAAAGTGATATGAATGCTCAATCCATGCTATAGATTTCAAGGAGATCACTTCATTTGTGATTGTCCAATCCCTACACTAGTACAACGTCACTCAATGGCTATTCAAGGCTTTTGTCTACATTGCAGTAAGGCACACCTCCTAAGGGATTGCCCAAAGAACCGAGTCAATGCACAAAAGATCACACCAACCAATGTTATTGGTTTCGTTGTAGACTCTAATGGGAGTACAATAACCACAATCCTAGTGCAAGTAGTAACTACAGCTTAAGCCTTGCAACAAAATTGAGGCATAGACCAAGAGAGGAGCACACACAATAGTGAGATTGAGAGTATAACTAAGAAGAGAACAAGATTTTGGAACGATAGTCATGAAAGGATGAAGACACAATGGACAAAGAAGATGAGTGAACTAGAAGAGAGCTTAAGGGAAACTAAAGCTAAGTTGATAGAGATCGCATCTCACACACCCTCACAATCTACCAACCTCATTACACCGAAACCATCCCATTGAACGACAACCACCCAAAGCAAGATCAGTCTTAGCATATCCTACTCCAGAAGACCTAGACATGATGTTCAAGGCATGCCATGTCATAATTCAAGAAGGGCTAAATGTGGGAGAGTTAGATAAATGTTATCCTAGAGCTGACTTCAAAATTGAAAGGACTAAGCTAGTGTGAAAATGGTGGAACTAGCTCAAACTATGTTTGAGGCCAGCCATCTCTTCAATTGCGCTAACTCAACCAAAACACAATTACACTTTGAGGGATCACTAGAGAGATTGGACAACATAATAGCCAAATCTTGGAAGTCAGTTACATAGAAGGTAAGTAACAATGGAAGTGAAAAGATAAGCTTGTCCCCCAAGGAAGATTTTGTTACTAATTCCACTAATCCTGAAATCTCTTCTTCTGTAAATCAATACTCAGAAGAATTCTTAAGAGAGATTCAAGAGGAGAAATGGGCCAAGGAGAGTGAGAATCCTTTGTCCATTGAAATGGTGGACAATCTTTGCGATCAATTCCCATAGGACATTCCCTCTATATATGGAGAATAGGAATACATACAAACTAGTGAATGATTGGACTTCGAATCCGATTCCATGTAGGAATTGCCTCAATTCACATGCCCATGGGAGTCTAAGTCTATTTGTATGAGAACCACTACTATCATGGTAAGAAATAAGGATTCAACCATACATAGGAACATAGGAGTGGTAAAGAATACTAAGGTATAGTGTCACCTCACCTTAGAGGAGCTATTGAAAGTGAAACCAAAACTATGGAAGCATATAGCAAGTCAAGTGCCATAAGTAACTAAGCCATCCTCTCATTTAGGGACACAAAAGACAGTCCTAGAGATACCCTTGGACAAGATAGGAGATATGAGTGAAGGAGAAGAAGGAAATACATATCTCCATATTATGGATTAGGTCTATACCACCAAAGCAATATTGGACTCAAGTTCAGGAGTTTCCATTGCTACCACCTCCTTATGGAAGCATTGGGGCAAGTTGGCACTCAAGCCAATGAGAATGAAATTGCAAATGCCAAATGGACACATTGAGAAGCCTCTAGGATTGTTAGAAGGGATAACTCTCACCACTTGTGTTCTAAAGTTTGAACACACACTCACCATATTGTCACGAGGAAGGAGATAAGGAAGAGAGCTCACACACACACTCTCACTCTCAAGGAGAAGCACACACACAGATTGAGGCAAGGAAGAATGATCTTCTTCTTCTTCTTCTATTACATAAAAGGAATGTACAAGAATGACCTAAAAACAAGAATACAACAAGAGCAATATATAAAGATCAGTACATACGGAAAAACCTAATATCCGTGAATGAGTGAGCTGGCAAGAAACAAATGTGCCATCACTCTCAGTAGATAAATCTAATAAAGCTCAATGAAGTATCCCTGACATATATCGGTATGACCGCTATACATGTCAGAGAAACGAAAAACTGGTACGTGTCATCCTGGATCATCACATGTTGAGCTTGATATCTCAACAGTCCCCCTCAAGCTCAACGCCATATCCTATAATCCAAGCATCTCTGGAAACTTCTTTAACTTCTCAGCTCCAAGTGCTTTGGTGAAAATATCAGCAACTTGCTCATCTGTTCTCACATAAACAAGATCAATATCACCTGCTAATACCTTCTCTCTGATGAAGTGATAATGTACCTCGATATGCTTTGTTTCAGCATGGAAAATAGGGTTCCGTGCTAACTGTATGCTGCTAAGATTATCACAATAGATAGTGACAGGCTTTTGCACTTCCACACCTAAATCTGCAAGTAACATCTCCAGCCATGATGCCTCACATGCTGCCATTGCAGCACCTCTATACTCAGCCTCTGTACTCGACAAAGCAACAGTGGGTTGCTTCTTGTTGCTCCATGTAATAGTTGCACCTCCAAGTGAGAAAAGAAAGCCACTAGTAGAACTTCTATCTGGAGTACTACCAGCCCAATCTGCATCGGTGTATCCATGAACCTGCAACTCCACACCAGCTTCATAAAACAATGCATAATCCAAAGTAGCACTCACATAACGTAGGGTGCACCTCAGAGCATCCAAATGTGGCTTCCTAGGAACCTGCATAAACTGACTTTCAAGTCCAACAGTATAACTTAGATCAGGCCTTGTAATTGTGAGATATATAAGACTTCCCACAATTTTCCTGTACATAGTAGCATTTTCCAATGCTTCACCTGATGTAGTATCCAATTTCAAATTCTGATCTAATGGCATAGAAATTGGCTTACAATCAGCCATACCATACTTTTGCAGCATATTCAAAGCATATTGCCTTTGCGACATCCATATACCTGTTTCTATATGTATAAACTCAATGCCCAAGAAATAGCGCAGCACACCAAGATCTTTCATGTCGAATTCCTGCATAAGAAGTTTCTTTACCTCTTTGATGCTTTCTTCATTATCACCACCTACAATCAGGTCATCAACATAAATAGCCACAATAGTGATGCCATTATCAGCCTTCCTTGCATATAGTGAGTGATCTGCATCACACATAGAGAACCCAATGCTGGTTAAGTAATCAGCAATCCTTGCATGCCATGCACGAGGGGCTTGCTTCAGCCCATACAAAGCCTTTTGCAACCTGCAAACATATTCTGGATGCTTTGAATCTTCATATCCTTGTGACTGGTCCATATATACCTCTTCCTGTAACTCACCATGTAGGAAAGCATTCTTCACATCCATCTGATGCAAAGTCCATCCTTTTGCTGTAGCTAATGCAACAAGTGTTTTGACAGTAGACATTTTAGCTACAGGGCTGAATGTTTCCTCATAATCAATGCCATATGTATGTGCATAACCTTTAGCTACCAATCGTGCTTTATACCTGCTTATGCTACCATCAGCATTATGCTTTACCTTGTAAGCCCATTTGCAGCCTATGGATTTCTTTCCTTGTGTCAATGGAACCAGCTTCCATGTATCATTTCCATAAAGTGCAGCCATCTCCTCATCCATAGCTTTTTCCCAATCTGCATTACCAATTGCATCTTCAAAACAAGAAGGTTCAGCATCTTGTATTACCTTTGTCATGTAGGCACAATGGCGAGCCATGTAACTATCATATGTCAATCGTTGCACTGAATTACGCATCCTCCCAGATCTTCTTGGTCCTGGGTCACTTCTTCTTGTCTCATCTGCATGTGAAAGCTTTACTATCAGTAGAAAGCTTTTCTTTACCTTTCTTGGATGTATTTGATGAATTTGATGGACTGAAATTTCCATGCAATCTTCCACTCCATGGATTTGGGTTGGAACTATTGCTTGGTGATGCATCCGGTCCACTCAAAACTTGAGATTCTCCACTAGATTTTTCAACATTTTCTTTGTCATTTGGTTCAAGATTCAGTCCTTCTTTGGCATCTGCATAGAAGCTTGACATTTCATCAAATATCACATCTCTGCTCACCTTCACCTGTCGTGTGAGTGGGTTATAACATTTCTACCCCTTTTGCTCAAGGGAATATCCAATGAAGACACATTTTTCTGCTTTCGGATCAAGCTTCATCCTCAACTCATCTGGAACATGTACATATGCAATACAACCAAAAACTTTGAGATGTGATAAGTTTGGCTTTTTACCTGTAAACTTCTCTTCAGGTGTAACTTGATGTACAGCAGCAGTCGGAATTCTGTTCATGATGTATTCAGCAGTATGCACAACTTCTGCCCAATAACAATGAGGCAAATTCTTCTCAGCCATCAAGGCTCTTGCTATTTCTGCAATATGTCTATTTTTGTACCTGCATGAAAACTGACGCCGAATTCCATGATTTTTTAGAAAACTGCTGAACTCATTTGACATGTATTCACCTCCTCCATCAGATCTTAATGTTTGAATGTACTTCCCTGTCTGCTTTTCCACCATAGCTTTAGAATTCTGGAGGTGAGTGAACACCTCGCTCTTCTCTTTCATGAAATATACCCATGCTTTGCGTGTATGATCATCAATGAAGGTAACATAAAACTTGCAACCGCCCATAGATGTGGTCTTTGCTGGACCCCAAACATCTGTATGTACTACTTCTAGTACATTCTCACTAACATGCTTGTCATGTGGAAATGATGCTCTTGACTGTTTACCAAATTGACATGCTGCACATACCTTTTGCATTTTTGCAATTTTGAAATTTGGTAGTCCATGGACAATCTCCTTTGACTGCATCATTTTCAGCCTTTGCAAGTTTGCATGTCCAATCCGTTTGTGCCATATCTCTATATCTGCAATAACTCATGCACCTTTTGCAAACATGGCTGCATTCATTTTAGGAATCTTCACATTTAAGGTGAACATCCTACCCACTTTGTTTCCTTTGGCAACCAATTGTCCATCCTGCTTGTACTCTTCTACATATAATCCATCAGCATTGAATCTGACTTGTAATCCCTGGTCAACCATTTGTCCAACAGAAACCAGATTCTTTGTTATATTTGGAACATGCAACACATCAGCAAGATGTTTTACCTTCCCGTCCTCCATAGACAATGCTATGTTTCCTGTATGCTCAATAGGATGCGATGTATCATCACCTGTTTCAACCTATCTAGGAATTGGCATTTTCTGCAAACTACTAAACCATTCTGCATGACTGGTCATGTGATTTGAAGCACCTGAATCAACATACCAGACATTATCATTCGATTTTGAAACACCAGCAGACATTGTATTCATCATGTGATGTTGAACCATAAACAGCTTCTTAGAATCATCTGCACTTGTGGATGCATAGTTGTTTTGTTGCCTTCTGTTATTTTGATTCTTTAACCTGCAATCACGTTCAAAGTGTCCATGTTTACCACAATTCCAGCATCCTTTACTATCATTACCTGAATCATTTCTTTGGAAATTTCTGCGACCTCTTTGGCTCCCCCTGCCTCGGAACTGTCCTCTTCCTCCTGCATGATTCTGTTGTTGACCTTGGTCTTGGTTACTATTTCCTCTTCCACTTCCAAAACCTCTACCTCTGCCTCTTCCTCTGCCACAGTAGAATACCTGCTCAGAACTGGGCTTTCCTTGGGAGTTTGAGTCCTCACCAAGATTCTTTTCTTCAATAATCAGCATAGATACCAGATCAACAAAATTTGGAATATTTTCCCTGGTCTGTATGGAAGTTCCGAACTACTTATATGCAGCTCCTAAACCACGAAGGCACACTTCCACCTTATCATCATCATCTACATTCACGCCAATAGATGCAAGTGACTCACATATGCCTTTGATTTTAAGAGTGTAGTCACTTACCGACATGCTCTTCTTTTCCAATGTATGCAGCTCGTTCTTGAGTTGCAATTTCCGTGCCTTTGTATTAGTCTCATACAAAGTGACCAAGCTGTTCCAGGCCTCTTTTGGAGTCTTGGCATCCTGTATGTGTCCAATCATGCTATCCTGTATGCTAACAGGTAGCCAATACATTACCTTTCGTGCTCCTTGATTCCATTCCTCATATGCTCTTAACTGATCTACAATCTGATTCCTTTCTGGTAACTGCGGAGCATTTTCATTCTCTCTTTCGATGTACTTCTAGTAGCCTTTTCCCATCAGGAAATTCGTCATTCTGAATCTCCAAGCATGGAAGTTGTTCTTGTCCAGCTTATCGCTCATAAGCTGACTCATTCCATCTATGTTTGCCATTTCTGCAACAATTCACAACACTGCAAAACACTACAAGCAGCACTTCTGCTTGAACACTGTCCCACTATGACGTGACAGTTCGATCTCAGAAAAACACAGTTTTCGTGTATCAACAGTACACGGAATCGCTTGAAATTCTGGATCTGGAATATATGAGTGTCGCCAAACACAATGCAAGTTATAGTTTCTGAAACTAACCTGGTTTTTCTGTGGGCCCCACCTTGCGAGCTCGAAATGGAGGTCGAGATGGCTCCGAAACTTCAATCTGACAAAAACAAGTGATCCTAAAGGGATAACTCTCGAAAATATTTTGAGGTCTTCTACCTTCACGGCGATTTTCGTAGCAAACGGAGGCCGTTTGTAAAATCACATTTTCTCCACGCCTTGCCGCGTAGTCTTCACCGTCGCCTTCTCCACGAGCTCTCTACAGCCACGCTGGCTCTGATACCATGTCACGAGGAAGGAGATAAGGAAGAGAGCTCACACACACACTCTCACTATCAAGGAGAAGCACACACACATATTGAGGCAAGGAAGAATGATCTTCTTCTTCTTCTTCTATTACATAAAAGGAATGTACAAGAATGACCTAAAAACAAGAATACAACAAGTGCAATATATAAAGATCAGTACATACGGAAAAACCTAATATCCGCGAATGAGTGAGCTGGCAAGAAACAAATGTGCCATCACTCTCGGTAGATAAATCTAATAAAGCTCAATGAAGTATCCCTGACATATATCGGTATGACCACTATACATGTCAGAGAAACGAAAAACTGGTACGTGTCATCCTGGATCATCACATGTTGAGCTTGATATCTCAACACATATGTGATTTTAGCAAGAACCATGTTTATGAGATGATTTTGAGTAGGTTGTTCATGCGACAACTATAGATAGTACAAGATTGGGGAACCAATTCTTTGTGCCTATAACACTTGGGAGTCACCATTAAAGTCAATCTCAAAGACTATTCTCACAGATATGTACACCCTTGCAATTGAACCCCATCCATAGAGAATTAGATGATATGGAATCAATGAACTCCATTGGATTGAGATGCTCTTGAATGCATGAAGAAACCCACTTATGGATGTGTAAAGTTGTAGGGGTAAAAGCATGTTAATGTGAACACTTTTTAGGAGTATTTATCGCTTTTAAGCCCGTCACTTTTTAGCTATTCCAAAAGCATTTTAAATAGCGAAAAAATAAATTCATAAAATTTTAATTTGCTAGACGTATGATCGCTACTCATGTGGTGGCCCATTGGGTATCATGGCTAGAACACCGATAGTAAATGTCATTATTCCTCACGTACTCCACAAGGTGGCGAGTCTATGGAGTCTGCGCCAGTGGAGCAAAGAAGGTCCGCATGACTTTGTCACTCGCGAGAGAAAGCTACCATCAATGAAGTTGTTCCATCAGACGACGAAGGTGAAACGCAATCTCTGGGAACGAGTATGAGTAGGTATGGGATCTAGCATCCATGCATGCAACATTTAGGTGCTTGCATGGCTAGGACTAATTTCTATGGTTCTAATGTAAGAGCCACAATTATCGGTAGAGGAGAGGCACGGTCCGTTAAGATTCCATCATTGAAACGGAAGCAATGGACTAGGTAAGCTCCAAATCTGATATCAATTAGTGTGTCTAATGCAGTGTAATTTAATATGCTAGTTTTATAGCCAGTTAAATGGCAAGTAGCACCTGGATCTCCAAGAAGCAGACAGCAGCTGCATTGTCATCAGCAGAAGCTAAATTTGTGGCCTTAGCTCTCATGGCAAAAGAAGGCCTCTAGATCTAAACCGTCATGCAAGAGCTCTTACCGACGACAGAGAAAACAAAACATGTTGATTTAAAGTTTCATTTTATACGTGATTTTGTAGAGCAGAAAAAACTTCATCTCTCATATGTATCAGCTCATCTAATGTGGGTTGATATGCTTACGAAGCCTGTGGGAGTAGATAAGTTCATCTTCTACAGGAAACATCTTGGAATCGTTAAAATCAAGTAACATCTGTGTCACATTCTAGTACTCTAGTTATAGGGGAGTGTTGAAGCGGCTTAACTACGATTATGTGGATGTGCCACGTATGAACCATATGGCCAAACGCCATGTCCTGGAAATAATGTCTTAACAGCCACAGCTCACTCATGTGTCACATGATGTAATGATTCGCATGTACGTAACTGCTATATTGAATCATTAATACATAGAGAAGTTGTTGTGTGTATCTCTGCGTTATCTGCAGGCCTGTGTAGGACCCTTCTTTTTTGCATCCACGAACCACAAAGATATAGGGACTCTACACTTAATCTTTGGTGCTACGACTTGACTAATGGGCATGCATTTATGAAACAATTTGCCTTGTTGATGCAAGTGGATATATCCGGCATATCCAAAAGTGTTAGACCACAACGTATTCTGCCAGAAAAAAGAGGATTTCCACCCATGATTTACGGCATGTCTATTGCTAGTATAGATCCAGGTACTATATCAAAAAAATTGGTTAGTGAGGCAGATTGGTTGTGTGTCTTCAAGGTAACTCGACTCAAGGGGAAGATAAAAGTTAAATATGTCAGGCAAGATTTCTATGATGCACTGATGGTGTTACATTAGAAAGTCTACTAGGAGGTACCAACAAACTACAAATTGTCTGTACAATTCGCTAGAGCCTTTGCATTTGAAAACTGTACCACTCCTCAAGCATGAAAAAATCCAACTATGTACCAAGTGCCATGGGTTGTAGCTCCAGAAGCTTCTATTGAAAGACGCAGGAAGATGGGTACATTGCAATCGAAGATGCAAAGGTTTTACAGTTGTTTGAACGATGTGCTTCACCACTTTTAGAGCCTTTGGATGCAAACTTGCAGGAACAGAAAGAAGATGTTAAGTTAAATGCTCGACAAGGTACGGAAGTTTCTACCATAAGGCGAGTGGAGGGTACTAAGGTTATACGTTGTGGGAGCGATTTGTGACGACTAGTGGATCAATTCAATCGTCTCGCTAACGACACACACAGGGTCACTATGCAGAACAAGTATTTTTTTTCCTAAGGTCCGTAGGGCAAAGCGTCTATATCTTTCCACTGCGTCCAAATAGGATGGTAAGATTAATTCCTCACTAACTACTTTAATGATTTCTGTTACGTTTAACTAAGAAATAGTATTTCAAATGTAGATGGAGGTAAAAAAAAAAGTATTACTAGATGAATCCTCTTTAGACATAAAAGATGAAATGTAAATAGATTAATGATAGATTTCCTATACAAAGCTATAAGATACTGTTTATAAAAAAGATATCCTATACAAACTAGACAATAGATTTTCAATTAAGCAAATTCTTTTCCACACTTCAAAACTTCAGTTCGTCTTCAACATGGCTGCATTTCATCTGAAAATCACATGAGAAATATAAGTATGCCTTTATAAAGATTAAACACTCATTTAAATCTTAACATATTTAAAAAAATCAGTTTAATATAAGATCATTAACGTTTCTAATACATAAATATATATATAAGTTCATACATTTATTTTAATATACATATTGCAATAAAATATTACTTTCATACATTACTTTAAGCATACATCAGATAATTCATATATATGCATAGCTTCATACACTTATACATATTCATACATATTACATATGCTAACATACATCACATGCATACATGCATACTAACATACATGCATGACATAACATACACTAACATAAATGAACATGCATACATAACATGACATGCATACATACATGCATGAACATGCAAACATAAATTACACTAACATAACTCACATGCATACATGCACATGCATAAATGAACATGCATACATAACATGACATGCATACATACATGCATGAACATGCAAACATAAATTTCACTAACATAACTCACATGCATACATGCACATGCATAAATGAACATGCATACATAACATGCCTACACATAAATGAACATGCATTTAACTAACATGCATAAACATTCATGCTTTAACACACAAACATGATATGCAAACAAAATCATATGCATACATGCACATGCATAAATGAACATGCATACATAACTACACTAACATACATACATACCATTCCTATCATGAACTTACATGTACTAACATTCATATATGAACATACATGCACTAACATACACATATATGAACATGCATGCACTAACATACACACATGCATACATGCACATGCACTAGAACACATGCATGCACAAACACGCAACATGCAAGCACTAATATCTAATATTCAGGCATTAACTATGCATACATTTTTATAAATAACATTCACTAACATACATCTAACATTTACATGCTTCGATTCCAACAAAATTATACCTTGCTTGTTTGGTAATTGGCACCCCAGCTGTCACTTCATGTTTTAAAAGGATTACAGGAGTTTTCAGTCCTGTATTCACCAAGATCATATTCTGTGAGCGTAACAGTTATCTAACATGCACTACCTAACATCTAACATACAGTAACATTCCTATCTTCTAACATCTAACATGCATTACTTAACATCTAACATCTAACATGCATAACCTTAACTAACATGCCTTATATGCACTTACATGCCTTATATGCACTAACATGCCTAACATTTACTAACATGGGTACAACATTTACTAAATTCAATGCATTTCTAAAAAGTTTCTATCAAGCTAAGGGTTGAAGAAGCTTGCCTAATGGATAAGAAAAGGAAGGAAAAATGATTGGATAAGGAGAAGTTTAGATAAAATGATGAAATCTTTTGAGAAAGTTAAGGTTTAATGGCTAAATAGACCCTCCTTTTGGTAACCTGAAATTCATAAAAGAAGTTTAAGAATCCAAATCATATACATGTAATCAATTTAGATAAATAAACACACACATATCTCCTTCATACCCTCCATTTCATACATAATAAAATCATTAACCATTGCATATCATTCATCCCAACAAACATACTTAATGCATATGCTAATAATATTAAAATGTAATGATCCTAAGATAAAACTCGTTTACACATACATACACATACATACATAAATGCATAAACATATACATAGAAAACATATACATATATTAAGTCGTATATATCCACAGACAAATATAAATACATAAACATATACCTTTATATATACACTTCATATTTTCATTTTTAGTATTGATTTAATAAATATTAAAAAGAAAGAAATAAAATATTTAATATATCTAAAATATAAAGTAAATACATATATAAACATAATAATTTAACAAGAGAAATACGGTAACTAAAATATCTAATAAATATAAAATAAAAAGGAAAGGAAAAAAAAACTCTCACATTCTCTCTCATCTCTCTCTCTCTCTCTCTCTCTCTCTCTCTCTCTCTCTCTCTCTCTCTCTCTCTCTCTCTCACGCCGTCGACAGACAAGAGAGGGAGAGGAAGAAGAGAGGGAAAAAGAGATCATTAAAGAAGAGGGAATAAAGAAGCATTAAAGAAAGGAGAGGGAAGAAAGAAAAAGGAAAAAATGGAAGGGAAAAGGAAAAAGAAAAAGAAATAAACTGAAGGAGAAAAAACACAAAATGCCCCCCCCCTTGTCTCTGTGTCGACTATTTTTCAAAGCAAAAAAATCTGCTCTACATTGAATGAATGCAAAAGTAAGAGAGATGGACTTCTCTCTCCTCCTACCAGAGGACAATCATGGAAATGTGTGCACAAATGACTATAGTCTGGAGCAAAGGAAAAATACAGTACCTGAAAAATCACATGAGCTTGTGAATACGACTCCCCTCTTTATATAGATGAGAGTAGCCCACCATAGCCCACATTTTTCCTAAGTTAACTGATCCATGCAGCCTACATTTACTCCTCTTCAACTCAACATCTGTCAACAAGAAATAAGGTGTGGGATTTTTCTCCATTTGATTTTCCAAAAATACACACAACCATTCAAATTAAATATTTACTTGGCCTTCCATTTAGCATTAAATAAATACAACCCTGCAATTCCTTTTTATTTATTTAATCACTTTTAGAATAAATGCAATCCTTTAGATTAAACTAAATTAAACCCATCAATAATTTTAAATGTAATCATAACCTTAGTGTTAATAATGTCAATTAATAATTAGCATATTTAATTAGTCATTTATATTTAAAATATTTTGCTTAGGTTTCATTTATAATATTTACCCTATTTATTAACTCATTTAGTGACTAAACCTACTTATTTAACCTATTAACCATAGGTTTATCCTTAAACTAACCTTAAACAATGTTTTTTAACCCCAACTAACCCACAAACTAATCTTCTACCCTTCCATAACCCTCTAGAATTATTAATTAGCCCTTAATTAAACTTGAAATTAAGCTTGAACCCTATAAAACATGTTCAAAACCTACATTTAATCCTTAAATACCCTTGAGTTAACTTTCAAAACTCAGTTAAATCCTTGATTAACCCTTGATTTTTCATCTATACCCATAATTATATTAGAGAAAACCTAGATAAATACTTCCCATCTTGATATTAATCATCAAACTTCTTGTCTTGCAAAATTTAAATCAAACATTAGTCAAAATTTTCATAAATTATTCAAACTTATTTCAATCAATTAATCTTTTAATTTTAGTAATATTTTATGAGTAATAAATTCTTTCCGACATCCGCCCCCACTAAACCTGCACATCGTCCCGATGGGCCAACCTGCAGATTCAAGTGGAACATATCAAATTCTTTTGAAAATAATTTTTAAATTTTTAAAAGTTTTATTTTATCATGCATTCATACTTTGTGCAATTAAAAAGATTAGTACAAATCATAAAAAAAAACAAAGTAGATATAAGTCATATAAATATCATATTATATCTCTGAATCCACATTTAAACAAGCATTTATAGGAATAAATCATAAGTGTCATAGTCCTTCTAATCATGTAACTTGCTTGGAATAAGTAACTTATCCTGCATAACAGCATATACCAAAACTTTTTCATCAGTTAATAGAATTATATGCCTCCTACTTTTAATTCCTATGGTCTGACTCTCGATTCATTTCTTTTTTTCATATCATTTTTCTCTTGCTTTATTACTTCATCCCAACTCAGCTCTTTATTTATTTTTTAACAAATCGGCCTATACCGAAATTGGGTGCGGCTCCTGGACTTGTCCTATTCCACTTGTCTGCCAACCCAGCATAGCACACGACAAAACTATGTCAGCCCTACATGAAATCGACGTCAGCTCATGGCTCTGATCGCCCGACCAGAGTAACTCCACCCGCTTATCGACCCATGCAAGCACATGACAACATAAAGGTTAGGCCTATGATGAAACTAGCGTCAGCTCGTGGCCTTGATCACCCGACCAAGGATGTTCCACCTGCCTACTAGCCCAACATAGTGCACCAACTACAAACACATACATATAAGCTAATTGGGTATGAAGTTTTATTTTTTTTAAATTCATTTAGAGGTTAGATCTCATAAGGAATAAATAGCAAGATACAAAAATCCCAGTTACTAATGGATAAAATTTTCAACATAAACATGTATCCATAATAAGGCTACCATTTCTTCCACAAGCTTCCAATTCCAAAATTTCTATTTAACTATGTGATTCAGTTCATATAAATACAAGTTTTCATGCTTCAATCATAAATATATCAGATATTTAACATCTTAAATTCTACTTGATTTTTTTAAATAAATTTGAACATATCCTTTTAACACATGCAGTAATGTAGTGCATATACACAAAAAATCAAAGAATCTTCAATTAAAACTTTTTCACCTGATTTTAAACAAATATTTTAATCATCATCTTCATCTTCATCAGCATCATTATCAGCATCAATCTCGCCAATCTCATATTCCTCATTATTTCTCTTCTTGAACAATTTAACTTTTTTCCCTGCAATCAAATTCTTCAACAAAGGACCATCAAATTCTCTAAGTTTAAATGTACCATTATCAAATACAGTTACAACTACATACGGACCAAACCATCTTTTAATTAATTTCTTCCTAGCATCATACTGTGTATCAAAAGTATTATCATAAACTAATACCCAATCATCTACTTCTATAGTACGAGGTCTAAGTCTATGTTTTTTATCAAAATAGATTTTTTTTTTAAGACGGGATTCTCTAACTTTTTGAATAATTTCTTCAATCATTTTATTTCCTAAATTTAACTGCATAATCCTAACAGAAATCAGATCTTCACGCGTCATCTCATTATTCCACGGAAGTGTCGTCCATGAAATAATCTGCGTCTGGATATGAAAAATTGACTTCTGATAGTACATTAGTTCTGCAGGCATAAATCCTGTAGATCTAGTATACGTCATCCTGTCTGCCCATAGTGCAAAAGGAAGGAACTTAGGCCACTATGTTGTATCACCATTGCAGTCCTTAGAAATTGCTTTCACAATAGAGGGATGACCCCGTTCAATCTTACCATTAGACTCCGGATTATAAGCAGTAGTGAGAGATAGACGAATCCCATGTTGGTCAAAGAATTCTCTAGCCTCTCTAGCATCTAACTCACCCCTATGTGCTACTATCTTTTCTACATAGCCGAATCTAGAAATAACTTCTTCTAACAAAAGTTTACATATGTTATAAGTAGTTTTAGTACGAAGAGCTCTACCCTCTACATGATTAGTCAAGTCTTCCCTAGCTAAAACTATATATCTCATCCTATCTAAACCTTTAGGCATGGTCACTAAATCAACTACCCACTTGTAATGAATACAAGGAGGATAGGTAGGGTGCAGAGGTTCTCTATGTCTAACTGATGAATGTACCTGACAAGTAGTACAAGAACTTACAAAGTCATGTATATTCACATACATACCTGGCCACCAATAAGCTTCTCTAATTTTATCATACGTTGCATAGACGCCTTTATGTCCTATCCAAAGAGTTTCATGCATATCTATCATAACTCTATTTTGAAGATTTTTATTTCCTAAAACTCGCTACGGATATCTAATTTTCCCTTTTGCATGACACCAAATAAAACCATCTTTTAGAAAGAAATTAAATGCACATTTTCTAATGTCTCTAAATCTATTAGCAGACTAAACAGGTACATGCTTCAAAGTGCTAAGACAATATCCTATATCATACCAAATTCCCTCATACTCATTTTCATTAAATTTTTCATACACATAAACATTAGAAATATAATTAATCACATTTAGTTCATTTTCAATCATATCATCATCTTCAAATTTAGCCATAGAAAGCATATCTCCAACAGAGTTAGTTTCTTTAGAAATATGATTTAAAACAGGGTTAATAAACTTAATATAAGATATCCACCTTAACATTGCTATATCTGGAGAAGAACAATTAGTAATCATTCCTATTAATGGTAAACAATCTGTTTCTATTACTACATTAGCTCCTATAAAATACTCCTTATCAGTCTTTAACACAGTAACTAAACCCCATAATTCATGTTTTATTTATTGATAATTTTTTTGAGTTTCATGTAAAATTTTAGCCCCGAATCTAATAGCATATCTATTTCCCTCACTATCATCTTGTCCTATTACCCATCCTATTCCTATGGGACTAGTATCTACAGTTAAAATAATCAGTTTATTATTAGAGTAATTTACACGTTTTAAAACAGGTGCATTAAAAAGTAAACTTTTTAATTTCTTCATTGCTTTAACATAAGTTTCAGTCCATTTACATTTCCTATTTTTCCTAAGTAAATCATACAACGGATTAGCTACATGGGCATAATGTGGAATCCAAATAGCATAAAAAACACATGCTCCTAAGAAACGTCTAACCTCACTAATATTCTTACAAGCTTCAGATTATTTATTTATAGCGTCTACTTTTGGAGGATCAGGCCTACGACCATATTAACCACATAAATGTCCTACAATTAACACTTCATTAAGACCAAAAACTGATTTTTCTATGGAAAATTTTAATCCTACTTGTTCAAATCTTTTAAGTATTTTCTCACAGTCTAAAATATGATTAGATACAAACTTCCTACATCCTAAAGAATCTAATGTTTCATCTTTTTCTTTTTCTTCACAGCCTTTAATTGGAATATCATCTATAAATGGCATGGTCACATTAGGAATAAAATCATGAAGAACCATATTCATCGCGCTCATCATATGTGCTATCAAATTTGTAGCTCCTTGAGGAAGAGTACACATACGAACTAATCCTAAAGGAGTCTTCATCGTAGTAATATCTCTACTCTTAGTAGCAAGCGGAACTGATCATAACCTGAAAATAAATCACCCATAGAATAGATAGAATGCCCAGCAAAAGCTTCGGCAAAGTCTCCTACAATAGGGCCGGTTCCCACATTCCTAATTGTAACTTTATTTATGGGTTGTAAGTCTTGGATAAATCTAAGCTTACCATTCTTTTTAGGAACAGTAAACCATCTATTAGAATAAGGTGCGGAGGAAGGTTCTAAAATTTTCATATGCATCTTCTCCTTAAGCAGTTTCATTAGCTCAGGTAAATGAGCCTTTGGAACTGGTATAGGCCAAAGATTCCAAGGTATATGGGCTACGGTAAATATAATCATAGGAGATACTATTCTAGGGTCAACACATCCTATTTCATGAGGATAAAGAGAAAATGCTTTTGCATGTTTTCTAATCATTTCACGAAACAATTCACGTTCAGTAGGCAGTAAAAAAGAATCTTCATTTCCTATTTTAATTAATTTAATAGTTTCATCAGTAAATTTATGTCCTATTTTTGAATATATCACGTAAGATGGGATCATTAACTACTTGTTTTATTTTCTGGTCACTTCCTTCAGGTAAAGCTTGAGCTATAGGTTTTACTTTTTTATCTACTATTTTATACTTTGTATTAATTTTAGCTTCATTATGAAAATCAGAAACAACTTTTCAAATTAAATCATATTCATTTAATGAGTTTAAAAGAATAACTTGTAATAATTTTCCATCATCTAAGGTTTCATTAATTTCTTCAAGTAAAGTATAAGAAAAAGAAGTTTCAATTACATTTTCAATATTTCATTTATAGACATATATCCTTTATCTTTAAAATATTTTTCATGATTATTCATTATTTTCCTAGGAATATCTTTACTATTTAAAATTTGTAATTTGAAGATGTAAAATAAACAGAAAAAATTTCTATTTTATGTACACATTTTTGCGAGATTTCAAACCAGTTACCATTGTTGTCCCGCTCAAAAATGGTGTCTAGTAAAAATCTGATCAAAGTATGTTCCAGAATCACTAAGAGGTAGATGACTCTCGTGCATCTTCTCTTGTGATCTGATAGATGTTTTCCTAATTTGTTCTCTATTTCTAATATGGTTTGGATTAACAGTCATTACTTGTAAGGATTTTAAATCATCTTTTCATCTAAATCTAGCATATGCATAACCATCTTCCATTATTTTTGTTTCCATTCGAGTTTCATAGATAAAGGGTGGTCCTAAGATGATTTCATAAGAACAATTATCTTGTATGAAAAAGTGAAATGTTTCACTTATTCCTCCTATTGAAATTGGAATGTTTGCACAAGCTCCTAGAAGTGCACCACATCCGTTGTCTGATGTTCTCATAATCCACCCATGTTGTTTATCTATAGGCCATCTAAATTTATCATATAATTCTTTTGATATTACGTTAATTTCTGAACCTAAATCTAGTAAAGCTAAAGTTGTACATGAATTTTTCCTATCTCCTAAATTTACTTTGATCTCAGGCGTTCCCCTAGTCCAAAAGCTCTTTTTGTAATTGCTTTCAGATTTTTCTTGTATATTATCTAGAAGAATTGGTCCTAAAAATTTTTTATTAACGTATCCTTCACTTTCTCCCTCATCATCAGAGTCAGAAGAAAAGGAATCTTTAGAAATATGAGTTACATCTACATTGTCATGCATTTCAATATCAATATTTAATGGAAATCTATTTCTTTTAATCATTTTAATAAAGTTATCTTTAAATTCTAATTTAGCTATAGTAAATAATTGTTCAAGTGACATAGTCACTTGACTTTTTAAAAGAATATCATACAGTATTTCTTTTGTGTCATTTTTTTGTTCAGGTTGTGAAGTTAAAATAGCTTTTGGAATTCTTTTGGGTTTCTTTGTTTTTCCCTCATTTTTATCCGTTTCTTCATTCTTTGAATCTAATTCACTAGGCTTTGATTCTGAAGGTTTATTTGATGTTTCAGGTTGTTTTTCCTCCCTTATATCTCTTCTTTTCTGCTCATTTGAATCTAAATTTGTATTTTCATTAAAGTGTCCATTTTTAGGTTCTTTTCTTAATTGTTTTCTAGTTACTCTTTGATTAGTTTCATCTAAATCTTGAGTTTCATCTCTTTTTCTCTTTTATTCCACATTTGTTATATGTGAAAAAATAGAGAAATTATCTATAGGTGAGTTCCATGTTGTTTTGTTCATTATATCATCTCTAGCTTTTATTAATGCTTCTATTGAATATTTTTTGGTTTCATTTGAGGTTTCATCATCTAGATCACTCTCATCGCATTCTAATCTAACCCCAGATGAGCTTTTTTGTGCTTCAGATATATTTTCATATAGTTTTTGCATTCCACCTTTTCCCCAATTTATAGCTAGAGGGAGGTGGGTGCGGTAGTCACATAGTTTTTTATCAATATCAATTACTAGTTTTCTTTCTTTTGCCTCTTTTAAAGATTCACAAGCATAAGACATATGTTTAGTAGAGTCGCACCAAACACATCGTCGGCTGGGTGCGCCTCTTCATTCATTATTCTGAGCTACTGGTTGATTCACTAAAGGTGGTATAGGTATAGGATTTATTTGTGGGGTATGAGTAAACTGAGGACCTAAAATTGTTCTATCTTGACTAGTTAAGGAATGAATTGTGTTTTGAAGTGTTGCCACTTCCTTAGTTATATTTGTATGCATCTGCATCATATTATCTATTTTATTAAATAATATCTCAAACTGTAACTCACTAGGAATTTTAGATGTTGATGCTTGTTCAGTTGTACTAGAGTTTATATTAATTTTAGGATTTTGAGTAGTTGGTCCTACTGTTGGAAAACTTAAATTCATACCATATAGTAATGATTTCCTCTGTTTCATTTGTACTACTACTTCTACTACTTGTTTTAGTACCGCCCAGTCCTCCGTTAAACCATATCTTTTCCCAAGTTCCTCTAGTCTCCTTTCTACTTCACTTCTAATGTCTGTAGGTAAAACTTTTAGAAAATAGAGAACTATATATGGTGTGAGAGCAGTTCTATCTTGCTCTGGTAATTGTGAAAATCTCTTCATAAATCCACCATGTAGTTGTGTAAGAGATATTTGGGTTTTAGCACAATTACAAGGTTTGTGAATTCTGCCTCTACAAGATGACCACCTCAAGCTGCTGCAACCACGTAACCTAAACCAATCTATTGCAGATGCAAGAAAAGAAAAAGTGTTTATACATGTCCTGTTGTGCCGTTGTTCACGTCGGGTTCAAATGTGGGAGTGATTTGTGACGACTGGTGGATCAATTCAATCGTCTCGATAACGACGCACACAGGACAAGTATTTTTTTTCCTAAGGTCCATAGGGCAAAGCATTTCTATATCTTTCCACTGCGTCTAAATAGGATGGTAAGATTAATTCCTCACTAACTACTTTAATGATTTTTGTTACGTTTAACTAGGAAATAGTATTTCAAATGTAGATGGAGGTAAAAAAAAAGTATTACTAGATGAATCTTATTTAGACATAAAAGATGAAATGTAAATAGATTAGTGATAGATTTCCTATACAAAGCTATAAGATACTGTTTATAAAAAAGATATCCTATACAAAATAAACAGTAGATTTTCAATTAACCAAATTCTTTTCCACACTTCAAAACTTCAGTTCGTCTTCAACAGGGCTGCATTTCAACTCAAAAATCACATGAGAAATATAAGTATGCTTTTATAAATATTAGACACTCATTTAAATCTTAACATATTTAAAAAACTCAGTTTAATATAAGATAATTAAAGTTTCTAATACATAAATATATATATAAGTTCATACATATATTTTAATATACATATTGCAATAAAATATTACTTTCATACATTACTTTAAGCATACATCATATAATTCATATATATACATAGCTTCATACAATTATACATATTCATACATATTACATATGCTAACATACATCACATCCATACATGCATACTAACATACATGCATGACATAACATACACTAACATAAATGAACATGCATACATAACATGACATGCATACATACATGCATGAACATGCAAACATAAATTACACTAACATAACTCACATGCATACATGCACATGCATACATAACATGACATGCATACATACATGCATGAACATGCAAACATAAATTTCACTAACATAACTCACATGCATACATGCACATGGATAAATGAACATGCATACACATAAATGAACATGCATTTAACTAACATGCATAAACTTTCATGCACTAACACACAAACATGATATGCAAACAAAATCATATGCATACATGCACATGCATAAATGAACATGCATACATAACTACACTAACATACATACATACCATTCCTATCATGAACTTACATGTACTAACATACATATATGAACATACATGCACTAACATACACATATATGAACATGCATGCACTAACATACACACATGCATACATGCACATGCACTAGCACACATGCATGAACATACATGCACAAAAACACAACATGCAAGCACTAATATCTAATATTCAGGCATTAACTATGCATACATTTACATAAATAACATTCACTAACATACATCTAACATTTACATGCATTTCCTAATATCTAACATGCACTGCCTAACATCTAACATACATTAACATTCCTAACTTCTAACATCTAACATGCATTACTTAACATCTGACATCTAACATGCATAACCTTAACTAACATGCCTTATATGCACTAACATGCCTAACATTTACTAACATGGGTATAACATTTACTAAATTCAATGCATTTCTAATAAGTTTCTATCAAGCTAAGGGTTGCAGAAGCTTGGCTTATGGATAAGAAAAGGAAGGAATAATGATTGGCTAAGGAGAAGTTTAGATAAAATGATCAAATCATTTGAGAAAGTTAAGTGTTAATGGCTAAATGGACCCTCCTTTTGGTAACCTGAAATTCATAAAAGAAGTTTAAGAATCCAAATCATATACATGTAATCAATTTAGATAAATAAACACACACATACATCCTTCATACCCTCCATTTCATACATAATAAAATCATTAACCATTGCATATCATTCATCCCAACAAACATACTTAATGCATATGCTAATAATATTAAAATGTAATGATCCTAAGATAAAACTCGTTCACACATACATACACATACATACATAAATACATAAACATATACATAGAAAACATACGTATATTAAGTCATATATATCCACATACAAATATAAAAATAATTAACATATTTAATTAATCATTTATATTTAAAATATTTTGCTAAGGTTTCATTTATAATATTTACCCTATTTATTAACTCATTTAGTGACTAAACCTATTTATTTAACTTATTAACCATAGATTTACCCTTAAACTAACCTTAAACCATGTTTTTAACCCCAAGTAACCCATAAACAAATCTTCTACCCTTCCATAACCCTCAAGAATTATTAATTAACCGTTATTTAACCTTGGAATTAAGAACCCTATAAAACATGTTCAAAACCTACATTTAACCCTTGAATTAACTTTCAAAACTCAGTTAACCCCTTGACTAACCCTTGATTTTTCATCTATACACATAATTATATTAGAAAACACCTAGATAAATACTTCCTATCTTGATATTAATCATCAAACTTCTTGTCCTGCAAAATTTAAATCAAACATTAGTCAAAATTTTCATAAATTATTCAAACTTATTTCAATCAATTAATCTTTTAATTTTAGTAATATTTTAAGAGTAATAAATTCTTTTCGACAACGTACTTTAGAATTGTTAATTGATAGTGAACAACATAAGTTGGATAGGGTCAAGCTTGATTTGGATCAAGCCAAGCTATCAAAGGCTTCTGAGTCTAAGGTGACTATAGTAGTCATTGAGATGAGAAAAAAGTTACAGGTATCCATAGATGAATTGAAATGTGATGTGGGAATGTCTCTTGAGAGGAGGATTCAGTTGCAGATGTAAATTCAGATATATACTATTAATCTGGATTCGTTACGGGTTGACCCATATGAGAATGACAAGGTCCCTGAACTGGAGGTAATATTTAGCTTTATTGACATTGGTTGGAACATTTTTCTAAGGTTCAATACCAATCATTTGGATTCTTACATACACAGGCTGAATATAAGTTTCATGAGAATCGGCTAAAGAGTGCAAATCGACATCTATCCTTTGTAAAGAACATGTTAAGCATGATGGATTCAAATGAATTGTCACCATTATTGCCATTAGCTCCTCCAGAGTTACCATCAGCCCTCTTACTCAGTGTTTCATCCATGTGCATAGCATGTGGTTTGAATATTGAGGAGAGGGTGAGTTTTATAGTGCACCTTATGCCATGCAATCATGCATATCACTATATTTGTTTTGTAGCACATTGTCATGTGTCAGTCAACTGCTTAGGACCTGAATGTGGTGCTGAAATACCATAACATGTGCGGCAAACAATCTCTAGATTCCTTGATGGTGGATTCAACTTTCAGAGAGGTAATCTTGTCATGTTCATTAATATTAATAATATTACTTTTATCCATGGCTTTGGCTTCTTGGTTAGTTGTTTATAAGTAGATATTATTAATTAGGTTGCTACTTGTTACCTATTACTAAGTAGTTGGTTCTTAGTTACTTGTTACTAAGTATCTTTTACTAATTAGATTATTACTAGTTACTGAGTTGCTGATTCTCAGTAACTTGTTAGTATCTATAATTAGCTTGTTACTAGTTAGCTATTACTAGGTTACTAAGTTATTACTAATTATCTTGTTAACAATTAGCTATTACTAAGTAGCTGCTTCCTAGTTAGTTGTTAGTAATTAGTTATTACAATTTAGCTTGTTACCAGTTAGTTATTACCAAGTAGCTAGTCCTTGGTTAGTTGTTTATAATTAGCTATTACGAATTAGCTTGTTACCAGTTAGCTGTAAGGAGTAGTTGGTTCTTAGTTACTTGTTAGTAATCAGTTATTACTACTTACTAAGTAGCTATTACTAAGTAACTATTACTAAGTAGCTATTACTAAGTAAATATAACTAAGTAGCTAATTTGTCATAGCTATTACTAATTAGCTATTACTAAGTAGTTGGTTCTTAGTTACCTTATTAGTAAGTTATTATTAATTAGCTTGTTACTAATCACCTATTACTAATTAGCTATTACGAACTAGCTACTACGAATTAATATTTAGTTTGTGAGTAATCAACTATTACTAAGTAGCTATTACTAATTAGCTATTATGAATTAGCTATTGCTAATTATCTATTACTGATTAGCTATTATTGATTAGCTTGTTACTAATTAGCTATTAGCTATTACGAATTAGCTATTACAAATTAGCTATTATGAATTAGCTATTACTAACTAGCTATTACTAACTACCTGTTACTAATTAGCTATTACTAATTAGCTATTACTAATTAGCTATTACTAATTAGCTATTACTAATTAGGTATTATTAATTTGCTATTATGAATTAGCCATTATTAATTAGCTTGTTACTAAGTAGCTATTACGAAGTAACTAGTTCTTGGTTATTTGTTCGTAATTAGCTATTACTAATTAGCTTGTTACTAATTAGCTATTACTAAGTAGTTGATTGTTCAATAGTTGTTAGTAGTTAGCTATTACTAATTAGCTTGTTACTAATTCGTGATTATTAATTAGCTATTATGAATTAGCTATTACAAATTAGCTATTATGAATTAGCTATTACTAACTAGCAATTATTGATTTGCTATTACTGATTAGTTATTACGAATTAGCTATTACGATAGCTATTAATAAGTAGCTATTACTATTTAGCTATTATTGATTAGCTATTATTGATCAGCTATTAATGAGTAGCTATTACTAATTAGCTATTATTGATTAACTATTAATGATTATCTATTATGAATTAGCTATTATGAATTAGCTATTACTAATTAGCTATGGCGAATTAGCTAATGCGAATTAGCTATTACTAATTAGCTATTGCTAATTAGCTATTACTAATTAGCTATTACTAATTAGCTATTACTAATTAACTATTATTAATTTGCTATTACGAATTAGCCATTACTAATTAGCGTGTTACTAAGTAGCTATTATGAAGTAACTAGTTCTTGGTTGTTGTTCGTAATTAGCTATTACTAATTAGCTTGTTACTAATTACATATTACTAAGTAGTTGATTGTTCGATAGTTGTTAGTAGTTAGCTATTACTAATTAGCTTGTTACTAATTCCCGATTACTAAGGATCTAGTTTTTCGTTAGTTTTTTGCAATAAGTCATCCATCAACTATCTCTTTCTTAATCTTTAACCCTCTAGTGGAACACTAATTTAGCTGATTTCATTGTGCTAAGCAGCTGCTCGTACCTCAATAGGAACAATTACCAACAATGTTGATGTTGCATACGATAGGGAGCTTGGGACAAGTGAGAATGTTGGACGTACACCATTTGCTGAAAGTAAGACTTATGCCCAATCTTCATCATCGAAAGAGAAAGAAAATATTCCATCCTTCCTCCAAACACTGTTTGCAATGGATGCTAGTGTGGATCCTTCTCCAATTGACAACATGCATGATGCGGGGTCCACACCCATTGACTTTCATAGTGGTCTAGACGGAATGATTAAGAATGTTCTTGGTCTAGTTAGCAGCTCAGATATTCATCTAGCTAGTCACAACTCTGTAGTTGATAATGATCCCGTTGTTTGTTCAAACAAAGGTCATCTGCATAATACAACTTTTGATCCTAATCAGAGTTCAAATAGAGATTTATCTTCAAACGAATTCTACAAATGAAACCTCCTTGAAGCAAAACTATTGTAACCCAGCCTCAGATTTTGACATGTGTGGTGAAACGACAGAAGAAGCCAAGCCATTTGCACCCAACTACAAGGTGGCAGACTACTTGGTCACACTTGAACAGAGGCGTTGTACCTGATATAGAGGATCTTTTGAAACAATAGTTCTAGTGTTTACCCTCTTACATCATTGTCCTTTGTAATGGTTACTATCTGCAAGTGTGGCATCATCCAAATCTATTAGCTATCATCACAGTTTGTGATCAGCCTATTTTGTATCGATGTTATTAAAATATTTTGTTGTCTCTGCCTCGTATAATATACCTTGTACATATTTGATAGCTCAATTGTGTCACTGATTGTAATGATGTAAACAATTCTTCTTTTGTTATTATATGGGCAAAATGGCATTCGTCCATAACTTAAGCACCAATTTGGAAATAATTTGAAGTCTTAATGCCATCATAAACATTAGGAATGCATTTGTATGAATTTTACAATCGATCCTCTCATGATGCCTTTTCACAATGATATGATTTGGATAGTAGTAAATAGTTTCAAAGTGAGGAAATTAATTTCACTATTTAGTTCTACTGATCACCTTCTTACACTACCTCTTTGTAATGGTTACTATTCACACATGAAATTGTCCAAATCAATTAGCTCTCATAGGATTTTGTATTTAGGCTATTTTGTAACGATGTTATTGATTGTATTTATCCTATTCTGTACAATTTTTGATAGATTAACAGTGTCATTGATTGTAAGTTGTAATGATGTTTGGCTTATAGGTCAGATAAAGAACAAAGTTCCATCCACAACTGTCACAAAAGATAGTCTTACATCCTCAGCAAGTCAATGTCAGGCTGCAACAGAAGTTGGGCACAAAGATGCCCAAAAAGGAAAAAAACTAAATAAAGTATCAGTTTCAACTCAAACTGATCCTATTTCAACTCAAACATGTCCTATTTCAATTCAAACTGATCTTATTGCAACAGCAGTTGAGTAGAAAGTATCAGTTTCAACTCAAACTAATCATATACTAGTGTTTACACCAAAAGGCAATCAAGAGCCTAAACAAATACTAGGCAAGTCAAAAAAACGAAAGAGGTTGGATCATGTGATAATGGAACTAGAAGATTCAACATGGCCTGAGAGAGGAGGAGATACAGGAATTGAAACCTATTCACAAGCATTTACAACCTAGGGCTCTGATTCTGGAAGTTGAAGTATTTATGAATATCCAAAGTAAGCAAGCCTTTCCTGACAGTAATGCTTTTCTTCAATGATGCCTTGAACATTTCAATGTCTAGATTTGGAGTGCCTATGATCTAGATGAGGTTAACAAATGTATTCATACAATCTTCCCAATGTTGAGGAGGAAATTTATGGATATTTGGGCAAGGGATCAATGTTTTTGGAATTTTTCAATCCATTTCAAGAAACTGGCTCATTTTTGGGACAAGAATGTGGAGTACGGGCGTGAAAGTACATTGATAATTGATACTACTACTTACAGGTTATTTTACAACATTAGAAGATCCTATCTAATATTACCAAAGATGACAATTAGTGAAAGACTTAACTATCTGTCAGGAACTCTTTGTGATCAACTTTGGAAATGGTTAATAGCCCCAAATAGTATTGAGTATGCAGATATTATTTCCAAATTAATTCCTCTTGATGAAGAGATTTTGTCTATATATCATGGCATACATCGAGACCATAATCGAGATTACAGACATAATCGAGATTACATACAAAAACATGTAGTAATGCCAACTCTAGCGTGGCTATGAATGGTTCTGTTTCTGAACCCTTCAATCTTTATAGATCTATCAGATAGGATTGTTCCCTTGCTTCTCTTCTGTTTGCTATTTCTAATGATGCTCTGGGATGGTAGTCAAAGATAAAATTCAACAAGGAATTATTAGAGGTATTTCTATGTCTGCATGAAAGTTAAAGAGGATTAAGTTATACCTTAAATCCAGTGTTTGCTTCTAATATCTGGTTTTTGTCATAGGACTAATTATGGACTGGATGGGTGAATGCTGAACAAGCTTCTCCTTTGCCTATTAAGATGAATAAGTGCAGGAAAAAAGGCTTTAACTCATGGAATAGCCTTATGTCCAAGCAAGATATTGTGGATCCTTTCTTCATTAATGACATTGTTGATTTATCTCTTGGTTGTAAATAGGTGCTTATGGATCAGAGGGAGTTGCTCTTGAAAGCCACGGATAAGTGAAACCACTACAAATATTATGGAGAAACACATGGAGAGCACAAATATTATGGAACATCTGGGTTGGAAGAAATAAGAGATGCTTTGGAGATGGTAGTAGGAATCAAATTTACAACTGTTGGAAAGAAATGAAGTTTGCTGGACAGGCCTACCTTTCTAGTATCTTTGATGCTCCTATGCATTAAGCCATGTATTCAGAAATCATATGTAATGTTAGATACCAATAGTGGAGAGTCATTCTCTCTAAGATGTATTGTCCCAATAGGGCTTGCCCCCTGCACAGTTGTTCAATATTTCCTAAATTTAATTTAATCTCTGTTTTCCATCAAAAAAAACTTTTAAGTCTATGGGTGGATTCAAACTATTCCGATGGAACATAAATGGCATTTCCTTCCAAAATCATGCTTCCACCCGCACATCAATTCATCTGTTTCAGGAGTGCATGTTTTGTTCTGAGGGGGGTAAGCTGCCACACTTTTCTTTTTTCCTTTTGAAATGGAGGTTCAGCCTAAGCCTACTCCCTCAGACTGTAATTTTGAAATTGCAACTGTACAAGTGAACATGCATAGTACCCATGGTACCTCCATATCCCACAAAGCAAGGGTTAGAGGAGCTTCATAGTGTCTTGCCGTAGCCAGGGATTGAACCCCCGCCCCTGTCTCAAGAGGCAAAGAGCCAATCCAACTTAACTAAGCCACGTTCTTTTTTTTAGAGAACAAAAAAAATGAATATTAATATAGAAGAGTTACAAACTGTGCTAGGGGCAAACCCTCACAAAACACTGATAAGCACTCCACCCCTTTTTTTTTTTAAGACAACAAGAAGATTAGATTAATGATGGTATGTGTAAGTGTATACAGGGAAGGATCCCACACAAGGGTCCTAGATTACAATAAATACTTAGCAAATATTGCTGGAGTAGGGGACATACATCTGGTCAAGATACAAGTCAGAGAGATACAAAGGTTCCCGATACACAAGCTCGTGTACATGAGAAAATCATGTCAAATCTAGAACTAGCACACAACTTAAGTAATGAATCTCTCCACTAGTTGGGGGAGGTGTAATACAAATGTTTAGATGGTTGAAAATCCTCAGGAGGGGCTGTCTTGATAGCAAAAAGACACCTCACTGCAAAATCTTTGAACCATATGCAGCTCTTGAATTTCTGTAACATGTATCTGGCAACATCAGCAAGGTGAACAGGCCTGTGCGAAGTGCATTGAAGAAGCCTCTCCTGCAGCACCTTTTTGTGCAGCAGCAATACCTGAAGACAAGCATGAGATAAGTTAGTGATATCCATTATAGCATTGTCTTGAATGACCCACCATTGACAGTGAGGTCATTCTTGCTAGAGTATCCCTTCTTGCAACACTTGTGGTCTTTGATTCCCATTTTGCAATTGTTCCCCAAAGATAGCCATCAAATCCAGAATGCTTTCCTGAAGAAAAAAGTTAGAATGAGTAAAGTACTTCTCATTAGGGCAATATGCCTTTTTAACCTCCATCCAAGCCTTCCATAATCTACAACAAAGGGAACTACATATAGCAATAAAAGAGTGAGGAGACACAATAATGTCTCATAAAGAATGATCTTGCCAAGATTTATAGTTTTCTATATAAAAGTGTTTTAGTGTTTCTTTTTATGAGGTTAGCCCATATGTCAAAAGAATCCAGGGATCTAGCTATCCATTTAGCAGCTTTATTAGAGAGGCAACAGATGTTCCACTTGATTGAACTTCTCAACACAGAAATGGTTACTGAAGAAACTAGTTTATAATTATCTAGTCAAATCCTATACTACATAGTGCCAGAAAAAAAGTTGTCCAACATCACATGGGTATTACAAATTCCAAGGCATACTATTATAAACAGCCTCATACACATCACCATTTATGGTAAACATGGTTGTACAATCGTGGATTGGTGAGATGGGTATTTTAATGCATCTTACAAGATGGGAATACATATAAGCTAGTGGTCTTGTTTCTAATAGACTGTAGACATTTTCTTATAGCCTCTCATAAAATAAGCCCACCACATAATATGTTCCTGAAGCTATCAAGTTGTTCCACACATCCATTACATTCTTCATACTAAACTGTTTTCCTTGTGTGCACTTTAATAAATAGAAATCTATACCTTCATCATTGTCCTCTTCTGCATTGATTGCAAAGTTGTCATCCACTGCCAATGCATCTGATAGGTAGTTGCCATCACCTTCAAATGTAAAATCGAGTTTTCTCAAATAATCCTGTTACAACTTTAGGACTCATCTCCCTCTTTATCAATTCTTTCCTTTTATGAACTTGTCTTTCATACATTGACTCAACATCTTCAAAGATCTTTACAGGAATATGATATTTCTCAATGCTAGTTTCTCTCAGACACCACTTAGAATGTCCTACTCCGCAATCAGAGCACTCACCCATCACACATTTGTACTGGTGGAATGTGGTATCATTTTGACGTGGACATAGAATACTCTCTATAATGCTGCTAATCAATCGAAATGTAGTTGTTGAAGCATTGCACCTTGATGTCTCCCCCACTTGACAAATAGAACAATCACATTTATAAAGACAGCTATGCACGACCGAGCTTGATTGACGTAGGAGATTGATTGCATCCTTTAGGTATGACATTTGAACATGATAAATGCAGCAACATGTGAATTTGTCTTTCAATCTCTTAACAAAATATGGGTTCAATGATTCGAACTTTCGAAGCTGGATGTTTATTATCGGATGCAATTGTTTGAAGTGTATGAATAGCTCCATCTACATTACACAAACAAGTGGTTATTAGTAGTCATTAATTAGCTAGTTATCAGTTTACTATTACTAAGTAGTTGGTGGTTAGTTGCTACAAGGTGTAAGATTGTTACTAGTTAGTTCTTAGTAATCAGCTATTACTAACTAACTTGTTATAAATTAACTATTATTAAGTAGGTGGTTCTTGGTTAGCTATTTGTAATTAGCTATTACTAAGTAGCTCATTCTTATTTAGTTCTCAGTAATTAGCTATTATTGAGAACAATTAGCTTGTTAGCAATTAGCTATTACTAAGTAGTTGGTTCTTGGTTAGCTACTTGTAATTAGCTATTACTAATTAGCTTGTTACTAATCAGATATTACTAAGTAGTTGGGCCTTGGTTAGCTATTTGTAATTAGCTATTACTAATTAGCTATTACTAATTAGCTTGTTATTAATTAGCTATTGCTAATTAGCTTCTTACTAATTAGCTATACTCAGTAGTTGGTTCTTGGTTAGTTGTTTGTAATTAGCTATTATTAATTAGCTTGTTACTAATCAGATATTACTAAGTAGCTAGATCTTGGTTAGCTATTTGTAATTAGCAATTACTAATTAGCTTGTTATTAATTAGCTAATACTAATTAAATTTTAGTTATTACTAATTAGCTATACTAAGTAGCTGGTTCTTGGTTAACTTCTTGTAATTAGCTTGTTACTAATTATCTATTACTAATTATCTATTACTAATTATCTATTACTAATTATCTATTACTAATTATCTATTACTAATTATCTATTACTAATTAGCTTATTACTAATTAGCTATTACTAATTAGCTTGTTATTAATTAGCTTGTTACTAATTAGCTTGTTACTCATTATCTTGTTACTAATTAGCTTGCTAGTAATTAGCTATTACTAAGTAGTTTGTTCTTGGTTAGTTGTTTGTAATTAGCTATTACTCATTAGCTTGTTACTAATTAGCTTGTTACTAACTAGCTTGGTACTCATTCACTTGTTACTAATTAGCAATTACTAATTAGCTTGTTACTAATTAGCTATTACTAATTAGCTTGTTACCAATTAGCTATTACTAATTATCTTGTTAGTAATTAGCTATTACTAAGTAGCTTGTTCTTGATTAGTTGTTTGTAATTAGCTATTACTAATTAGCTCGTTACCAATTAGCTATTACTAATTAGTTTATTACTAAATTGTTACTAGCTAGCTTGTTACTAATTAGCTATTACTAATTAGCTTGTTACTAATTAGCTTGTTACTAACCAGCTTGTTACTCATTAGCTTATTACTAATTAGCTATTACTAATTAGCTTGTTAGTAATTAACTATTTCTAAGTAGTTGGTTCTTATTTAGCTATTACTAATTAGCTTGTTACTAATTAGCTTGTTATTCATTAGCTTGTTACTAATTAGCTTGTTACTAATTAGCTTGTTAGTAATTAGCTATTACTAACTAGTTGGTTCTCGATTAGCTGTTTGTAATTAGCTATTACTAATTAGCTTCTACTAATTAGCTATTACTAAATAGCTTGTTACTAATTAGCTTGTTAGTAATTAGCTATTACTAAGTAGTTGGTTATTGACTAGTTGTTTGTAATTAGCTATTACTAATTAGCTTGTTACTAATTAGCTATTACTAAGTAGCCGGTTCTTGATTAATTGTTTGTAATTAGCTATTGCTAGTTAACTTGTTACTAATTAGCTATTACTAAGTAGCTTATTACTAATTAGCTATTACTAAGTAGCTTATTACTAATTAGCTATTACTAAGTAGCTGGTTCTTGGATAGTCGTATGTACTTAGCTATTACCAATTAGCTTGCTACTAGTAACCTATTACTAAGTAGTTGGTTCTTAGTTAGTTCTCAGTCATTAGGGACTACTATTTAGCTTGTTAACAATTAGTTATTATTAAGTAGCTAGTCGTTGGTTAATTGTTTGTAATTAATTATTACTAATAATCTATTACTAATTAGCTTGTTAGCAATTAGCTATTACTAAGTAGCTAGTTCTTAGTTAGTCATTAGTAATTATCTATTACTAATTAGCTTGTTAGTAATTAAATATTACTAAGTAGCTAGTTCTTGGTTAGTTGTTTGTAATTAGCTATTACTAAGTAGTTGGTTCTTGGTTAGTTGTTTGTGATTAGCTATTAGTAATTAGCTTGTTACTAGTTACCTATTACTAAGTAGTTGATTCTTAGTTGTTAGTAATTAGCTATTACTATTTAGCTTGTTAAGAGTTTGTTATTATTAAGTAGCTACTTCTTGGTTAGTTGTTAGTAATTAGTTATTACTAATTATCTTGTTACCAATTAGCTATTACTAAGTAGTTGGTTCTTGGATGGTTATTAGTAATTAGCTATTACTAATTAGCTTGTTACTAATTGGCTATTACTTAAGAGCTAGTTTCTTGGTTAGTTGCTTGTAATAAGCTATTTCTAAATAGCTTATTACTAGTTAGCTATTACTATTAGCTTGTTACTAGTTAGTTATGACTATTAGATTGTAACTATAAGTTACTTGTTATTGGTTCTTGTATAAGTAGCTGAAATCGTGAATTGATGATTGAAAATAGGATTACCTGAGATACATCAAGAAGGTGAACAAGATGCTCCAAATATTGATTTCTGCCAAGTCGAGTCATGCTTATATCTATCTTATTTGGTTAAACCTTGCTCTCTATTGTCCAAAAATGATAATTAGCTGCTTGACCTCTTGCGTGATACATGTGGTATGTGTTGCCCTACCAGTTGCCTTCAAAAAACTATGATCAGACTCAACTGTACTTAACTGCCCAATCATATCATAGACGACTTTCCTACTTACTCCCAATACCCTAGAAAGTCTTGAAATATTTATCCTATTTGTTGATGAATATGCATCACTATCTAGAGACATCATCAATGTTGATCTCTTCAACACAAGGTCATCAAAATTATTTCTCTTACTTTGTAGTGTATTTCAAAGATTGATGAAAAGGGCACATGTTACATGATCTTTGTTACTACCCATTGCATCAAAAATTTGTCCAATACATGGACTCTGCAACATCCTATTTAGTGCCTCGATTTTATCTTCACAACATAACTATCTAGTTTGATTTTTAAAATACTTGATGATCTTATCCACAATGCCATCCAAGTTGCTTGAACTACAATGAGCATTACCCTCCACATTGGTACCCAACCTTGATGTTATTGTGTCTCTATATTTTCTTTTCTTTTCCTTCCAATAACATCTTAATGCATGTTGATCACTATCCACTATTGATATTGTATTAACTTCCATCAGTTTGCTTGTTCGAGATTGCCCTGCATCAACACATTACAAATGATGAAGAAACCATAAATACAATAACATCTACCACTCATCAATCCACTTTATTATATTGACTTTACATTGATTATGCTCACCTGATATTATTATGTGCTCCATCACTTACATATGTAGACTTGTTATACCACTTTTAAACCCACAACAATCATCCAAAACCTCAGATGTTAGATACAATGAATGAAAAATATGAAACTAAATGGACATTTTTAGGCATACTTTTAAACCTGCAACAATCATCCAAAATCTGAGATGTTACTTGTATATAACTTCCCTTTTTTTTTAGAGAACAGGAAAAAAGTAGATTAATGAGGGAATTGTCTAAAATGTGCAGGGGCCAAGAGCCCACACATCACCATAAAATCAATGTCATCAGTCTTTACAACAAAAAATTGCACCATCTGACCATACCCAATGTTGGCTTATGTCAAGGTTTAGCTCTCTCCGCCATTGCCACTGTAATTGGAAACATTGTTGCACTAAAAAGGTGTCATGCTTCTAGTCATCAAATATGAAGAAGTGGATTACCTTTTTAGGAACGATCTCCAAACCAAAATATGTGATATGCACAAGAATAGTTATCTGTACAGACTCGGAATGCAGCACGTAGAAAAAATACGTATAATGATGGAGTTCCTCTCACTGTTCCCACTCAACATGCAGCACGTGGAAAAGCTCACAGGCGAGAAGAGGTATTGTGGTGTACTCTCCAACATGCAACACACAAAAAAATAGTTATCAATATTCCCCACTTAGGATGGAGCGTGCAGAAAAAATAACTATAGTGATGGAGTCCCTCTCACTGTTCCCCACTCAACATGCAACACGTAGAAAAACTCCCAGGCGAGATGAGGTACTGCAGTGTAATCTCCAACATGTAGCATGCAGAAAACCCATGTCATGAACGCTCCACGTAGGGAGTTGGAAAAGCATTCCTACTCTGCAACCCACAGAAATCGCATCAAGCTTTGTAATGCCTTTTCTATCCCAAGGATACATGCTAGCATTGGATTCCAAAGTCTATTTTTGGCTCTTAACAGAGTCGATTTCCCACTTCAACTTTGGCTAATAATATCCAATACAGAGCTTTTGGGTCGACCCTATTCTTGGTAGCGTGAAAGTTAGGGAGCCTGAAGTGCAATGAGCAGAAGAAAATGCGAGAACCATTTCTTTAGAGTTGATTAAATCCTCTGATTTTATGTTGTTCACGTACGTCTTCCATCGCCCATCAAGACAATCGGTGAAAGATTCGATCATGACTCATTACAACAACACAGGATCAACAAAACAACGGCCAAGACAACTTATGCCTTGCATGCTCCATAATGAATGTATGGATGCCAAAGACATCAATTAGCTACACAGAAAAACTCCCAGGCGAGATGAGGTACTGCGACAGACTCTCCAACTTGGAACAAGCAGAAAAACCCACGTCATGAGCAGGATGTTCAGCTAAGAAGCATCGGGTTTTTCTAGCTAATTAACTATGTCCTGGACATCACTTTTTTGTAACCATTAACATGCTTTCACCTGTAGTAGAGGAAGAGAAAATTGCTACCACTAGAGACATAGGTGCTCAAGAGAACCCTACATCAATCCAAGGCCCACCCTATGCACCAATGGTTTTCCCACATTAAAAATTTGAACCCCATGGTTGGGCCAAAATTCTAGCCTCCATGGACATAGCAGTCAATGAGGAATAGTGAGCTCCCCATTGTGATGAGGATACTATGATATTTCAATCTTCATGATAGAACTGATCATATGAGATTAGATTATTGAATAGTGTGCACCTAGTATGAGTGAACCCAAGGAAGATAGACTAGGAAGAACGATGCACAAACCACAACTAAGTTTATGTTTGAGAATGTTTTTAGGAGATATGGTTTCCCAATAGAATAATTCAATGAATGTCGTACCCACTTCTTGAATGAGGTCATTGAATACTTGTTACAAGAATTCATGGTCATTCATAAGAAGTTGACTCTATATCATGCAGAAGCAAACAAACAAGTGAAAAGCACGGTTAAGATCCTATGCACTCTCCTAACTAAACTTGGTGAACAATAAACATTCTGCTTGGGATAAACATTTGCATCATCTTGTTTGGACTTACAAAGTTGCCTATAAAATGGTAATTGACACCACAACCTTTCAGATGGTGTTTGGTCAGAATGCCATGTTGCCCTTAGACTTCCTGATACCCACTTTGAAGGTAGCATAGGAGCAACAATGGATCAGCCATGAGTCCTCTTCTAAAATTTTTTATTTAGAACGATTGGGAGAAACTCAGTTAAGGGCAGCTGTTGGGATCTTTGCAGCTAAGAAGAGACAAAAATCTTACCTTGATGCACATGTAAAAGATAAGGGCTTGACAACAAAGAAGAACAAGGAGGAAGAAAGATGCATTCAAGAAGAAGCTTACGCAAACAGCATAGAATGCATCGGATGTATGAAGTTGAGGAGACATAATAGATATTAGCCTAGGAAATGTATTCATGAAGTCTCAAGATATGATCTTGAAACAAAACATAAAGAAAGTTTTTTAGTTTTCATATAAATGGAGAGTAACTAAGTAAAAACTAAATAATTAAGAGAAAGTAAATATTGAAAAGTTTTTAAAAAATTGTTCCACATTAAGTAAAATAAATCTTTAAATAATGGATGATAGAATTTGAAAAATGCCTTGATGAGTTCCCAAACAAAGAGAAAGAAAAAAAATATAATGAAGGGCCATTCTTCTCTAGGAAGGTGAGTTCTAGGATTTTAAATTCATTTTAGATATGTTGGAAATCATATATAGTTTTAATATCAAGAAACTTTGGGGCTTTGAATATGGTATTTATTGCAAATGAACTCAGTTGCATAATTTCATAGGGAAGGAATTATGACCATAGATCCAATCCATCAAGCCACATGTCAAGTCTTAGGAGAACCAATCAAACAAACAATGGAATATCCTGAGAAAACATTACAAAAAATGGAATACCTTAAGATAACATTACAAAGATATAAAAATGTCAAGGATTGCAATGTTTAGGTAGAATCTTAATTTTTAAGGGCGCTCAATGTTATGCTATGATCTCTCTAAAACACTGAAATTTGAAAGAGCATATACACTCAAGCGAACCCCTTAACCCCTCATATCAAAGATTTATGTTGAGCCATTCAACACAGCTTGAACCTTCGAACATTGACAAGGGAATCAATAATGTTTAGGAGTAGACCATGTACTTTTAATTCTTTTTATATAGAATCTTGTTGAAGAACATGATAATGTTTTTGAAATATGGATGGGGGTGATCCCTTAGCAAGTGATCTCCTTGACATCTAAAGGAGGGTCCTCTAGGGGCATGTGGTCTCATCTCTCTCATTTGGGATCTAGGGTTAGCATTCATGTACATCACATTAGAATATTAAGGCTCCTAATTAGGTTCATCATAGGTGTTTAGATATCAATCTCAACATGTGATGATCGAGGATGACACGTATATTGCACTAGTTGTATTGTATTAGGTCATTCTTGCATATTCTCTTTATGTAATAGAAGAAGAAGAAGATCATTCTTCCTTGCCTCAATCTTTGTGTGCTCTTCTCTTTGTGTGTGAAAGTGTGAAGGATCTCTTCCTTATCTCCTTTCTCATGACATGGTATCAGAGATAGTGTCGCTATAGAGAGCTTGTGGAGAAGGCCAATGGTGAAGAGTACCTAAGAAGGTGTGAAGAATGTGCACTTCATAAATGATCTTAGATTGCAGAAATTTCTATTTCAAAGCCATCTCAACCATCATTTCGATCCCCCAAGGTGGGGCCCATAGAAAAAACACATAAGCTTGCAAAACTATAACTTGCATTCTGTTCCAAAACCAAAGATTCTTGAACCAAAATTTGAGGTGATTCCATGTGTTGATACACGAAAACTGTGTTTTTCTAAGATTGAATTGTCACATCATAGTGTGGTTGTGCTCAAGTAGAGGTACTACTTCTAGTGTTTTTGTAGTGTTATGAGTTGTTGTAGAAATGGTAAGTGCTGATTGAATGAGTCACATTATGAGCAATAAATTGGACAACAAAAACTTTCATGCTTCTAGATTTAGAATGAAAAATTTCTTGATGGGAAAAGGCTATTGGAAGTATATCGAAGGATAGAATGAAAATGCTCCATAGTTATCAAAGAGGAATTCGACTGTAGACCAGTTAAGAGCATATGAAGAATGGAATAAAAAAGCACAAAAGGTAGTGTATTGGATGTCTATTATCATACAAAATATCATGATCTGGCACATACACAATGTCAAGACTCCGAAAGAGGTTTGCAACATTTTGGTCACATTGTATAGGACCAATACGAAGGCACACAAATTGCAACTCAAGAGCGAGCTGCATGCACTAGAGAAAAAGAGTATGTGAGTAAGTGACTACACCATAAAAATCAAAAGAATATGTGAGTCACTTGCATCTATTGATGTGAATGTAGATGATGATGATAAGGTGGAAGTGTGCCACCATGGTTTAGGAGTTGCATATAAGCAATTCAGAACTTATATTTAGACCAAGAAAAATATTCTCAATTTTTTTGATCTGGTATCCATGCTGATAATTGAATAAAGTAATCTTGGTGAGGACTCAAACTCCCAAGGAAAACTTTGTTCTGAGTAGGTATTCTACTCTTGTAGAGGAAGAGGTAGATATAGAGGCTTTAGAAGTGGAAGAGGAAACAATAACCAAGACCAAGGTCAACAATAGAATCATGCAAGAGGTAGAGGATAGTTTCAAGGCAAGAGGAGCCAAAGAGGCTACATATATTTTCAAGGGAATGATTCAGGTAATGATGGTGAAGGATATTGGATTTTTGGTAAACTTAGTCACTTGGAATGTGATTGTAGGTTCAAGAATCAAAATAAGAAAAGGCAATAAAACAACTATGCATCCACAAGTGTAGATGATTCTAAGAATCTATTCATGGTCCAACATCACATGATGAATACAATGTCTATTGATGCTTTGAAATCGAATGGTAATGTCTGGTACGTTGAGTCAGTTGCCTCAAATCACATGACTAGCCATGTAGAATGGTTTAGTAGTTTGCAAAAGTTTTCTAGTCTTGGATTTGTTGAAACGGGCCATGATACATTACATCCTATAATTGAGCATAAAGGAAACATAGCACTATCTATGGAAGATGGGAAGGTAAAACATCTTGCTGATGTACTAGATGTTCTAAATATAACAAAGAATTTGGTTTTTATTGGACAAATGGTTCACCAAGGATTACAAGTTAGGTTTAATGATGATGGTTTATACGTAGAAGAGTACAAATAGAATGGAAGGTTGGTCACCAAAGGGAACAAATTTGGTAGGATGTTCACCTTGAATGTGAAAATTCATGAAATGAATGCAGGCATGTTTGCAAAAGATGCAAGTGTTATTGTGGATATAGAGATTTGGCACAAGCAAATTAGACACGAAAATTTGTAGAGGCTATAGTTGATGCAATCAAAGGAGCTTGTCAATGGACTACCAAATTTCAAGGTTGTAGGGATGCAGAAGGTATGTGCAACATGTCAATTTGATAAACACTCAAAGACATCATTCTTGCATCACAAGCATGTTATTAAGAATGTGCTAAAAAGATTACATACAGATGTTTGGGATCGTGCAAAGACCACATCCATTGGAGGACATAGATTTTATGTTACTTTCATTGATGACCATACACAAGAAGTATGGGTATATTTCATGAAAGAGAAGAGTGAGGTGTTACTCACTTTCAAAAATTTCAAGGCTATGGTGGAAAAGCAGATAGGGAAACATATTTAGACATTAAGATCTGATGGAGGAAGTGAATACATGTCAAATGAGTTTAGTAGTTTTTAAAAAGGCATGGAATTCAAAGGTAGTTTTCATGCAGGTACACACCATAATCGAATGAAATTGCCAATCACAAAATTAGACATATTGCAAAAATTGTTATATTCTAGAGATGTACATGCTTGGAGGAACGAGAAGTTTCTTGCTCGGGGGATAGCCAAGGCCAAAAGCAAGAGAGTTCATATGAGGTGCCTACTCATGATGGCCAGATGAGTAGAGGGGCCTTAGAGAGAACTCTAGATGGTGACTAGGCAAGGGCTATAAATAGGCTGGGAGGTGAGTCCCAGGCATGTCATTCTCCACTTCTCACATTTGGTATCAGAGCATGTAGATCTTGAGAACGTGAGGGGATCATCATCTTCGGTGACAAAAACAGGAGCAGCGTCGGAAGGATGTGTCCCGGATAGCTGGGCCAACCTCCAACTACAACAAAAGAACAAGGAGTTTTCAGAGTATACAAAGAGATGGTTCAAAGGCAACATGAAACACTTCAGTATACATATGCATGCGTGCGTCAAGAGGTACTTCAGTTCTAATTTATTTAAGCAAACCGGTTTGGTTCCTTGCAGAGGTCGGGAATGAAACCCACGACCTGCCACAACAGGCACCAACGACTTGACCATTAAGCCAATGTAGCTTGGTGAGAACAAACTTGTATAACTGCGTACTGTACAATTCCAAGTGCGTACACATTTAATACAAGAAGGAAAAAAAAGAGAGAGAGAAACAAAGAGAGGAGGAGAAAGGGAAGAAGGAAAGAGAGAAGGAGAAAGGAGAAAGAAAAGAAGAAAGAAAGAAAGAGACGGACAAAGAGATATAGAAAGAGAATGAAGAAAAGAGAAAGAGAAGGAGATAATAGAAAGAGAGAAGCCAAGAGAGATAGATAGATAGATAGATAGAGAGAGACAGATAAAAGAAAAGAGAGGTAGAAAGAAAGATATAGAACAAGAGAGGTAGAGAGAAAGAAATAGAGAGAGAAGAAAAGAAGGAAGGAAAAAGAGAGATTCATGAGAGAAAGAAAAAAAAGAAACGATTAAAGAAAGAGAGAAAGAAAGTGAAAGGATGAAAGAAGAGAAAGAGAGAAGGAGGAGATCCTAAGTGATAAAGTGAAGAATAGAGAGAGAATGAAGAGATTAGAAAGAGAGAGAAGAGTAAAGAAAGAGAAAAAAAAAGAAGATAGGAAGTCTGAGGAAGAGCAAGTTTAGGATACCTATCTCCACTTAAATGGATGTAACTCTCAAAATGAGTGGACGGAAGCTATCATTGGATAATTATAAACCACTTGTAGAGAGCATTTAATTCTCTGCATATCAGTTCAAGAGGTATGCTGCCCACTCACCTAGCTTCATTGTTTTGGCCATAACTTCCTAATGGAAGCTCCAAATCAAGAAATTCAACTTGCTATAGCTTCTACACTTCAAGAGATTTCATTTGACTGGTCATGATCCATATTTGTACCATTATAAGCCATCTCTGCACGAGCCGTTAGATGGCTATTGATTGGTAAGAAACCCTTTTTGAGTGAATTGAGTGTTCAATTATGATAATTAGGAATTTCTAATCATATCTTGAACCATTTTGAATAGGAGCGAATTATTTTTCATACATTTGCATTAAAATTTTGCTCTTAAATATATTCATTTGAATACTTCTCGCATCAAAGTTTATAACTTTGCATTGTATTTTCTTCCAGTTTTAAGAAATCAATATTGGAATGTGCATGAAAGCTAGTTTTTACATGAATTTATCTATGCACATAAAGTTACACTAACTTATGTTGATTCCTAAAAGCATGCACATATCTTGTTTGTGTGTTTTAGAATCTTTGGCAGGTATTGAAGGCAGAAAAAGACATTGTAATGAGGGTGTGTAGTGCCCAACAACACATTGTGGAAAAGTTTCTTATTTGCAGGTTTATGGAGCAAATGAAGTGGTTTTCCAACCACTAGGCTGATGCCTATCATTGTAAAGACTATTATTTTTTTTTTTTCAGACTTCATTTTCGTCGTGAAATGCTGCTGGAAATTTTGTAGCCACATGGCGTTATATGCCATGTGAGAACTAGAGTGATGTTGTGTTGTGTGAGAGAGGAAGTCTTATGTCTCAATAACTAAAAGCATATAAATTGATTGAATTAGAGAAGAAGATGCATGAGTGAATGCATGTATACATAGACGATATGATTGCTAGAAAGTTGAAATGCATGATGCATTTTCTATTTATAGAAGATCACTTTTATGTATCACCACAATGAGTTAGGGTGAGCACGAGGTATATGATAGAGGTATCATGCATAGGCTAATTGTGCCGTAAGAGAGTAAAGGACAAGGTATATACATCAAGAACAACTAAGATGTGTTTTTGACTAGTAACGCATGAGCACATAAATTGTTTTTCATGCGAGTATATGTACTTGATATAGACGTTTATTTCGAGTCCGCACAAGAGTGCTATGGTGATGATCATCAATACAAGTATTAAGTGCTTGTATATGATTGTTTGTGATGGGATTAATGAATGTGAAAGAAGCACAATGAATAGAATGACGTCCATAGATATTCACTTTCACTGAAAGGTGGATACTATGTAAAGAGTTGATTTTTTCAATGAGACGATTTGTGATGGTTAATTGATTTGCATTGATCTAGACGATCACTATATGCATGGATATATCTCCATGTCATAATCGATCAAATATAATGAATTAGATTGTTTAATCATAAGGATTAATCGAGTCATTTTTAAGTTTGGAAAAAGATGATTGAGCAAATAGTTAATGAGGTAGCAGTCTCATAGAGATTTGGATGCTACTCTTTGAGAGAATGCCCAAATTCATTGAAATTTAAAGGGCAAGTAGCTCCTAGGCTTTTCTTTAAGCTGACCAATTTTCAAGTAATTTGGAAACTTTTAGGTAGGTCAAATGACCTCTACACTAAAAGTGCTGCTAGTAGAGGTAGAGGCCTGAAACAAGTGACATAGGCTTGTTGCAAACGGAATTTCTCTTCATTGGTAGATCCAAATGGAATTATTTTTGTTGGAAATCAACGCGTGCTAGGTGCACTTTGTGCATACCAATTTTAATTATTAAAGATCATTTGATAGGTCAAATGATTTCTGCACATCAAAGTGAAGCCTATGGAATGTAGGAAATGACTAGAGACCATATTACTTAGAGGTGCTTGGTTCTCTTAGCTCATTTACCCAAATTGCATGGTTTTTATTTCTACCATTCGCTAAACACCTTCCGATCGTGTGTACAAAATTTCAAGATGATATGTTTCTCCATTTAGGAGATATAAAGAAAAGAGTAAAAATTAGCCTCTACAAATTTTTAAACTTTTGCAAGTATAGAGGCTTAGTATTTTGGTCATTGTGAAAGATCCAAATGTCCAAATACTATGACACGTATATCAATAAACTTAGATAGTAGTAGCTATATGCTATTAAAATGTGGAAGAAATTGGACATCATTTGATAGGTCAAATGATCTATTCTTCTCAGACCGATCTCTGGCGAGGATTTTCCAAAGAGTGGTACATGTGACTGATGAGCACATGATATTTTCATATTGGAAACTCCAATTTCAAAACTTCTTGTTGGAGAAGCTACTCTAGTGTAGACCCTATGGTTTAACCAAAATTGAAGGATTTTGGAATTTATCTTCATAGTTAGAAGATATTATAAAAGTGCATCAGAAGTGTTTCTAGGCTCACCTAAGCGTAGGTGTAGCAGAGATAGAATTATACTTTTGAATGAGTACTTGATTTGATTTTCAATTCAAATTTTTTGAGACCAACCTAGATAAGTTTATCTAGATTTGGGCACAAAGAAAATGAAATTTGGAATTTGTTTGATCAGTCTAAGGGCTTCAAGAAGATGACCTTGTACATTTTCAGAGTTGGTCATCAAGTGATCGACCCTTCCAGTAAAATGGTCATAAAACTCTGAGAAAATATCCAAATCAAGTGATTTTTGTGCCTAAGGAAAGCTTGAGAAAAGATACATAAGCTTGGAAAATTTCATATATTTTTCATGAGTAAAAGTTAGTTAAAAGTAAGATTTAATCTGCTATTGTTGGAAATTGTTTATGCAAGAGACATTGTTGAAAGGAAAAAGACTTTTCACAAGTTTTTTATGATATTTTTTTGAGATGGTGTGATCACCATGGGCTAGCTATGCCCTAGATATTTGTTTATTCAGCATTGGTTTTTGGTGACCATTTTCAGTAGGACAGAGGAGACTCTGTCAAAATTTTCAAGGATATATATAGTGCCATGAGAGCATAGAACAGGAGAACTTTGCTAGTTGTTCTCATTTCAAATAATTAGAACTTTTCTAGCTGTTCTCATTTCAAATAAGTTGTATAAATTCTAATTATTTTCATTTAATATTTGATTCAAGTCGCATGAGTTGATATTTGATGCAAGCCGCATCCTTCACAACTCTAGTTGAGTTGATTTATTATATAGTTTCTCATTTCTGAACTCAAGATGAGTTGATGTTAGAGATAGTTATGAGTGATAGAGTCATAGGAATGAATCTTTTCTTTCCATCGAGGGAAGAAAACACTTCAGGAACACTTTATGATTTCATTATTATTATTTATGGTTGTGAGCACTCACCGATTTATTCTTATCATTTTGAGAGAAGTGTTCGACTTTAATCTCATATACGCATCTATGTGGGGTATAAAGTTTGGTGGTATGGAACATCAAACTTTGTATTTTACCTAGGTATAGGACAAATGGGATGGGAGAGAAGTCTCTGAGATTGTATTTTTGATATGATTTGGAGTTCATTTATATGATCTTCTGGTATCATCTTATTATTAGACAACAGAGGGGCAGTTGAGATAGTCACTCTGTATGTGATCGCAAACAAGGCAAGTCCGCAAGCAAGTAGCCTAGAAGCGGAAAGGCAAGGTTTGCACATAATAACTATGAATAGGCAATTGCATTCAGAAGAAATTTATAGAGTACGTACTACTTTATTTGATATGCCTAAGGATAAGCCATGATTCATACATAGTGTGTATGAGGTGGGGAAACCGTTTGCATGAAGGAGGAGCCTAGGTAAGCACTTGCATAGATCCATGATTAGTTTTGTGAAATTACATAATTTCATGACCATCGGCATGATGACACATCATCATAATTGCATCTGACAATCATGATGGTCAATGACCATCGTGGTGATTGGCTTACACCATCGCGACAGTGACTCACCATCACGCGATGGTGCTTGACAATCATGATCCTGACTGTACATTGTTGCTTGAGCGTTGCGATTGTGCTTAACCATGGTGGCCTTGACCGTCGTTATTTGACCATCGTGAGATGACCATCACGATTATTAGTGATCATTGTAGCTTGACCGTCATGACTTGATCATCGCGATCCTGACTAACCATCGTGATTTGATAGACGTGATTATGTCTGATCATCATAATGCCTGATCATTGTGACCTCTGACCATCGAGGGTGTCACATCATCATGACGGTGACACACCATCGCGATTGTGGATGACCATCATGACTGTCAGACAAAATGCCAAATTAGCGTTTTGAACATATTTTCAATTTTTTGGGATATTTTGTGGACATTAATTGTGGACCCTTGTGTGTGTGGCATAGGCCAAAGGGAGAAGCAGACAAGTACCTCGAGTTCTCAGGCAAAGTCAAAATAGCTGCTTTTTAAGTCAGGGAGGACTTTGTAAGTGGAATTTCCATTTCTTTATTTCTTGACAATTTCTTTGAGAAAAAATACATTGTAATAAACAAAGTGTCTTAGGACTCCTAGAGTAGCCAAGATTCACCCTAACTCATTGAGTGATAAGTGGTGAATGAGAGAAGAAGCAAGTGGGTGTAGGGATCAAGCCCAAAGGAATTTTGTGATTTGAATACACAACACTCAAATGAATTAAAGTCCAAACATATTAAATTGATTCCTTGCGATAAAGTTGAATAGGACAAGAGCCTCTAAAGAAAACAAAGAACCAAGTGATTGACCTAATCAAAGGGGTGAGCATGATAACGTGAGATTAGGATTAATGAACCTTAGATTTGGAAAATACTTAAGAACAAGTGATAAACGAAGTGTTCGCTCTTCTGAGGCTAGCGTGAGGAGTACAACACAATCGTGGGCTCAACAGCTAGGCAGTTATCCATACGAGGTTAGTTCAGACAGAAGTGACTCGGATATGTCTTTCAACACGGGTAAACTAGGAGTGTCGTTTAATGTTGCCCACCTAGAGAAGATGGAGGAACCATACAAGACTCAATTGGAGTATATCCGTACAAATAGATGGGGTGCCTAGATATATGAGGATGGCCTTCATAGGTCAGTAATTCAACTACATAACCCCGACCAACCTATTGGTTTGGAACATCCAGCCGTGAAGTTTGAAAACAAGGCTTACATAGACAAAGAAGGGACCATGTACATTGTTGCAATTAGGGCCGACTCAATGAATGAACTAGGTGAGATGGTAGAAACTACGGACATAGAGGTAGAAGGACACGGTAAGCAGATTGAGGAACCTAGAACACCAAGAGGAAAATCCATATTAACGAAGGTGATAACTCCTAAGTGGATGCCCCAAGACAATAAGAGTATAGAACTATTATGGAATAAGGAAACCGATGAAGCTTTTTGGAGATATAGGCCAGAGCATCCTATTAAAGATTTAGATGTTACATAGAGAGATGCCCCCCATTGGAAGTACCCACTCAAGCCAAATTGATAGGTTTGTTCATAGACGGCCTACTGAGTGCTAACCTGAGGTCATATGTCTTCTTGAAGGAGCCAAGAACCTTGGATCAATGTTTATGTATCTGTGTAGACATAGAAGATAACTTAGGAGATGAGCTAGAACTTCCTAAGGTTCACAAAGATTCGGATAAGACTACAGAGACTTCATCCAGACATTCCAATTCAATAGAGGACTTAGCAGAACAAGTGGCCAAATGATTGGGAGTCTCTAGCAAACCAGACATCAAATTATCCCCCCCTCAAAGGTGTTATACTTGTGGAGGTGACCATATGGCGAACATGTGTCCACATGCAATGCAACCCATAGGAAAGTCCAATGGAATATACTATACCATAGAGCGTAGATACACTAACCACACTGCTCAGGATTGTCCATATAATAAACAAGTGGTTAGGCAGAGTTACCCTCAACAATATCAGCTAGGTAGATACCAAGGGTATTACCAGCCACGTCAATATTATCGTGCCCCCCTCAATATCAAGCGCCATATCAAGCATAGCCTAGACCTCAACTTCTCTTAGGACAAAAACCTCCACCCCCTGCTAATGTAGTTTCTATAAAGTACGCCACACCAGAGGAGAATTCAAACATGGCATTAGTACCCACGATCCCTTTGATAACAAATAATGAACCTAAAGCAAATAGATTTGACTCCTCCCACGTGGATAGCCCACCAACCTACTATACGGAGTCACCAAAAAACTTAGACCCTTACTACGAGAATCTCATGTATGAGCAGAACTGGGAACTGGATTAGGCTTAGGTTATGCAGGGTGTTGAAAAATGTCCTATTACAACTGCAAACACAGTTGTTGAAGGTGATGAAGATGGCATTGAAGATGATGATATTCTTCATGTTCTTTTTTGTGTTGTGGTTCCTACTACACCTACTATAGAGCAAATTTGTTGGGATGGCAAAGATGCTTAGGCACATGCATTGATAGCCTTGTTTGTCAAATGTGCCATCATTCCTCACATTTTCTCTTGCAGAACAGATAAAGATGCTTGGGATAGACTTACCAGTTTATACCAGGCAAGGAGTGAGGCTTTTGTTGCTTACCTCCAAAAACAGTTGGAGAGTGATCATATGAATGAAGGAGATTCCATGGACAGTTTTTGGACAAAGATCAAAGATTTGAAGGAACAGTTATTTTATGCTAATGAAGTCTTGCTTGAGAGTTCACTTGTGCAGACTATTCTCAATCCCGATTCATACCAGATTTTTGCCTCTACTGATGATGAAAGTCAATCTAAATGCCTTGATGTTTGAGGAGTTAGTGTCTATCTGTTGCATGAAGATCAGTCTAGGCAAAACAGGTCCATTATGAGTGTTGCAGATCAAGCTTCCCTGGCTAGTCAGAAGGCCAAAGGTAAATGGAGCTCTTCTACTAGTAAGCAGACATCTACTAATTCTGCACAATCAAAGAAGGACAATAGAGATGAGAAGAAAGCAGAAAGTAGAAATTGTTTTGCAAGTACTCTAAAGCAAATGTTCATGTCATAAAGAGTTGTCCAAAACTGGCTACAAAAGTGAAAAAGAAGAAAGAGGTTGCAATGGTTGTTGCAGAGGCTTGTACACCAAAAATAGAGTCTGCTAATCTTGTGCAGAATGAAGAATGGGCATTTACTATTCTTTGCAGTTTTGACCCATCTTCTCATGAGCAGTGTATGTCTGTAGTAGACTCAGATGTTTGGTACTTTGATAGTGGGGTAACCAAACATATTACCTCGCAGTGCAGTTTCTTCACTTCACTTGAGTCTACCCCACAAGGACTACAGTCACATGCACCAACAACTCCTCTTATCTTGTTCCTTTAGCCAAGATTTGCTTGGTTGTGAAGTTTGTTGATGACAGATGTATAGTTCATGATCAGTTGAATGGAGATGTCATTATTGCTTCGAGAATTTTATGTCGTGGGTTGTATAAGCTCATAGACTATGAAAGATTTGTGAATGATTCAACATGTGCAGTACATGATTCTCACACTATGTAAGGTGCGAAGTTTTGGCATCCATGCTTTGGTCATGTGAAATTTGCCAGTTTGTTATACCCGCAAAAAACTAAAATGGTGTCCTCTCTGCCCAAAATTGAGGCACCCAATAAACATGTTTGTGAAGGTTGTATTTTGGGCAAAATGCAGTGTTCATCATTCCCAAAAGATGGTTCAGTTCGAGCTATTCAGAAATTGCAACTTGTTCACAGTGATGCTTGTGGTCCTATGCAGACACCTTCTTTTCGGAACTATCTTTACTTTGTGAATTTCATCAATGATTTTTCCAGGCATGCATAGGTATATCAATTGAAAACAAATTCCAAAGTGTTTATGTGCTTCAAACAGTTTCTGCTTTTGGCTAAAAATTTGTCAACATGTAAAATAGGCACCCTCGGTTTTGGTCAAGGGGGGAATATATGTCTTTTGACTTTAATCCATTTTTGGCTAAACTTGCGATAAAACATCAGTGTACAGTGTCATATACACCTCAATAGAATGGAGTTGATGAATTGAAGAATAGGTCACTCATGGAGATGGCGAGGTGTATAGTCAAGAGTCAGGCTTTACCACATACTTTCTAGCTTGAGGTTGTCATGTGTGCAGCATATGTACTTAATAGGTGTCCCACTAAAACATTGCAATCTATCGCTCCATGGTTGCAAGCCATCTGTTGCTCACCTACGTGTTTTTGCTTGTCAGAAATATGCATTAGCTTGTATATATGCCTATTGCCTAAATGGGTTACTTATTTTTGTACATTCTAGTGGTAATACTTTCAGTATTGTGTGTTGTGATCCAAGCTTATTTGTCTTCTTCCTTGTGTTGTTTGCATGCTTCCGCATATCTCAAACTCCAACAACATGCCTTATGAGGCAAGAAAACAAACTTTAAATCTAACTTACAATGTATTTAACAATATATGGATAGATATAATAAGACTTTAGACATACATGGGTCAGTTCTATGATATAAAAGAACACGAATGTTCTGGCCTTTAGAAATTTTATTAAAACTTGATGAAGCTTAAATTAAAAAACATCAAAAGATGGAGAGAATATAGCCTTGGGAAACTGGATACTCCATCTCTCAAATTACAATTAGAAATGGAGTTATAGTGGGTTTGGTGTGCTCAAGTTCCATCTGAGAATCATAAAACACTTAAGTGGTTATTCTTACAAACAGACATTCCAAATTTTATTCAAAGGCATCACTCAAGGGAATTGTTGAGTGTGAACCACTACAGAAGCTTTAAAATTGAGTGGCATTTGAATGGAGATGTAAAGACTCTAAAATGCATGTTTGGTATAAGCAGGGGTGCAAATCGCAAGTACCCTTGTTTGTAATGCATGCAAATTCCAGGTACAAGAGGATGGATTGCTAGATAGGAGGCTAAGGAAGCTCCTTCCAGAAAAAATGTTAATCTAAATAATTACTCCTCTTCTACCATTATTAGTGATCCCATACTTCCAATAGAATTTATTAATGTACACATATGTGTTGGAGTTTATTGATCTCCAAAGTATAGCAAGAAGTAGGTGAAACCCAACAGGACCTAGTTGACTTTTTCACAAACTTGTATGCACAAACTAGTTTTCTTGCAGAGAAAACTGCTCTTTACTCACTTGGAATTTTCAAAAAACGTTTCAGATACATTAACTAGACTCTAAGAGCTTTCCAATGAGCCAAAGAACACTCAATTTGGATAAGTACACAAGGAGATATGACCTCTGCAAGTTGAAGGTTTAATGGAGACCTTCAGCAGGGATAAAAAACAGAGAACACACACTAATTGCAGAGAGTACTGCTCTCAGCTCACAACTCCCATGATTATGAAAATTTACAGGAAAAAAGTAGACAATAAGAGCTTTCAAATGAGCTATCAAACATGTAATTTGGATATATAATGAGGGAGATACAAGCTCTGCAATCTCTGCATAAAAAACTATAGCAGCATAGAGATACACATATGCCTCTCTTGGACTTCCCACAAGATCACGACTTCTCTCCGCTTTTTATAGCATGGGGAACTAATCTAAAACCTTCCTAATACATCTAAATTCGTGTTAGACACTTGGATGGAGGTATTACATGACTCAAGTGCTCAAATAAGCAAAGTATTGATGAACTTTGAGAACTAGCCACATCGACCTTCCACTAGGACACCACTGCAGCTCCCTTGTGACTCACTAAATTGACTCACCATGTTCTAGAACTCACATGGTACTTTTGCTATCTTTTATGAATAATATGAGCCTTCTTGAAGTATTTGAAGACTTCCCAAAGGTATTTACATAATTTGAAACTTGTCCCTACATAAAACAAATGTTCGCAACATTCTCCCCCTCAAGTTTCAAAGGGTATTTCCTTCATGCCAATAATATAGTTGAATTTTTGAAGCTTTGGTCCATCCAAGGATTTGGTGAAGATATCTGCAACTTGATCCTTTGTTCCCACAAAAGAAACTTGTACTTCATTGTTTATGGCCTTCTCTCGAACATAATGATAGTGAACCTCTATATGCTTTGTTCTAGCATGAAAAATAGGATTTGAGGTCATATGAATGCTACTCAAGTTATCCCCATATATCAGTGGTACATCAACTTGCACATTCAAGTCATGAAACAACTTTTTAAACCACATAACCTTAGTAGTAGCCAATGCTAAACCTCTATACTCAGCCTCTGTAGAAGATAAAGCAACTGTAGGCTGTTTCTTTGAACTCCATGTTAATGTCTTGTTTCCTGCTATTACCACATATCCACTTGTGGATCTTCTATCATCTTTGCTTCCAGCCCAATCTGCATCACTAAAGACTTTAAGAGTTAGATCAGCATCATGACTATAAAATAATCCTTCGTTCATGGTACCTTTGAAATACCTAAGCACTCTTTTCGCTGCATGCATATGAGGTACTCTAGGTTCATGCATAAACTGTGACAATACTCCCACTGCATAGCATATATCAGGTCTAGTTTTTGTTGCATAAATCAAAGATCCTACCATGGATCTATACACATTCATATCATGCAACTCATCACCTTCCTTTGCACTCAACTTTACATTACATTCCATTGGAGTAGAAACAAATTTACATTCCTGCATACCAAACCTTTTCAACATATCACATATATACTTTCTCTGTATCAACCACATACCTTCATCGCCATACATAATTTCAATCCCAAGAAAGTATCTAAGCAAACCAAGATCTGAAATTTTAAACCAAGACCTTTTATCTCTTCAATTGCTTTTGCATCATTCCCTGTAATCAACAAGTCAACACATAAATGCATACATAGACACACATGTCATCTACATGTTTTACATAAAGTGAAGGATCAGCATGACTCGCTGTGTATCCTTGCAGCATAAGATACTTTACCAACCTTGCATTCCACGCCCTTGGTGCCTGCTTCAGACCATACAATGCCTTCTTTAACCTGCATACATGATCAGGACATTTTGCATCCACATAACCATCTGGTTGTGACATATACACTTCTTCATTTAACTCACCATTAAGAAAGGCATTCTTTATATCGAGTTCATAAATATTCCACCTTTTACTTGCAGCTAAAGCCAACAAAGTTCTCACCGTTGCCATGTTTGCTACTGGACTAAATGTTTCCTCATAGTCCAATCCTTGAGTTTGATTATATCCTTTTGCTACAAGTCTAGCCTTATATCTTGACACACTACCATCACTATTTCTTTTAATCTTAAAAACCCACTTGCAACCAATTACCTTTTGTTTTGGTGTCTTTGGAACTAAATTCCAAGTCTTATTATCCTGTAGTGCGTCCATTTCTTCGCTCATTGCTTTCTCCCACTTTTCATCTCCTTTTGCCTCACCATAACATGTGGGTTCATTTTCCTGCTCAACTTTTGTCATAAAAGCATAATGAGTATTCATGAAAGATTCATACGTATACCTTTGAGGTTGCTTACTCACTCTTGAAGTTCTTCTTACCTCCAACGTAGATGCTCTTCCTTTCTTATTAGGAACCTTTGATGATTCTCCATACTCACATACATCACTAATTTCCTCTCCTTCATCATTAACTTCAACAAGTTTGAGTTTACCTTTACTTTTAACACTTGGAGGTGACTCTTGCCTTAATCTTCCATTGAAAGGTAGCTCTCTTTCTTCATCCAAACCACTTTTCTCATCACTTGAACTTCTTGTGGGCTGAGGTAAGCACTCATCTCCTTCACCTGTATCTTCTTCATCTCCATTTATGACCTGCAAACTTTTATTATCTACATACCATGAAAGTGATTCATCAAAATTTACATCTCTTGAAACAACCACCTTATTGGTATGAGGATTATAACATCTATATCCTCTTTGAGTATCTGCATAACCAATAAATATACACTTTTTTGATTTCACATCAAGTTTTGATCTCACTTCACTAGGTACATGTACATAACATACACAACCAAATACTTTCAAATGACTTACACTTGGTTTCCTTCCATGCCATACCTCATATGGTGTCAAATGATGAACTCCAGCAGTAGGTACTCTATTCATAATGTACACACTTGTGCTAATAGCTTCAACCCAAAAAGAATTAGGCAAACACATATCATTTAGCATGCTTCTAGATGCTTCTGCTATGATTCTGTTTCTTCTTTCTGCGACTCCATTTTGTTGTGGAGTATACCTGCATGTAACTTCTCTTTTGATACCTTCATCATACAAAAAATCAGTAAAAGCTTGAGAGAAATACTCTCCCCCTCCATCGGATCTTAGCTTCTTAACATATCTTCCTGTTTGCTTCTCGACAAATGATTTAAAATTTTTGAAATAATCAAAGACTTCACTCTTATGTTTAATGAAATACACAAATGTCATTCTACTATGATCATCAATGAATGATACATAGTTCTTATTACCAGCCAAGGATGCCTCTTTAGTAGGACCCCATACGTCCGTGTGTATAAGTTCTAGCAATCCACTACTTACATAGCTTGAATGCTTGAAAGGTTGTCTACTCTGCTTACCCATTTGACATGCTTCACAAAGATGCACCATATGTTGCTTAGTAAGATCAGGTAATCCTTCAACAATCCTCTTCTTTGATAGCTCCTTTAACCTGTGTACATTCATGTGTCCAATCCTTTTGTGCCATAGATCAAGCTCTTCTATTCGATGCATACCATAAGAGAAATAGTTTGTATTATTTGAGTTTACCTTGAATGTAAACAATCTACCTTGTTTTTTACCTCTAGCAATTAACCTCCTTTGCTTTGGATCCTCAATGAAGCAACCTGCATGATTAAATCTTATTTGCAAACCTTTTTCTACCATTTGACCAACGGACATCAAATTCTTAGTAATCGTTGGCACATAAAGTACATCCTTCAAGCAATTTCTCTTGCTCTTATCCTGCATAATAACATCTCCAACCTGCATAATCTTATGTGTTGTATCATCTCCTGTTTCAACATGACCTTTACATGAAGGATTATGCATATTAGAAAACCATGAAGCATCATGTGACATATGGTTAGAGCAACCACTATCTATTGCAATTCATCTAAGTTTCTACATTCATCATAAGAAGAGAATCATAATCATCACTTTTACCTTCAACTGCATAATTTCCTTGTTGTTTACTTCTTCTTGAATAGCCTCCTCTTCGATTACCACCTTGATTATTTTCATTTTGATAACAATCTTTGGCATAGTGTCCATACCTTCCACATATATAGCAATTGTTGTTATCTTCACTCCTTTGTCTTTGATTGTAGTTGTAGTTGCCTCTCGTACATCTAGCGCTTGATCTTCCTCTTCCTCTTGCGTTGAAGAAGCCACTTGAAGTCCCTTGATCATCGCTCCTTCTTCCTCGACCTCTATTTGAACCTCTTCTACCTCTGTTTCCACCTCTTGATGATCCTACATAAAGAGCTTGTCCTTGAGATCCTTTTTTATTTGAAGTAGAGCCATTTAGATTCATCTCCTCCGTGACCATGAGAGCAACAAGCTGATCAAAGTCTGGTAATTCTCCTCTAACATAAACTGAAGTAATGAATGGTTTCCATCTCTCATCATCCTTGAGGCCGTTGAGAGTATGTGCAACCAAGTCGTCGTCCTCCACATGAGCTTGACTTGATCCTAGTTGATCTGCAATCTCTTTAACCTTCAACAAGTAATCATTGACGGATGTCCTTGTATCTTTCTTTATGTTATTCAGCTCATTTTTTAGTTGAATCTTCCTTGCTCTTGTACCTGTAGCATACAACCTTTCCAATGCAAGCCAAACATCTCTACTTGTGTCTAGATCTTGTATGTGTCCTACCATTGAATCTTGAATATTTTGTGATAAAATGAATATAACCCTTTTGTCTCTTTCATTCCAAAGTCTAAACTCCCGCAATTGTTGCTGATTTGGATCCTCTGGTAATATAGGTTTGATATCCGTTCCATCAATTAAACCATACAAACCTCTACCTTGCAAGTATGTTGTGATTCTAAATTGCCATGCTTGATAGTTGTTCTTATCAAGCTTCTCTATTTGTGCATGTTGATCACCCATTGTGTAGATACTAAACTTCCTCCTTTAACCCTCCTTTTGGTTATATGTGATAAGAAGAAGTATGAGAGTTACCTTTGTAATAAAGTTTATGCATCTTTCTTTGCTTGGACGTTGCTTGAGATGCTTCCTTGCTATCTCCTTCTACCTTTGTGTAGTGTCGATGATGAACCGCTGCTTCAATAGCTTCAAATTCTTCATCAAGGTATTATAACCTTCTCCAAGCTTCAATTCCAAGCTTTGATACCAATGTTGGAGTTTATTGATCTCCTAAGTATAGCAAGAAGTAGGTGAAACCCAACAGGACCTAGTTGACTTTTTCACAAACTTGTATGCACAGACCAGTTTTCTTGCAGAGAAAATTGCTCTTTCTTCACTTGGAATTTTCAAAACCTGTTTCACACACATAAATTAGACTCTAAGAGCTTTCCAATGAGCCAAAGAACACTCAATTTGGATAAGTACGCAAGGAGATATGACCTCTGCAAGTTGGAGGTTTAATGGAGACCTTCGATAGGGATAAAAAACAAAGAACACACACTAATTGCAGAGAGTACTGCTCTCAGCTCACAACTCCAATGATTATGAAAATTTACAAGAATAAAAGTAGACAGTAAGAGCTTTCAAATGAGCTATCAAACATGTAATTTGGATATATAATGAGGTAGATACAAGCTCTGCAATCTCTGCATAAAAAACTACAGCAGCATAGAGATACACATATGCCTCTCTTGGACTTCCCACAAGATCACGACTTCTCTCTGCTTTTTATAGCATGGAGAACTAATCTAAAACCTTCCTAATACATCTAAATTCGTGGTAGACACTTGGATGGAGGTTTTGCATGACTCAAGTGCTCAAATTAGCAAAGTATTGATGAATCTAGAACTCACGTGGTATTTTTGCTATCTTTTATGAATAATATGAGCCTTCTTGAAGTATTTGAAGACTTCCCAAAGGTATTTACATAATTTGAAACTTGTACCCTACATAAAACAAATGTTCGCAACAATATGTACACTGCATGTAGAGTTAAGGATCATTGACAAGTCGGAACATCTTCATTTGGATTATGCATATTCCATCAAGCCTACAACTCTTGCAGATGAATACATAAAAAATATGAATCTCTGCTTTCAGAAATTGGATTTCATGGTGGTGATGTTCATCTAAGAAAAGATCTAAAGCTTTCACAAAATATAGGTGATGTATTATAGGATGTGTCAATGGGAGGTGCAAAAGCAAGAAGATTCTTCAACAACACCAATGGAAAACAACTAAGTGCAATGTGGAATTATTAGAAACAATTTTGCGAGTTTATGAAAAATGTAAAAAGCAATCAAGAACTAGCAAAAAAAAGAATGGAGGTTTGGGTCAGACTAGATAAACTTTTGAATATCATGAGGCAAGAAGTAACATCTGATACCTATGTGATTGGATTCAGAAGGGCAATTACAGAGCTTATAGAAACCATCACAAATGCATGGAGTGTTAAAGACATAACTTACTACTTGGAGAGTTTCAAGAAAATTTACTCCACCAATATACTTGATGTGTTTTGAAATAAACATATCATGATATTTACCTTTATGTTTTTAGATCATATTCTTCTTCTGCATGGTCCATTCTTTGCAAAAAAGGAAACACTTCCCACATGGAGCACCCAAGGCATGGAAAAATATCATTATCAAGCAAGAAAAAGCTTCTTCAGATGCACAAGAAAAGGAGGGGGAATCACAAAAAATAATGCTTTCAAAGAGCATTTTGATTGGTTCTTTAGAAGACAATTATAAAGGAGCACATGCCAGATATCATCACCAAATAATCTATACAGATCATGTCAATAAGGACTATCACCACATGTCATTTCTTTTAGGACATATGGAGAAAAAAGAATGAGATTTCATTCTAGTTTTAAGCTATAGTACTTTGAATATCTTTTACAATTCTTCTGGCCAAAAAATACATATGGATGTATATACAGTTTCTAAACTCATGAAACTTTTGAAATGAAATATTTATTCTTCTTAGTCTTTTGAATGAGCTTGACTCTAGCAAATCTCCTCTATATCTAAGGAACTCCTTTCTCCTATAGCCAGCAATACTTTTTACATATGAGACCTCTATAGCCATTGCATAGTTTGAATAAAAAATGAAATATCCAACTCTAGAAGCATTGAGCCTTGGAGCATAGCGAAAAATCCTGAATGCTATTCCATCAAGTGCCATCATATATTGATAATGAAATAGAGAAATTGACAAGATGACCAACTCAATGAATAGGCTCATCAGAAAGTCTCAGATGGGCCTAACTGTTGATATATTTAGGTAGTGATGTGTGTGAACACTCTAGGACCGCCGGGGCACTTTTTTCCCTCTTTAGGAGGTTTCTTTCCCTCGGCTCGTATATACACCTATTGCCCTAATGGGATACTTATCTTTGTACATTCTCTAGTAATACATTCAGTATTGTGTGTTGTGTTCCAAGCTTCTTCTTCTTCCTTGTGCTATTCGAGTGCTTCCACAGACGTCTAACTCCAACAATTGGTATCAGAGCATGTCGTCGCTTCATCTAGGGTGCCGTCGACACTCCTCCGTTTGCAGTCTCTAGGGCGCTTCATCTAGGGCACCGTCGACACTCCTCGTTTCGGCCTCAGAACGCACTATCACAGCGCTTATGTAGGCTATTTCGTCTTTTTGTGCCAAAGGTATATACCAGTTTCTGTTTGCCAGTTTAAGCGTCTCAAAGTCTGCTATAGGTCTAGCAGAACTCGTCTGGGCAGTTCTGTTCAAATTTTTGAGATACAGTCAATTTTTTGCATCAAGGTATTTTAGTCACCGGCCATGGCTAAAAGCAGTGATGTATTCCGCATGTTGGTTGTTGAGGATAAGTTGGATTGGTACCAACTACCCATTATGGGCTTATATGATGTGACATGTATTGGTTGCAAAAGGATTGTGGAACATTGTGCAGGGTGTTGAAAGACATCCTGTTACACCTCTGACTACAGGTACTGCAAATACAGGTGCTGGAGCTGATGAAGATGGTGTCGAAGATGATATTCTGCAGATTCCTGTTCGTGTTGTTGTTTCTATTGCACCTACTGCAGAGCAGATTCGTTGGGATCGCAGAGATGCCCAGGCACATGCATTGATAGCTTTGTCTGTCAAACGTGCCATTAATCCTCACATTCGCTCTTGTAGAACAGTTAAGGATGCTTGGGATACACTTACCACATTGTACCAAGCTAGGAATGAGGCTCGTGTTGCTTACCTCCGAAAACAGTTGGAGAGTGAACATATGAATGAAGGTGATTCTATGAAGAGTTTCCTAATGAAGATCAAAGATTTGAAGGAACAGTTGATTTCTGTTGATGAGGTTATACCAGATAGCTCACTTGTGCAGACTGTTCTGAATGATTTTCATGATTCATATCAGAGTTTTGCTTCTACTCTTCGGTTGATGATGAAAGGCAATCCGAATGCCTTATCATTTGAGGAGTTAGTTTCTGTTCTATTGCAGGAAGATTAGTCTAGGCAGAACAGGTCCATTATGCGTGTTGCAGATCAAGCTTTCCTAGCTAGTCAGAAGGGCAAAGGAAAATGGAGCTCTTCTACTGGTAAGCAAAAATCTACAAATGCTGCACATTCGAAGAACTAGGATAAAGATGAGAAGAAATCAGAAAAGCAGAAATTGTTTTGCAAGTACTGTAGAGGGAATGATTATATCATAAAGAACTGTCCAAAACTGGCTGCAAAAGAGGCAAAGAAAAAGGAGCCTAGAATGGTTGTTGCAGAAGCCTCTACACCAAAAACAGAGTCTGCTAATCTTGTGGAGGAAGAAGAATGGGTGTTTACTACTGTTTGCACTTTTGACCCATCTTCTCATGAGCAGTGCATGTCTGCACTGGACTCAGATGTTTGGTACTTTGACAGTGGGGCGACCAAACATATTACCTCGCAGCGCAGTTTCTTCTCTTCACTCGAGCCTGCCCCTACAGGGAATACTGTTACATGCCACATAGTTTCTGGCTTGAGGCTATCATGTGTGCAGCATATGTACTGAACAAGTGTCCCACTAAAGCACTGCAGTCTATCACTCCATATGAGGCTTGGCATGACCGCAAGCCATCTGTTGCTCATCTGCGTGTTTTTGGTTGTTTGGCATATGCACTAGTGCCTGAACAACATCGCAGAAAATTGGATGATAAGGCAGTAAAATGTATTTTTGTTGGGTACAGTTCTGAAAGTAAAGGCTATCGTCTGTATAATCCACAGACTAAACGCATTCTGGTTAGCCGTGATGTTGTATTTGTGGAAGATGCTATTCAGCCATTGCTTTCATGTACTAAGGAGACATCTGTTAGCTCCAAAGACATGTATGATACTTTGATGCCTCTTTCTACAGGTGGACAGTCTAGTGCTGGTCCTAATGAGGAAGCTTCTCAGCCTTTGCAAGTTTCATGTGATGATGCAGATCATTCCAATTCTGATGCAGATTTACATGATGCACTAGTTGATGAGAGAGCTGATATTGAGTAGGCAAAACTATGCCAAAATGGCTGGTGCAGACTTTGCATGACAGCAAATTAGATGCACCTCTGTCATATCGTACTCGTTCAGGCTCTCATAGTGCCTCTTTTGCATCAGATTGCTATGCTATGGCTGCGTCTAGTCTCTGTGATGAGAATGAGCCTGTTTCTTTTCATGAAGCACAGAATTCAAAAAATTGGATAGCTGCTATGCAATCTGAATATGATGTTATAATGAAGAATGGTACATGGTCTTTATGTGACTTGCCTCCTGGCAAGAAGGCCATTGGCACTAAGTGGGTATACAAGCTGAAGCATAAACCTGATGGTACAGTTGACAGGTATAAGGCTAGGCTTCTTGCAAAGGGTTATGTGCAGGAAAGAGGCATTGATTTTGATGAGACCTTTGCACCTACATGCCGTATGACTACTGTTCGGAGCATTTGTGCACTTGCAGCCCATCATGGTTGGAATGTACATCAGTTGGACATTAAAACAGCATTTCTGAATGGTGACTTGCATGAAGAAGTGTATGTTTCTCAGCCCCATGGCTTTGTGTAGAAAGGGCATGAATGTGGAGGTTAAAGAATGCATTATATGGTTTAAAGCAAGCACCACGTGCTTGGTATGAGAAGATACATGCCTATCTGGTTGCACATGGTTTTGAGAACAGTCCAACAGAAAGCACCTTATATATTAAGCGTGCTAATGATGTGCTTCTGATCATTGTTTTCTATGTTGACGACATGCTGCTCACTGGTCCTATTGAGAAGCATATTGCTGATTTCAAGGCTGATTTGCATGCCTCATTTGAGATGTCTGATTTGGGGCATTTGCATCACTATTTGGGCATTCAGTTTATGCAAGTTGATGGTGGAATGGCTTTGTGTCAAACAAAATATATTGACACATTATTGCAGCATTTTGGCCTTGAAGACTGTAAGCCTATTGCCACTCCTATGGAGACAGGTTTATGATTTTGTCTTCATGATGCTGGAGATTCATTTGATGTTGTTCTCTATCAGCAGGCTATTGGATGCTTGATTTACTTATGCATTACTCGGCCAGATATTCAGTTTGTTGTCTCACAGATGAGCAGATTTATGCATTGCCCAGGAGTCAAGCATTGGCAGGCGGTTAAGCACATCTTTTGCTACTTGAGTTGTAATCGGCTACTTGGGTTGTTTTATCCCAAGGGGGAATCACTACCGCCAGATTTGCATGCTTTTTCTGACTCAGATTGGGCTGCTTGCTATGACACTCGTGTGTCCACCAGTGGTTTTTGCTTCATGCTTGGTAGCTCATGTATATCTTGGTTGAGCAAGAAGCAGCCTACTGTGGCCACTTCCAGTTGTGAGGCTGATTATAGGGCATCTTTCATAGCGACTGTTGAGTGTGTGTGGCTCAGACACCTTATGGCTGATTTGGGTGTTGGCCAATCTTCTGCCACCACCATCTTCACTGACAATCAAAGCGCATTGCCAGTTGCGAGGAACCCTGTGTTCCATGCTCGCACTAAGCACATTGAGGTGCATTATCACTATGTGAGGGAGAGGTTCTCTGCTGGGGAGATCAGCTTGCCATATGTGCCCACGTAGGAGAACATTGCAGACCTTTTCACGAAGGCTCTACCCAGGGAGAAGTTTGAAGCTTTCCGCAAAGCTTTGGGCTTACTTCCTTTTGTGGAGTGACTTCCACATAGCTTAGCACTTCCTTATACATGAGTGCCAGCTACTTGTTCACCGCATCACTCCCAAGGGGGATTTGTTGATATATTTATGTAGTGATGTGTGTGAACACTCTAGGACCATCGGGGCACTTTTTTCCCTCTTTAGGAGGTTTTTTTCCCTCGGCTTGTATATACGCCTATTGCCCTAATGGGCTACTTATCTTTGTACATTCTCTAGTAATACATTCAATATTGTGTGTTGTGCTCCAAGCTTCTTCTTCTTCCTTGTGTTGTTCGCGTGCTTCCACAGACGTCTAACTCCAACACTAACCATTTGAACTGGTCATGTCTTCCAAATGATCACAAATAGGTGTTAGTTGGATTATATTACATAAGGGACAAGGTAAAAAATCCATAAAAAAGAAAAATTCTATTCACGACCAATTCAAGCAAATAGGCTCATTAGAAATTGTTCGATGGACCTAATCGCTTGGATCAATCCTATTTTTTATTTGGACGTACCTTGAACTCATTTTCCTCCTAGATAAGTTCTTTCTCGTCAATCCTTATTGTTTCATTATCCTCAGCTACGTCCACAAACAAATATCCTCATCCAAATGAGTAAATCCCCAAATCTTTTTGTCGCTGGTCAAAATCTTCATTTACAAGGGTTGACTTCTATGCGAGCACTCTTTCATAGCAGCATGAGAGAGCTTTTGGACAGGTCTTTGAATTCCTTATTTGACAAGGATAAGTCTAGGCTCAAAAATTCCTCTTTACTTTTGTGCTTCTTATTTATAAACCTCCTTGCAACTTCTTCTGATTCAGCTATAGAAGCAAGAAAATAGTCTTCTCTAATAATGAAGAGCTCTTGAATGCAATACAGAGGAACAAAATCCTTCCCAGAGATAAAGTAATATGGGATATTTGGTAGAAGGAGGGATTTCTCTAAGATTTTCTCATTTTTTTCTGGCTCTCTAATGGTAGTGTCTACTCTAAAAGTAGTGACATCAAAGTTTCTAACCTCTTCTTCTTCTGCTTGGAGGCTAATCTCTTCAACTATCTCTTTGACTTTTCTTTCTCAATATTTCTCAAAACTTGCTATTTTGGTCTTGATACCTGTTGGATATTTTGCTCAGTGCTCAGAGTATAGTAACAATTAGTAAAAATCCTTTTGAGGGTATCTAATTAGATTAGGTAGTTAATGATTACAAGTGGAATCACTTAAAATGATAAACCATACACTGAGCAATCACTTTAGCAAGTAGATGCTTACCCCTAACTTTTTAGGGACTAAGTAGAGAATGACCAGAGAGCACTTCAACATGGATGTCTCAACGTTCACTGAAGCAAATGCCTTGAAACATTTACAGCATGAAGTAGATTTGGAGCTGGTTCCAACAAGCTATAGAACATGAAAAATGGTGAAGAAATCACTGAGATATGATCATCCCAAGTACACTGTTCTGAGTAGACATAGGAGAGAAGTCAACAGGGATACTCAATGATGTATATGTATTATGGCACATGATTTTACAAGATCACTAGCTCTATAATGATGCCAGATGATAGTGAGATGAGTGAGCAATAATGTATGCTCCTCAACCTCTACAAATGATTAGAAAAATGAGCTCCTTGAGAAGGCTTATGACCACGAGTTTACAAGCCCATTTTATAATGACTTTCTTTAAATTTGAATTTGAAATTCAAATAGAGCTCCACCTAAAAGTGCTTCCTCTAAATGAGGAGAGGTTCTACCAAATGGAATTCGTAGCTCTTGTTTTCTCTAACTCCACAAAATTTAAGCTCTTGAAGGATTCTCTCATTGATTTAACTTTTACACATGGTAAATGCCTAGATATTACAAGCTATGGTTCATGTGAATAATCATATGCTTCTACATATAATCCTCCAAGTTAAGCCAAATGTGAAGGCTTGGATACTTGCACCAACATTATTCACTCTCCATTGAAGCATGTCCCGAAGAATAAGCAAAGGAGTGAAGGCTCCAAAAAGAAAAAAAATAAGCAATTATATGTTGTTTGTTGTAAATACAATTTTGTACACAAAATCACCTTTAGATCATTGAATGTATTAGTAAATGATGGCATTCTATCTTTATCTGGAAGATAGTCATTGTAACTCATGTTTCTACAAAGAAATATTAATGTTGGTAGTAGTTTTTCTAAAATATAAACTATGGTCTGCCTTTTATTCATGACATAAACTAAGATAATAAGTGGTTTATCATTAGTTTCTTCAATGTTATGCTATATCATGATTTGATGATATCGAATTGAAAACTTGGACTTGTGAAGGAAAATAGAGAAGATCAGAGGACATGGCCAATTCAAGGGATTAGGTAACTCAGAGAACTTGCATTGCCCCTAATTGCTTGAATTGTTCGTATCCTCCTATCTTCTCCATATTGTAATCCTGGATGCTCTTAAACTATGTTTATCACTCACACAAAAGGCACGACCGATTCAAGCAAGGAGAGCAGTCCAGGAACTTCAAATGGCCCTTATCGCTTGAATCAGTCGTGCCTTTTCATACATTACTCATTAACATGGAAAAAAAAGATGACCAAATCAAGCGATAAGGGCCTTTGGAGAACCTTCATTGCCTCTTATCGCTTGAATTGGTCTTGTCCTCCAAGCTTCCCCCCTTTGTAATATTCCTACCTTATTGCTCTATATAACTTAGCAGTAACATGGAGAAGTTCTTATCCTTATCTTGACCAATAGAATTTGTTTGGACAAGTAACATGGAGAGCTTCTTATCTTTATCTTGAGCAATAGAAACCTTTCACAACAATTGCATGTTTGAGACAATGATAAAAGTCTTTGCTTAATGGAGATTTTCTTTAACCTACAAAAGTCTTTGCACAATAGAAACCTTAAAAGACTAATGATATAAACCAAAACAGTGCCAATATCAATATGATGAATTTACATAAAAAAGAGATGTAACCTTGCACAGCAATTGCATGTTTGAGACAATGATAAAAGTTTTTGCTCAGTGGAGATATTCTTTAACCTATAAAGGTCTTTGCACAATAGAAACCTTAAAAGAGTGATGATATAAACGAAAGCAATGCCAATATGAATATGATGATTTTACATAAACAAGAGATGTATTTAGTAGAAGAAAAAGGGCAAGACCAGTTACATTCTTAAGGGTTGGAACTTGGTCACCTTGGGCGGTAGACAAGTAATGCAAGATATTGTTTTCTCTTATGTAATGTCTACCATTGCACCATCAATTGAGAATACAAACCGTGGTGAAACCTCACCAAGGAACTCTACGAGCTCCCTTACATTTTTGAGTCTTCAATTTGTCATGAAAATTATTTTCCTACGTTGAAAATCTAGATGAATCAATAATTCTAGCTCAAATTCTGAACAACTTTCCTATGAATCCAAAGGTATCCAAAGTCCAAACGTTTTTTCCACCTTTTGTAATTATATCTTAAAACAAGTGATTGTTGAGATATCTGATATGAAATTGAAAGAGAATTTGGACTAACTTTACATAAAATGATGTCTCTTAGCTTTTGAGCTTCTTTGCTATCCATTAGGGGAAAAAATGAGCCCTACATGGGCCTTTTAGATTAAGGAGTGATTAGGGATGGACCAATGAGAGGAGGGTGGTGAACACAGTTTAGATTCTTAATCTAGTAGACTAGGGGTAGGCTTTCCTTAGTGTTTTCTAGTCAAAGTTTCTAAAACCACCACAAATTCGTGGGTTTTGTGAGAGGAGTGGTTTGGGATTTGAAAACTTTGAATCACGGCCATTGTTTTCTTTGAAGAATCCAACGAATGGTGTTTTGTTGCAGAAGTCAAGGCTCCATGAACTGTAGGCCATTGGATCATAAAAGAAGTGTGTGGCTCCATTTGAAAGGACATAAAAAAATGCACAATCGTCCTTTAACCGTAGGATCTTTCTACCCATCAAAGGGCTCATAAATAACACACATTTGGGACACCGCATTTCCTTCTACACCCTTGGATGGGGATGACATCGAAGGGCTACAAATGAATATCTCTCAATGAGGGCACCATTGAATGTAGACTGTTGGATCTCTTTTGCATCGAACGGTTGATGTTCAAAACAAAAGGAAGATCAGCTTAAAATGCGCTCACCCATTAGATTGGATGATCCATCCGATGGCCATGAGTGCACTGTATCTAACGGATATGCGCCTTTATCTGCACACCGTAGATCGTCGAACATGAAGGGCTCACATTGATTGTGGCATCCGCCTCTCTCTCTACTGTGCTACCCACAATTTTCATCTCTTTCTATTGTCCTACTTTGCAAACATCCACGCATTTGTTGATATATTTAGGCAGTGATGTGTGTGAACACACTAGGACCGCCGGGGTATTTTTTTCCCTCTTTAGGAGGTTTTTTTCCCTCGGCTTGTATATACGCCTATTGCCCTAATGGGCTACTTATCTTTGTACATTCTCTAGTAATACATTCAGTATTGTGTGTTGTGCTCCAAGCTTCTTCTTCTTCCTTGTGCTGTTCGCGTGCTTCCGCAGACGTCTAACTCCAACAATTGGTATTAGAGCAGGTCGTCACTTCATCTAGGGCGCCGTCGACACTCCTCCGTTTGCAGTCTCGGACTCGCATGAAATTTGGTGAGCATACTCAGGGTGTTTCAGAGATCAAAACTGCTTCGCTCTATGGTGCCGAAATTGCGATTTGAGCTCGTTTCGGCCTCCGAACGCACTATCGCATCGCTTGTGCAGGCTATTTCGTCTTTTTGTGCCAAAGGTATATACCAGTTTCTGTTTGCCAATTTAAGCATCTCAAAGTCTGCTACAGGTCTAGCAGAACTCGTCTTGGTAGTTCCGTTCAACTTTTTGAGATATAGTCAATTTTCTGCATCAAGGTATTTTAGTCACCGGGCATGGCTGAAAGCAGTGATGTATTCCGTATGTTGGCTGTTGAGGATAAGTTGGATGGTACCAACTACCCATTATGGGCTTATATGATGCGACATGTATTGGTTGCAAAAGGACTGTGGAACATTGTGCAGGGTGTTGAAAGACGTCCTGTTACACCTGCAACCACAGGTACTGCAAATACAGGTGCTGGAGGTGCTGGAGCTGATGAAGATGGTGTCGAAGATGATATTGTGCAGATTCCTGTTCGTGTTGTTGTTTCTGTTGCACCTACTGCAGAGCAGATTCGCTGGGATGGCAGAGATGCCGAGGCACATGCATTGATAGCTTTGTCTGTCAAACGTGCCATTATTCCTCACATTCGCTCTTGCAGAATAGCAAAGGATGCTTGGGATACACTTACCACATTGTACCAAGCTAGAAATGAGGCTCGTGTTGCTTACCTTCGAAAACAGTTGGAGAGTGAGCACATGAATGAAGGTGATTCTATGGACAGTTTCCTAACAAAGATCAAAGATTTGAAGGAACAGTTGATTTCTGCTGATGAGGTTATACCAGATAGCTCACTTGTGTAGACCGTTCTGAATGGTCTTCCTAACTCATATCAGAATTTTGCTTCTACTCTTCGGTTGATGATGAAAGGCAATCCAAATGCCTTATCATTTGAGGAGTTAGTCTCTGTTCTGTTGCAAGAAGATCAATCGAGGCAGAACATGTCCATTATGCGAGTTGCAGATCAAGCTTTCCTGGCTAGTCAGAAGGGCAAAGGAAAATGGGGCTCTTCTACTAATAAGCAGAAAATCTGCAAATGCTGCACAATCGAAGAACCAGGATAAAGATGAGAAGAAATCAGAAAAGCAGAAATTGTTTTGCAAGTATTGTAAAGGAAATGATCATATCATAAAGAACTGTCCAAAACTGGCTGCTAAAGACGCAAAGAAGAAAGAGGCTCGAATGGTTGTTTGCAGAGGCCTCTACACCAAAAACAGAGTCTGCAAATCTTGTGCAGGAAGAAGAATGGGCGTTTACTACTGTCTGCAGTTTTGACCCATCTTCTCATGATGAGTGCATGTCTGCAGTAGACTCAGATGTTTGGTATTTTGACAGTGGGGCAACCAAACATATTACCTTGCAGTGCAGTTTCTTCTCTTCACTCGAGCCTGCCCCTACAGGGAATACTGTTACATGTGCCAACAACTCCTCATATCCTGTTATGGGAGTTGGTAAGATCATTCTGACTACAGCTGATGGTAGTTCTTTCACTTTGTCAGATGCTTTATTTGTGCCAGGGATAAAAAAGAACCTGGCATCAGTTTTTGCATTAGCCAAGATTGGCTTGGTTGTGAAATTTGTTGATGAAAGGTGTACCGTTCGTGATCTGTCAAATGGCAATGTGATTATTGCTTCTGGCATTTTATGTCATGGGTTTTATAAGCTCATAGACTATGAAAGATCTGTAAATGATTTGGCATGTGCAGTAAATGATTCTCAAGCTAAGTCAGATGCAAAGCTTTGGCATGCACGCTTTGGTCATCTGAATTTTGCTAGTTTGCTACGCCTGCAGAAATCTGAAATGATTCCTCTTTGCCCAAACTTGAGGCACCTGGAAAACATGTTTGTGAAGGCTGTATTTTGGACAAAATGCAGCGTTCCTCCTTTCCAAAAGATGGTTCAGTTCAGGCTACGCAGAAATTGCAACTTGTACATAGTGATGTCTGTGGTCCTATGCAGACACCCTCTTTTGGAAATTACCTTTACTTCGTGACTTTCATTGATGATTTTTCTAGGCATGCATGGGTATATCCACTCAAAGTAAAGTCCGAAGTGTTCATGTGCTTCAAAGAGCTTTTGGTTTTGGCTGAAAATCTGTCAGCATGTAAAATGGGCACCCTCCGTTCTGATCGAGGGGGGGAATATATGTCTTCAGATTTTAATGCAGTTCTGGCTGAACGTGGGATAAAACACCAGTGTACTGTGCCGTATACACCTCAACAGAATGGATTTGCTGAACGAAAGAACAGGTCACTCATGGAGATGGCGAGGTTTATGGTCAAGAGTCAGGCTTTACCACATAGTTTCTGGCTTGAGGCTGTCATGTGTGAAGCATATGTACTGAACAAGTGTCCCACTAAAGCGCTGCAATCTATCACTCCATATGAGGCTTGGCATGACCGCAAGCCATCTGTTGCTCATCTGCGTGTTTTTGGTTGTTTGGCATATGCACTAGTGCCTGAACAACATCGCAGAAAATTGGATGATAAGGCAGTAAAATGTATTTTTGTTGGGTACAATTCTGAAAGTAAAGGATATCGTCTGTATAATCCACAGACTAAACGCATTCTGGTTAGCCGTGATGTTGTATTTGTGGAAGATGCTATTCAGCCATTGCTTTCATGTACTAAGGAGACATCTGTTAGCTCCAAAGACATGTATGATACTTTTATGCCTCTTTTTACAGGTGGGCAGTCTAGTGTTGGTCCTAATGAGGCAACTTCTCAGCCTTTGCAGGTTTCATATGATGATGCAGATCATTCCATTTCTGATGCAGATTTACATGATGCACTTGTTGATGAGAGAGCTGATATTGAGTAGGCAAAAACTATGCCAAAATGGCTAGTGCAGACTTTGCGTGACAAAAAATTAGATGCACCTTTGTCATATCGTACTCGTTCAGGCTCTCATAGTGCCTCCTTCGCATCAGATTGCTATGCTATGGCTGCGTCTAGTCTCTGTGATGAGAATGAGCCTGTTTCTTTTCATGAAGCACATAATTCAAAAAATTGGATGGCTGCTATGCAATCTCAATATGATGCTATAATGAAGAATGGTACATGGTCTTTATGTGACTTGCCTCCAGGCAAGAAGGCCATTGGCACTAAGTGGGTATACAAGCTAAAGCGTAAACCTGATGGTACAGTTGACACGTATAAGGCTAGGCTTGTTGCAAAGGGTTATGCACAGGAAAGAGGCATTGATTTTGATGAGACCTTTGCACCTACATGACGTATGACTACTGTTCGGAGCATTTGTGCACTTGCAGCCCATCATGGTTGGAATGTACATCAGTTGGACATTAAAACAGCATTTCTGAATGGTGACTTGCATGAAGAAGTGTATGTTTTTCAGCCCCGTGGCTTTGTGCAGAAAGGGCATGAAAACTAGGTGTGCAGGTTAAAGAAGGCATTATATGGTTTAAATCAAGCACCATGTGCTTGGTATGAGAAGATACATGCCTATCTGGTTGCACATGGTTTTGAGAACAGTCCAACTAAAAGCACCTTATATGTTAAGTGTGCTAATGATGTGCTTCTGATCATTGTTGTCTATGTTGACGACATGCTGCTCATTGGTCCTATTGAGAAGCATATTGCTGATTTCAAGGCTGATTTGCATGCCTCATTTGAGATGTCTGATTTGGGGCATTTGCATCACTATTTGGGCATTCAGTTTATGCAAGTTGATGGTGGAATGGCTTTGTGTCAAACGAAATATATTGACACATTATTGCAACGTTTTGGCCTTGAAGACTGTAAGCCTATTGCTACTCCTATGGAGACAGGTTTACGATTGAGTCTTCATGATGCTGGAGATGCATTTGATGTTGTTCTCGATCAGGAGGCTGTTGGATGCTTGATTTATTTATGCATTACTCGGCCAGATATTCAGTTTGTTGTCTCACAGATGAGCAGGTTTATGCATTGCCCAGGAGTCACGCATTGGAAGGCGGTCAAGCGCATCTTTCGCTACTTGAGTGGTACTCACCTACTTGGGTTGTTTTATCCCAAGGGGGGATCACTACCGCCAGATTTGCATGCTTTTTCTGACTCAGATTGGGCTTGTTGCTATGACACTCATGTGTCCACCAGTGGTTTTTGCTTCATGCTTGGTAGCTCATGTATATCTTGGTTGAGCAAGAAGTAGCCTATTGTGGCCACTTCCAGTTGTGAGGCTAAGTATAGGGCAGCTTTCACAGTGAGTGTTGAGTGTGTGTGGCTCAGATGCCTTATGGCTGATTTGGGTGTTGGCCAGTCTTCTACCACCACCATCTTCACTGACAGTTAGAGCGCATTGGAAGTTGCGAGGAACCCTGTGTTCCATGCTTGCACTAAGCACATTGAGGTGCATTATCACTATGTCAGGGAGAGGTTCTCTGCTAGGGAGATCAGCTTGGCATATGTGCCCACGCAGGAGAACATTGCAGACCTTTTCACGAAGGCTCTGCCTAGGGAGAAGTTTGAAGCTTTCCGCAAAGCTTTGGGCTTACTTCCTTTTGTGGAGTGATTTCCACATAGCTTGGCACTTCCTTATACATGAGTGCCAGCTCCTTGTTCACCGCATCACTCCCAGGGGGGATTTGTTGATATATTTAGGCAGTGATGTGTGTGAACACACTAGGACCGCTAGGGCATTTTTTTCCCTCTTTAGGAGGTTTTTTTCCCTCGGCTTGTTTATATGCCTATTGCCCTAATCGGCTACTTATCTTTGTACATTCTCTAGTAATACATTCAGTATTGTGTGTGTTGTGCTCCAAGCTTCTTCTTCTTCCTTGTGTTGTTCGCGTGCTTCCGCAGACGTCTAACTCCAACAGCATTTATTATAGTATCACATGTACTTTAAATCCTAGCCATTGAAAGGAGAAAATCTTATGGTTGGAATTCACTTCGACTGAGCATATCATGGAAGCTTCTTTTTCTCTTATATTTTAATAGAGAAAACCACCCTGGTATTTTATGTCCCCTTAATCACATACAATCTTAATTTTAATCCCTAAAAATTAGGGATCCTTACAAGGCCCATGCAAGGCTCACTTTTTCCCCTAATGTCATTCCCTACCTAAAACATGATCAATCTTTGAAATCGAAACTCTCCTATTCAACCACATTGTTTTTGTTTCTTGTAATAACATGTTTCTAAAACATGCTAGAAAAATGTGAAGAGGAAACAACCACTAAATCGTTATCCTTCGAGAAAATCGACTTGCTGACATTGGCCTTTGGATGTCATCTTTCATTTTGCATAGAAAACTTGAAATTGTTGAATGATCAGGATCATCCCAATCTAATGAAAAGATGCAAGGAGCAGACACATGTACAAGAGTTCCATAAGTACTCCTCCCTGATGGCACCTAATAATGTGTAAAATAGATAAAAAATTGAATGCTATTGAAAAATTGAATAGATTTTTTTGCATACATAAGTTCTACATAATCTTTATGAAGGGCTTTGAATGTTCCTATTAAACATTCAATAGGTTGCCACTCGAGAATATTGGAAGGAAAAATATCTGCAATACAAAAACATATATCTTGTAATACAAAAACAATTGAAATTGATAAAAGAGCATTGTTAAACTTCACTTATAATACAAGGGGAATTGCAGATGATTGTCTAGCATGAGATCGTTAGTGCTGTGCACATGTTGAACTTTTGCAAACCAATCGTCTCTCTTTAATTTGAAACTAAGAATATGACCTTTCCAATGGTTTTTTGTGTTGTCTCTTTTAGTAAGCTTGACTTTATGGGCACATTTGCAACTAGGAAGGATAGTCACCCAATCATTTAGCTTCATAGAAAGAGGTTTCCATAAAGAATCCTCTCACATGAGGTTACACAATTGGAAGGATGATGAGAAGTAGAAGCCATTCGAACACTTAGAGAAATAGTAGAGAATGCTCAAAGTGGAAAATCAAGATTCACAAACTTTGTGAGTAATTGTAGACAAAAAAACTTTGTACACGTGGAAGCGAAACACAATTTTTTGATTTGATGTATCAATTGTGACCGGAGCATCATTGAATTTTGTGAACCCAAAAGTATTTTGTATCTTCAGAAACCATTTCTCTATTGGAAATTTAAGAATTTGCATTTTGTGGTATGCAAAAAATATCCTTTTTCGTATGAAATCAAAAAATTGTATACTGAATACAAGAAAATCCATCACTTTAGCGGCACTTTTAAGCATATTTTCTTCAAAAAAGCATTTTTTTCATCCAATTAAAAGAGACAAAATGTTATACTCTTATACACATGGAAAGACCCTATTTGTCAATTTTCTGAATCCATCATTAGCAAACGGCCCTTTTTTGGGCATTCTTTGCCCTAATGGAAGAGTTCTTCTCAGTATGTAAGGCATTGTACATAGTTTTGAAATCCCCAATCAATCACTTTTGAAATCTTCAATCAATCTACTAGGGATTCTATGTATCCAAAGTTATGTGAATATGATATTTAAAAATGATCTATTAAATTATATCATAGAACAGGAGTTAGGGCTTCCATAGAACATTAAAAAATGTTTATAAGTACAAAAGGAAGAAATGCTGCTTTGATTGCAAGTGATACATACATATTGTTTTATGTTTCTACTTCTAATTGAGTGAACTACAAACTTGCCCCTTGCTACTTCTAATTGAGTGAACTACAAACTTGAGCCATTGCTTGAATGATGGTCTTGGGAGTTAATATCTTGTATGTTCTTGATTGTGTTGATGCAAAATTAACATGGGAAAAAAAAGGACAAAAGAGAGAAGTAAAGGAAAAAAGTCGAAAAGTAAAGACAAGAGAAAGATAAGTTGGATAAATGTGAGATGCATGAGAAAATCAATTGTCAAGAGAGTCAAAGAGATACAAAGGAATTGCAAAACATAGTAAAGGGAGATTGTGAAGCATCTATTGTGTGGGCTCCATATTTTCAACAAGGGCATATAGCAATACTTATGTGGATGCAAGGATAGGATGGTGACCTTAGGAGGATGCATGCTTTTGTAAAACGTAATTGTGAGTGGAATTCAATTTATATTGATCTAGTGCTTATTGTTTTTTAAAGCATTCAACCTTCCACTCATTCCTCCATTCTCATGAATTATGGTCAAAATCTTGATTGCATGGGTGAAATTTTATTGCCTATATGTTCTGAATGATATCCAATTTTTGAAAACGTTTTTTGTGATGGAAGGTATAGATGAAGAATTCATAATAAGCACCCAAAACTTCGTACAACATAATCCATCCATTATGTTCACACCTACATGTGAGTCTTTTGAAATTCCTAATACATATCTTGATTGTACTAATTGTGGACACAAACATCTCTTTAGGGATTGTACTTTTCAATCACAAAAATGCATCTCAATTGATGCAAAAGGTCAATCACGCATGATTTATGAGGGTAAAAACGTTTTTCATGATTATTTCTCATGTATATTGCCAAATGCTTGATTGCTTGAGTAAGAGGACATCTAGAGAAAGACATTATAAAAGAAATAACATCTTCTACTCCTCCTCCTTCACATTTGCCTCTTGAATTCTTGCATCAAGATCAAGAGTTAGATAACAGGATGTCATGTTCTACTTCATTGGAGTATTGAATAATAATGAAAGTACTTTGAAAAACCATTATACTTCCCTTTGGAACTCTAGTGACTCCGTGTGTAGTAATGCTAAATCCAAGATGGATCAATTAGACATGGTAATTTCTCCACCTTGTGATGACCCTATGAAAAAGAAGGAGATATGTGTAGATATCATCATATAGGTGAGAACATGGTACTGTTAGATATGCTCAATACCCCACCCTTAGAGGGGTTCTTGCCCCCTTCTACAAGGTCAAGGGGCCTATCCCCCGGCCCATAGGGCCTAGATGGTAGGACTTCTATTCATGGTTTTTGAAATATTGTGTATCTCCTTATTACATTTATATATACCAACTCCCCTTATAAAATATATATAAGCATGTCTATACCTAAGTCGTGAAGCCTTAGGGACTTGTGTCGACTGAGACTATACTTCAATCGCCCCATAAGTGCATATAGTGGTGGATTAATACATGTTTAATTATCAAATCCGAGAGATTAGACGTATCAAGTGTATGAAGACATGTGCACACATGATGGTAATTGAATTGTCAATGCTACACTACATGTGACTTGTCTCAGCTACCTCTCCAACTCACTAATTCTTGGAAAATGCATGTCATGATACATGCTACAGCAGTAAGCACGAATTCAAACTTTTCAGACTCCGAATATGGTCAATACCAGTTTTTTTTTTTGAAGCTCTCAACAAGATGCATTTAATGGTGGCATTTTCACTCAAATCTGACAAACGCACTTCAAGTTATGAGCAAAATAGTGAATGGAGGGAAACACCAACACCTTCTCCACAACTCCTCAAGTCTCACACACGTAGTATAGTAGTTCAAATGTGAAAGGAAGGGGTAGACAATGGTCCCGCACACACATGTCAAGCATGAAACACACACACATTTGAAGCATGAAACACACACACAAGCTCTTGGAGAAAAAGATAATCAGCAGGAAAGAGGCAAATTTGAAATTCAGCTTCAATTCTCACAATGGCAAAAATTCCTTTACAAGAGTCACCAAGTGACTGATATACATGTGCCCTACTTTCACACAAGAGACTAGCACTTTTATTGAAAAACACCAAATTCCTACTATGTTACAAGGATTATGTTACAATAGTGGGGGTTCATGCATCTAGAGGACTCCTCTAGTGCATTTACATGGCTTCATGAGGTTTTCATAGAAAACTAGAAGAAGAAAAATTATGCCCATAATTTGAAAATTTTTAGGGCTCCCTTTCCTGTGCTCCTTTTCTTTGCAACACTCTCCCCCTCTTTGTCTCTATTGTCCCTTGACAGGCTTTGCTTCTTGTTCGAGGATTGTTTATTGTTTCTTCAAGACATGCACCCAGTGGCTGAGGAGACAGTTAGGACCTTCAGACAATTTGTTACTCTATCCGATCCTAAGTCCAGTGCTTTCATCGTCCCCTTGGTATTCCTTACATTCATACATCTGGGTTGCTGTGATAATTCGGGCTACCACGCATGCACCTAGTGGCTAAGAATGTGACTATCTTAGTCACTCTTTTCTGCTTTTTAGCCTCTACCCCTTTCTAACTTTTGTCCTTCAGATAAATCTTTGTTCTCACACATCTAGCCCTCTTGTATTGTTGAAGCCTATTTACTTCTTTTCACTGCACACACCATTTGGTAAGCACTACATTTGTTTTTGTCTTTTGTTTGATGCTTCAAAGGTCCTTTGTTTAATCTTTGTTCACACACTTTGGGACCTCCTTCTTTCATGTTGCAGCCTGATGTGTGCCCCTATTGGGCTTTGGGCAAAGGGTGAGTTATATTTATTCGATAGTTTTTATTTTTCATTTTCTTATTTTTTGTCTCTTGCTTGATTCTCCCTCCACACGTCCCTCCTCTTGAACTCTGTCGTCCCTGACAAGCTTTGGTTGGCGACGTGAGTATGTTTGAATGGTTGTTTGCTCTCTTTGATTCAGTAGATTAGAATCACACATCATTAGTTCTTTCCATTAGGCCGATTTTACTCCATCATTTGGTGCCTGTCTATGATTTACAAAGAAACTTAATTCATAGGCCACCAATCAAGCATTTAAATTGGAGGTCATTTTGATAAAAATTTTCGAGTCCATTTCAAAAAATCCTGTGAAAAATTCTTCTTCAAATGTCTGCATATGCCGACTCGATAAGAACATCAAGCGTGAGTATATAGCCATGATAGTAAGTCGGCTAGGCATTACTGAGAGATCAAAAATTAGGGCATCTGTGCCTTGGTCAATGTCAATGAAGTTCAAAAATGTACATTGAGTATGTTAGAAAACTTTCAAAACTATGAGTAGCATGCTCAATACTTTATTCATCATCTCTATTGCTAAGTCAGGGACTGTAGCGTATCTTGAGAGCCAAAATTCTATTGTACGTACCATATATTATTCAGTACGTAAGTAGTTATGTGGCGGGCTTGGTAATAATGGATAGTTCAACCACTAATTATTAAGTCTGCCCTGGTGCTGTTCTTCCCAAAATTGTGTCCAAGATCTTCTTCTAGGTACCAAGAAAAAAGATGGATTTACTTGTAATAAATATGCTGCCAATTCCCAATGCACTCGTAGAATTAGATTCTTTTCCAAAACTTTTCATCTCCAAATCGGATTTGCCTTGTCAAATTCTTCCTGTATAAGAGAATATATCTATTTTGAATTGTAAGTCTTGATCTAGTTCCTTTTGTGTAGTCCTCTTTATGTATTGTCTAGTTTCTTCTTTTAATAGGCCGTATGGTACACTGAAGGGCTTAAAAATTTGTTCTAAATTTTTGCTTTTGATTTTGGCTTCTTTCATAACTTTCACTACTTGATCTTCAAATTGTCCCGTAAGTTGGGACACCAGTAGTGCCCACTCATTTTGGCATAGTTTTGCAATAGGCCATGTATTTCTATAAGTGTTCTTCTCTGCCTCTTCCATGTGTAGTGGCGAATTATGGATAAGGGGAGAAAGAGGATGTACCTCAATCTCCACAGTAGCCACTTGAGAGCTTTGAACTACTAGTGTCCCCACATTGTTTTCCTTTGTGATCTATTCTTGTAGATTTTTTATAAGTTCATCTGTGTCTTTTATTTGTTCTTTTGCCACTACCATCTCTTTATCACTTTGCTTTTTTCTTTCTCCTAAAATGGCCATTTGATCTACATCCTCTTTGCATTGTTCGATGTATCATGATTTGGTAGTTTTCCATTTCTTTCTTAATTCGTTTGTGTCATACATGTACTTCCTTTCCCACTACTCTCTTAACCCTTGCTCTTGCTTTAGCTGATCTCCATACTTGGCTATTTGTACTTCTAATTCTTATGTATTGTTTTGGTTACCTTCTGGCACTTCGAGTGGTTGGTTGAGCATGCATTCATTAATTCTTTATTCCTGTTTCTTACGTTGTTCGCCTTGTCCATGTATACTTTTATTTGAGCTTCTAATATTTTGCTTCTATTTGATATTCGTACCTTTTCAGTTTCACTGGCCTCATATTTGTTTTGAAGCTTCTTAAGCTGATACTACATCTTCTGATTTTCTTCGATTAGTAACTTGCATCTTTCCACAGCTTCCTTTGTTTCTTGTTCTTTATTTGTATGTGCCTATTGAGCATATGATACTCTCGTAGATAACTCTTCACTGAGTGTTTTGAATTTATTTCTTTTTACTAATGCTTTATCATAATTACTATCTTCTTCTGTGAGCTATTGTTGTGTGTCCATGGTTGTCTAGATCATTTGTTTCACTATAGACTTTAGTTGCGCTACATCCACATTGAGCCATGTTTTTAGTATGATTGGTTCTTTGCCCGTTTGTACATCCTTTCCCTTGTCAATATGTAATGTTTCATTATGTGGTTGTCTGAGTTGTAGCTGAATTCGATGTTCTTCTTTTTCATGTGTGGTAGACTTAGTACAACTTCCTTGAAAAGTCACATCTAGAGGTGAAGGCTCTACTACTATCCTTATGGGCATGAATGTTTCTCGTTCTCCCCTTGCTTCTTGTGTTTTCTCTTCCTTTGGAATCTTCATTGTAGCCTCACCATCAATGTGGGTTTCTATAATTTGAAGCTCTATTGTTTCATTCATCTTTAATGTGTGTACATCCTCCTTTGTTGGCTTTTCTTTTTTTCCATCTTCAAAGGTAGCATCCGGTGCTTGATCTAGTGTTTAGCTTCCTACTTCAAGTGAATCCTTGACTTGATTTATTTCATCCCAATTACCATCATCATTTGATTCACTTAGGATATCAATGTTCATAGTTGATGGTTCATGTTCTTCCTGGATTTCAGATGATGAACTAGAATTGACTAACCCTAATTCTCACTACCGGTGGAATTTTGTTAGCCTTTTTCCTGGCATGGATGCTGTATGGGCTTGATGGTAATGATGCCTTTGGATTGGCAGATTGATCTATCCCTCCATGAACTTGTGACTCTCTTCCATGACTTCTTGCAATTCTGCTTCCATAATAAGTGTGGACTCCTCAATTTTGGTTCTAGGTAGTACATGCATCCTCTTTGATGGTGGAGTTGCTTCTTCCTCTTTTGATACCTCCCTTAGTCTTTTGGAACCTTATATCATTGGTTGTGTGCTTGTTCCTGCCTCTTCAGTCATCTTTGCTCCTTCCCTTTTTTTCGGTATTGTTGTTGGCTTCACATACCTAGCCATTTCAATAGATGATGATATTTTCATGAGGTATTCTAGAATGCCTAACACATGGTATATCAATCCGGTCAGAGCCACACTTCCATTCAAAAATTTCTTATGACCCCATTGCTTTTTGGCCTCAAACAATCGTTCTTGAATATAGGGCATCAATTTTATTTGGTTGCCAATTTGCTTGGTGGCATGAGATAGTAATTGAACCACTATCTTAGATGTCATATACCTGTGCATATTAGGAAAGCTAAAATGTTGATGCACCAATCTGACTTCCTCTTCAATATCTTTGCGATTAATATCCACAAATGTTATGGGTTCAGTGCGATGACTTTCGTCCATTAGATCTATGGCTCCATCCTTGACCCATCCAAATGCTTCTTTAATGAGCTCGTGCATGAATTGTATGGTTACCCATTCACCTTCTACATCAAGAACTTTGGCTTCTGGCACTGATGGTTTATCTAAGGCTAGACAAATGGTGTTCATGACTTGAGTGCATCTCTGGAAATCTGGTTTATAGATTGGTAACTCAAAATACTGATGGATTCTAGCTTTTGACATCACATCCACTGTAGATGGAAGCTCATGTAAGACCTTGAAGTCTTGGGACTTTACTGGAAATTCATGGTCTGTATCCATGATCTTAATAATCACCAAAAACAAATGGTCGCCCATTGGTTGGTCTTCTTGGAACCAATTACCTTTGGCCTTTGTCACACTCTTCAGAGGAAATTCAGGCACTTCTTCTTGAATCATCACTTCAAAGTCTTCAGAAGCCAACCGCACTCATAATGTAGTAGAGATTAGTTCAAGAAAAAAAACCAATTTTGCAAGTTTTTGTGTAGTTTGTTAATATGTCGCCCTCTACCACTCCCTACCCCCTTGTGTAAGTAGAGACAAATAAGGTACCTTACCATAATTTTTCTTAATTTTCAAGTCAAAAAGAAAACAAGAGGTTAGTTTATAGCCAAATCATTCCTAATGATAGCAGAAGCTAAGTCCTATTCCCGTTATGGAAATGTGCACCACTACTTTTATTGAAGAAGTTATGTGCCGAATGCATGGCTTTGTAATGTGGCCCTATCATCCATACTCTGGATGTAATTAATTCTTTATGAGTGCAAGAAGATTCTCCTTGATCCTCTTCGTTGATTCCTTGTCGCTTCTTGGGTCTCCACATTAACCTTGTATTCTGTGATGGTGGCATTTGCTTCTTTCGTGTTGTTTTTCCTCTACTCTTGATTGTGGTCTTTGACTTATTCTTGTTCTTGGATTGGGTTTTCTGTGTTGTGTTCTTTTGGGGTTTTCTTCGATCCTTGATAGTTTCCTTTGCTTTATTCTGTTGTTATGAAATTTCCTTGAGTTTTTTCATCTCTCGATTTGTTGTTCTTTGAACTGATTTCGGGATCCATATGCATTGTTGTGACCTCATCCTCCACCAATGATTTTGGGAGCCATACATGAAGAATTCTTGGTCTATCCCCTTGGGATTTCAAACAATGATTATTTTTCTATGTTTTTGCTGGATGGTTGATCTGTTCCAGTGTTGTACTGGCATGTTGAGGTAATTTATCTTTGCATACCCACTGTAGTCACATGTTCATTGGAGGTGGTATTCATGTGGTTGACATCTAGGTTGGTTTCTGTCTTATAGTGTCGATGGTTTGAGACAACACATCCTCACTTTTTGTTGGAGATAGACGTCTGTGGAAGCACGCGAACAACACAAGGAAGGAGAAGAAGCTTGGAGAACAACACACAATACTGAATGTATTACTAGAGAATGTACAAAGATAAGTAGCCCATTAGGGCAATAGGCGTATATACAAGCCAGGGGAAAAAAACCTCCTAAAGAGGGAAAAAATTGCCCAGGCGGTCCTAGAGTGTTCACACACATCACTACCTAAATATATCAACAAATCCCCCTGGGAGTGATGCAGTCAACAAGTAGCTGGCACTCATGTATAAGGAAGTGTCAAGCCATGTGGAAATCACTCCACAAAAGGAAGTAAGCCCAAAGCTTTGCGGAAAGCTTCAAACTTCTCCCTGGACAAAGCCTTCGTGAAAAGGTTTCCAATGTTCTCCTATGTGGGCACATATGCCAAGCTAATCTCCCTAGCAGAGAACCTCTCCCTAACATAGTGATAATGCACCTCAATGTGCTTAGTGCGAGCATGGAACACAGGGTTCCTCGCAACTGCCAATGCGCTTTGACTATCAGTGAAGATGGTGGTGGCAGAATTCTGACCAACACCCAAATCAGCCATAAGAGAACAGCATCAAATGCATCTCCAGCATCATGAAAACTCAATCGTAAACCTGTCTCCATAGGAGTGGCAATAGGCTTACAGTCTTCAAGGCCAAAACGCTGCAATAATGTGTCAATATATTTCGTTTGGCACAAAGCCATTCCACCATCAACGTGCATAAACTGAATGCCCAAATAATGATGCAAATGCCCCAAATGAGACATCTCAAATGAGGCATGCAAATCAGCCTTAAAATCAGCAATATGCTTCTCAATAGGACCAGTGAGCAGCATGTCGTCAACATAGACAACAATGATTAGAAGCACATCATTAGCACGCTTAACATATAAGGTGCTTTCAGTTGGACTGTTCTCAAAACCATGTGCAATCAGATAGGCATGTATCTTGTCATACCAAGCACGTGATGCTTGCTTTAAACCATACAATGCCTTCTTTAACATGCACACCTGGTTTTCATGCCCTTTCTGCACAAAGCCATGGGGCTGAAAAACATACACTTCTTCATGCAAGTCACCATTCATAAATGCAGTTTTAATGTCCAACTGATGTACATTCCAACCATCATGGGCTGCAAGTGCACAAATGCTCCAAACAGTAGTCATACGGCATGTAGGTGCAAAGGTCTCATCAAAATCAATGCCTCTTTCCTATGCATAACCCTTTGCAACAAGCCTATTCTTATACATGTCAATTGTACCATCAGGTTTACGCTTGAGCTTGTATACCCACTTAGTGCCAATGGCCTTCTTGCCAGGTGGCAAGTCACATAGAGACCAAGTACCATTCTTCATTATTGCATCATATTCAGATTGCAGCCATCCAATTTTTTGAATTTTGTGCTTCATCAAACGAAACAGGCTCATTCTCATCACAGAGACTAGATGCAGCCATAGCATAGCAATCTGATGCAAAAGAGGCACTATGAGAGCCTGATCGAGTACGATATGACAGAGGTGCATCTAATTTGCTATCACGCAAGGTCTGCACCAGCCATTTTGGCATAGTTCTTGCCTGCTCAATATCAGTTCTCTCATCATTACATCTGCATCAGAAATGGAATTATCTGCATCATCACATGAAACCTACAAAGGCTGAGAAGTTGCCTCATTAGGACCAGCACTAGACTGTCCACCTGTAAAAAGAGGCAACAAAGTATCATACGTGTCTTTGGAGCTAACAGATGTCTCCTTAGTACATCAAAGCAATGGCTGAATAGCATCTTCCACAAAAACATCACGGCTAACCAGAATGCGTTCATTCTGTGGATGATACAGCATTAGCCTTTACTTTCAGAACTGTACCCAACAAAAATACATTTTACTGCTTTATCATCCAATTTTCTGCGATGTTGTTCAGGTACTAATGCATATGCCAAACAACCAAAAACACGCAGATGAGCAACAGATTGCTTGCGATCATACCAAGCCTCATATGGAGTGATAGACTGCAGCGCTTTAGTGGGACACTAGTTAAGTACATATACTGCACACATGACAGCCTCAAGCCAGAAACTATGTGGTAAAGCCTGACTCTTGACCATTCACCTCGCCATCTCCATGAGTGACCTGTTCTTTCGTTCAGCAACTCCATTTTGTTGAGGTGTATACGGCACTGTACACTGGTGTTTTATCCCACGTTCAGCCAGAAATGCATTAAAATCAGAAGACATATATTCCCCCCCTCGATCAAAACGGAGGGTGCCCATTTTACATGCTGACAGATTTTCAGCCAAAACCAAAAACTGTTTGAAGCACATGAGCACTTCGGACTTTGTCTTCAATGGATATACCCATGCATGCCTGGAAAAATCATCGATGAAAGTCACGAAGTAAAGATAATTCCCAAAAGAAGGTGTCTGCATAGGACCACAGACATCACTATGTACAAGCTGCAATTTCGGAGTAGCCCGAAATGAACCATCTTTTGGAAAGGACAAACGCTGCATTTTGCCCAAAATACAGCCTTCACAAACATGTTTTCCAGGTGCCTCAAGTTTGGGCAAGGAGGACACCATTTCAGATTTCTACAGGCATAGCAAACTAGCAAAATTTAGATGACCAAAGCATGCATGCCAAAGTTTTGCATCTGACATAGCCTGAGAATCATTTACTGCACATGCCAAATCATTTAAAGATCTTTCATAGTCTATGAGCTTATACAGCCCATGAGATAAAATGCCAGAAGCAATAATCACATCGCCATTTGACAGATCATGAAGTGTACACCTGTCAGCAACAAACTTCACGACCAAACCAATCTTGGCTAATGCAAAAACTGATAACAGGTTCTTCTTGATCCATGGCACAAATAAAGCATTTGAAAAAGTGAAAGAACTACCATCAACAGTAGTCAAAATGATCTTACCAACTCCCATAACAGGATAAGAGGAGTTGTTGGCGCATGTAACAGTATTCCCTGTAGGGGCAGGCTCGAGTGAAGAGAAGAAACTGCGCTGCGAGGTAATATGTTTGGTTGCCCCACTGTCAAAATACCAAACATCTGAGTCTACTGTAGACATGCACTGCTCATGAGAAGGTGAGTCAAAACTGCAAACAGTAGTAAACGCCCATTCTTCTTCCTGCACAAGATTAGCAGACTCTATTTTTGGTGTAGAGGCCTCTACCACAACCATTCCAGCCTCTTTCTTCTTTGCCTCTTTAGCAGCCAGTTTTGGACAGTTCTTTATGATATGATCATTCCCATTACAATACTTACAAAATAATTTCTACTTTTCTGATTTCTTCTCATCTTTATCTTCCTTCTTCGAATATGCAGAATTAGCAAATTTCTGCTTGCTAGTTGAAAAGCTCCATTTTCCTTTGCCCTTCTGACTAGCCAGGAAAGCTTGATCTGCAACTCGCATAATGGACCTGTTCTGCCTAGACTGACCTTCCTACAACAGAACAGATACTAACTCCTCAAATGATAAGGCATTTGGATTGCCTTTCATCATCAACCAAAGAGTAGAAGCAAAACACTGATATGAATCAGGAAGACCATTCAGAATGGTCTGCACAAGTGAGCTATCTAGTATAACCTCATCAGCAGAAATCAACTGTTCCTTCAAGTCTTTGATCTTCGTTTGGAAACTCTCCATAGAATCACCTTCATTCATGTGCTCACTCTCCAACTGTTCTCGAAGGTAAGCAACATGAGCCTCATTCCTAGCTTGGTACAATGTTGTAAGTGTATCCCAAGCATCGTTTGTTGTTCTGCAAGAGCGAATGTGAGGAATAATGGCACGTTTGATAGACAAAGCTATCAATGCATGTGTGTGGGCATCTCTTCCATCCCAACGAATCTGCTCTATAGTAGGTGCAGTAGAAACCGCAACGTGAACAAGAATATGTAGAATATCATCATCTTCGACACCTTCTGCATTAGCTTCAGTACCTGCAGTTGTAACAGTTACAGGTGTGATAGGTCGTTTTTCGACACCCTACACAATTTTCCACAATCCTTTTGCAACCAACACATGTCGCATCATATAAACCCATAACGGGTAGTTGGTACCATCCAACTTATCCTCAACAGCCAACATACGGAATACATCACTACTTTCAGCCATGGTCAGTGACTAAAATACCTTGATGCAGAAAATTGAATGTATCTTAAAAACTTGAACAGAACTGCCAAGAGGAATTCCACTAGACCTATAGCAGACTTTGAGACGCTTATACTGGCGAACAGAAACTGGTATATACCTTTGGCACAAAAAGACAAAATAGCCTGCCCAAGTGCTACGATAGTGCGTTCGGAGGCCCAAACGAGCTCAGATCGTGATTTTGGCACCACAAAGCGAAGTTGTTTTGATCTCGGAAACATGTTGAGTATGATCACCAAAATTCGTGTGATTCTGAGACTGCAAATAAAGGAGTGTCGACGGCGCCCTAGATGAAGCAACGACCTGCTCTAATACCAATTGTTGGAGATAGATGTCTGCGGAAGCACGCGAACAACACAAGGAAGGAGAAGAAGCTTGGAGCACAACACACAATACTGAATGTATTACTAGAGAATGTACAAAGATAAGTAGCCCATTAGGGCAATAGGCGTATATACAAGCCGGGGGAAAAAACATCCTAAAGAGGGAAAAAAGTGCCCCAGCGGTCCTAGAGTGTTCACACATATCACTACCTAAATATATCAACACTTTTGTCATCAATCTCACATTGTATAGGAGAGTTGGTTACAGAGTCACGCAACACTTCACTACCAGTAGGTAAGTCTAGCTTAGGATACTCATGAGACACATCCCTATATGAATCTCTTCCCTATTTTCCTTCAGGTCTGCTTCCTTGGGTGAGATTGAACTAAGGATCAGTGACAACCTAGCTTCCAATAAGCTAAAGACTTCTTTGTGCCCTATTTTGGTTGATATGTATCCTTGTGTAATGTCTATGCTGACTTCATTCTCAAAGATCTAGTCATGTCCTAGGATCAGGTTTTCAATAAGGTCTTCATCTTTGCATACCAAGAATCTTTGCTCCATAGTGGAATTTCCTAGAGGTAGGGACATTAGGACCTCTCATATACATTCAATAAACTGTCCTCCAATTCCTATCATATATGCCTTAGTGGGACTCATGGTCATTTTGATGTTAATGGCTAATGATACTCGCAGCCAACTTAGTGCCACTCCAGTGTAAATCAATGCAACCACTAGTTGATATTCCATGTTCCCGATTCCTAGGTTTAAGTATGGTTGGGAAATACTATTGCTTGCGTTTTTTGCATTACCCACTTGGTAGTTTGTCATGGGTATTGATTCCTCTCCCTGGACATATCATTCATCTCTTTGTCTCATCCACTCTTTTCGCTTCCTTATTCTTTCCAGAGCTTCCATTCAAACTTCTTCTTTAATCCTTTCTTCTTCTTTTTTCTGATTTTTCACTCCCACAAGTTGTGCTAACATTTGATCTATTAATGGTTCCATATATTTGTTAACTCTATAACCACTAATGTAGTTGGGAAGTACATCTCCGTCAAGAGTGGCTGAGTTTACTGCTCCACTGATTGAGATTCAATTTATCAATAATGGTCCATACCCTCATTACTACAATTTCTTTGCATGCTATTTCAATGTGTACATTAATCCCAAATCACCTTCCTTTAAGCCCTTAACCTTAATATGTGCATCCTAATGGGCTTTTTGTCTCCTTTAGCCGCATAAAGGTGTATGAAGACATGTGCACACGTGATGGTAATTGAAGTGTCAATGCTACACTGCATGTGACTTGTCTCAGCTACCTCTCCAACTCACTAGTTCTCTGAAAATGCACATCGTGATACCTGTTATAGTATTAAGCACAAATTTGAACGTTTCTCTCAACTCCAAACTCTGAATATGCTCAATAGAAGATTTTTTTGAAGCTCTCAACAAGACACATCTAATGGTTGTATTTTTAGTCAAATCTGATAAACGTACGCCAAGTTATGAGCAAAATAGTGAATGGCAGGAAACACCAACACATTCTCCACAACTCCTCAAGTTTCACACATGCACTACAGCAGTTCAAACGTGAAGGGAAGGGGTAGACAATAGTCCCACACACACATTTCAAGCATGAAACACACACACAAGCTCTTGGAGAAGAAGATAATAAACAAGAACAAGGCAAATTTGAAATTCAGCTTCAATTCTCACAATGGTAAAAAGTCCTTTACAAGAGTCACCAAGTGACTTATATACATGTGCCCTAAAATTAGTCCTTTCAGACAAGAGATCAACACTTTTATTGAAAAACACTAAATTCCTACTATGTTACAAGGATTATGTTACAATAGTGGGGGTTTCATGCATCTAGAGCACTCCTCTAGTGCATTTACATGGCTTCATGAGGTTTTCATAGAAACTAGAAGAAGAAAAATTATGCCCATAATTTGAAACTTTTTGGGACTCCCTTTTTTGTGCTCCTTTTCTCTGCAATAGCATGGCTCAAGCTAAGCTTTACATAGCATTGCACACTTGTAAGCCTTTCATCTAGAGTCTATCTAGATCACCATCTAAGCTCCACCTTGGGAGTGCATAGGTGGACAACACCATCCTTGTAAATGCATTATGCTTGGCAATCTGATAATTTGAGTTCTCTATCTCTCAGTCTATGTCTATCTTTGTCTATGTTTTCCTCTCAACTCTATCTACTGGTCTACTCCATTGTGCTATTATTTTCTTACAGGTTCTTGATACTTGTAGCCCCTTGGATGATCCCATAAAAGGGGATGATTTTTTTAATGAAGGCATGATACCGAAGTGAAAATGACACATTCATTGGGAACATACAATTCTAAAAAGGATACCCTCTATGATACTATAGCACTATATCCTGAGGATCAAAGAACTGAAGAGCAAGTAATGGAATCGAGGACAATTGAAGAAATATCTCTACATCAAGATGAAGTGGAAAGCTTTTCAAGAAGATATGAAGCTCCAAAGGTTCATTAACATCATTACATCCAAAAATTAAACCTTCATCAAAAGGCTTTAAACAAATTTGGATCCCCAAGAAATGTCTTCAAAGTCAAGAGCCATTTGGGTTCCAAGGAATACACATTTTCAAGCCTCTCCTACCTATCCATCAAAACCTTTTACTCATTTTACATCCATTGAAACTTGGACTAGGAGCTTGATGTATCAAAAAGGTTATGGAAAAAAGGATCCAAAATAAAAAAGAAAAATCAAAAGAAAAATCTTGATAAGAATTGTAAGCCTGATAATTAAAAAAATGATATCAAGGCTAAAATTCTCGAATTTCTTGAATTGGAATCTCAAAAATTTCCAACCCAAAAAAAATTAAAGTATACAAGTACAAAAATCTCTTTATGCAACATCCATGGGTTTTCAAGCCTAGCCTTGCCTTATGCACACAATAAATTTGTATTGCACTTCAAGTATGCATGTGGCTAGGGCCTCATCTAAAGGCCATGCATTAGGCATTCTAAGTTTAAAAACCCATGCACAAAGAAGGCACATGTACATTCATTGTAAAATGTTTTTGTTTCAATTCTTATTTTCAGGTTGGTGGATAGAGGCATCATCCCTCACAATTGATTTTCTTCTCTAAATACAAAAAGGAAGAAAAAGAACAAGATAAAGGTGGCCAAATCCAAGTCAATGGAAAAAAGAAAAGGAATTCATGGAATGAAGTGAAGAAAACAAACAACAAAAGGAATCAAGGCTCAAAGGACTCAAAGGCACACTTCCTAAAAGCTCCAACACTTGCAAAGACTTTGTCAAGGATGACAAAGTCAAGGCGGGGGACAGTGTTGGAAGTACAAACACAATCGACTCCTTTTTCATATCATTTGAACATGGAGTTACCTTTTCCTACTTTAGAGTTGCTTAGATTGATCACTTTGTTACTCAATGTTGAGATATCAATCTCAACATGTGATGATCGAAGATGATACATACCATTTTTCATTTCTCTCACCTATAGATAGTTACATTGATATACGTTAGGGATACTTTTAGTGATCTTTACTAGATTTATCTATCAAGATTCATGGCACACGTTTTCTTGCCAACTCACTACTTCGCGAGTATTAGGGTTTTCATTATGTACTATTCTTTATATATTTTACTGCTTGTATTGTTGTATTAGGTCATTCTTGTATATTATCATTATGTAATAGAAGAAGTAGAAGAAGGTCATTCTTCCTTGCTTCAATTTGTGTGTGCTCTTCTCTTTGTGTGTGAAAGTGTGAGAGAGCTCTCTTTCGTATCCCCTTTCTCTTGACATGGTATAAGAGCCAGTGTGGATGTAGAGAGCTCGTGAAGAAGGCGGACAATGAAGAGTACATGAGAAGGCATGGAGAATGTGTGCTTGACAAAAAGTTTATCTTGTATCCATGCTGATAATTGAAGAAAAAAACCTTGGTGAAGAATCAAAATCCCAAGGAAAATCTAGTTTCAAGTAGGTATTCTACTCTGGCATAGGAAGAGGTTGAGGCAAAGGCATCCGAAGTGGAAGAGGAAATAATAACTAGGAGTAAGGTCAACAATATATTAATGAAGGAGGTAGAGGATAGTTTCGAGGCAAGAAAGGCCAAACCACATAAATATCCATAGAAATGGTTCAGTTAATGATAGAAAGGCATGATTGAATTATGGTAAACCTAGCCACTTTGAATGTGATTGCAGGTTGAAGAATCAAAACAACAAAAAGCGGGAGTAGAGATCGTGGCTATGGTGGAACACAGAGAGCTCGAGTTGCTTAAGAGTAAAGGACAAAAGCTCACAACTTGGATGAAATTAAAAAAAAATGGAATAGGGAAGAAGAAGCTTGAGCTATGGCGGAGCTTGAGGTGCTTATTGAACGTGAATTTTGAGCTATCTTTGGCGTCTATTCAAGGGGATTGACACGCTGCACGTCAGGTTTGGAGGTGGCGAACGAATTCATTAGTCTGTTTCTGTGGGTCGGTGTGGGCTACCCTCTCCCCCTCCCCGCCCGTCAAGGGGTTGAGAAACGAAGTCTGTTGGTGTGCTAGGGCTGGTATCGTGCCTTTGCATGTATCGCAAGGCTCGCGTATCGCTTGGCCCCCAGTATCGTATCATTATCTATGGCAGCTTTGCGCTTCGTATCATTTTCAATCTCGTATCGTATCATTTTCTTTGTATCGTATCATCGCTGCAATATCGTATCGTGACATGTGTGCTTAGTATCTTATCGTGCCTTGTCTGCTTAACTTGCTTTTATTGTTCGAGTTTATTGAAACTCCTTTAGTGGTCTCTTTCGAAGGCAGAGATTCTAATCTCCAGCGGAGCTTCATCACAGCTTCGTATGATCTCGGGCGCCTGTACGTGATGGAAGATGTTTTTTATTAGCAATGCATGTTCGTCTTCCAAAAGTTGCATGAACGAGTAACCTCTTGTGTCCACGTATTGCCCCCTCGAATAACATATACTGTAACCTAGAAAAAGAGATTAATGAGGTCAACTTCCCAGGGGAACACCACTTTGAAGAAGACCCCAGTGATAATACCCTTTGGTGCTCTACCAGCAAAGAAGACAACCAAGAAGGCTACACCACGAGTAAAGAGGAAGGCTTCACTACTAGCAATGAAGACAACCCAGACAGCGAAAGCTCCTCTCTTGGTCCTACCCTTCCGGTATGCTTTCCAAGATTACCGCAACAAAAGTCAAAGCTTAAAGGAAAACAACCTTTCGGCGTGCCTTGGAAGAGCCCCCTCAAGAGTAGGATCCTAAGTCAAGAAGTTGGGAGGAAAAAAGAAGACCACACGAAGAAAAAAGATCGGGTCCCTCCCCTCAAAGAGGGCAACCATCATTAATGAAATTCACATCACTAAACGTCAGGGGTTTGTCTGACCCGTCAAGAGCTGCTATTCTTGGCCAGTGGTTCAAAGACAAGTGCTTCAGCCCTGACTTTATTTGCTTACAAGAGATTAAAATCGACGGAGAGCATCTCTAGAAACTGCTTAAATGCATTTCTCCGAACCACCTTTGGTTCTCCACTTCTCACCCTAGGGGGACGGGGGGTGCGTCTATCGGTATTAGTCACTCCTTGTCTGGAAATGTGACCTCGACTTTTGAAGGTCGAAATCATCGTTGGATTGCTGCCTCTATCAGGTTCCCTTTCCAGTTCACTGTGGTCTCAATTTATGCCCCTAATGGAGAAGCAGACAGAATGGATACTTGGGCTTCCCTCGACTCCCTTTCACATAATGTTCTGATTTGTGGGGACTTCAACATGGTTGAGTTTCCTGAGGACCGATAGAACAACAAAGGAAAAATTATCGACGGTCAGGAGAAAGAGATATGGGATAAAATCAAGCTCCATCTCGACTTGGTCGAGGTGAAAGACATGAAGGGTTCTCCTGGTCAAATCTCCAATCGGGGTACTCTTTGAGGAAAGCAAGACTTGATAGATGTTACATCGATCAGAACACCATCCTTTGGTGGGGTATTCCTTCGATTTCCCAACACATGGACTTGACTATCTTGGACCACTACCCGATTACTCGGTCTTTCAAACCGATTCCCATGTTCTAGAAAGCCCCTTGGTTTCATGCTTGTCAGACATCGTTTTCCCTCCCCTCTGTCCACCAAGAAATTTCTGAGGTGTGGGCGGAAGCCTTTGCTTACTGTAATGAACCGGCTAAGTGTTAGAGAAGCGCGGTGGAAAGGATTCGAAAAATTCTAATTAGGACTCAAAAGGCTATAAGAGATATCCGAAAAAAAAAAAGAGAAATGGCGTACTGGAGGCTCTCACGACTTGAAGAAGAGGTGAACAAATGTAAGTTACATTGCCAACAAGGTCTTTTGAAAATCAGGGGAAGACTAAGATTAGAGGAGGAGGTTCAAAGGAAAAATCTTCAAATTTTCTTCAAAGACTGGTGGGCGGGGAAGGCCGACAAACCATTGAAAGAGATGTGTAACATCCTCAAAAGGAAACAAGCTAGGGAATCCATCCCCCTATTGGTCGATAACAATGGAACCGAATGCTGCACGAAAGTGGAGAATAGATCTATCATTGTCGAGCACTTTACCAATCTTCTCGGGTCTCGACTCCTCCCTCCCCCCACAGGCGCGACTCCATGGCAACCATCTCCAGGGTTGCTCAAACTAGAATCCCACAGAACTTGATTGCTCTACTAGATGCTAACATCTCCGAGAATGAAATTATCGAGGTTATTGATGCCCTTCCCAATGGGAAAAGCCCGGGTCCGGATGGCCTCACCAATGAGTTTTTCAAGTCCTTCAAACATGAGGTGGCCACCCCACTTCCTCTCGTGTGGCAAGAGGCGCTCTCTTTCGGTGCCCTCCCTGAGTATCTTAATAATGGCGTCATCAAGTTAATCCACAAAAGGGGAGATAAGAACAAAATTGAAAACTGGCGTCCGATTACCATGCTCCAAACAAGATACAAGATAATTGCAAAAGTTATCACCAACAGAATCTCTTGTCATTTAAAGTCATGGATGTGTGAGGACCAGAAAGGTTTTATCAAAGGTAGATCTATACTTGAAGCAATTGTCGATATTTGGGAAGGCTTTGCTTTTGCTGAGGAGTCTGCTCAAGATCTGGTATTCATTAAGGTCGACTTCGACAAAGTGTATGATAGATTGGAATGGGACTTTATTCTCCAATCATTGAAAGACCTTGGATGCAACCAAAAGTTCACGAAGATGGTTTCCACTCTTCTTGGAAATGATTCAACTAGAATAAATATCAACGGTAAGCTCTCTGAGCCCATTCGTTTAAAAAGATCAATTAGGCAAGGCTGCCCTCTGGCTCCTTTACTATTCGCTATCGCCTCGAATGGCCTCAGTTGCCTATTAAAGCATCACATGGACGCTGGCAATCTCAAGGGTCTTTCCTTGCCTCTTAATCATGGCCAAATGATTGCGAGACTTTTTGCTGATGACATGAATGCCTTTGTGCTTAAGGATATAAGCAGCATTGAGGTGTTTTGGTGGTGCCTCGACACCTTTTGTGTGGCGTCAGGCTCAAAAATCAACCATGCTAAAACCGCTTTTAGAGCAATCAGCGGACCTACTCCCCAATTGTTGGTGGATCATGGGTGTCAGGTTATCCCTAGCGGCCAAGTCTTCCATCTCCTTGGCATTCCGATGGGATTCGATATCTCAATGGACCAACGTTGGAATTGGGTACTATCCAAGCTGGATAGCAAGCTGAATCATTGGAAAGGTATGCAAGTCAACTTGGCAGGATGTGCTATGGTTGTTAACACATTTATGATATCTACAATTATTTACTTTATCTCGTGTTGGAGACCTAAGGAGAAAGACTTGGCCAAAGTGGAAAGAATCTGCAGAAACTTCCTTTGGTCTGGGGACCCCAACAGGAGGGGAATTCCCAAAATCAAATGGGAAACTGGCATTAGCCCTAAAGACTCAGGGGGCTTGGGAATTTTGAATATTGTTGGGTTGGCCAACAAGCTGGCGGCAAAATGGCTTATCAAGGCTTGGAGCAATAGGGAGTCCTCTTGGGCTAAATTGATCTTCAGAAACACGGAAGACCTTGCCTTAGTTGGCCATTCTGGTTGGAAGGACATAGGAATTCTCACGCTTTTGTTCTCCCCCCACCCGGTGTCCCCTAAAGGCTCTAGCCTCGTGTGTTCCTTATGGAAGAATTGGAACAAGGCCAAACAATTCATCAGAATCAGTGATGAGTGGAAGTGGGCGGCTGGGATAAGACAAAATGACTCTATTTGGTTCCCGATCAGCGGCATTAGGGGGTGGAATCTTGGAACCTCCAAACTGCAAAGCGATTATGGAACAAGGGGTTCAAACAGTGGAAACAACTCTGGAAACAAGAGACCAACCAGTGGATTAGGTTCGAAGATTTGGATCCTAGACTTAGAGTTACCTTTGAGGAATGGACTCTTCTTCAAAGCAGGTGTTTAGCATGGGACCGCTCAACTACCCGCCTTCTCTGTGGTCAGGATCTTCCTTGCCTGGAGGGCCTTAAATGGAGCAATGGTAAGAAGCTATCCAGAACCCCCAACTTCAAAGAGGATTTAGATGTTCACCATACTCTTAACAAGAGATGGTGCCTTTCTTGGACCAAACTTCAATGGGAACTAAAATTCATGTCTATTTGGCACCCCCTAATTGAGGTAAAAAAGTCCGTTCTCATGTGGAAGATCTTGCATAGATGTATCTGGTCCAATGCAAGGGCTAACAAAATCTGTGGTGTGCCGCCATGGTGCAAGCGTTGCCATCGGTGCATCGAAGATTTAGCTCACATGTTCTTCGATTGCCCCAAGTCCCGAGTTATCTGGCGTCATGTGACCCGAGTATTGAGACTCACTAACCAAATCAACTGGCAACAGGTGATGTTGGGTGAGGCGGTCGGCTGCTCATCGAGGCTGTGGAATGCCATCAGAGGTGAGACTCTCTGGAAGATTTGGAGGGAGCGATGTGCTGTCAATTTTGGCCAAACTCCTAAGGAATGGTCGATCGAAAAATCCTTGTTTCTCCTAGGTAAAAGAATCTGCCGAGATAAGAGATCTCCACCGTTTAGACATCACTGTATTTATCTCCTCGAAAACAACAAGTTGAAACCCAAATGGGTCCCACATGAGGGTGATGATAAATTTATCCGCCTCATTTGTAATGCCCTCTAGCTTGCCATACTCCTCCCCTGCATTGTGGGATTTGGGGGGTCCCATGGGCACTAGTCCCAGTCACTTGTAATTTTTTTTCTTTATTTTAATTAAAGTCCGGGAGATTAGGCTAAGGCCGAACTTCCTTTTATTTAAAAAAAAAAAGTTGCATGAGCGACTCGCTTCCTTCTCCTCCTCCGTCAAAATTTCGTTCATTGGCATTGTCGTTGGTTTGCTGAGTCAGTAGCGTTTTTCTCTTCTCTTCTTTCGCGGTCCTTTCTCCTCTATAGCGTTCCCTTTTCTTCTTTCGCTTTCCGCTCACCTCTTGCGCAAGTGCTTTGAATTTCTTTAGTAGTTTCAAAGGAAGAATTGTGTTATCGTGAACTTGTCTTTCAAGTTCAAGTCTTAAGGGGCTGTCGTGAACTTGTCTCTCAATTTCAAACCTTGAATCTTTTGACTTTTTTTAGTAGGCGCGGTGTTGGGGGTGGTATGAGGCCCTTGTTGTGTTGCCCTTCATCATGTTCCGTGGCTCGTAGATGCTTCAATTGATGAGAAAGATTCTATTTCTTCCCTTTTGCCTTCACCGCTTGCATCCTTGTTTTCCTTCTTCAAAGCAAAAGGTTTGGAGAAGAATTTTTGACCCTTCGGTTTCTCAATTGGTGGTGCGAGGTTTTCCCGAAAGTTTTTCCATGTGCATGCTTCAGGGCCCTGTCTTGGCTTTGATGGCCCCCTCCCTCGTGTTAAGCAACTTGGTGCCAACCCCTTCTATTGTACCTTTGTTTCTTAATTTAATTCAAGTCCGGGAGAGTAGGCTATTGCCGAACTTCCTTTATATTAAAAAAAAACTTGGTGCCAACCTAGGGGTGATTGGGAAACTGGCTCCTATTTTGGAGGGTGGATCCTACGTCACTCAAGAGGCCCTCGAGGGTGTTGAACCTCCCTTTGTCTCTCTTAGTATAGTTGCAATCTTGTCTAAGCAAGAAGAGCTCAAGAAAGTATGTCTCGTTGGACAAGTGTTTGGCCCTAGGCATATGCCAGTGGCTTCGCAAAGAGTGGTTCCCTCACGGGTTGATTGTTAGTAAGTGTCAATTCTTACCGGCTAGTCATATGCTGCTAGTCTTTGAAAATGAAGATATGGCATTCCATGCTCTCAGTGTCAGAACTTGGCAACAACTCGGGCGGGCAACCCTGTGCCTGTTCAAATGGTCCCCTGATTTTATTCCCGACAAATCAAAACCTTTACGCTACCCTCTCTGGGTCGAGCTTACTAATCTTCCATACTTCCTTTACAACTTCGTGTGGGACATCATATCTCCTGTCGGCAAGCCATTGGCTTTGTGGGAGGATGTTGGGGGGACTCATTTATGAAGGGGCGAGACACTCCTTCAGCGCACGGTGGCACCCTCAAATCTATGTCGAGGCTGATCTCAACACGCCACTTCCATCAATGATCAAAGTGGACCTGGGCGAAGGGGATGTATGGGAACAAGATCTTAATTACAAAAATCTACCTAACGCATGCTTTTGTTGTGGCCAACAAGGCCATAGGATTAAAGATTTCCCAATAAGACAAAAAGTAAACGAAAACAAGAAGCACCCATAAAAGCTCAAGGGAACAACGGAACGCTAAATCACCCGACAAACGAAGAGGAAGTTAAGGGCTCCCAAAACCTAGAAACCAAGTCAGACGGGTTCATGGAAGTCAAAAGAAGAAGGAAAAGAAGCCCTAGGGCGATCTCTGAGAGAAACCGTATGCCAGATTGCCCCCCAAATAACTTGTACTGCAATATGGAAAAGGAGATTAATGAGATTGACTACCCAAGTAGGAACCACTTTGAGGTGGATACTAGCGACAAAGGCCTAGAGATCCCTGACAATAAAGAAACCAATCAGGAGGGCTACACTACAAGCAAAGAAGATGTCTTTACCACCAGCAATGAAGACAACATGGATAGTGAAAGTTCCATCATTGGATCGATAAATCCGGAAGCGATTTCTTGCTCATTCCAACAAGAGGCTTCCCGCAAGGGAAAACAACCTATTGAGATACCTTGGAAAAGCCCCCACAAGAGCAAATTGCTAAATCGGGATCCCCTCCCTACAAAAAAGAAAGACGAATCCAAGAAGAGAAAGGATAAGGTCCGCTCTCGTAAAGAAGGTAGCTTATGAGAATGATCATCATCTCGTTAAATGGAAGGGGGTTGATCGACCCCTCAAGAGCGATCATCATTGGTCAATGGCTTCGTGACATTAGCCTAAACCCTGAATTTATCTGTATTCAAGAGACTAAAATTGATGGAGTAGACCTCCAGAAACGTCTTAGACATGTCTCCCCAACCCATGTTTGGATCTTGACGTCGCACCCCCCCTCGGAGAGATGACAATTGGTATAAATCAATTCTGGTTTGGAAAGCTTGAGAACTACATTGAAGACAAGAGTCATAGATGGATTGTCGTTTCCTTTGGTGCCCCTTTTCGATTTACTTTAGTTTCTATGTAAGCCCCTAACGGGGAGCACAAGAGACTTAACACCTGGGCCTCCTTGGACTCACTCCCCCACAACATGCTAATTTGTGATGACTTCAATATGGCGGAGGACCCTGCAAACAGATGGAACGGTAAGGGCCGGATCATCGATAGTCGAGAGAAAGAAACTTGGGAAAAAACCACACTACACTTGGATCTGGTTGAATTCAAAGACCCGAACGGATTTTCTTGGTCAAATCTCCAAGCGAGTGCGGACTTGAGGAAATCTAGACTCGATAGAAGCTACACTGCTCAGAGCATCATCCATCAATGGGTCCATCCTTCCCTCTCGCAACATACTAATCTCGCCATCTTTGATCACTGCCCGATCATTATCTCATTCCAAGCTCTCGCCAAAACACGTAAGACTGCTTGGTTTCATGCATGTTCTACTTCCTTCTCTCTCCCCTCTGCCCATCAAGAAATCGTTGAAGTGTGGAAGGAGGCTTTCGCTTCCTGTTCGTCCCCAGCAAAGAGCTGGAGATGTGCGATCGACAAGTCACGGTAGATCATGATTAGAACCAAAAAGATGCTCCAGACTGTTCGGCACGGGCACAGAGAAGCCCTATATCATAGACTCTGGAGACTCGAAGAGGAAGTGAACAAAGGTAAAGCTCAATCCTAAAAGGGTCTACGAAGAATCAGAGCACTGCTGAGATATGACAAAGAAATACAAAGGAAAAACTTGCAAATTTTCTTTAAGGAATGGTGATCTGGCAAACCTGACAAACCCACCAAAGAGATGTGCAGCATCCTTAAAAGAAAACAAAATAGGGAATCGATCCTCCTATTGCTAGACTCAACTGGCATCGCTTGTAATACGAAAGAAGAAAATATCAAAATTATTGAAGAACATTTCACAAGACTCTTTGGGATTTTGACTCCCTTCTCCCCTCATAGATGGGATTGCATGGCGGCCAGCTCTAGGGTAACCTCCCTTAGAATCCCACACAACCTTCGATCCTTGCTTGATGCTCCTATCTCAGAAGAAGAAATCATCGCAGTCAGTGAGGCCCTTCCCAGTGGGAAAAGCCCGGGGTCAGATGGGCTCACTAATGAGTTCTTTAAGTCCTTCAAGATGGTTCTAGCCACCCCTCTTGGCTTGGTCTGATAAGAGGCGCTCAAGTTCGATGCGCTTCCGACTTGTCTTAACAACGGCATCATCAAATTAATCCATAAAAAAGGGGAAAAGAACAGAATTGAGAACTGGTGTCTGATTACGATGCTTCAAATGAGTTATAAGATCGTTGCTAAAGTCATAGGCAACAGAATTTTTGGCCATCGAAGAGCCTGGTTAAGCGAGGACCAAAAGGGTTTCATCAAAGGCAGGTCTATTTTGAAAGCCATAATTGATATTTGGCAAGGTCTCGACTTCGCAGAAGAGTCAAGACAAGATGTGGTCTTCCTCAAGATCAACTTTGACAAAGATTACAACAGACTGGAATGGAACTATATTCTGCAATCACTTAAAGATCTTAGCTCTAGCCAAAAATTCACCAAGATGATCTCGACACTATTAGGAAACGTGTCAACTAGAATTAACGTTAACGGCCAACTTTCGAAGGTGATCAAATTAAAACATTCGATCAAACAAGGATGCCCATTGGCTCCCCTTCTCTTTGCCATTGCCACGGAAGGGCTTAGTTGGCTGGTAGAACAACAGAAGTCGGTAATATCAAAGGCCTCTTGTTGGCCCATAACCATGGCCATATCACCATGAGACTTTTTGCTAATGATATGAACGCATTTGTTCACAATGGTTATTCTAGTCTCGAGATGTTTTGGAAGTGCCTCGACACTTTTTGTGAAGCCTCTAGATCCAAAATCAACCACTCAAAGATCGCTTTCCATGCTATTTTCAGGATCCAACCTAACCTTCTATTTGAGCATGGCTACCAAATCATTCCCCTAGGTCAAGTCTTCCGGCTTCTTGGGACTCCCTTAGGTTTTGGTATCTCAATGGAGCAGCATTGGAACTGGGTCCTAGTGAGGCTTGAAAGCAAGCTAAACTATTGGAGAGGTATGCAAATCAATCTCATGGGTAGTGCAATGGTTATTAAAATGTTCCTTATTTCATCGACGATTTACTTCCTCTCTTGTTGGAGACCAAAAGAGCAAGAGCTATCCAAACTAGAAAGTATTTGTAGAAATTTCCTTTGGACAGGTGACCACAATAGGAGGGGGGTTCCTAAAATCAAATGGTCCATCTGCACTAGCCAAAGGGATAGTGGGGGCCTTGGTATTCTGGACATGGGTTGCATGGCTACCAAACTCGCTGCAAAATGGATGATTAAGGCATGGTGCAACAAAGAGACTTCGTGGGCCAAACTAATCTTCAGAAACAAGAATGCATTGACTTTGGTGGGATTCCCAAATTGGAAGAATCTTGACATTCTGAACCTTTTGTTTTCCCCAATCCCGGTTTTCCCAAAAGGCTCAAACCTTGTGTGCTCCATATGGAAGCGTTGGAATAAATTCAAAAACTTTATAAGAATCAGCAAAGATTGGAAGTGGGTAGCGGGTATCAGACAAAATGACTCTATTTGGTTTTCGATCCATGGCATCAAAAATGTGGAATCCTGGAACATGCAAAGCGCCAAGAGGCACTGGAACGAGGGCTTGAGAGAATGGAAAAATCTCTGGAATCAAGACACCAACCAGTCGGTCAACATTGTGGATATCGGCCCTAGCGTCAGCATTACCTACGAAGAATGGAATATTTTACAAAGAAAATGTCTTGCCTGGGACCGTTCTAAAGTTGATCTTCTCTTGGGACACGACTCATCGTGTGTGCTGGGTCTCAGATAGCATAATGGCAATTGCCTAACTGATATCCTAAATATCAAAGGAAACATTGATTTTCAGGTCAAGCTCAACAAGAAGTGGTGCCTGTCATGGACACGTCTACGGTGGGATATGAAGTTCATGGCTATCTGGCACCCTCTCATTGAAAACAAAAAATATGTCCTCTTATGGCAAATTCTTCATTGGGGAATCTGGACCAACCTAAAAGCTAGCAAAATTTGCGGGGCGTCTCCCTGGTGCAAGCGTTGTTACCAGTCCATTGAAGATGTAGGCCACATCTTCTTTACTTGTCCCAACTCCAACATGCTCTGGTAGATTGTCGAAAAGAAAATCAAACTTTAGAAGAACATCAGTTGGAAACAAGCTCTTTTGGGAGAAGCGATTGGCTACTCGGCATCCCTTTGGAATGCCATCAGAGGGGAGGTCCTCTAGAAGATCGGGCGGGAAAGATGTGCTTATAACTTTGGCGACTCCCCCAAAGAGTGGTCGATTGAGAAATCATTGTTCCTCCTTGGTAAAAGAATCGCCAACTGTAAGAAATCCCCCCCTTTCAGACATCATAAAGTGCTTCTCCTAATTAACAACAAGCTTAAACCCAAGTGGGCCCCACATGAGGGTGATGATAGGGTGATTAACCTTCGTTGTAATGCCATCTAAACTATGTAAGTGTTGATATATTTAGGTAGTGATGTGTGTGAACACACTAGGACCGTCGGGGCACTTTTTTGCCTCTTTAGGAGGTTTTTCCCCCCGGCTTGTATATACGTCTATTGCCCTATGGGCTACTTATCTTTGTACAGTCTCTAGTAATACATTCAGAATTGTGTGTTGTGCTCCAAGCTTCTTCTTCTTCCTTGTGTTGTTCGCGTGCCTCCGCAGACGTCTAACTCCAACAATTGTCGTCGCTTCATCTAGGGCGCCGTCGACACTCCTCCGTTTGCAGTCTCAGAATTGCACGAATTTTGGTGAGCATACTCACCGTGTTTTTGAGATCAAAATATCTTTGTTGTGATGCCCAAATCACGATCTGAGCTCGTTTCGGCCTCCAAATGCACTATCGCAGTGGTTGTGTAGGCTATTTCGTCTTTTTGTGCCAAAGGTATATACCAGTTTCTATTCGCCAGTATGAGTATCTCGAAGTCTGTTATGGGTCTAGTAGAATTTGTCTGGGCAGTTCTGTTCAACTTTTTGAGATACAATCAATTTTTTGCATCAAGCTATTTTAGTCACTAGCCATGGCTGAAAGCAGTGATGTATTCCGTATGTTGGTTGTTGAGGATAAGTTGGATGTTACCAACTACCCATTATGGGCTTATATGATGCGACATGTGTTGGTTGCAAAAGGAATGTGGAACATTGTGCAGAATGTCGAAAAAACGTCCTATCACACCTGCAACTGTTACAACTGCAGGTACTGAAGCCGATGCAGAGGGTGTTGAAGATGATGATATTCTGCATATTCTTGTTCGTGCTGCGGTTTCTGTTGCACCTACTATAGAGCAGATTTGCTGGGATGGCAGAGATGCCTAGGCACATGCATTGATAGCTTTGTCTATCAAACGTGCCATTATTCCTAACATTCGCTCTTGCAGAATAGCTAAGGATGCTTGGGATACACTTACCACATTGTACCAAGCTAGGAATGAGGCTCGTGTTGCTTACCTCGGAAAATAGTTGGAGAGTGAGCACATGAATGAAAGTGATTCTATGGACAGTTTCCTAATGAAGATCAAAGACTTGAAGGAACAGTTGATTTCTATTGATGAGGTTATACCAGATAGCTCACTTGTGCAGACCGTTTTGAATAGTCTTCCTGATTCATATCAGAGTTTTGCTTCTACTCTTCGGTTGATGATGAAAGGCAATCCAAATGCCTTATCATTTGAGGATTTACTCTCTGTTCTATTGCAAGAAGTTCAGTCCAGGCAGAATAGGTCCATTATGCGAGTTGCAGATCAAGATTTCCTGGCTAGTCAGAAGGGCAAAGGAAAATGGAGCTCTTCAACTAGTAAGCAGAAATCTGGTACTTTTGCATATTCGAAGAAGGAAGATAAAGATGAGAAGAAATTAGAAAAGCAGAAATTGCTTTGTAAGTATTGTAAAGGGAATGATCATATCATAAAGAACTGTCCAAATCAAAACTGGTTGCTAAAGAGGCTGGAATGGTTGTTGTAGAGGCCTCTACACCAAAAACAAAGTCTGCTAATCTTGTGTAGGAAGAAGAATGGGCGTTGACTATTGTCTTCCGTTTTGACCCATCTTCTCATGAGGAGTGCATGTCTGTAGTAGACTCAGATGTTTGGTATTTTGACAATGGGGCGACCAAACATATTACCTCGCAGTGCAGTTTCTTCTCTTCACTCGAGCCTACCCCTACAGGGAATACTGTTACATGCACCAATAACTCCTCTTATCCTGTTATGGGAGTTGGTAAGATCATTTTGACTACTGTTGATGGTAGTTCTTTCACTTTATCAGATGCTTTATTTGTGTCAGGGATCAAGAAGAACCTGTTATCAGTTTCTGCATTAGCCAAGATTGGCTTGGTTGTGAAATTTGTTGATGACAGGTGTACAGTTCATGATCTGTCAAATGGTGATGTGATTATTGCTTCTAGCATTTTATGTTGTGGGCTGTATAAGCTCATAGACTATGAAAGATCTGTAAATGATTTGGCATGTGCAGTAAATGATTCTCAGGCTATGTTAGATGCAAAGCTTTAGCATGCACGCTTTGGTCATCTAAATTTTTCTAGTTTGCTATGCCTGCAAAAATCTAAAATGGTGTCCTCTTTGCCTAAACTTGAGGCACCTGGAAAACATGTTTGTGAAGGCTATATTTTGGGCAAAATGCAGCATTCGTCCTTTCAAAAAGATGGTTCAGTTCGGGTTACTCAGAAATTGCAGCTTGTACATAGTGATGACTGTGGTCCTATGCAAACACCTTCTTTTGGGAATTATCTTTACGTCGTGACTTTCATCGATGATTTTTCCAGGCGTGCATAGTAAAAATTTAGATGACCAAAGCATGCCTGCCAAAGCTTTGCATCTGACATAGCCTAAGAATCATGTACTGCACATGTCGAATCATTTATAGATCTTTCATAGTCTATGAGCTTATACAACCCACGACATAAAATGCCAGAAGCAACAATCACGTCACCATTTGACAGATCATGAACTGTACATCTATCATCAATAAATTTCACAACCAAGCCAATCTTGGCTTATGCAGAAACTGATAACAAATTTTTCTTGATCCCTGGTACAAACAAAGCATCTGACAAAGGGAAAGAACTACCATCAGTAATAGTCAAAATGATCTTACCAACTCCCATAACAGGATAAGAGGAGTTGTTGGTGCATGTAACAGTATTCCCTGTAGGGGCAAGCTCGAGTGAAGAGAAGAAACTGCACTGTGAGGTAATATGTTTGGTCACCCCACTGTCAAAGTACCAAACATCTGAGTCTACTGCAGACATGCACTGCTCATGAGAAGATGGGTCAAAATTGCAAACGGTAGTAAACACCCATTCTTCTTCCTACATAAGATTAGCAAAATCTATTTTTGGTGAGGCCTTTGCAACAACCATTCCAACCTCTTTCTTCTTTGCCTCTTTAGTAGCCATTTTTGGACAGTTCTTAATAATATGATCATTTCCTTTAGAGTACTTGCAAAACAATTTCTGCTTTTCTGATTTCTTTTCATCTGTGTCTTCCCTCTTTGATTGTGCAGAATTAGCAGATTTTTGGTTACTAGTTGAAGAGCTCCATTTTCCTTTGCCCTTCTGACTAGCCAGGAAAGCTTGATCTGCAACATGCATAATGGAACTCTTCTGCCTGGACTGATCTTACTACAATAGAACAGAGACTAACTCCTCAAATGACAAGGCATTCACATTGCCTTTCATCATCAACCGAAGAGTAGAAGCAAAACTCTGATATGAATCAGGAAGACCATTTAGAACTATCTGCACAAGTGAGCTATCTAGTATAACTTCATCAACAGAAATCAATTGTTCCTTCAAGTCTTTGATCTTTGTTAGAAAACTGTCCATAGGATCACCTTAATTCATGTGCTTACTCTCCAACTATTTTTGGAGGTAAGAAACACGAGCCTCATTCCTAGCTTGGTACAATGTGGTAAGTGTATCCCAAGCATCCTTAGGTGTTCTGCAAGAGCGAATGTGAGGAATAATGGCACGTTTGATAGGCAAACCTATCAATGAATGTGCTTGGGCATCTCTGCCATCCCAATGAATTTGCTCTGTAGTAGGTGCAACGGAAACCGCAGCACAAATAGGAATATGCAGAATATCATCATCTTCGACACCTTCTGCATTAGCTTCAGTACCTACAATTGTAATAGTTGCAGGTGTGATAGGATGTTTCTCAACACCCTGCACAATGTTCCATAGTCCTTTTGCAACCAATACATGTCGCATCATATAAGCCTATAATGGGTAGTTGGTACAGCCCAACTTATCCTCAACAACCAACATACGAAATACATAATTGGTTTGAGCCATGGCTAGTGACTAAAATACCTTGATGCCAAAAATTGATTGTATCTCAAAAAGTTGAATAGAACTACCCAAACAAATTTTGTTAAACCTTTAGAAGACTTTGAGACACTTATATTGGCAAACCAAAACTGGTATATACCTTTGGCACAAAAAGACAAAATAGCCTACACAAGCACTACGATAGTGCATTCGGAGGTCGAAACGAGCCCAGATCGCAATTTTGGCACACAGAGCGAAGCCGTTTTGATCTCGAAAACATGTTCAGTATGCTCACCAAAATTTGTACGATTCTGAAATTGCAACTAGAGCGATGCCCTAGATGACGCGACGACCTACTTTGATACCAATTGTTAGAGTTAGACGTTTGCGAAAGCATGCGAAGAGCACAAGGAAGAAGAAGAATCTTGGAGCTCAACACACAATATTGAATGTATTACCACTAGAATGTCCAAATATTAGTAGCCCATTAGGGCAATAGGGTATATACAAGCTGAGGGAAAAAAACCTCCTAAAGAGGAAAAAAAGTGCCCCGGATCACTACCCAAATATATCAGCATTTGATTCTCCTCTTTATTCATAAGGGGATTATATCCCAAGCTCGACGGAAAAGGAGAATCCATGTGTGGCATGTTTTGTGCCCAAATCATATTGTGCACCACCTTGCTTTGCACTCTAGTGCAAAGTATGGAAAATTTTATAAGAGTGGATTTAGAAAGTATCCTTGTCCAATTCAATAAGTCTTGGTCCAAGCTAGGGAATACTAAAGAATGGAATTATCCAATTATGTTCTTTACCCTATTACCTTTACGTGGTCCATCTAGATGCATTTCTATGTGTTGAACAAATAACTAGGGTGAATATTTTATTGAATTTTGTGGACTTGGATCGAAATGATATTTAATCCATATCTCTTTAGATCAAGTAGGAACTTTTGTGTAAAACTAATATACATTTAGGAAGTGCTTTAAACCACTTGGAGACTTATCTAAGTACTTAATATTTTAGAGAATTTGAAGAAACCTTTTTGGTCTTTCCATAATTGAGTGGATGCTTCCAAGAACTTGGTGGATACTTCTAAGCATTTCAAGACTTTCATGATTCTCTTCAAATACACAAAAATTTATATTGTATGAATGAAGTCTTAATAGGTTTGACTCAAACATCTAACTTGGATGCTTCTACTAAGTTCCACTCCTAGCTCAATCTACTTACATTTTTAAAGTCCTCGGTAGAAGGTGAGAAGAAAGATTCATGTTACATTATCCTATGGGTAAACCTTAGGATATGGGACTAGAGGCTATGATTCCTCACAGTTAAACCACCCTTTATATTGGTAAAGTGAGTGGAAAAGATCGTCACTAAGGGTCAATGTGCTATATGAGATGGTTGCATGGCAAGGTGGAAACGAACCCCTTGAGTCTCATGTGTGTGTGTGTGTCTATACTTTCAAAGAGTTCCTCCATGGATGTAGGCATGTCTTCCATGTCCCTCGGCTTCTTCTTATGCAAAATGACATGAGAGCCAAAGACTCGGTGACATGCATGATGGAAATTATTTTGCCCATATATATTGAAGCCAAGATGATGTTTTTATGTTGTCCATGGGAATGTAGTGCCTATCTCTTCCCCATGCATGCATGTGTGAGAAGGAGGTGTTGAAGATAAATGTACAAGCTCATTTTCACATGGTCTATGCTTGGATAAATTTACCAAATATAAAGATAAAGGAAAAGAAGAGAAAATAAAAAAAGAAAAGAAAAGTCTAGTCAAAATTCATGATGAGTAAAAGATACAATATTTGCCTTGTAGTAAGTGGCATGTAGTGGGAATCAAATGAAAGTGGGAGTTAAGAAGGAGGCACAAACTTCTTCACATGCTCATTGGTTATATAGTGGAGTGGGAGCACATTCTAAACAAGGAGAGAAAGAGGCAAGAGCTCCCAATAGTTGGATCTGGTCAATTTGTCCTCCCATAGACTCCTTTTAGCCGCACCTCATTTTGTACACAGCTCTGTTGTGAAGCTCATATCTCAGATTATATCTAACCATTTCTTGCATTTAAACACTCATTGGAAAGCTTATCTTCTGCATTCTTGCTGTCAAAAATATCTCCTTGAAAGTTTTTATATTATGTGAGATATCAGTCAAAGAGTGAAGTCCAATTTTTCAACATACCTATGTAGACAGGTAGTCTATTTTGGTTGGTTAAGTTTCTCAACCAAAAGGTATCCAAAGTGCTTGATTTTTAGCTTATTGGAAAGATCTTTGCATGTAATTTCTCTGTCCCAAATATGACATTCAAAGGATTTATATTCTGTGAGATATCTATCAGAGAGTGAAGTCTAGTTTTTTAGTATACTTGTGTGTGCAGGTGGTTTATTTTGGTAAGTTGAGTTTCCTAACCAAAACTCATCCAAATTACTTTAGTTTTAGCTTTTTGGAAAGCTATTTGTGTGACTTTCTCTGTCTCAAATATATTTCTCAAAGGGTATATATTCAAGGAGTTATCAGTCCGAGAGTGACGTTCAATTCTTTAGCATACTTGTGTGGACATGTAGTTCATATTTGTGAGTTGTGTTTCCTAATCAACACTTGACCAAATTAAGTTATTTATAGGTTGTTAGAAAGCTCTCTTTTGCTACTTTGATTGACTAAAGGCACAAGTCCATTTGAGTTTTGTATTGAGAGCAGCAAGCTATCTAAGGTGCAACTATTTATCCAAGTGTTGGACATATAAGGGTTCACTACATGTTTTTGTTGCGCATAGGAGAACTCATTCTCCACAGTTGGTATCAGAGCAAACTTGGTGCTGAAGCTTCATCAACAGACTTGGAGTTAAAGCAAAGGAAAAGAGGAGCTACAAAACAAGGGGGAGCTTCACAAATGCAAGAGGAAAGGACAATATAACTATTCGAGGTAACTCTCAAAGTTTTTTATAGTCTTTAATGGCTGAATTGGGTCAACAAGTAGAGAAATTGGATAAGGATAACTATCCCATGTGGAAGTTTAGAATGACCAACTACCTAATGGGCAAAGGCTTGTGGGGTATTGTGAGCGGTGATGATGCTCAACCTCAAATCAATCAAGCTATGTCCATCGAAGTCCAAAGGAGGCAAGCAAAAGAATCAGCAGAGAGGAATAGGAGAGTCATGTTCCTCATTTCACAAGTCATTAACATTCATTAATCAAAGAATATGGATAACATAAAAGTGTCAGAAGGAACATATGCTAGTATTTCAATTCATTATTGGAATTCTACAAAATCATGATAGTACTTCAACTTTGTGAGTTCTATTGGACAAATCATCAAAGAATAGTGATACCTTAACAAAATTTGAGGAGCTCTGTTCATAAATCAGATCACCATTGGAAGTCTCTAAATTCTTCAGCATAGACTCTTAATGTTCCCAATTCTTCAGCATTCCTACTCTAGAATACTCGGAGTCTTTAGTCCCCCATTCTCCTTAGCATCATATCATCATCTTTATATCATCAGCTTCTTCTGATGCACCTATGTCAGTATCTCTCATAATCCTCACTTAATCCAATGAGTCAACTCTTCCATGATCAAAACTGCAACCTCCTCCTTAATGTTAATCGGCTCGTAATTGACTAAAGTTCCCCGCCTCTCCCCGAATACTACATGCCCATTTGTACTTATAAAAATTTCATAAATAATTTGTTTAGAAAATTTCTCCCTTGATTAGTTAAAATTTCTAATGGACACTCATATCTTCAAAGGATGTTGGTATACAGGTAATCAACAACTATTTGGGTAGTACAATTGTTATACTTTATGGAATAATGGAATGTTAAATGGATTTTAATGCCTTGAGGTTTTTAATGTGTTTTGTGTTTTGATTTAGCAGGTGAAGATTCATGAGGGTGTAACGCTTGTGGACTTATTCATATATTTTTTGAAGTTATTTAGAACAATATTTAGAATGTTGGAAATGAGCTTGTATTTCTCATGTGAACACTCTCTTAAAAAGAGAGCAATCTTATCCTCCCCTTTATCCTCTATTTGATTGGTTGAAAGCCTTCATTATCTTGTATACAACAAGTGATGTGTAATGAAAAGAAGGAGGCACACTATCTATCATATTTGTGTGCATGTATGAAGAGCAACTCTTCTCTATCTTCTCTCTACGTTATCATCAAGAGACTTTTACATTTCTCTTTCCCTCCTTAGCTCTGCTCTCTTGCAAACCTTCAAGCTCGAATGTAGCTTGGCCATTGTCAATATCTGGTATCAGAGCAAACTTGTGGAATTGAAGTGAACAAAACTTTTGGCCCACTGCGTGGATCCAAGCTCAAGGTTCAAATGCTTAAAATTTGGACTGGAGGGAGCCACCGGGATGATTCAGTGGAGGTAGAGCGATAGTCACTCAGTTTTAGAGCTTACAAGGTCTTGGGGTCAGAGTGATGGATGATAGTGAAAGCTGCTATAGGAGAATCTCCAAGCACAGCATGAGTTGTCATCGGCATTTTAGGATACCCAGAACAAACGATGCATGCGGCATAGCTGCAAGGCTCAAAGAGAGAAGAAACACAAAAAGCTACGTTTGGGGACACCAAAGAACAAGATGAGGACCACCTGCAAAATGAGCCGACACCAGGGATTAGCTCGGTGACACATTGACACCCACAAGATGAGCTGACACTCATGGCAAAGAGACCAATGAGGTTGGCAGACGATGACCACATGCTTCAAATGCACTATCACATACAATATAGTAAAGGAGGTAATGCACCTTTCCCAATCCTTCACTCAAACTTTTGCCACCTCGCTAGCACCAGTTGTTGCCTAGAAAAATATGAGTTTTTTGCTTGCCAAGAAGGTACCTATGGCGTTGAGCTATGAGGACACAAGTCTCTCTGTAAAACTGTGAGAATCGATAGATTGTGTTTCAACACGACCATTAGTTCTCTATTGGGTGTCCTCAGGTCTAGCATATTAGTGATTGTCTAGACTTTCCACGTCAAAGGATGTTCAAAAAATCCACGTACTCAACCTCTTTTGAACAAAACAATCGCAATAAAACCGTATGTTTGATCCAACTGTCGCTCTTTCTAAGTCCATATTATGAGAATAAGAAGAAGATGGTAATGTAGATCTTCCCGCTAAAGTTGTTTGTTTGGAACATGCTCCAAAGTTGCACGCAAGGTTTAGCCATACTATGAATCAATGCAAATCTCTTTTGTTACTACAACCGCGACCGACAGCCATCCCCCCTTTGAGGCTTCAATAGAAATAATGAGTAACAGCTATTGATGGAAAAGAAGTTCAGTGGATTCCATACTCAAAGCGTGGTAGGGTGCCCAGAATCCCTATAATATCCAGTGTGGCTATCTCTTCTCCTGGCATTACGATGTTGTTGAACAATGGCCCTTGTAAACCCCTTTTGTCATAAAGACATCTCTAGTGGATGTGAAGATCAGCTTGTATTCGTAAACACGTATCTTTGCAGCATTCCATTAACATAGGGGACTCGTGCTCACTCATATTCAGCAAAGTTCTCAACTTTAGAATCTAAATGAACTTTAGAATATGAATTAAAGGATAATGAAAGAAGCAGATACCTTGTCAAATAGTTGTGAAGAGAGAGAAATAAAACACCAAGCCCTAAATGTTTTGTAATCACTCCTATTCACATAGGTTTAAACATGCCATATTCTATTTCTTTTATGTATGGGAATTAGATACCCTCTATGTTGAGAGAAGGACCTTTCCCAAGTGATCTTCTAATTGTTTTTTCATCTACAAGTTTTCTCAAGTGCCTACAACAAATTGAACAATATTCAAGCAACCAAGTGCAAGTCAAAATAAGAAGCTCAAGGAGGAGATGGAATTATGATCATCATCAACATCAACAACAACATGAACAACAACAAGCCATCCTTCAATCCCCTTGTACCACCCTAGTTTGTCCTAGGGAAGGAAGATAAACATGTACCACCCTAGAGTCAGAGAAGGATCACCTATCATTGTACCACCCATTAGTTTGTTGAGAGAAGGAAACCAAAATATTGTACTGCTCTCTTTTACACATGGGAAGGATCTTTACCACTCTCATAGTATGTAGGGAAGGAATAATGCCCACATAAAAGCTATGTATATTCAAGCTCAAGGGGGGGACTGTTGGAAATGAGCTTGTATTTCTCATGTGAACTCTCTCTTAAAAAGAGAGCAATCTTATCCTCACCTTTATCCTCTATTTGATTGGTTGAAATCCTTCATTACCTTTTATAAAACTAGTCATGTGTAATGAAAAGAAGGAGGCACACTATCTATCATGTTTGTGCACGTTTATGAAGAGCAACTCTTCTCTCTCTTCTCTCTCTTCTCTCTATATTATCATCGAGAGAATTCTATGTTTCTCTTTCCCTCCTCGGCTTTGCTCTGTTGCAAACCTTCAAGCTTGAATGTAATTGGGCCATTGCCAATATAGAATATAGTATTTTTAGTTATTTTTGTAAAAATAATAGATCGCTTTAGAAAGCGATGTTTTTGTAAAAATAAAAAATCACGATTTTGTAAACAAAGCAGATTTTTGTAAAAAGCCAATTTTCAAAGTCCCACCCTCATGTATCTTCTATTCACGACATAATAAGAAATACCTATAAATAGACATGCTCTCATAGATCCATCCATCAGAGTATGTGGGGGGAGATTCTACCCAATCTGGTCTCAAGTCTCTTGTCTCTTTCTATTCTCTGAGTATTTTTGTGTGATTTTGTTTTTTTACTATCCTTTGCATACATGCATCTACGGGATTCAAAGGTCAATAGTGGTATCAGAGCCAAGGCACATCTCCGAAGGTGTACATATCGGTGTCTAGTCGTGATTCATGGCATTCTTGTTAATCCATAACTGTCTCAACCATTCGGTCTAGAACTAGGTTTTTGTTCTCTACATAAGGCCATGGGACCCTAGCCATAATAATAACGATTTTTGTTCATAAATCCTACCTAAGGTACCAATCAAGCAACAATTAGAGCTTTTGTGCCATGAACTCCAACATGCTCAAAACGAGATTAAGGAACGTGATGCTTCACTCCAACAACTACAAAGTGATGAGAATAATCTAGTTAGGGTGTTGAAGGCCATTATCACTGCTCAAGAACAAGGCACGCAATCCAAGATTGGTGCTAAAAATTTTCAATTTTCAAGATTCGATGGCGAAAGGATGGCCAATTTGTTCTTTCATGGCTATCTCACTTTGATGACTTTAATTCTCGTGAATCATACTCTAAAAGTGAAAAAGTGAAATTTGTAACTAACTATTTGGTGGATAAGGCCCAGTTGTGGTGGAATGTTCTACGCCATAGCACCGATCACCCTACCACATGGGATGCATTTCAAAAGAAGATCAAAGAGTCCTTCCTTCCTCCTGAGTTCCACTTACATGCTCATCGATCATGGATAACTTTCGGGTGGAAAGATGGAGATAATGTATCTACCTATATTGAACATTTTTGGCAACAACTATTACTTAATCGTTTGCTTGAAACGATTCCTGAAGATACCTTGCAAAGAAAGTATGAAGATGGTTTGGAGATGTAAATCCAAGCCAAACTCAACACTCTACGTCTTGCAACTCTCTATGAAGCTATTTCTTTTGCACATGATGCTGAGAAAGAGTTTCGATCCATCACCAAGTCCATTCGCTTACAGCAAACACGTCAATGACCACAACCAATCAAGCCCAGTTTTCCCTTCAAGCATCTTTTTTCTAATTTTTCTTCTCCTACTTTTCAATGCTCACCTACTTTTCAGCACCCACCTACTTTTCAACACCCTCCTCAATCCAATTTTTCACTAGTATCCAAGACACCCGCTCTACAACCTACAAAACCTCCAACCCTTCAAACTACAATGATGGATGCTCAACAAAAGAGGCCCCATATCACTTGCTAGCATTATGGTAAGTTTGGTCATATTAAAGCTAAATGTAGGTTCCGAACTAACGAAGAAGCACTGGAAAAGGGTTACTACTACACGCACAGGTAACCAATATCATAGATATTTAGTTAAATATAAAAATCACTCACTTGAAGAATCTCAATGGATTCATAAGACATCATTAACTCCATATTATGACCATTTGATTTCTGCTTATCATTCACAATCACATTAAATTCCAGTTTTCGAGTTCCATGCATGTTGTTTTTACATGGAACATGCTTATGATTGTCCAGTGTTGGGACATGTGACTAGCCATCCATGTCCACTTTATTCTTATCAATTGAGGTCAGTTGCTTGTCAATTGGGAGGCATGTTATACTTTATGGAATAATGGAATGTTAAATGGATTTTAATGCCTTGAGGTTTTTAATGTGTTTTGTGTTTTGATTTAGCAGGTGAAGATTCATGAGGGTGTGAAAGTGCATGGACTTATTCAGATATTTCTTGAAGTTATTTAGAATAATATTTAGAAGATAGTATTTTTAGATATTTTTGTAAAAATAATAGATTTCTTTAGAAAGCGATGTTTTTGTAGAAATAGAAAATCATGATTTTGTAAATAAAGCAATTTTTTGTAAAAAACACACTTTTTGAAGCGTTGCCCTCATGTATCTTCTATTCAGGACATAATAAGAAATACCTATAAATACACATGCTCTGATAGACCCATCCATTAGAGTATGTGGAGGGAGATTGTACCCAATCTGGTGTCAAGTCTCTTGTCTCTTTCTATTCTCTGAGTATTTTTGTGTGGTTTTGTTTCTGTACTATACTCTGTGTATGTTCATCTGTGGGATCCGAAGGTCAATAACAATTTGAGGAAGCAATAGCCTTATCCCATTCAGTCGCATAGTCTATTGTGACCAAAAAGTACTTCTCCCTAGATGCAGGATAAATAGGTCCTATAAAACCCAAACCCTATTTCTCAAAGTGTTTCCATGAAGTTGAGACAATGATGGATATTGTCTTTGCTTGCTAGGGTTGAATCCATATCTTTCGACATGCATCACATGCTTGTGCTCTCTCCTGTATATCTTTGAACAAATTTGGCCATCATAATCTAGCATCTAAGACTCTTCAACTCATAATATGGCCATGGAAGTTCCCACCACCTAGTCCATGTGCAGTCCTAAGAATTTGGCATGCCCCTTCTTCTTCCATGCACTTCCTAAGTGTGATATCCTTTCCGTACCGTTACATCTTTCCCTCAATAATGGTATAAGGCCTCCTTTTCATGAGCAATCTCTTCGTCCTCATAGAGTTAACTTTTTAAGGATACTCCCCTTTCTTCAAAAACTCCTTAAGATCTTCATACCATCCATGAGCACATCCTATGAATAATTCAACATCTAGGAACTCATCATGCACTTCAATGTCTTGGTTCTCTAGGCTAAGTCTATATAGATTATCATCCATGACATTTTCTTTACCTAGTATATGCATCATGACAAAATCAAATTCTTGGAACAATAGGTTCCATCTCTAGACTCTAGATGTTTCTTATGGCTTATTCAATAAATACTTTAATGGTCGTTGATCTGTAATAATCACAAATTTCACCCCTAATACATGATAGCAAAACTTTTGCACAAAAAATACCATTGTCAAAGCTTCTCTCTCGGTGTTACTATAGTTCTTCTCAGCCTTAGTCAATAATCGACTTGCGTATTGGATGGGTTTGCCTAATTTGTACTTTTAATTATGCTATGTGAGGACTGCCCCCACCACATAGGCAATGCCATCCACATGTACATGAAAATGTTTAGACCAATCTAGAGTAGCTAGGATATGTGCTTCCACAAGCCTCGAACTAAGAACATGGCATTTTCCTCTTCTTCATCCAACTTAAATGGGACATCTTAACATGTAAGCATGGCAAGTGGTTAATCTATATCTACATACATTTTGATAAACCCTCTATGATATCCAATATGCCACCAAAAACTTTGTATTCCCTTCAACTTTTTAGGCTTAGGTAGCTTCAATATAACTATAATTCTATATGGATCACGAGGCACACCTTTGAAAGATACTACATCTCCAAAAAGGTACGTGTTGTGGAAGGGCTCCATAACCTTCACAACAATCAACTATGAAACTAACTAGCTATTCCCTTGTTTACTTCATGTGACATCTAGGCCTTCATACCTCAAACATGTGAATTAGGTGGATCCAAAATGCTTCAGCTAAATTGCTATCTTGGTCCATCTCTATAGACCACTTATGTGTGAACTTATGAAAATAGATGAATTTAGATTCATCTGTCAAGTCAGAATCCATCATGTTCTCAAAGGAAGATTAATCTTTCATAATCCCTGCCTGAATCACTTTCTTGCTAAGGTGAACACATACTATGTACCTTTAGTCTTAGTGAAATGGGTGGATTTCTTGCTTGCAATTTGCCCTAAAATAAATCTAAATAGATGGGAATCTATTTTATAATCCTTGCCCAACCAATAGACTGGTATAGGTGGATTATCCATTTGTTTTTTGAAGAAGATATAATATTCTCATCACTTTGGAGAGCATTTAAATAGTTTACTAAAAGTGGGTTCAATATTCTTTCAAAACTTTACGTAGTTTGGAGAATCCACTTTAAGGGACTAGAACCCATAGGGATCAATCTAATTATTGAAGACTTTAATTGGTTGAAATCTATTTTACTTGTTTGTTCCAAAAAGATTAAAATCTTTATAACTACATCCATAGGTGGGAACTCATAGTGTAAAAGATCGTGCTATGTTAAGGTTGCAAGAAGGATTAGGTTATTCCAAACATTCCATCAATACTTAATCCTTATGGATCTTTAGTTGGATCTCAAACCTTAAAGGTCTTCTTGATCCTTCTAGAATTCTCTCCTTTATATTATAGATCTATTTTGAGATGTCCTATGTTGACATCGTAACTAGATCTATCTTATTCTTCTTGTTGACTTGAATTATAAAGCACTCAAAAGATCATCTAGCTGAGCTTTCTTTCAAGTTTGGCCTAAAATCATCTTTATTTTCTTTGAATTTCAAGTCATACTTTTGGATGGACCTTTCAGAGCTTCAACCTTTGGAGTTTTCCTTTAAACTCCAAGAATTTGATTCTCTCTTTATTTCTAACTCTCTATGAAGTTTATTGAGAGATAGAATCTTTCATATCTTGTTGGAAGGACTCTTCTTCCCTTGAGAGGATAACTGAAGAAGATGTATATTCCTAGACATTATCTTCTTCAAGTACTCCTTTGGATCATGAGTCTCTTTTTCTTCTGGCCATAAAATTACTCAATGGGATTTAGTACCCACCATTCCATACCAATGGGTTCTTCATCCAAGCCACATAAATTTGTCTCAAAACTTTCTCACATTGTCTTTCCTTTTTTAATACTCTCTATCTCCTAGAAACTATGGTACCAAATTATAAGAGCAAGGACTAAGGTTCTTAGATACACCACATCTAATCTTAATTTTCAAGAATATTTGTTTAACCATTTAATGTGGTGTGACTAAACTTAAAGTTCTACTTGATATTTTCCCTACTTGGGTCTTTTGGCTTTTCTTATCTTCTTTAGCAAAAACAAGAGATAAGAATAGGTCTTTCTCAAACAGATCCCTTCATGTTCAATGCTTTATCCATGGGTTTTACTTTAGGATCTAGTTATTATGCTTCATATAGGGAACCATTTTCCTTAGGTCCTCATTATTTGAATCCACAACTTATGTTGTGTTATCCCATGAGGCATCAAGATAATATAAGCTTTACAAATTCATTTTCTAAACCACTTAGGATCTCTACAATCCTTATGGTTTACGAAAGTCTTCTCTTGCAATGGGGTTTTTTGAGAATTCCCAATCTTTGAGAAGTTCAACTAGTTGGAAGATGTAATGAAAGAAGTATGAAGCACTACAATCAGGTAGGTATTTCAAATTTATTTTATCTATATTGTACCTTGCAATACGTTATTTGGTCTTTTTAAGGCATAAGATACAAGTTCTTGGAGATTTTCTCCCCTCAAGAGTTTTCATCCTCAAAAATTACCCAAGGATATATTAAAAATTATGCTCTTTCAATAGAATTTAAAAGAGTTCATTTTCAATATTTTCTTGTTGCCCCTGGTTAAAAGAACTATTTAGAGTTATAAGCATACTGAAAAATTCTCCCAAAGTTCAAGCTTGGATTACCCATAAATCTGGTGTCCCATACCATGGAATCCACTTCAGTGGTAAAGCGTAGACGTCCTATACCAACTTCCACTTTAGTGAAGGTAACCTTAGATTTACCTTAGTCAAACCTTCTTTTAGTCTAATCAAGTGAAATCTATTACATATTTGACTTGTGAGTGTTATTTCCATTGAAAAGCATATATGTTTCTCATGTCACAATGAGATTATAACTTAGCAAATCTTAGTTGTAATTTTGACTTGACAAGACTTACTCTCAAAGATTCAATGATTCACTCGTTCAGATATATTCTAAAATATCATTTTTGTGTCACTTGATAATAGAGCTAATTTATATATCAACTAGATATTATCTTTTGGCATAATGAGTAATTTGAGAAAAGAATAATTGTTTTATTGATGAGATCTCTAATCTGAAGTAGATGATAATACCATTTTCCATTTGAATAGTCCTTTACTTCTAGGACATTAGAAAATGGTACTTAAGGTTTATAACAACCCTTCGGGTTTTTCCTTCTTTTCAAGCCTTCCATTTTCTTGGGAGAATAACATAAATCTCTGAATAGTTCTTAAGTTCTCTCAAATAAACAACTATCTTGAACAAAAGAATTGATACTTCCATCTTCTAGCACTATGGATTCCCTTATGTCTTGTTTCTTAGATCTTGATAGTATCCACTCTAAGTTACCACCATTGCATTGTGGTTTTAATAAGAAAGAAATAGTTGTCCTGTCACCTTAAGTCTATGGCCTCGCTGATTAGGCATGCCATGGGCTTTTATGGAATTTAAAATTCCATAAGAGGGATTTTAAGATTAAGGTATTTCAAGAAGCTAGGATTATTTGTCTTTTAATTAGTAAGCCAAAAGTAAATGAATTAAATGGTTTATAATGTCTATTTGGCCCTATTACCATTATTCATAGAACTTATTAAATTCAAGTCCTACTTAAGCTTAACTTTAGGAACTTAATTTCCCTCTCAAATCAAAAAACCATGTAATATCTTCCGTATGCATACTAGTGTATGCCAAACGTTTACACTTTTAGTGGAAAATTTGTAGCATGCATAAGGTTCAGAAACTAAACCCCTCCTTAAAGCATGCAAAAGTTCCAAATTGGGACTTTTTTTCATTCAAAGGATGGTGCAAAATTTTCATGCAATACTGTACATGCAATTTGCTAGAATGTATCTAAACTATGACCATGGTTGTGCCAAAACCATATGAACTTGATGCATAGTGCATTTTATTTCCATGACTTAATGTGTTTATGACCAAGAAAATTAGGCCACATGTACTTATGCATCCACTACCAAATTCATGTTTATAATGACATGCATTGCATATTCTATGGTTTACAAGGAAAAAAGAAAGAGCATGGATACTTATCTGGAAGTTATGCTTTGTCCATCCCTTGATTCCCTTGAGTAATTATAGGCTTGGGCTATCCACCTCTTCTCTTGAAGTCCTTGGGAGTACCTATACTTACGTTTGTGCCCAATATGTACATTAACTTCAAAATCATGCATCATTCTATACATGCATGCAATTTATATGTATGAATATTCTTCATATATCTTTACCAAATGATTGCAAGAGTGCTTGCTCCATGACAAATAGGTCTTAATCTATTATGCATCTTTTGGAACAAAAAGAAGAATCATGCTCTTTTTAATGCATAAAAGTGTTCTTTCTCCATAAAAACTTTATGCACACATTGTATAAGCCACTAATCGAATGAGTTATCATGAGGCTTATTTAACTCAATGCATTTATTTATGTAATAGAAAAGTATGTAATAGAAAATGGAGCACTTCCCTAAACATCTCTGATGAACTCCATTCCATAGCTTATTCAAATGGTGACTCAATCGCATGGTTTCTTCAATGCTCTTCAAAACCTCTTGTAGATGAAACTACACATTCTTGGGTTCCTTCAATGCTCTTCGAAACCTCTTGTAGATGAAAATAGCCCAAACCTCGGATGAGTGACATAGTAGCAAGTAAAAACATATGAAATATGTATAGTGTCACAACCAAAGGTAAATTAAGAAATATATAAAATTATTTCTCAATGCAAAGAAGTGATGGAAACTCCCGTGCATCCATTAATTTTTGTTGAATAAACACCTCTCCTTCAAAAAGATGAGATGAAAGCCATGGAAGTATGTTGTCGTTACTACAAAATGCCACACATGAGTCTCTAATCATGAATCAATAGACATATAATTTGTATCAATTATTAATGATAATTAGCAACAAAGAAACAAGCGATTGGGTATGGCAATTCCTTCTTGTTTCACTCTGTATGCATGTCAGCTTCTGTTGAGGCATGTTGAACTTGAGGCGAGCTCACCTACAAAATTAGTCACACTTTGCTTGGGCATCTTCCATGGTTAAAAGAACTATTCAGAGCTTTATGAATATTGAACAAGTGTACCAAAGTTCAAGCTTGGATTACCCATAAATTCGGTGTCCCATACCACCGAATCCACTTTAGTGGTAGTGTAAGCCTAGCTGTCCCATACCTCCTAGCTTGCACTTCCAGTTTAGTGAAGGTAACCTTAGCTTTACTTTAGGATCAAACCTTATTTTAGTCTAATCAATTGAAATATATTACATATTTTACTTTTGAGTGTTATTTCCATTGAAAGGCATATATGTTGCTCATGTCACAATGAAATTATTAGCAGGTCTTAGTTGTAATTTCGACTTGACAAGACTTAGTCTCAAATATTCAATGATTCCTTTGTTCGGATATATTCTAAAATATCATTTTTATGTCACTTGATAATAGAGCTAATTTATATCTCAACTAGATATTATCTTTTGACACAATGAGTAATCTAAAAAAAGAATAATTGTTTTATCGATGAGATCTCTAATCTAAATTAGATGATAATACCATTTTCCATTTGAATAGCCCTTTACTACTAGGACATTAGAAAATGGTACTTAGGGTTTATAACAACCCTTGCATTTGTTCCTTCTCTTTAAGCTTTCGATTTTCTTGGAAGAATAACATAAATCTCTAAATAGTTCTTAAGTTCTCTCAAATAAAGAACTATCTTGAAGAGAAGAACTCATACTTCCATCTTCTAACCCTATGGATTCCCTTATGTCTTCTTACTTAGAGCTTGATAATATCCACTCTAAGTTACCACCATTGCATTGTGGTTTTAAGAAGAGAGAAACATTTTTCCTATCACCTTAAGTCTATGGCCTTGTTGATCAGGAATGCCATGGGCTTTTATGGAATTTAAAATTCCATAAGAGGGATTTTAAACTTAAGGTATTTCAAGAAGTTAGGATTATTTGACTTTTAATTAGTAAGCCAAAAATAAATGAATTAAATGGTTTATAATGTCTATTTGGCCTCATCACCATTATTCATAGGACTTATTAAATTTAAGTCCTACTTAAGCTTAACTTTAGGAACTTAATCTCCCTCTCAACTCAAAAACCCATGTAATATCTTTCGTATGTATACTAGTATATGCCAAATGTTTACACCTTTATTGGAAAAGTTGCAGCATGCATAAGGTTTAGAAACTAAACCCCTCCTTAAAGCATGCAAAAGTTCCAAATTGGGACTTTTTTCATTCAAAGGATGGCACAAAATTTCCATGCAACATTGTACATGCAATTTGCTAGAATGTATCTAAAGCATGACCATGGTTGAGCCCAACCCATCTTCCTTTTCCAAAACCATATGAACTTGATGCATAGTGCATTTTATTTCCATGACTAAATGTGTTAGTGACCAAGAAAATTAGGCTACATGTACTTATGCATCCATTACCAAATTCATTTCTATAATGACATGCATTGCATGTTCTATGGTTTACAAGGAAAAAAGAAAGAGCATGGATACTTATCTAGAAGTTATGCTTTGTCCATCCCTTGATTCCCTTGAGTAATTGATGTAGGCTTGGGCCATCCACCTCTTCTCTTGAAGTCCTTGGGAGTACCTATACTTACTTTTGTGCCCAATATGTACATCAAATTCAAAATCATGCATCATTCTATACATGCATGCAATTTATATGTTTGAATATTCTTCATATATCTTTACCAAAAGAATGAAAGAGTGCTTGTTCCACGATAAACAAGTCTTAATCTATTATGCATCTTTTGGAACAAAAAAGAAGAATCATGGTCTTTTAAATCCACAAAAGTGTTCTTTGTGCATAAAAACTTTATGCACACATTGTATAATCCACTAATGTAATCACACTCAAAACGAAAATTTAGCATGAGGCTTATTTAACTTAATGCATTTATTTATGTACTAGAAAAGTATGCAAGAAAGAAGTAAGAAATGGATCACTTCCCTAAACATCTTTGATGGAGATCCTCATGTTGGAGCCATATTCCTCCCTTGAACACCATTCCATAGATTATTCAAAGGATGACTCAATCTCATGGTTTCTTCAATGCCCTTGGAAACCTCTTGTAGATGAAACTACACATTCTTGGGTTCCTTCACATGCAATCGAAAAAGAGCATAAACCTCGGATGAGTGACATATCAAGTAAAGCCATATGAAATATTAAAGTGTTACAACCAAAGGTAAATTACAAAATATATAAAAATGTTTTTCAATGCAAAGAAGTGATGGAAACTCTCGTGCATCCATTAATTTTTGTCGAATAGACACCTCTCCTTCAAAAAGATGATATGAAATCTATGGAAGTATGTTGTTGTTACTCGACTCGAAGATACAAAATGCCACACATGAGTCTCTAATCATAAATCAATAGACATATAATTTGCATCAATTATTAATGATAATTATCAACAAAGAAACAAGAGATTGAGTGTGGCAATTCCTCCTTGTTTTACTCTATATGCATGTAAGCTTCAGTTGAGGCATGTTGGACTTGAGGCAAGCTCACCTATAGCTTTTTGTTTTGGTACACATAATTTTGAATAACATGAGATCATGGCTACTAAGCTACTTTTTAGAGGTGCACTTATCCCATATGTGAGGTAGAAGATGTAGAAGAGGACTTCATATAAAGGTGTGCATGATGTTTTGTCTATATCCTAAAAGCAAGAGAGGAGCTCAGGACATAAATCATGGCTCTCTTGACTATTCACACTCCCAATGCTTGTGAGGTTGCCCATGAGGTTGGATTCATACTCTGATATGACTAATGCAGGCGAGTTAGCTTCTATCTATGGCCTACAATATGAACTTCCGGTGGAAGTATTTTTAAGATCATAAGCATAGAAATCTAATGGGAGACCAATCGAAGTCCTTATGTGGAGGGGACTCAAAAGCTTTTGGTGCTCTGAGTTAAATGCAGATCAATGGGCTCTTGATACCAATGTTGTGGAAGAGATTCATAACATTCACAACAATCAACTATGAAACTAACTAGCAAGGCCACCCTAGGAAGAGAGATGCACCTTCCACCCAACCAACCCCTCCAATATATAGCTTCAAGACCAAGGGGGTGAGTCCCTCTCAAGATGACATGTGTACCTTCATCACATGGGTCCCTAAGGTGATCACATGGTTTCAAAGCTTAGGAAATCACATGGCTTTTTCTAAAAGAAGACTCTCCAAGCTCTTACATTGTGGAAGGCCTCCATAACCTTCACAACAATCAACTATGAAACTAACTAGCAAGGCCATCTTAGAAGAGAGATGCACTTTACACCCAACAAACCCGTCCAATATATAGCTCTAAGATGAAGGCGTAAGCCCTTCTCAAGATGACATGTGTACCTCCATCACATGGGTCCCTAGGGTGACCACATGGTTTCCAAGCTTAGGAAATCACATGGCTTCTAAAAGAATACTCTCCAGCTCTCACGGGCTCTTGATACTAGTGTTGTGGAATGGATTCATAACCTTGACAACAATCAACTATGAAACTAACTAGCAAGGCCACCCTAGGAATAGAGATGCACTTTCCACCCAACCAACCCCTCCATTATATAGCTCCAAGACCAAGGGGGTAAGTCCCTCTCAAGATGACATGTTTACCTTCATCGCATGGGTCCGGGTCCCTAAGGTAACCACATGGTTCCCAAGCTTAGGAAATCACATGGCTTCTAAAAGAAGACTCTCCAAGCTCTCACATACAATTCAAGTGGCAAGGAGAAGCTTACCTTAGATAATTAGCCCTGAGGCTCAAGACCCATCTAAAATGGGTAAATAAACCACAAATCCCAAGGGTTACACACCTTGAAACCCAAGATTTCTACCCCTTATACCCATGTAATTATACAACAGTGCCCTCTATCACTAGATAGTGACACTTGTTTGAATTCAATTTTTACTTAGTTTCCTTGCATTTATTGAAGACTTGTTGCAATAGTGCTAGATGTTCATCTAAGCAATTCATAGAGTACTAGTACAAGTGCCTGTGAACATGGAAAAATCATCCATGAAGATTATAAAGGCTTCCAAAATTAGGATTCCAACAATAAGGCTCACAATTCTATTGAACGTGTGAAGAGCCTTTCTGAGTCCAAATGGCATTTTTACATCAATAGGTTGCCCAAGTTATAATGAATGACATATTTTTAGCATCCTTGGGTGGGATATCTTTTTGTATGCACCAAATCCATCCATGAAGCAATATAGTGTACACCTAGCCACTTCTTAAATAACATGTTGTACAAGTTGAATAGGGAACCCATCAGGGACTTATATCTTGTTGAGTGCTCTCAAGTTGACACAGATACATATTTTATTAGTGTTCTTTTGGGGCACAATTACCATGGGAGAAAGACATTATGAGTGCTCCACTGGGATGATAATTCTAGCATCCTCCATTTTTTGGATCTCTTGGTAAACAACTTGGCCATATTTTGGATTCAACCTATAGCTTTTACCCCTTACTGGTTTGGTTCCTTCTACAACTAGAATCCTTTGTTCCCCAAAACTATGGGCACTCCTTCCAAATCTTTTTAATTCCATGCAAATCCACAAGCATAAGCCTTCATAAAAGAAGTACCTTCGAGAGAAACTTGGAATAGATACATAAGCATGTGGCCATACCTATAGGATGAGGGTTGTCTTTATTTCCTAGCTATATTTCTTTGATTGGGTTTTGTTCTATCAATGTTTATGGAGGTTTTTCCTCATATTTGACATCTTGCATAACTTTCTTCCACATAGTCCTAGTGTTATATGGAGAATCACTTTGAATATCAATTCTTCCTTCCTTTTCTTGCATCCAACCTGCACAAATTTCATGAATTGGAAAAGAAGGTTGTTCACTAGGTTGCTTTACCTTGTAACCACTTTCCTTCTCAACATTGAATCAGCTTCATCTATGTTGGACTTAAGAGATGGTTTCTTCCCTATCCTATGACATGTCACATGATCACCAATCTAGCACCTTCTAGGTTTCTTCTCTTCATTCATGTCCTTCTACATCTGTCGAATCTAGAGAATTTCCATAGGAGGGAGATGAGTTACTTATTCCCAACCATGCCAAAATTTCTTCTTTCTCTTCAACATCCAATCATGGGCTTTCCATCATGTCATATTCCATATTGATGCCAATTGTGTGCATCATGTTGGATTGTCCATGGTTGTCTAATCCTTCTTCTAAATGGATTTGTTTTAGCTCCTTCCCTTCATGCTTTACCCACATTGTATCCTTAACCCAGTCATGCAAAATGCTGGCATTTCTAAATCAATTCCACCAAATTAAGAGTGTAAATCCCCCATCCACATGTGCCAATCTCAATACAATGAAGTCCAGATTAAAGATGTTACCTTGCACCAAAATTTGAACTTGAGGAACCACTTCCAAAGGCTCTATCTTGCTTTGTTCCACCAATGTTACTATGGAATTTGTTGGTCTTGAGGGTTGAAGCCCAAGCTTTTACATAGTGTACTCAGGCATTAGGTTTATACATGAGCCAACATTCACTATAACTCCTTTCAGTGTGTGTGTCCTCTTATTTTGATAGTGAGTCGTGGATTCTTATAATCACTAAGGGGGACTTCTACCATCTTCCCTTCACAGAGAGTAATAGTCTTTGCAACCAAAGTGGATGCAGACACTTCATCTATCATGGTCAAAGGAAGCCATCATGAACCTAAGATTGCATGTGAACTTCTATATCTCATGTTTAGTTCAGAATTTGGAGCAACCGATGCTTCCATTGCATCCAAAGCATACAAAAATCCTAAGATTGATTGTCTACTTGGATTTTGAAACCCGAAGGTCTTCTTTTGAATTGATGACCATCAATTCTTAACTACCATTGATGAACCACCGTTGGAAACCAATATAAGGAGGGGTTGGACACATATATACTCATTCTTTCCAATGCCAGTCTTGGGAGCTCAAGGAGTCATGATCACCAAGTAAGTACTCTACAAGTTCCAATTTGAGTTCTTGTCTTGTCCTTTGTTCTAGTCCTATCTAGTCTTGTATTTTGGACATTTTGTCTTGTTCAGTTGTAATCTCATAGTACAAGATCCTTTCTAATTATTCCTTGCATCGAGTTCATCTCTCTGAAGGGAGTTCTTGTGATCTAGATGTCTTGCTTCATACCTACAGTCCCATCTTGTGGGATCTCTTGTATCAATACTTACTCAACATATGACTATCACTATGATCGAATCATTCCCACTAGGAATGAGATGTCTCTAGTAAAATAATATGGCACTCCCAAATACAATGAGGGCCATAATGTGAGTCCACTATATACAATGAATAGACACACTTAAATGCGGCTATCAAAACAACACACTTGAGTTTGAAAGAAATGGAAATAAATTTTGTATACAGGGAGAGAGAGATGTACCTACTGCACCTCTCATTTCATCTTTAGAGTTGTACAGGAGATCTTTTTATTGTATAGTCATGATATTGAGCATTATACAGATAGTTCATCTGATGTATACTTTCATGCTAGGAATGTAAATATGGATAGGACTTTCTATTATTCTTTCTTGCAAGAGTGTGTGGTTAAAAGTTTTAAAGATCTTATGTTTGAGTATGGAGATGTTTTTACCACTGACTTACCTAAAGGGCTACCACCTGAGAGAGGGGACATTGGCCATGCTATTGAGGTAGTTACTAACACTAACCCTATTTGTAAGCCACCTTATAGGCTTGAAGCGAGTGATTTTGCCATATGAGTGGTTTTAGTTCGGGATGGTCGACCTGTAGCTTTTGAGAGTAAGAAACTAGAACCGGCTTAGAAGAATTACTCTGTCTATGAGAAGGAGTTGTATGCAACTGTCCATGCTTTGAAGAAGTGGCGTCATTATTTATATGGTGCCAAAGTTACGATAGTGTTTGATCAAGAGACCATTAATTGGCTCTCTAATGAAACAGACCTTAAAGGTCGTAAGGCCCGTTGAGCAGAGACCCTTCAGGAGTTTGATTATGAGCTTAGGTATAGGAAGGGAAAGTTTAATGTAGTGGCTAATTCACTTAGCTGCATGCCTATGCTCAATGGATTGAGTTTTACTCAGATCACTAGTGAGCTACTTGAGTCCATTAGAGGGAAATGTAGGCTCGATCCTGCATATTCTGAGATTTGCGAAGCCATAGAGAATGTGGATCATGATATATGGGTTTCCAATGATGATGGAGTATTGATAGGTACTCAAGAAGGATTCAAGTGGAAGAATTACAGTGTCTGTGATGAGGTGTGTATCCCTAGAGATTCTGAGATGAGATGACATATTTTGTATGAGTATCATGACACACCTAGTGCATGACACCCAAGACTTAACAAGACTTATGATCTTGTTAAGAGGCAGTTTTACTGGCCTGGATTTCATAAGGACGTCCTAGAGTATGTGCTTAAGTGCACTAAATGCCAAGTCAATAAAGATGAGAGGTTGAGGATTGGAGGACTACTCCACCCATTGGATATTCCTAATGGGAACTGGGAGAGTATCTCCATGGACTTTATAGTCAAATTACCTAAGACATAGAGAGGGCACGACTCGGTCTGGGTATTTGTGGATAGGTTATCCAAAATGGCTAGGTTTATTCCGACATGTACCACAGTGAAGACACCAGAGTTGGCTAGGCTTTTTGTAGAGATCTTATATCGGTTATATGGTCTTCCTTTAGATATACTCTCTAATCGGGATAGGAAGTTTACTAGACACTTTTGGAGAGGATTCTTCAAAATGTTAGATACAAAACTTAGCATGAGTATGGCTGAACATCCACAGTCGGATGGCCAAACCGAGAGGGTTAACCAAATCCTAGAGGATATGCTTCGAGCATATGTGAATGAAAGGCAAACTAATTGGGAAGAGTACTTACCTATAGTAGAGTTTGCATATAATAGTGCCAAGCACTCTTCCACTGGGCATAGTCCATTTATGCTTATGTATGGGTTTTAGTCAAGAGCTCCTTATGCAGTAGGCTTGCAGAATGAGAAAGTTCAAGCTGGAAAGGACTTCTTGGAGGAGATGAACGATATGCTTAGGCTTGCTAAGGACAACATTAGGAGAGCTCAGGATAGAGCTAGAGCCTATGATAACCCTCAAAGGAGAGACATCAACTTTGAGGTAGGAGAGCAAGTCTATCTTAAAGTTCCCTGTAGATCCGAAACCATGAAGATGGGACCTTGTCCAAAACTATCTCCTATGTATTGTGGACCTTTCCAAATACTTAACAGAATAGGAAAGATGGCTTACTAGCTCCAAATTCTAGAGGACAAATCCATCCAGTTTTTCATGTTAGTCGGCTTAAGAAAAGGCTGGGTGAATTCGACAACCTCATTCCAGACAATGAGGTACTAGAGCCTATTTTTGTTCATTCTATTCCACATGAGCTTGAGAGCATACTACGCACTCGAGAGAAATAGACAAGAATTCACTTATATAAAGAGTGTCTAGTAAAGTGGAAAGATAGTTCAGAAGATAATACCACATGGGAGCGGGTTAGCACCCTTCAGAGAGGGTTTCCCAATTTTATCTTACCTTCTCAAGGATCTTCTTAAGGGGACGGATATGGGGAAACAACACGGAGATATGACCATGTATTGCTATGCATGGGGATATAGTGGGAGTATCCATTCTATTAATTCTCTCTCTTTACTAGTCCTTCCAATACCATTTTTGAGGACAAAGAATGGACTTAAGGGGAAGGAAATGTCATGTGGGATATCTCTAGAGAGGGGTGGTATGAACCATCCCTTAGGTTCAATTAGAAGGGCACACACATGAGTGGCAGGTGGCACTCATGTGAGATGCCACTTAGTGATCCCATCAAGAGGGGAATTTAGAAACGGTTGGGCGGAACAATAGGAGCATCTTCGTGTTACATCTCGGGAATCGTGTCTGAGAGAGTGGAAAATGGAGGGCATCATCGGGAGCTATAGTAACATTATGCGAGGACAGATGAGCGGGTTGCTGATATTTTCACTAAAGCACTTAGAGTAGAGAAGCTGAAGAAGTTTCAGAAGATGCTTGGATTACAGGACATGACATTGAGCTTGAGGGGGAGTGTTGAGATATGAAGCTCAACATGTGATGATCGAGGATGACATGTATCACATTTCATTTCTCTGACATGTGTAGTGGCTGCACCAATATATGCTAGGGATACTTCATTGAGCTTTACTAGATTTATCTATCAAGAGTGATGGCACATTTGTTTCTTTTTATCTCACTCATTTGAGGATATTAGGATTTTCCTTATGTACTGCTTTTTATATATTGCACTAGTTGTATTGTTGTTTTAGGTCATTCTTGTATATTGCTTCTATGTAATAGAAGAAGAAGAAGAAGAAGAAGATCATTCTTCCTTGCCTCAATCTTTGTGTGCTCCTCTTTGAGTGTGAGAGCGTGTGAGTGAGCTTCCTTCATCTCCTTTCTCTTGACAATAAACTAGACACAAGTACAACCAGGTACTTGTGCACTCAACCTCTGTGCCACTTCTTCATGCTTGCTTTTGGCACCCTTGCATTCAAGCCTCCAATAAGGTTGAAGTCCTTACCAATTCTATTGTCAACCTCCAATACCTCCTTGGTAGTACTATGGCCACACCTTGGCTGTTTTTCCTAGAATGAAGTTGAGCTCTAATATGCAAGAGAGCATACAATACTCTCTCCACCACTCCTTCACTCTCAAGCTCTCTATTGTCTATCAGAGAGTCTCTACACACTATATGTCTCTTAGCTTATCCATATATGTCTCCTTGTCTATCTATCTCTATATCTCTTTTTATTGTGTGCTTTTCTCATATATCCCTTACTTGGCTTGTCAACTCCTTTGCATACACACACTTCCTTTGACTTAAAATTTAAGGTATATCTTATTAACTTAGCCTTGGTCATGCGACCCATTTTTCCACTCCTCGGTGCACACATTTTCCAAGTCTTGTATTTCTTATGATGCCTTTGTCCTACTTTGCTTCAAGATCCTCTCCCTAAGATCTTCTTACATCCACTTCAATGCTATCGTGTTTTTTCTTGTAGTGACCTTAAAAAAATAAAAATTTTAATGGGGGCCAAACATAGGCTTTAGCTCTTTATGTAGCTTTTACAATTTTGGCCTTGAATTCTTCAAAATATGCACATGTGGGAGGGTCCACATAAACCTTCCAAAGTTTTCAAAACCTTCCAAAAGACCATTTGAAACCCATAATTAGATTCAATAGCAAGACAGTTGCAAGGATAAACATGTGCACCCACTGTCTCACAACTCATTGGCCACATGTGTATCACCTGTGCACCTTTTTCCAAGGAATTGGTGTGATAGGATCAGCAATGCCACTCATGTCTATGATGAGCAGAAGAGCATTTGCTAAGTGCGGAATTGATTTTGTTGAATGTATTAGCCCACCAACAAAAGGCTCTCATGTAGAGTATATCATAGTGGAAACAAACTATTTGGGAAAGTGGATAGACAGGAGAGCTACAAGACATTGTGATGCTCAGGCCATTGATAAATTTCTATTCGAGGAGATCTTCGCTAGGTATCGCTTCCCTATTGAAATACTTAAGGATGGAGGAACTCATTTTATAAGAGAAGTTATTGAATGCCTAGTAGAAGAGTTTCTAATAGTGCACAAGAAATTTATATAAAGGTTTACAAGAAGCGACCATGTTTTAGTATATACACTAAAAAAACATGTCAAAGAGCAGGTCATGGACCATTTTTAATCAAGAAAACTCTCCACTAGAGGTGTGGACTAACTAGCAACTTTGGAAGGTGATACTTTGTCCAATTACATTAGTGTATGTTGCGTCAAGAGGTATCTTTAACCCTTGATAGATGATATGATGGCAATACTCCAAATTGGTAAAGGTGGAAAGTATGAGGACTTAAGAATTAGAGAAGAAGCTCAACAAGAAGCTAGGCAAAAGATCCTTCAACATAAGCAGTTCATGAAAGGGATTTGTAACCCTCTACCTTTCAACCCTATTCAAGTATTTAGATTGGGATTAATAGAGGAAAAACCATTGGACGTACCATGGCTACCTACCTTGTTGGGACCAAACTTTTCAGAAAGAACAATGGCTCATATATACCTTGCAGGGAAGAGCATGATATGTATGGAATTAGCTTGGTCCATGTAGGAAACAATCTTTCAATCAAATGTCGACACAACTGACATACAACGACAAAAACTAACTTACGTTGGAGAAACTAGGATCCCAATTAACATTGAAGGATTAGTTTTGTTATACGAATTTCTAAATGTGGATGAGCCCAATATGGAAGAGCAAATCATATTAGGTTGCGATTGGTTGAACAAGCATTTTACAATTGTGAATTACTCTTTAGGATCCATGCTTGTTCATAGTGGACATATATGTGGAATAGTATCATTTTCTTAACCATTTGGCTTTGCACAAAAAAAGGAATGTATGATTGCATCTCATGATTTTGATTCTTTTGTGAAGTCACTCCATTGTGTGAGGAGAATCCCATTAAGAGTGAAGGTGAAGACCAATCTCAAGACCATAGAGAGGTGAGGATGATAAAAGAGGCGAAGACTTCAACAAAAGTCTTGGACTTTACATGCGAGGAATTATCACAAAAAGGCTATTGTTTCTCCATCACCAAACGCAAAAGAATGAGGACCTCAAAAGAAAGCTCATCCACATCATCATCATCCATTAACAAAGAGTAAGAGAGTTTGGATCCCTAAGGATCTTCTCGAAGCTCAACAAGGACAAGCCCAGATCTAGATTCCTAAATTAGTTTCAAGCACAAAACCCAAACTTGTAGAGAAGCCTAAAGCCAAGCCTAGCAAACTTGAAAAAATAGGAACAAAAATGACCCCATCTACCAATTGGGTTTGGAATCAGAAAGACAATACCAAACAAATAGTAATTACAAACCCCATAATCACTAGATTTAAGTGGATGAAAAAGCAAACTCCCATCTCTAAACATGTTAGACATTCTCTTAGGGATGGTGCGTGAAAAAGCAAACTCCCATCTCTAAACATGTTAGACATTCTCTTAAATGGATCCCTAAGTCTAGAACAGATCCACGTTCTTTAGAAATTCCCATTGTAGGAGAATTCTTACAACCCTTACAGAGACTGAATCACTAACCCTCTTTTTAGGTGACTTAACCTACGATTCACTCTTTTTAGGTCCTTACAAAGACTGAATCACTAACCCTCTTTTTAGGTCTCAGCTCGCTTAGCTGGGTGGTTGGGCCTCTCGCCTCTTGAGGCGGGGGTGAGGGTTCAACCACCACAGGCAAACATGTAAGGGACATATTTAACTTGGGATGTTGTACCTTGTGGCTGATGTGCCACCGTTTATTCTGCCCCACGGTAGTTGTGATCGTAGTCTAATCCAACTATGTAAATCTTTGTTCTTGTGGGATAAGGGGGGTCCCATGGGTACTCTGCCCTTCTTTGTACAATTGCAATTTCAAAGTTAAAGCCTGAAGGAGTAGGACTCGGACGAACCTCCATTAAAAAAAAAAAAGAAAAAACCTACGATTCACTCCATTGCTGCTGATTTGTAGCCCATACTCCTTGCATGTGAGTAATGACTCGTGAGTCGTGAAGCTCTTTGTATAAATCTTTTTTTCTCTTTTAATATACGTCTGTTCTCTTTTCTTGCCTGCTAGGGTTCGCGCTCTGCTCGGGTTCACGCTCTACTAGGGTTCACGCTTGGTAGGGTTCACGCTCGGCAGCCACCCCGGACTCTCTTGCTCTACAAGGGTGCGCGGCCATTACGTGGGCGATGGTGGACTCCTAGGGGCTTGTGTGGCTGACCCCCTCTTGTGATCTCTATTCTCAGCATTCATGTCCCTCCATGAAGCCCTCCGCAATGGGTATGGACTTGGCAGCTCCTCGACGATGGAGCAACCTCTTCGGGAAGATGCTCAAGTAGCTGACAACATCCCTAACTCTCCACGAAAGACTTTTGCTGAGACGGCCTCAGTTCAACCATCGAATCTCGACCTGTTGTGGACGGTTCAGCCAAGTAAGGCCTGTAACCCCCCTTTAAAGTCGAGGGACAAAGGCAAGGCGAAGGTCGACGAAGGTATTGACAATGTTCATGAGATCAGCCTAGACACTGAATTAGTGGATAGGGACGACGACACTCTCATCATTGAGAGGAATGCCCTAGACAGATGGCAGGCGCAGTTGGGTGAACAAGTAGTTATAGGTTTGTGTCATGGACCTCATCCAGCTTTAGACGTGTTAAGGAGTTGGGTAAAACAACAATGGGAAGTTAAAGGTATCATAGTCAAGCACATTCAATATCTTCCTAATAATTATTTCTTGTTCTACTTTGTGGATCCTGAGAGTGCCTTCAAGGTTGTTAGTGAGGGGCAATGGCTTATTAAGTTCACGCCAATCTCAGTGTTTAAGTGGTATTTAGGTTTCAACCCTAGAGGACCTAAGCCCACCAAGGTTCTTGTTTGGGTGGAACTTCCAGACTTTCCAGTCGATTTTTACCCCTGGCTAGACAATCTCTGTAGTCTCCTTGGGAGAGTGCTAGGGCAGAGGAATAAAGGTATCATTAATCCCAAATGGGACCCCCAAGTTCTCATTGAGATAGATACCTCCAATCCCATTAAGACCTCCCTTGTTATTAAAGACTCAGACGGCAAGAAACTGCATGATCAAAAAGTTACCTACCGTAACTTACCTAATGCATGTTTCAACTGTTATAAACAAGGCCATCTGATTAAAGACTGTCCTCTGCTCCAAAAATTTGAAAGTTCCCCTAAGGACTACAAACCCACTAATGTTGTCCCTAGTATGCCTAATAATATGCAAAAAGTTCCCTCCAAGTCGCAAAAAAAGAGAAACCCCAAGACTTCCAACATGTTTGACGTGCTACTAGAAGAAGTAGCAAATCCGTTCTCATCGGACAGCGGTGGTGTTATGGCAGAAAAAGTGAGCGAGACCCCCAATGTGCTTCAAGATAATAGGCATCCTCAAGAGAATGTCGAAATTGTCCAAAGCTCCCCAGTCCAGAAGGACGAAGATGGATGGACACAAGTTGCCTACAAACAAAAACCCCAAAAACCTCTCCCCTCAAGCAGTAGGCCCTCCAATCTTGCTACCCACAATCTGGATCTAGAGACCTTTGCCTAGGACCTTTACAAGACTGATCAAGTTGTGCTTTCCAAATTCTCCTCTCAAGCTTTTAATCAAGAAGACACTGATATGGTCAACACAGACGACATGGAAATAGGCAATGCCAACCCTAAAAGAAAAGACCCCTTAAGAGAATCTGTCTCTTTGATTAAACCCCCTAAAAATAGCAGGTATGAAGATGCATAATCACATGGTTGATCGGTACGTTCATCGTGATAGTATAACCCTGGTGAATACCAATGCCTGGTCTTTTTTGCCCGTCATTTATAATTGTGTTAAGAACGACTGGTGGATCCATGCCCTTGTTCATTTCTGTGAGAAGGTCCATAATTTCAGATTGCATGTGATCTACCCCAGCAAGGGGCACATATGGGCTTGCTGGTTTGAAGTTTACCTGTCTTATTATCACTTTTTGTCCAGTTGCCTGGGGCTTGTGTTTAACCACAAGGGATTTACTTATGCTCCTTTTGTCTCCTTTAAGACAGGTAACAAGGAAGTTTGCTATAACCCCACCTGTGATGCCATGATGGGCAATAACGATTACACTTTGGCCGGTCTCTATAGTGAGGTGAACACGCATTCTCTCTCTTGTATTGCTAGTAAGCTATCAGCTAACTACATTAAGAGAAGCTACCCCAACCACCTTGTTCAGCATGAAGGGTGTGTTAAACCTAAGAAGATAAGATCTTCAGGTTTAGCTAACAGTTGTAGTAAGTGTCCTTTTCTTTGTGTTTGCAGTACCATGGTGTGTATTATTGTGTTGTTCTTGCCCAACTACCTTTTTTGTCATGCCAAGAATATCTAGTGGATCTCTGTCTATGTTCATTTCAGTAAAGGTAGCCTTAACCTCAGTATACATTGGTGGTTAGAAATCAGTTTTCTTTTCCCCAACAGGTATTATCCTGGCAGGTGTCAGTGGCTGGGAAGCCCTTTCAGGTGTACTGGGGGGGTCAGCCAACAGTGGATAGAAATGAAGGTGCATTACTGTCACTTGGCTTGTAGTTGGCCAGAGTTTTTCAGCCTTTGTCTTCCCTCTGGTTCCCTGTTTTTTTTTAAGGCAGGGAACAGTGGTGGTTCCTTGTACCTCACCTGGTGTGCCTTGTGGACACTACCTTTGGTTCTCTCACTGGCTATTGGAGTAGAGAAAAGTTGCAACCCTCTGCTTGTGTGAAGTGGTGTAGTAAGTGTTCTTTCCTCAATAGTAGGTGGCAGTGTTTGCTTGGTTTTGAAAACATCCACCTTTTCTATAATAAGGCAGGTATCTACACTTGGAGATCTCACCCCAACCACAGGGTGTTGCTTGGAGTGAATGCTAAACCTAAGAAGGAAAACTCCTCTGGGATAGCCACTAGTTGTAGGTGCCAGTTCCCTAGTTGGCAATGGTGGTTAGTTGGCTGCTTCCTTTACCTATACAGGTGTGAGTGGCTAGGAGGCCCGTACAAGAGTGCTGGTGGTGCCAACCATCTGTGTTATTGCTGGCTTGAAGGGAATATGCTTAATTGTCACATGGCTTTTAGGTGAACAGTTTTAAATAACTTTTTTTTCTCTCTGGCTCCTTGTATATTGTATGGGACAGGTATCACAGAAGTTTATTCTTACCTAATCTGGTGTGCCAAGTGGGGCATTGCAGTCTGCTTTCCCTCGAGATACTGGATAAAAGAAAAGGTTCAACCCTTCTCCTGTATGAAGAGGCAGATTTTGTTGGGTCTTGAGAACATCCACTATATCTCTATTAAGTCTGCCAGCCTCATTAACAGTTCTTACCCCTACCACATGGTGCTGTTTGGTGTGAATGCTAAACCTAAGAAGAAAAGCTCCCTTGGGATAGCTATCAAATGTAGTAAGTGCAATGTGTCGGGGGTGAGTACTTTTGTGCTGTTGGTGCCGATCTTTCTTCTCATGTTAAGTTGTACTGGTTGATCTCTGTCTATATTCTTACCTGTGACTGGTTCCTTATTTTGCAAGGGTGGTTAGATGTCTGTGTCCTGCACCTTGACAGGTTCCAGAGGCTGGATGTCCCTTACAGGAGTGCTGGGGATGCCAGTCAACTTGGTGTCTGCTGGCTTGGTTGGATGTTGCAATATTGTCGCATTTTTTTCCTCTTGCTAACTGTGTCCTGTTTCAAAAAGGTTTCTATTTCCAGGGATGGTATACTGTTGTCTGCTCTCTACCTGGCTACTGGCCAAAGAAGAATATGCAACCCTCTCTCTGTAAGTATGTTTGCAATAAATTCTCTCTCTTATAGAGCAGGTGGCACAGGTGGCTGGGTCTTGAGAACCTCATCAATGTCTCTTCAAGGCTGTTTGCTGAGCCTAACAAACATATCCTCATGTGTCAGTGGGTGGGTGACCCTTGCAATTATGTGCTGAAGCCTGATGTGAAGTCTATTCCCCATTTTCTGAGTGTTGGCTCTGCCCATCATCCTGGTATAAACATGCACTTTGTTCTCTGCTACTATTGGATCAAGTGGGGTAACTTGTTCTCCTTCTTGTCTGCTTGGGACAATAAATTGTGCATGCAATGCTCTTGGTATGTCTTCCTGTATGCCCACAGGTGGTGTGTCCTGGGAAGTACTTCTTGCTACTCTGTGCCTGGGAGTAGGTGTTCTCTCCACAGTAGCAGGTGGCAGAGATGGTTGTTCTTTATTTTGCTGCCTGATGAAATTAAGAAATTAATTCATCCTGGGGTTGCTTCCATAAAAGCTGGAGTCTATGTGTTGCATTGTCTTTTGAGTACCAGGCTGACTGCTATGTTTATTAAGTTGTTCTCCTTGTGCCAGTTGTTGGGGGGCAACTTCATAGATGTGGTGAAGTCCAGACCTTGTACTTCTAACCGGTACCATAAGTGGGAGTTTTGGTCCAATGAACAGGTCTCTAGTAAGTCCTATTTGAAGTCTGCTCCCAAGTTTATGAGTGATGGTTCTGTCAATTGTCCTGGTAAACACTTGTACTTTGATTCTGGCTACTTTTGGGGTAATATTCTCTTGAGCTTGTCTGATTGGAATACTGGAATTGGCATGCAGTCCATTTTGTGTCTCTTTGTGTATAAGTGGCAACTCACATTGGTTTTACCTAATCCTCCTCCTGTTGTGTGGGTGCTGCAGCAAAGTAGTAAAAACAGTCCTGTTGTCATAGACTGGTGGTATAAAATAACTGGTCTCTCCTCCATGAGTTGGGTTATCTCTTTGGTTGTCCAGCAGGTTTTCTATGCCTCTTTATGGACTTAATCAATATCTTATCTTTTAATGTTAAAGGCATAACTGATCTTGTTAGAGCCAAGGTGGTCAACCGTTGGCTAGTGGAGTCCTCTCATCATCCTGACTTTATTTGTTTACAAGAGCTTAAGATTGGTGGTCCTGACCTGCTGACTAATCTTCAAGTCTTGTCCAGTAAGCATTCTTGGTTCATTACCAATCATACCAGTGGTAAAGGCGGATCTGCTATTGGTATCTCTTCTAACTTGCATCATCTTGTGGAAAAAGTCATTAAGAGTGATTCTAATCAGTGGGTTGCTCTAAAATGTGCTCATCCCCTTAACTTCACTATTGCCAGCATTTATGCATCTAACAATTCTATTGTCAGATCTTCCTGCTGGGAAGAGCTGGCCGGGCTCTCTGAGGATGTTATTCTTGCTGGAGACTTTAACATGGTGTTGAACAGTGATGATAGAACTGGCAACCGGGACAACATCTTGCAGGGGAGAGAAAGACGAAGTTGGTATCATCTGTCCAACACTCTTAATCTGCTTGATTGCTCTTCTTCCTCTGGGCACACTTGGAGTAACAAAAATGCTACTAACTTTCTGTCTGCTAGATTAGATAGGGTTTATATGAACATCTCTAGGTTTCAAGATCTTTGGCATTGTAAGTGTTTGCTCGATCACTCCATGCAGATGTCGGATCACACCCCTTTGGTTACTAAGCTGTTTGCTAATTGTCCTGAGTACAAGGCTGGCTGGCCTCACCTGGATCCCTCCCTGCTCAAAATCCCCTGTGTTAAAGAAGAGACCATTAATATCTTTAAAGCTCACTTTGCGTGTCAGGTGTCCCCTTCTACTGCCTGGGAGAATGCTATCAAGGAAATCCAAAAACTCTTCACCATTTACAAAGCGAAGGCCAAAGAGTTGAGGTTGAAAAGATGGATGATGATAGCTCAAGAGATACAAACTCTTAAGAGCTCTCAAAATGGGAGCAATGACTATTGTCAGAGGGTCCTCGAGCTTCAGAATAGGTTAAGACTGGAAGACTACCTCCTTGCCAGTGGTGCCCTTGCCACGTCGAGAGAATTTTGGGCAGGTAAGTTGGACAAACCGAATAAGCACATGTTTGATATGTTAAAAAAGAAAAAGGCTAGGGATTTTGTTCCTTTGTTGAAAAGGTCCACTGGGGATTATGCTACTTGTACCTCTGATAATTTGCAAGAGGTTGTTTACTTCTTTATGAATGTTTTCTCCGTGCCTCCCAAGAGAGGGGAGGACATCCAATGTGCTAGAGCCATGATAGCCCTAAAGAGAAAGAAAATGATACCTCCTTCTTTGGCTGCTATCTTGGACATGCCCCTCTCTGCTGGCGAGGTCAGAGAAACCATTTATAACTTGAAGCGTGGCAAGTCGCTTGGGTATGATGGTATTCCTGATGAATTCTTTCAGGAGTTGGTTGACTTTTTGGTGACCATCATTCTCTTGATCTGGCAGGAAGCCATTAGGAGAGGTACTCTTTCTTTCTTCGTTAATTCTGGAGTCATTAAGTTGATTCACAAAAAGGGACCCAAGGACGACCTCTATAACTGGCGTCCTATCTCTTGTCTGACTTCCCTTTACAAAATCTATGCATCCACGCTTTCCCGTAGGCTTAGCCCTATCATGAATGATATCATTCTCTCGGAGCAAAAAGGGTTCATCATAGGTAGATTCATTCTTGATGCAATCATTTCTATTTGGGAAGGTATGAACTATGCCGAAGAGGCTAATTTAGCCACCTTCTTCTTTAAGGTTGACTTTGACAAAGCCTATGATAGGGTTGATTGGGATTTTATTCTCTAGTCTCTACATGATGTTGGATTGGGAAAAAAGTTTATCAAGTTCACTAGTCTTCTTTTTGGAAATGCTAACTCTAGGGTTGCTATCAATGGCCAAATTTCTGATCCCTTCAGGCTTCACAGGTCTATTCGTCAAGGCTGCCCCCTTGCTCCTCTTCTTTTTGCCATCTGCAGTGATGCCCTTGGGTGGTTGGTTAGAGATTGCATGACCCAAGGGACCATTAGAGGCATCCAAATCCCTAACACAAGTATGCAACTCGGGCTTCATATGTTCGCCGATGATACCAATATGATAACCATTGCTGATGACGCTTCAGCTGATTCTTTCCTTTCTTGTTTGCATACTTTCTGTTTGGCTAGTGGATCCACTGTTAATCATAAAAAAACTGGTTTTTTTTCTTCTAACTCTGGTGTTCCGGGATCGGTGACTAGTCATGGTTGTTCTATCATAAAAAAGGGTGAAGTCTTTCGGCTCTTGGGCATTCCTATGGGTTTTGGTATTTCCTTTGAGCAGAGGTGGAATCGGGTTCTATCTAAATTTAGAGATAAAATAACTAAATGGTTGTCCTTTCAACAAAATCTTGCTCGCAGGGCTTTTGTTTTGAAGCACTATATTCTGCCCACCATCACTTATTTCCTTGCTTGTTGGATTCCTAGCAAAAAGCATTTGTCGTAGGTCATTGCCTTGTCTAGGCGGTTCCTTTGGGGTGGCTCACAGGACTCCATCAAAGTGCCCAAAGTTGCGTGGAAGGTATGTTGTATGCAGAAAGAAGAGGGTGGGCTTGGTATCATCTGCCCATCCAAGATGGCTACTCAGTTGGCGGCTAAGTGGATTGTGAGAGCGTCTACCAGTAATGACTTATGGGCTTGTCTTGTGAAAAGGAATATTAATAAATTTACATTGTTGGTTTCAAAAGCTGGAATAACTTTGATTTGTGGGATATCCTCTCTTCCCCTTATATATTCTCTCCCTATGGTAGCAGGTTGGTGTGTTCCTTCTGGAGGGCATGGATGAAAGTTAAAAGTATGTACAGAATTCCTTTTGCTTTTGCTACTAACTCATCTTTTCAGGTGCAGCAGTCTGCTTGGATTGGTTGGAAGGAGGTCCCCCCCGACTACCAGTTATCCATTAGAATGAATAAGTGTAGAAAAGTTGGCTTCTCCAAATGGACGGACTTTCTCATTGGGAATCAGGTAATCACTGAAGAATCCATTTTTGCTACTGACGGCCTTTCTTTTGCTTGTAAACAGGTTTTGAAGAACAAAAGGGAGGAGCTGTTGGATATCTTGGACGGGTGTTCTTCTTCTATACTTTTGAGTATTGGTGTTGTTGCAGCTGACATGTACAGATACTTCAAAAGTAACTCTTTTACTCCCATCTCCAAGATCACGCCTAAGTTGAATAGGTATTGGAAAGTGCAATGGTCCCCATCTCAGTGGAAATTCAGATTCTTATGTATTTGGGCATTTCCCCCCTCCGTCAAGCAGTCTTGTCTTCAGTGGCTCATTGTGCACAAGGGGCTTTGGACCGGGGAGAGAGCTAGCAAGATTAATATTGAATTTGGTAAATGTTCCCATTGTGGTCAATTTGAAGATATGGCGCATCTGTTTCTCAACTGTCTTCAGGCTCAAAAATTTTGGTCAACGATTAATCTATACTGTTTGAGCAATGGCCTCCCTCAGCTTGGCTACAAAGAAATTCTCTTGTGCGTGTGTTTTAAGATGGATATGCTTCTTTGGCACTTGATTAGAAACCACATATTGTGGTCGATCTGGAAGAATAGATGCTGCCATGTCTTTTCCAACAAACCCAAAGACTTCATTATTTTTTGTAACGATGGCATTCAAAAAATTATGTACTTATGTAATTCCTCTATGACCGATGCTACTGACAGAGAGACAAGCACTCATGATGTCCTAAGGAAGAACAACTACAGGAAACGGAAAAATCTCCTTCTTAAATTGTATTCCAGGAAAAGAAGTCAAATGTGCGCCCTTCTTACTGCTTTGTTATAACTTGGCCTTTGGCCAATGACCTTTACTGGGGGTGATGATCCTCATTCTACCCCTCTGTATTTTACCTTTTTAATATTAACCTTTCTTGTTCTATCATTAAAAAAAAAAGAAAGAAAGATCAGCTGGTACGGATGTCATGACTGCTCGTCGCTGCTCCCTTGGTTGGCCTTCCTGGTTGGAAGGACATTGGGATTCTCACGCTTTTGTTCTCCCCCCATCCGGTGTCCCCTAAAGGCTCTAGCCTCGTGTGTTCTTTATGGAAGAGTTGGAACAAGGCCAAACAATTCATCAGAATCAGCGAGGAGTGGAAGTGGGCGGCTGGGATAAGACAAAATGACTCTATCTGGTTCTCGATCGGTGGCATTAGGGGGGTGGAGTCTTGGAACCTCCAAACTGCAAAGCGGTTATGGAACAAGGGGTTCAAACAGTGGAAACAACTCTGGAAACAAGAGACCAGCCAGTGGTTTAGGTTCGAAGACTTGGACCCGAGACTTAGAGTTACCCTAGAGGAATGGACTCTTCTTCAACGCAGGTGTTTAGCATGGGACCACGCAACTACCCGCCTTCTCTGTGGTCAGGATCTTCCTTGCCTGGAGGGCTTCAAATGGAGCAATGGAAAGAAACTATCTAGAATCCCCAGCTTCAAAGAGAACTCAGATGTTCATCACACTCTTAACAAGAGATGGTGCCTTTCTTGGACCAAACTTCGTTGGGAACTAAAGTTCATGTCTATTTGGCACCCCCTGATTGAGATCAAAAAGTCCGTTCTCATGTGGTAGATCTTACACAAAGGTATCTGGTCTAATGCAAGGGCTAACAAAATTTGTGGTGTGCCGCCATGGTGCAAGCGTTGCCATCGATGCATCAAAGATTTAGCTCACCTGTTCTTCGATTGCCCCAAGTCCCATGTTATCTGGCGTCACGTGTCCCGGATATTGAGACTCACGCACCAAATCAATTGGCAACAGGTGTTGTTGGGTGAGGCGGTCGGCTGCTCATCAAGGCTGTGGAATGCCATCAGGGGTGAGACCCTTTGGAAGATTTGGAGGGAGCGATGTGCTATCAATTTCGGCCAAACTCCTAAGGTGTTAAAGAAGAGACCATTAATATCTTTAAAGCTCACTTTGCGTGTCAGGTGTCCCCTTCTACTGCCTGGGAGAATGCTATCAAGGAAATCCAAAAGCTCTTCACCATTTACAAAGCGAAGGCCAAAGAGTTGAGGCTGAAAAGATGGATGATGATAGTTCAAGAGATAGAAACTCTTAAGAGCTCTCAAAATGGGAGTTTTGGTTGATTATATTTAAGGATGATAGCTTTTCAAATGAAATATCAATCATAAAAAAACTTTACACTATACTCTGAGTTCTCACTCTTAGAAGTTCATGGAAATCTGCACCAAAAAACTCATCACTTCTAACTATCATTCACACAATTATGAAATCACTTTGACTTTTCACATAAAGAATCAACTTGATTTCATCTTCACAAACATGCATTTACTATTAGAAAGATCTTATTCAATGAATGATCTCTTCACCACAATCTCTCACTTAGAAAAAAACCCCGATTGCTTCTCTTCTATATTAGGACTTACAATCAAGTTGCATATATCTCTATACATCGACTTAACTTATATACATTGACTCTTCATGTTCCTATTTCTCAAGCTTGTAATTTTGAAGTTTCTAGAACTACTTTGGTTCCCTAAGTTCATCACTATATTACATGTGTGAATTTATCCCTTATCATAGGCATGATTTTTGAGCATCCAAGTCCCATAGTCTTTTTTGTTCTTGTTCTTTCCACTTATGTGTTCACATCTTCATGCTTAATTAGTGAGTGACACCCCAAGAGATCCCCTGCAATCAATAATTAACATTTTTTTATTCTTCATACATTCTCCTTCTCTTTTATTCCCACCATTCCTCTTAATATACTTGTCTTCACTCCATCCAAGCTTTTTGTCATGATATCTGCTATTTGATCCTTTGTAATAGTATACACTACTTCAAGTTATTTCTCCATTACCTTTTCTCTCAGGAAATGGTATTAGATATTTATATGTTCTGTTCTTGCATGAAATACTGGATTTATTGTAAGATAAAGTAAACTCGTATCATCTCCATGTATTATAGGTATACCTTGATCAATCCCCAAGCTTTTGAGCAAGGTCTGGATCCACACTACTTCTTTGGATGCTTCTTCAAGTCCTTTTTGTTCTGCTTCAGTTGATGATAATGCTATTGTATGTTGTTTCTTTGAACACCAACTGACAAGATTATCACTTATGTACACCATGTATCCATGTGTTGATCTTCTATCATCTTGACTTCGTGCCCAATCTGAGTCACTATATGCTGTCAAATTTATGTCTGAAAGGATTATATAATCCTTCTTTTATGGTTACTTTTATATATTTGAGAACTCTTTGACTTGCAATCCAAGGTTGATCCTTTGGACAATGCATGAATTGTGAGAGAATTTCCAATGCATAACTAAGATCAGGTCTTGTTAGTGTAGCATAAATCAAACTTCCCACTAAAGATTGGTACTTCCTCATGTCTTTATATTCTGCACCATCATATTTGCTAAGCTTATGATTAACTTCAAGTGGACTTGAAGCTTCTCTGCAATTTTCCATGTTGAACTTCTTGAATAGATTCAGAAGGTACCTTTCTTGTGATACATATATATCATGAATTGCATTAGTGATTTCCATTCCAAGAAAATATGATTACTTCCCTAGATCACGTATTTTGAACTCCTTCTCAACTAATCCCTTTACTTCCTAGTAGACTTGCACTTGCCTTTGAACTTTGATACCCAAGATAATTGAGATACTTCACAAGCCTATAATTCAAAGCTCTTAGAGCTTTCTTTAACCCATAGAGTGCTCTTCTTAATATGCAAACATAATTTGGATACCTCGAATTTGGAAACCCTTGAGGTTGCTCCATGTATACTTCATCAGATATGTATCCATTCAAAAATGCATTCTTTATAACCAGTTGACTCAAGGTCCATCCTTTTGATGCTCGAATAGCAATAATTTTCCTTATGGTTGACATCTTTGCCATAGGACTAAATGTCTCATCATAATCTGTTCCATGAGTTTGGGCATAGCCTTTGACCACCAATCTAGCTTTATATTTGACTATTCTTCCATCTGCAAGTTTATTTACTTTATAAACCGATTTATTTCCAATCATTTTCTTACCATCTTATTTTGGAACAAGTTCCCATGTCTTGTTCTCCTCAAATGCATTGAATTCTTCCTTCATTGCTTCTTCCCATTGTTTCTTTCATTTTTCTTCATCATAGTTCTGAGGTTCTTCATCATCTTTGACCATATACACATAGCTTTTTTGAGTCATATAAGAAGTATAATAGGAGTACCTTTTTGGTTGTTTCCGTAATCTGCTTGACCTTCTTGGTTCATTCTCTTCATGTGTATCTCAATACATTTCTTCATCAAACCTAGCTTCATCGTCATTTCTTCTTGATGATCCAACTCTGGATGTACTTGCTTGTATGTAATCTTCGTCTCCATTCACCTGCATATTTGATTTACCTTTCTCACTTCTTCTTACCTCATCTTCAAATGCTCCAATCTTGTGACTTTGTTCTGCATGCCAACTTTTTTGTTCATCAAATGTTACATCTTTAGAAATAAGAAATTGTTTTGTTAGAGGATTCCACAACCTATAAACCATCTGTTTTTCATCATACCCAATGAATACATTTTTTAGCCTTTAGTTCAAGATTATGTATGAGTTGTGATGGTACATAAGCATAGACAATTGATCCAAACACTTTACAATGATCTAGTGTTGGTTTCTTACCCCACCAAGCTTTATAAGGGGTTATTCCATTTAGAGCTGTACATGGTAACCTATTCACAAGGTATATAGTTGTATTCATAGCCTCAACCCATAGATAAGTTGGACAATTCTTTTCCTTTAACATAGCCCTAACAAATTCAACCAAAGTTCTATTTCTTCTTTCTGACACCCCATTTTGTTGAGGTGTGTACCTCCAAGTTATTTCTCTCTCAATACCTACATTTCAAAGATAAATATTGAATTATTGGGAGAAGTATTCTCCTCCTCCATCAAGCCATAGTGTCTTGAGATTTTGACCTAATACTCTTTTTAGATATGCATGAAAATGCTTAAAGGCTCCAAATACTTCTGATCTTTCCTAAATCTAGCTTGAAAACATTTTCAACTATTTTCCCCACACTAATTAGATTCTTAGGTATTGTGGGAACATCATGAATTCTATATTTCTAGACAAATGATTAAAGAAACCAGAGTAAATATAGAATACCTTGAGATCTTCTTTCTCTGATGTACTTATTGAATTCATCATTAATGTTGTATGGTTCTCATTCTATGTGTCATTTGCATAATGGTAGTAGGTGGTATTGTAGGATTAGTTATGTCCCCAATTTCTTCCACCTCTACATAGCCACCTCTTTGATTTTGCCTTTCTCTTTGAAAACAATTTTGATATCTTCCACCTCTTTCTCTGCCATTGTTACTTTGATTCTAATTTGAACTGTGTTGATTGTGCCAACAATCATAAGCGAAAGGACTGCTCAAGCCACAAATCCAACATGTTTTTGTTATTATTCTTGCCTCTTCGTCTTCCATTTCATCTACATTTTCCTCTTCCATCACATGTTCCTTTTACATAATTTTCTTGAGAATTTGATCCTTCTTCATCCTTTGCCTTTCCTTTATCTCCATTCTTGTTATTCTTTGCATACATAGCAGAGCTTGTCCTTTATCTCCATCTGTCTTCAAGTCTTGCTCAAATGTGAGCATCAAACCAAGCAATTGATTCAGATTTGGTACAAAATGATTTAATAAGAGTTCAGTTGATGATACAAAAGGTTTCCACCTTTCATCTCCTCTCAACCCTACAAGTAATTGTGCAATAAACTTATGATCTTCAATGTATTCATCTATAGATCTAAGGCTATCTGCCAAGTCTTTCATCTTAGTGACATAATCACTAATGCTTTGACTCTACTTCTTTTTGAATGTTGTAAATTCTGAACACAAGCTAGCTTTCCTAGCTTTACTAGTGTTTTGGAAATGATCTTCCAATGCATTCCATATACCTTCAGCTGTTTCCAAGCCTTTGATGTGTGGTAACAAATGATCTGTGATAATGTTATATATATAGGCTCTTGCACTTGCATCTTTCTTTTGCCATAGCTTTAAAGCTTCTAGCTCTTCTTTCTTTGGTCGACTATCATCTTCAAATGTAGGTTTTTCTTCTTCACCTATTACATATATCATGAGATCCTTACTCATAATTAAGGCTTCCATCCTCATTACCCAAGCAAGATAATTATCTCTCTCCAATTTGTCAATGGAGATATGATCTACCATGATCTTTTTGCTTCTACTGTAGCCTGCATGTTTAAGGTTTACAGATTATTACCTTTTGTAATTATTTAATCTTGAGGATGATTTCAAAGTAGTGCTTTGATGCCTTTTGTTGTTAAATGCTTCAGCTTCCAACTTTCAGCGAAAGCTTTCCAAGATCTCTTATATCTGCACCTTCTTCTACTCTTTAGGACCTTCCTGCTCTGATATCACCTATTGATGTATGAAACATCACAAGAACCAAGATAATATGATATGAGAAATCATCTATAATCATCATTAGCTCAGAAAATCTTCGAACTTCAAAACCTTTAAAACTTTCTATGGTAAATGTGAACATTTACTCTTCCTTTAATTGTGTGTTTTCTTCTAGCTCTAATTCCTCGTTGATTTGTCTTGAATCTCAGAGACTCTTGTGCTCAATGATTAGTAGAAGTTCTTACATATGGTAAGCAACAAATTCCAAGAAATAATTTCAAGTAATTACTTGGAAATAACTTGAAATGTCTTCAGGGAATACATTGTCTGAAATATGAAATTCACCTTCATCCATTTGACATGCCTTCACTATGAAGCTTATTTCTCTGAGCACACGTCTCATTTTGCAAAGGTCTTTTGGTTGATTGTAGTTAAGGATGATAAATTTCAAATGAACTATCATTGAGCAAAAAAATTACACTATACTCTGAGATCTCACTCTTAGAAGTTTGGGGAAATTTGCACCAGAAAACGTGTCACTTCTAACTGTCATTCATATAGTTATGAAACCACTTTGATTTCTTCACACAAAGAGAATCAACTCAATTCCTTTTACAAAAACATGTGTTTACTATTAGAGAAGATGTGTAAAAAATGGCTTGGCCTCATTGTGCTCATAGTCATAGAAATATCTTCTTCAATCAATGATATCTTCACCACAATCTCTCACTTAGAAGAAATCCCACGACGACCTCTCTTCTATATGAAAACTTACAATCAAGTTGCATATATCTCTATACATCAAATTAACTTGTATACATTGAGTCTTTATGTTCATATTTCTCAAATGGATAATTTTGAAGTTTGTAGAACTACTTTGGTTCTCTAATTTCATCACTATATTACATGTGTGAATTTATCCCTTTACAGAGGCATGATTTTTGAGTATCCAAGTCCTAGTCTTTTTTTTCGTTCTTCTTTCCACTTATGTGTTCATATCTTCGTGCTTAATTAGTGACTGAAGCCCCAACAACTCTGACCTCCAATAACATTTTGCAGCTTCAAAGTGCTCCTTTTTTAGTTTCTTCCATGTCGTAGCTTTCTTGCAAGCTGCAATTACCCTTACCTTTGGGGTGTTCTACATGATAGCATAACCATTTTGTTTCATGGGTTGCTCAAGTGATGCTTTTTATCCTATTCAAGATGCATCTGCTACATGAATGTTTCCTCTTTACACAAATCTTCATTAATGTGAGTAGGAGTAACACTTATCTCATGCTCTATGATCAACTCCTTTGTCCATTCTGATGAATTTTTTGGAAATAGAGCATCATTTGGTACCATTGTGTCATAAGGTGTGGCTTGAGGTGCCTTGACACATTCTGCATATTTTAGAACAACATCCAATAAACTATTGACTAGAGAAAGCAATACAGTGATGCCTTGTGGAAAAATTTGACCACTATGGTTAAGTGAGCCAATTGGAGGTCTCAACCTCTAGGTAGGTGCTTGCAAAAAAAGAGTTTGTGCACTGTGCTCCATAGATGGAGTCATTTCAATAGAGAAAATTGGCCCATTTTCTCCAAGGGAAGGCTCCTTATGTAGTTGCCCAATTCTTGCTAGGTGCCTAGCTTGTGGTGGCCCATCATGAAAATCATACAAAATTAGGCTCTCCATTTCTTGAGATGTGTTAGATTTTAGCCGCCCAAGTTGGTCTTGCATAAACTGGTTGCCCATAAATTTCATTTTGACCACAAAAAAGTAGGTGCCTAAATTGGCCACCTTAGCTACATGAGAATTCTCACGCACTTGGGCCACCCTCGATGAGGTGCCCAACTTGGGCACCTCATCCCTTGATCTAGTTCCCTATACTCACTTGATTTACCTCTTCCCTTACTGTACAAGTGAAACTGATCATTTTTTACCTCTTTTTGGCCTCCCTGTGCTCCCATTGCAAAATCCTCATTTATTTCAACTGTGCAACATTCTGCACTACCCATCATCCAAGTTAACAAGTCATTGGGGATTAGTTAATGGAGTTGAACCTAGGCCTCAATATGAAGTTCCATGCACTCAAGCTCAAGAAAGAGAAGTGAATGAGTAGATTGAAAGAGATAGGAGAGTCATATTCATCTTATCACAACACATTAGTAATAACATGATTGGTGACAACTAAGACTTAGACGCATCTAGGAAGTGGCTTTGGAGAGATTGTACTCCACCTCCACAAAGGCTCAAAAGATTCAACTCAAGAATGAGTTGAAAAAATAAGGAAGGAATTGAATAGCAACATCAATGATTATATCTTGAAGGTAAAAGAGATTGCAAATGCCTTAGGATCAATGGGAAGCTCCATTGAAGATGATGATTTAGTAGCTCATACATGAAATGGGCTAAGAGATGATGAAAAATGGATGCCATTCACTACTTCAGTGTATGTGAGGGACTCATTACCACTTTTTGAGCAATTAGCCACACTCACTGGTGATCAAATCGATGAAATGACAATGAAGCCCAAGTGTTTTATGCAACACGTCTTTTATGGAGATAATTTAAAGGGAAATGAATCCCAAGTCTTTTATGCACATAAAGGCAAATGAAAGAGAGGTGGATACAATAGATAACACAATTGTAGGGGATGATCAAGAAATGATCAAGATGGTTCGAACTCAAACCTATGGAGCAAGGGGGAGAGGAAGAGCTAGATGAAGAGGAGGTGGAATTCAACGAAGGGACTATATAAAGGAATTCTATAACTATGGAAAACTGAGACACTTTACAAGGGATTGTTACTTAAAGGACAACCATGTAGGCTACAAGAAAAATCAAGGTAACTTTGCAAATACTTAAAATAAATTAGAGAATGATAATCTGTTAGCCATGAAGAAAAGAAGTGTTAGGAACATTACCATTTGATTTTGAAACATCAAAAGACAGTGCATTCATCATATGATGTTGGGCCATGAACAAATTTCTAAATCATCAATACTTATGGATGCATAGTTATTTTGTTTTTCTTTTTGTTGTTTTTTTTAATAAAAGGAAGTTCGGCCTTAGCCTACTCTCCTGGACTTGTATTAAATGAAGGAAAAGAAAAGTACAAATGAAGGGGACTAGTGCCCACGGGACCCCCCAAGTCCCCAAGAGCAGGGTAGATCTTACTGTTGGAGTTAGACGTCTGCGGAAGCATGCGAACAACACAAGGAAGAAGAAGAAGCTTGGAGCACAACACACAATACTGAATGTATTACTAGAGAATGTACAAAGATAAGTATCCCATTAGGGCAATAGGCGTATATACAAGACGGGGGAAAAAACCTCCTAAAGAGGGAAAAAAGTGCCCCGGCAGTCCTAGTGTGTTCACACACATCACTACCTAAATATATCAACAAATCTCCCCTGGGAGTGATGCGGTGAACAAGGAGCTGATAGTCATGTATAAGGAAGTGCCAAGCTATGTGGAAATCACTCCACAAAAGGATGTAAGCCCAAAGCTTTGCGAAAAGCTTCAAACTTCTCCCTAGGCAGAGCCTTCGTGAAAAGGTCTGCAATGTTCTCCTGTGTGGGCACATATGCCAAGCTGATCTCCCCAGCAGAGAACCTCTCCCTGACGTAGTGATAATTGTTGGAGCAAGTCTATGACAAGCCTAAGTATTGGCTTGAGTCTCACAAAGTCTTAGAAGAAGCTTTAAAAAGAAGACTATGTAAAGTTCACTTGAGAACTACCTCTTGTAATTTTTTGAGAGTTTACTTAATGTAAAAGTAAGAGAATCTTAAGTGGTTGAGTCCACATGATCAAGAATGGAAAGAGGAGCCACGAATTCGTGATTTGTGGTAGGTAGAGAATCAAATCAATCATTGATTGATTGGAGAGTGATTGAGGGAAGTTAGCCTCCCAAACTCAACTATAAATAGATGGCAGTTTTAGTCGTGGTTAGAGAGACCTATGTGAAGACCTCCAAGAGCTGAGCTTTATGCCATGTCAAGGTGTGATTACAAGGCACACATATGTATCAGTAAGTCATTGTATTGTACAAGCAATATACTTTCATTTTCATGATTATTTGAGTTCATCTTTCCATGTTCTTGTGAAGTGTACTACTCATTGCCATTACTCTCAGTTTTCTCAATCAGCTTGCAGAGATGTTTTCTCTGAGCTTGGTGCATCATTTTCAGTGATTTAACTTGGTAAAGTTAGCTCTATAAGTCTACTATATGCTCACAAATTTTCATGTCATTTGGATGTTGCAATATTCAGTTATGTTCATTTGAAGTCAACAGGGTCTGTTCATCTTCACTTCTCTGTCAGGTACCCGACTTTTTCACTCATCTTGTCAGAGCCATTTCTCAGTGGTTACTTATCCAAATTCAGTGATTTAAAGCTTATTGGATTCACCTTACTGTCTAGTATAACCATAAAAATTTTCATAGTCATTGGATTTCTAAATTTTGAGTTATGTTGATTTTGCTGCTCACTGGTCTATTTCTGTAGCAGCCCGTGAAAATCGGGATGATGTCATCACTTGTTAAAACTCATTCTCAGTGTGTGGTTCATTATTTTTTATGAGATTACTCTTGAAAGTTAGCTCTTTAAGTTGCCTAGATTCCCCAAGAGGAATTGAGCTAATTGCTGCTGTGCTCAGAGAATTATGTAAAACACTGGACAGGTGTATGAACCAAGAATAGCAAGTTTTCACCTCGGAGCTAACTCCAACTTATCTGTTTTGATCTATCTTTTTGAGAGTGATCTTCCAAGGTACATAGGGTGTCTAATACATCCATTGGCAAGCTAAAAGGGCCCACCATATACTCCTAGAGTTCATTTGGCTGGTGTAGATCAAGGATTTTGCAACACCTCCATCTTCAAGCACATACCTATCCATCTCTTCACAGTGGTATCAGAGCAAGGTTGGACAACATGGCAGATGGATTTCCTTCATCAATTGACAAATTGGACAGAGGTAACTACTCAGCTTGGTCATTAAGGATGGAAGCTTATCTCCAAGGTAGAAGTTTATATGGTTATGTGGCTGGGGATGAAGTTATGCCAAGTTTCAGGAACAAAAGTCAACCAACACAAGAAGAGCAAGAAAGATTGAGCACATGGTGCTCCAAGGATGCACTTGCAAGGTCTTATCTCCTCAACTCTATCTCAGATTTTTTGTTGCCTCACATTAGAAGTTGTAAGACATCTCAGGAAGTATGGGATGCACTTGAAGCTTTCTTTTCTTCGAGTACCAAAGCTAGGAAGCATCAACTATGGCTGGAGTTCACAACTCTCAAGAAGGCTCCCAAACAAAATGTGACTGATTTTGTCACAAAGCTCAAGGACATAGCGGATCAGTTGGGAAGCATTGGAGAGGTAATAGATGAAGAGCAAATTGTAAGGAAGGTCATCAATGGCTTGAAGGCAGATGATAAGTGGGAAGCATTCACCACAGCTATGGATTTGTACATGGACATGCATGTACCTGATTTCAACACACTCATTGGACAACTACTTACTCAAGAGGCAAAGCTTATCAAAAATGGAGAAAGCTCTAAAGGTAATCAATCTTCAGCTTTATACACGGATAAAAGCAAGTCTAAAGATAACAAAGGAAAGGCAAAGAAAGTGGATGATGAAGCAGGTACATATCAAGCTAACTATGCAGGTAGAGGAAGACATGGAAGAGGTAGAGGAAGAGGAGGTAGACAAGGCAGGGGGAGATCCCAAGACTCCAACTCATGTTCTATTTGTGGATTAACTAATCATACAACTGAAAATTGCTTTAGGAATTCCAAGAATCAAAGAGGCAGAGGATACAATAGAGGAAGTTATGGCTACTCAAGAGGAAGGTTCAACAATTATCATGGCAACTACAACAACTACAATCATTCAAACTATCAAGGAGGCTACAAAGGAAGGAGAGACTACAATAACTACACAGAAGACTCAAACAAAGAGGATTCATTATTGATCATGAACATGGCTATGCCACAAGGTAAATCTGATGAGCATATTTTCTACATAGATTCAGGTTGTTCAAATCATGTGGCAGGAAATGTGGCACTCCTATCAGATTTAGAAGATCCAAGGAATAAGCATGAGGTACAAACAGGAGATGATACAAAACATCCAGTGGAGAAAATAGGCAATGTCAAAGCACCGGATGGAAACATCAACCTACTCAGTAAGGTACTCTATGTCCCTACCATTACAAAGAATTTGATAAGTGTTGGGCAGATAGTAGAGAAAGGGTTGCAAGTCAGGTTCACAAAAGCAGGAGCATTTGTTGAAGATCCAAGTCAAGGATTCAGAAGAATTGCAAAAGGTGAAAAGACAGGTAGATTGTTCACATTTGAATTACAGGACACTAGAAACATTGCTCTCTTTAATTATGGTAGTCAGACACTCACAGAATTGGAAGTATGGCACAAAAGGTTAGCACATATTGGTGAAAGGTCATTAAAGCAAATCTGCAGGGACCAAAGTGTACTTGGACTCCCTAATTTGTCAAAACAACATATGATTTATAAGTGTAGTGCATGTCAATTTGGAAAGTCTCACAGGTTACCATTCATGAAGAAAGGTTATATGCATGGAGATCTCTTGGAGTTGGTTCATACAGATGTATGGGGACCTAGCAAGGAAGCTTCAATATCTGGATCAAGGTATTATGTTTCCTTTATTGATGATTGCAGCAGATGGACTATCCTATTCTTTATGAAACACAAAGATGAAGTTTTTTCATGTTTCAAAAGATATTTGGCTCTTGTGAAGAATCAAACAGGTAAATCACTAAAAAGGCTAAGGTCAGATGGAGGGGGAGAATACTTCTCCTATGATTTTGATTCTTTTCTTCAAGCAAGAGGAATCAAAAGAGAGGTAACTACAAGGTACACTCCTGAGCAAAATGGAGTGGCAGAAAGGAGGAATAGGACAATTGTTGAAGCTGCAAGGTCTATGTTAAATGAAAAGCATTTACCTAATTACTTATGGGCTGAGGCTATATCTACAGCCACTTACTTGATTAACAGGTTGCCTTCAAAATCCCTTGATGGGATGACTTCATATGAGGCTTGGAATGGAAGAAGACCAAGCTTAGATCATTGTAAAATTTTTGGATGTATTGCTTTTGCTCATGTTCCTTCACAGGTTAGAGGCAACATGGATCCAAAGGCAGAAAGGTGTGTATTTATTGGATATGACAACAATCAAAAGGGCTACAGGTTATACAACCCCACCAACAAAGGATTCTTGGTAAGCAGAGATGTAGTTTTTGATGAGAACAATTCATGGTATGAAGATTCATGCAGGAAGGTCAATTTACCATATAATCTTGAAGAAGATTTTCCAAAGCTTGGTAGAGAACAATCAAAGATTGAAGAACAAGACACCTCAGAGGATGATGAAGAATCTCACATGGAAAAGATCAAAGCATGGAAGTCTAAAGGTAAAGCAAAATTGCAGGAACTTGGACATGAAGCAGAATCATCACATCATGGCCTAAGAAGATCTATGAGGGAAAAGAAAAAACCAGAAAGGTATGGGTTTGACACCTCATTAGTAACTAAACATTCTATCTACATAGCACAGGACATAAACCAAGAGGAGCCATCATCATTTGAAGAGGCCAAAGCAAAAACAGAATGGAAGCATGCAATGAAGGAAGAGATTGAAGCACTTGAGGAAAACAACACTTGGGATTTGGTGCCCAAGACTTCATCCATGAAGGTAATAGGCTCAAGATGGGTCTATAAACTCAAGAAGAATTTTGATGGTTCCATTAACAGGTATAAGGAAAGGCTTTGCACAAACTCAGGGAATTGATTATGAGGAGACCTTCTCTCCTGTGGCAAAGATGCCTACTATTAGGGTTTTGCTTAGTATTGCCTCTTCCAAGAATTGGAAGATACTTCAACTAGATGTAAAGAATGCATTCTTGAATGGTTGGATAACAGAAGAGGTATATATGGCACAACCACCTGGTTTTGAGAATGAAGTTTATCCTGATTATGTGTGTAAACTTAACAAAGCATTGTATGGTCTCAAGCAAGCTCCAAGAGCTTGGAATTTCAGGCTTGTTTCATTCTTGCAGGACAAAGGCTTTCAACCAAGCAAGGCAGATCCTTCACTCTTTATTAAAAAGAGTAATTCCGAGGTCATCTACCTATGTGTATATGTAGATGATATTATATTGACAGGAAATGATGCAGATGGTATGAAGAAGATCAAAGATCAGATGAGAGAAGAGTTCAAGATAAGTGATTTGGGTTCACTTACCTACTTCCTAGGTTTGGAAGTTGTCTACAAAGATCATGGTTTGTTTCTCACTCAAAGGAAGTACATTAAGGACATGTTGGCAAAATTCAAGATGCAAGATTGTAAGATTGCAGGTACTCCAATGGAGGTCAATCACAAATTGAGCTCACATGAAGGTGAACTCATAGAGGACATCACATCATATCAAAGTCTAGTTGGTAGTCTCAACTATGCCACATTGACAAGAGTAGATATATGTTACAGTGTGAGTGTGCTAAGTCAATTTATGCACACACCAAGGAAACCACATATGGATGCTGCCAAAAGGATTCTCAAGTATCTCAAAGGAACCATAAATGAAGGACTTTATTATCCTTATGTATCTGATTTAGGTTTGAAGCTATTTTCTGATGCAGATTGGGCTGGCTCCAAGGAAGATAGAAGGAGCACTTCAGGTTATCTTACCTTTGCAGGTTCAAAGCTTATTTCATGGTCATCCAAGAAGCAACCCACAGTTGCTCTCTCTTCTACTGAAGCTGAATATAGAGGTCTTGCCATAGCTACACAAGAAGCTATGTGGATGAAGACATTGTTCAAAGATCTTGGATTGGAGTTTGGAACTCCAACTATTTTTTGTGACAATATGAGTTCTATTCATTTGGCTGCTAATCCTATTTTTCATGCAAGGACTAAACATATTGAAGTTCATTATCACTATGTACGAGAGAAGGTTCTAAGCAAAGAGATTCAAATATCATATGTGTCCACTCATCAACAATGTGCAGATATTCTAACCAAAGCATTGGATGGTACAAAGCTTTGCAAATTCAAGGCTATGATTGGTTTGCAGGTAATCTTGGAAGATTGAAGACCTCAAGCATACTTGTCTTGAGGGGGAGCTGTTGGAGCAAGTCTATGACAAGCCTAAGTATTGGCTTGAGTCTCACAAAGTCTTAGAAGAAGCTTTAAAAAGAAGACTATGTAAAGTTCACTTGTGAACTACCTCTTGTAATTTTTTGAGAGTTTACTTAATGTAAAAGTAAGAGAATCTTAAGTGGTTGAGTCCACATGATCAAGAATGGAAAGAGGAGCCACGAATTCGTGATTTGTGGTAGGTAGAGAATCAAATCAATCATTGATTGATTGGAGAGTGATTGAGGGAAGTTAGCCTCCCAAACTCAACTATAAATAGATGGCAGTTTTAGTCGTGGTTAGAGAGACCTATGTGAAGACCTCCAAGAGCTGAGCTTTATGCCATATCAAGGTGTGATTACAAGGCACACATATGTATCAGTAAGTCATTGTATTGTACAAGCAATATACTTTCATTTTCATGATTATTTGAGTTCATCTTTCCATGTTCTTGTGAAGTGTACTACTCACTGCCATTACTCTCAGTTTTCTCAATCAGCTTGCAGAGATGTTTTCTCTGAGCTTGGTGCATCATTTTCAGTGATTTAACTTGGTAAAGTTAGCTCTATAAGTCTACTATATGCTCACAAATTTTCATGTCATTTGGATGTTGCAATATTCAGTTATGTTCATTTGAAGTCAATAGGGTCTGTTCATCTTCACTTCTCTGTCAGGTACCCGACTTTTTTACTCATCTTGTCAGAGCCATTTCTCAGTGGTTACTTATCCAAATTCAGTGATTTAAAGCTTGTTGGATTCACCTTACGGTCTAGTATAACCATAAAAATTTTCATAGTCATTGGATTTCTAAATTTTGAGGTATGTTGATTTTTCTGCTCACTGGTCTATTTCTGTAGCAGCCCGTGAAAATCGGGATGATGTCATCACTTGTTAAAACTCATTCTCAGTGTGTGGTTCATTATTTTTTATGAGATTACTCTTGAAAGTTAGCTCTTTAAGTTGCCTAGACTTCCCCAAGAGGAATTGAGCTAATTGCTGCTGTGCTCAGAGAATTATGTAAAACACTGGACAGGTGTATGAACCAAGAATAGCAAGTTTTCACCTCGGAGCTAACTCCAACTTATCTGTTTTGATCTATCTTTTTGAGAGTGATCTTCCAAGGTACATAGGGTGTCTAATACATCCATTGGCAAGCTAAAAGGGCCCACCATATACTCCTGGAGTTCATTTGGCTGGTGAAGATCAAGGATTTTGCAACACCTCTTCATCTTCAAGCACATACCTATCCATCTCTTCACAATAATTCACCTCAATGTGCTTAGTGTGAGCATGGAACATAGGGTTCCTCGCAACTGCCAATGCGCTCTGACTGTCAGTGAAGATGGTGGTGGCAGAAGTCTGACAAACACCTAAATCAGCCATAAGGCGTCTGAGCCACACACACTCAACAGTCGCTGTGAAAGCTTCCCTATACTTTAGCCTCACAACTGGAAGTGGCCACAGTAGGCTGCTTCTTGCTCAACCAAGATATACATGAGCACCAAGCATGAAGCGAAAGCCACTAGTGGACACACGAGTGTCATAGCAACCAACCCAATCAGAGTCAGAAAAAGCATGCACATCTGGCTGTAGTGATCCCCCTTGGGATAAAACAACCCAAGTAGCCGAGTACCACTCAAATAGCGAAAGATACGCTTAACTGCCTACCAATGCTTCAATCCTGGGCAATGCATAAACCTGCTCATCTGTGAGATAGCAAACTGAATATCTGGCCAAGTAGTGCATAAGTAAATCAAGCATCCAACAGCCTGCTGATAGAGAACAGCATTAAATGCATCTCCAGCATCATGAAGACTCAATTGTAAACCTGTCTCCATAGGAGTGGCAATAGGCTTATAGTCCTCAAGGCCAAAGCACTGTAATAATGTGTCAATATATTTCGTTTGACACAAAGCCATTCCACCATCAACTTGCATAAATTGAATGCCCAAATAGTGATGCAAATGCCCCAAATCAGACATCTCAAATGAGGCATGCAAATCAGCCTTAAAATCAGCAATATGCTTCTCAATAGGACTAGTGAGCAGCATGTCGTCAACATAGACAACAATGATCAGTAGCACACTTAACATATAAGGTGCTTTCAATTGGACTATTTTCAAAACCATGTGCAATCAGATAGGCATGTATTTTCTCATACCAAGCATGTGGTTCTTGATTTAAACCATATAATGCCTTCATTAACCTGTACACCTGGTTTTCATGCCCTTTTTGCACAAAGCCATGGGGCTGAAAAACATACACTTCTTCATGCAAGTCACCATTCAAAAATGTTGTTTTAATGTCCAACTGATGTACATTCCAACCATGACGAGTTGCAAGTGCATAGATGCTCTAAACAGTAGTCATACGGCATGTAGGTGCAAAGGTCTCATCAAAATCAATGCCTCTTTCCTGTGCATAACCCTTTTCAACAAGCCTAGCCTTATACCTGTCAACTGTACCATCGGGTTTACGCTTCAGCTTGTATATGTTGGAGAATTCCTCTCCTAATCGCAGCGGAAAGTGTAGAAGACCTTCTTAGGATCAAGACTCTTGCCAAAAGCTGAACCTTCAAATGAAAACTGGTACCAACTGAAAAATGCAATGAACTTGAAACTCTGGTCACTCAAACTAGACAGGTAGAGCTTTCAAATGAGCTATCAAACACTCAATTTGGAGTAGATCTGGGTTGGCAAGTCTTTGATTCAAAACAGACTACCTGTCCACTTAGTTAGGCTAAAAATTGGACTTCACTAAAACCTGAATAACTCACAGATCATAAAGAATTTCATAAAGTTGTTTTAGACAGAGGAAGTACTCAAGATAAGCTTTCCAATGAATGTTTAAACACTAAAATTGGATACATATATTGAGATATATGACTCTCACAAGTAGACTACCCAAAAATGGGTGTGCGGCTGGACATACTCTATGAGAGTAAACTGAACGAAATGACTCAAAACAAATGAAGTAGCTACAAGGGGGCTTCCACGCCTTCTTCCTCTATTCTTGAGTGTCCTCCCTTGCCTCTTTTATAGCCAAGTGACCAAAAACTCTCATGATGAGTTTGAGAGCTCTTCTCCATCATTTCTCCACTACTTTGGACAGCCACTCCTCTTACAGTTCAGCTTTTGGATTTGATTCTCTTTTGAATGATTCTCTTTTGGCCTCCACTACTTGCTGAAGTAAATGCTTCTATTTTTCATTTTTGTATTTTCCTTCTACTTGAAGAAAATCCTTTTTGCAAAAATATATACGAGCTTACTTCTTTATTTTTAACACTCCCCCTCAAGCTCACATGTGAGCTTGCACCTTCACCCATATCCTGCAAGTTGATGTCGTCCTTGATCCTCTTGGGCTTAGAAGCATCTAGGGACTTTGTAAGCATGTCTGCAACCTGGTCATTAGTTCCAATGAACTTTATATCCACATCTTTGCTCAAAACTTTTTCTCAAACATAATGATAATGCACTTCTATGTGCTTGCTTCGTGCATGAAACATTGGATTGTTTGTCAAGTGAATGCTTGACATGTTGTCACCATAAATTGGAATGGTCTCCACTGCACATCAAGATCAGCCAAGAGCTTCTTAATCCACATAGCTTCACAAGTTGCAAAGGCTAAACCTCTATATTCAGCTTCTGTAGATGATAGTGCAACAGTAGGTTGCTTCTTTGAGCTCCATGTGATAGGTTTGCTACCTATCATGAACACATAACCTGAAGTGGATCTTCTATCTTCCTTCGAACCAGCCCAATCAGCATCACTGAAGCCTTTTACCTGCAATTCTTCATCATATCTATAAAACAAAGCATGATTGACTGTGTGCTTCACATATCTTAGCACTCGTTTGGTTGAATTTAAATGTTCACTTGTTGGAGCTTGCATAAATTGAGAAAGAACTCCAACAATATAACACAAATCTGGTCTTGTGATCGTAGCATAGATCAATGAACCTATAATACTCCTGTATGTAGTTACATCATGTAACTTCTCTCCATCATTTGAGCATAGCTTCACATTTGTGTCCATAGGTTGAGTGAGTGGTTTGCATTCACTCATTCCAAATCTGAAAAGAACATCCAACAAGTACTTTCTTTGCATCAAGTGGATGCCATCTTTCCCATAGACTATCTCGATGCCTAAAAAGCATTTCAGCTCACCAAGATCTGAAATTTTAAACTCCTTACCGAGTTTCCTTTTGATCTCTTGTATTCCTGTAACATTACTTCCTGTTATGATGAGATCATCAACGTATATGCAAATATATACCTGCTTGCCTTCTTCTTTCTTCATGTAGAGAGAGGGATCTGCATTACTTGGACTATACCCACACCTTGTGAGGTACTCGACCAATCTTTGATTCCAAGCACGTGGTGCTTGCTTCAGCCCAGACAAAGCTTTCTTCAATCTACAAACAAAATTTGGATGCTTTTTGTCTTCAAATCCAATCGGTTGACTCATGCATACCTTTTCTTGAAGTTCACCATTGAGAAAAGCATTTTTTATGTCAATTTGGTACAATGGCCATCTCCTTGTTGCACTCACTACAATCAAGGTTCTACTTGTTCCCATTTTTGCAACCGGGCTGAAAGTTTCTTCATAATCGATGCCGTGAGTTTGCTTGAATCCTTTTGCTACTAGTCTAACTTTATGCCTTGCTAGAGAACCATCATCATTTCTCTTTATTTTAAACACCCATTTATTTGGAACAATCTTCATACCTTCAGCCTTTGGAACTAGCTCCCATGTGTGATTGTCCTTGAGAGCTTTCATCTCTTCTTGCATAGCTTCTTGCCATTCTTTTTGTGTACATGCTTCTTCATATGCATCCGGTTCTTTGTCTTTGACCACCTGTGTCATATATGCAAAATGCTTTGCAATAAAACTATCATAGCTCAGCCTTTCAATTGGATACCTTGCTCTTGAAGACCTCCTTTCATTTCCTTTTGAACATTGCTTCTTCAACCGGTTCAACTTTACCTTTGGTGTGATCACCTCTTCATACTCTTCTTCACTTGCATTTGAATCGCTATTTTGGGCAGCACTTTCAACTTTAGATCTTTCATAAGCTGATGTTGGTGACGAGGAATGACTCCTTAGCCTCCCTTTCCATGTTGAGCTTTCTCCAAGTGATGTAGAAGCTTCTGGACCTAACATTTGAGTGCTTGTTTGCTGAAATTCTTCTTGGACAGCACCTCCATCATCTTCGCAATCTTCTTCAAGAATCTTCTCTTTCCCTTTGTCTCCAAACCATGGTCTTAGCTCATCAAATACCACATCTCGTGAAACTTGTAGCTGCTTTGTCACCGGATTGTAGCACCTATATCCCTTTTGCTCCGATGAATATCCAATAAAAATACATTTTTCGGACTTTGCCTCCATTTTTGTCCTTAGTTCTTGAGGGATGTGAACATAACACACACATCCAAAAACTTTGAGATGTGTAAGGTCAGGCTTCTTACCGGAATAAACTTCCTCGGGAGTTAGATTATGCACTCGCGCCGTTGTGCACTTGTTCATCAAATAAACGGCCGTACTAGTTGCTTCAGCCCAATAGTTTAGTGGCATCTTCATCTCGTTGAGCATGCATCTTGCAACTTCTGTGATATGTCGATTTTTCCTTTCAGCTATTCCATTTTGTTGAGGTGTGTACCTACATGTAAATTGTCTTTTGATGCCATTTTCATAAAGAAAATCTGAAAATTCTTTGGAGAAATATTCTCCTCCTCCATCGGACCTCAAGGTCTTTATGTAGCGTCCTGCTTCCTTTTCTACCTGTGCTTTAAATCTCTTGAACATGGAGAACACATCTGATTTTTGTTTTATGCAAAACATCCATACTTTCCTTGAATGATCATCAATAAAAGTGAGAAAATATCTATTACCAGCCACTGATGGTTGTTGTGATGGTCCCCATACATCCGTGTGTATCAAGTCGAGGACATTCCTTGCCACATAGTTGCTTTTCTTGAATGGTTGTCGAGTTTGCTTTCCTAGTTGGCATGCTTCACAAAACTCATGTAGTCCGGCATCATTGAATCTTGGAAGACCTCTTCCACTTCATGGTTGCTCATGTCCTTGAGTTTGGGAATGTTGATATGTCCAAACCTTTTGTGCCACAAATCGATTTCAGCAATCCTCTTGTTTCCAAACTGAATATACATCACCTTTCCATGCGGTTGTTGAATGTCCAAAGTGAACATCCTTCCTTCTTTCCTTCCGTGAGCAATGACCTTGAATCCTTCTTTTGGATTCTTTATAAAGTATCCTTTTTCATTGAAGATAACATGATATCCTTTCTCTACCATTTGTCCTACTGAAATCAAATTCTTTGCAATAGTAGGAACATGAAGAACATCAGCCAATACCTTCTTGTCTCCAAGCTTGATATCTCCAACATGCTCAATTGCGTATTGAGTTTCATCGCCGGTCTCCACACATCCTTTTCCACTTGGAGCTTGTAGCTTTGTGAACAAATCTCCTTGGCATGTCATATGGTTGCTGCAACCTGAATCTATGAACCATTTTTGGTCATCACTTCTCGAGTTGTTGTAGTCATGCTTCATGGAAAGCATGGTTTGCTTGTCTCCTTCACTTGATGTACTCGCATAGTTATTTTGGCTCCTTTGGTTGCCTCCATTCAGCCTTCCATTCTTTTGCCAACAATCATTTGCATAATGTCCTAGTTTACCACAATGATAACATGTTATACCTTTATGAGGATTGTATGAACCTCGACCTCTTCCTCTATTTCTTCCTTGACCTCTTCCATGTGTGTTTTCATTTGAGTTGTCCTTGTTGTCCTCCGAGTTGTGTTGGCTGAAATTTGTGTTGTTGTAGCTTCTTCCTCTTCCTCTCGAGCCTCCTCTTGAGTTCCTTCCTCTACCTCTTCCTGCATATAACATTTGATTATGGCTGTCCTTACCTTTGTTGCCTTCTCCTTGTTGAGCAACCTCTTCAGCCACAAGATTTGGTATAATCTCGTCGAATGTTGGTAGAGGATCTCTATAAAGGATGTTTGTGATGAGGGGCTTCCACTTTTATTCACTTCTCAAGCCATTGAGGGCTGTTTGGACGAGGTCTTCCTCTTCTATCTTGCATCCAACTGATGCTAGCTGATCTCGAAGCTCTTTGATCCTCAATGTATACTCACTAATGCTTTGGTTTGAGCTTTTCCTCATGTTGTTGAGCTCGTTCTTGAGTTGCATCCTTCGAGACCTTGTTGAGGTAGCATACACCTTCCCCAATGCTTCCCAAACTTCCTTGGCTGTTTCTAAGCTTTGCACATGACCAATCATAGTGTTAGAAATAACTTGTGAGATGAGGAACATCACCCTTCGATTCCTCTCTTCTCAATCAGCAAATTGTCTCCTTTGTGCCGGAGTAATGTCCACCGGTTGTGGATCGTCTCCACTAACTAGACTCCATAAACCTTTACCTTTAAGGTAATTTATCATTCTATACCTCCAAGATTGAAAATTATCTTTTTCTAACTTCTCAACTTGTTGTCCTAAATCAGCCATTGAAAACTTCCAAGATTGAAGTTTACCTCAAGTATGTTGTGGTGCTCTTTCTTGACTTCACGAAGCTCCCCCTTGATTTGTAGCTTCTCCTTTGCTTCAATTCAGTTCCAATGCTTTGAATCTTCAAACTCCAATCCTCTGATACCAATTGTTGGAGAATTCCTCTCCTAATCGCAGCGAAAAGTGTAGAAGACCTTCTTAGGATCAAGACTCTTGCCAACAGTTGAACCTTCAAATGAAAACTGGTACCAATTGAAAAATGCAATGAACTTGAAACTTTGGTGACTCAAACTAGACACCTAGAGATTTCAAATGAGCTATCAAACACTCAATTTGGAGTAGATTTGGGTTGGCAACTCTTTGATTCAAAACAGACTACTTGTCCACTCAATTAGGCTGAAAATTGGACTTCACTAAAACCTGAATAACTCATAGACCATAAAGAATTTCATAAACCTGTTTTAGACAGAGGAAGTACTCAAGATAAGCTTTCCAACGAATGTTTAAACAATAAAATTGGATACATATATTGAGATATATGACTCTCACAAGTAGACTACCCAAAAATGGGTGTGCGGCTGGACATACTCTATGAGACTAAACTAAACGAAATGACTCAAAACAAATGAAGTAGCTACAAGGGGGCTTCCACGCCTTCTTCCTCTATTCTTGAGTGTCCTCTCTTGCCTCTTTTATAGCCAAGTGACCAAAAACTCTCATGATGAGTTTGAGAGCTCTTCTCCATCATTTCTCCACTACTTTGGACAGCCACTCCTCTTACAGTTCAGCTTTTGGATTTGATTCTCTTTTGAATGATTCTCTTTTGGCCTCCACTACTTGCTCAAGTAAATGCTTCTATTTTTCATTTTTGTATTTTCCTTCTACTTGAAGAAAATCCTTTTTGCAAAAATATATACGAGCTTACTTCTTTATTTTTAACAGTATACCCACTTAGTGCTAATGGCCTTCTTGCCAGGAGGCAAGTCACATAAAGACCAAGTACCATTCTTCATTATAGCATCATATTCAGATTGCATAGCAGCCATCCAATTTTCTGAATTTTGTGCTTCATTAAACGAAACAGGCTCATTCTCATCATAAAGACTAGACGCAGCCATAGCATAGAAATCTGATGCAAAAGGGGCACTATGAGAGCCTAAATGAGTACGATATGACAGAGGTGCATCTAATTTGCTGTCATGCAAGGTTTGCACCAGCCATTTTGGCATAGTTCTTGCCTGCTCAATATAAGCTCTCTCATCAATAAGTGCATCATGTACATCTGCATCAGAAATGGAATTATCTGCATCATCACATGAAACCTGCAAAGGCTAAGAAGTTGCCTCATTAGGACCAGCACTAGACTGTCCACCTATAAAAAGAGGCAATAAAGTATCATACATGTATTTGGAGTTAACCGATGTCTCCTTAGTACATGAAAGCAATGGCTGAATAACATCTTCCAGAAAAACAACATCACGACTAACCAGAATGCATTTAGTCTGTGGATGATACAGATGGTAGCCTTTACTTTTAGAACTGTACCCAACAAAAATACATTTTACTACTTTATCATCCAATTTTCTATGATGTTGTTCAGGCAGTAATGCATATGCCAAATAACCAAAAACACACAGATGAGCAACAAATGGCTTGCGGTCATGCCAAGCCTCATATGGAGTGATAGACTGCAACTCTTTAGTGGGACACCTATTCAGTACATATGCTGCATACATGACAGCCTCAAGCCAGAAACTATGTGGTAAAGCCTGACCCTTGACCATATACCTCGCCATCTCCATGAGTGACATGTTTTTTCATTGAGCAACTCCATTCTGTTGAGGTGTATAAGGCACTGTACACTGGTGTTTTATCCCACGTTCAGCCAGAAATGTATTAAAATCAGAAGACATATATTCCTCCCCTCGATCAGAACGGAGGGTGCCCATTTTACATGCTGACACATTTTCAACCAAAACCAAAAACTGTTTGAAGCACATGAACACTTCGGACTTTGCCTTCAATGACTCAGAAATTGCAGCTTGTACATAGTGATGTCGGTTGTCCTATGCAGACACCTTCTTTTGGAAATTATCTTTACTTCATGACTTTCATCGATGATTTTTCCAAGCATGCATGGGTATATCCATTGAAGGCAAAGTGCGAAGTGTTCATGTGCTTCAAACAGTTTTTGGTTTTGGCTGAAAATCTGTCAGCATGTAAAATGGGCACCCTCCATTCTGATTGAGGGGGGGAATATATGTCTTCTGATTTTAATGCATTTCTGGCTAAATGTGGGATAAACACCAATGTACAGTGTCATATAGACCTCAACAAAATGGAGTTGTTGAACAAAAGAACAGGTCACTCATGGAGATGGCAAGGTGTGGTCAAGAGTCAAGCTTTACCACATAGTTTCTGGCTTGAGCCTGTCATATGTGCAGCATATGTACTTAACAGGTGTCCCACTAAAGCGCTGCAGTCTATCACTCCATATGAGGCTTGGCATGATTGCAAGCCATCTGTTGCTCATCTGCGTGTTTTTGGTTGTTTAGCATATGCATTAGTGCCTGAACAACATCGCAGAAAATTGGATGATAAAGCAATAAAATGTATTTTTGTTGGGTATAATTTTGAAAGTAAAGGCTATCATTTGTATCATACACATACTAAACACATTCTGGTTAGCTGTCATGTTGTTTTTGTGGAAGATGTTATTCAACCATTGCTTTCATGTACTAAGGAGACATCTGTTAGCTCCACAGACATGTATGATACTTTGCTGCCTCTTTTTACAGGTGGACAGTCGTGTTGGTCCTAATGAGGCAACTTCTCAGCCTTTGCAGGTGTCATGTGATGATGCAGATCATCCCATTTTTTATGCAGATTTACATGATGCACTTGTTGATGAGAGAGCTGATATTGAGGATGCAAAAACTATGCCAAAATGGCTAGTGTAGACTTTGTGTGACAACAAATTAGATGCACCTCTATCATATCGTACTTGATCAGGCTCTCATAGTGCCTCTTTTGTATCAGATTGCTATGCTATGTCTGCATCCAGTCTTTGTGATGAGACTCAGCCTGTTTCATTTGATGAAGCACAAAATTCAAAAAATTGGATGGCTGCTATGCAATCTAAATATGATGCTATCATGAAGAATGGTACTTGGTCTTTATGTGACTTGCCTCCTGGCAAGAAGTCCATTGGCACTAAGTGGGTATACAAGCTAAAGTGTAAACCTGATGGTACAATTGATAGGTATAAGGCTAGGCTTGTTGCAAAGGGTTATGCATAGGAAAGAGCCATTGATTTTGATGAAACCTTTGCTCCTACTTGCCGAATGACTACTGTTCATAGCATCTATGCACTTGCAGCTCCTCATGGTCAGAATGTACATCAGTTGGACATTAAAACAACATTTCTGAATGGTGACTTGCATGAAGAAGTGTATTTTTTCATTCCCGTAGCTTTGTGTAGAAAGGGCATGAAAACCAGGTGTGCAGGTTAAAGAAGGCATTATATGGTTTAAAGCAAGCACCACATGCTTGGTATGAAAAGATACATGCCTATCTGATTGCACATGGTTTTGAGAACAATCCAATTGAAAGCACCTTATATGTCAAGTGTACTAATGATGTACTTCTGATCATTGTGGTGTATGTTGATGACATGCTGCTTATTGGTCCTCATGAGAAGCATATTGCTGATTTACATGTCTCGTTTGAGATGTCTGATTTGGGGCATTTGCATCATTATTTGGGCATTCAGTTTATGCAGTTTGATGGTGGAATGGCTTTGTGTCAAACGAAATATATTGACACATTATTGCAGCATTTTGGCTTTGAAAACTATAAACCTATTACCACTCCTATGGGGACAGGTTTACGACTGCATCTTCATGATGCTGGAGATGCATTCAATGTTGTTCTCTATCAGCAGACTATTGGATGCTTGATCTACTTATGCATTACTCGACAAGATATTCAGTTTGCTATCACATAGATGAGCAGGTTTATGCATTGCCTAGGATTCAAGCATTGGCAGGCGGTTAAGCACATCTTTCACTACTTGAGTGGTACTCGACTACTTGGGTTGTTTTATCCCAAGGGGGATCACTACTGCCAAATTTGCATGCTTTTTCTGACTCTGATAGGGCTCGTTGCTATGACAGTTGTGTGTCCACTAGTGGCTTTTGCTTCATGCTTGGTAGCTCATGTATATCTCGGTTGAGCAAGAAGCAGCCTACTGTGGCCACTCCCAGTTTTTAGACTGAGTATAGGTAAGCTTTCACGACTATTGAGTGTGTGTGGCTCAGACGCCTTATGGTTGATTTGGGGGTTGGTAAGTCTTCTACCACCACCATCTTCACTGATAGTCAAAGCGCATTGGCAATTGCGAGGAACCCTGTGTTCCATGCTCTCACTGAGCACATTGAGGTGCATTATCATTATGTCAAGGAGAGGTTCTCTGCTGGGGAGATCAACTTGGCATATGTGCCCACGCAGGAGAACATTGTAGACTTTTCACGAAGGCTCTGCCTAGGAAGAAGTTTGAAGCTTTCCACAAAGCTTTGGGCTTACTTCCTTTTGTGGAGTGATTTCCACATAGCTTGGCACTTCCTTATACATGAGTGCTAGCTCTTTGTTCACCGCATCTCTCCCAAGGGGGATTTGTTGATATATTTAGGTAGTGATGTGTGTGAACACACTAGGACCGCCGAGGTGCTTTTTTCCCTCTTTAGGAGGTTTTTTTCCCCCGACTTGTATATACACATATTTCCCTATTGGGCTACTAATCTTTGGACATCTAGTGGTAATACATTTAGTACTGTGCGTTGAGATCCAAGCTTCTTCTTCCTCCTTGTGTTATTCGTGTGCTTCTGCAGACGTCTAACTCCAACATCAAAGAGATGATAACCATGCTCCCTAGATAGGACCATGGGGCTCTGGGGAATGTTATTGCATTGTTCATAACTTGAAGCATAATTTCGAGGATGGAAAAGTTCTTCAAGGAGAGGGGGACATGTTATAAGGTAGTTTGACAAAGGTTAAAGTTGAGTTAACATTATGACCTTCTAGAGTATTATCTAGGGGATAAGCTTAGCATGGTGTTAAAAGTCTAATGGATATGAAGGAAGAGGTCTTGGTTTCAATCCCCACAAGTACATGGGACAATATTTTGCCAAAGACTCTGTAGAGCTTTCTAGAAGCATTCTAACTTGATTAAGTTGAGTTAACTCGAGACACTAAGACAAATGTCGACTTAATCAAGTCAATTAAGACACCTAACATATGAGACTCTAGTAATCTAGGATACTTGTCCAATTGAGATCTAGTTGTGATTGCAATATGTTAGTGGAGGTAAAGCATGCATATTTATGTTGCATTTAACTCCAAAGATAACCCTTAGCTAGAAAATATATATAATCTTTGATTGGGAGATTTCACCATCATTTCTCATGCATGTAGAGTTCTATGATGCAATCTAACTTAGAAAGTAATTGTTAGTTTGTGTTCTTGTTTATAGATAATTTTTACAAAATGATCAAGTAGATGAAAAGAAACTTAGTGCAAAGTGGAACAAACTTTTATATTTAATAATTATAGAAAGGATGAGAGTACCAAGTCTATTTGAAGTTTAAACATAAAGGGTATGAGCAAGTATGCAAATATCTAAGGAAGATCCATATATCCATAGTTGAGAGCCATTAGTGATGACTCTATTGAAGTAGAAAAGATAATCTTATCTCTCTATCTACTTATGCAAACAAGTCAAGCCCAGATTCCAATGACTCATAAGATATTGAAATAGATAAATGGAAAGGAAAGGTTTGCATGTTAGATGTTTGTGCATGCTTGTGTGCTTCTCACTCACGCACTTGTGCCATGACTTGCTCATTATCATCATACTAGTCTTCATGTCTCCACAGATTGAGAATTATGAGGTGGATCTCCTCGCGTTGGTACTTGCCATTGTGCTAAAGTGACACCAAATTTGGTGTCGTTGCCGAGGAGAGAGCTTCGAGGACGAGCGTGTGATGGTAAGATGTAGAGTTGTGATGTTGGAGTCATAAGTAATTTCTCTATTTTTCCTTATTTTTCTCTTTCTTACTTCACCATCATCATCCTCACCATATCCCACCTCCATCTCCACCTTTGCAAAATTGTCAGTTTTTTTGGTCATATCACCTTCCCCAACTCATTGCCCTCATTTCACTTGTGTGAGAGAGCGAGAGAGAGCTCGTGTACGGTTTGTTTTTTAGCATTTCTTGTAGGTTTTGGTTGTATCATCATCTCCAACAACTTATGTAGGTATGAAAAAGGTTTGCACAAGTCCCAGGGCATTCAACTCTGTCAATCATGATTGGCAAAAAACTTGACCATTTGGTAAAAGTCCATTGAGAGCACCGAAGGGCATCCAAAGCACGAGAGTTTTGCAAGCTTGAGAAAGACCATCTTGAGCATTAAAGCATGAACAAGGGATAACAACTTGAGGTTGGATCATTCTCAACCCCCTCTATCAATTCCTAGCTTAGGCTAAGTATAGATAGACGTTTTGATTAATTAGGGTGACATTAAGCACGATCAAGTACAAGAACCCTAATTTCTCAGGTGCAAGCATCAATAAGTCAATTCTGTGACAAACTCTAAGGTGAAAGTGTATAAATCAAGCGATTAAACTTCAATTGCAAAAAACTTAAGTACTCCTTATGATGGGAACTTATTGGACAATAAGTGACATCCTAAGCAAAATAAAAAGAACAAGTGACTGTTACAAAAGAACTCTGCAACGAAGTTGTATGGAAAAAATTGGGATAACCACCAAGGCATATGAACCTTAGGTCAGGAAGATATCTAGGACGAGATAGACAAAGCCTTAAATCATCTAAAGCTAGTGTCAATCATATTGCTAGGTCTTGGGCCTAGCAATCGAGTGATTAGCCATACGCTTTAAGTTAAAAAATGAGTGACTCTGAGACGTCATTTAGCATGGAGAGACCCATAGGTAGCTCAGGACTAGTGTAGCTAGAAAAACCACGAGGACCCTACAAGACTCAACTGGAATACATAAGGACCAACCGATTAGGTTCTTGCATCTATGAAGAGAATCTGAGAAGATCTGTTGTCAAAATTAAAAACTTGGATCAACCTATTGGACTAGAACATCAAGTTGTCAAATTCAAACATCGTGCATACATAAATAAAGAAGGGACCATGTATGTGGTCACCAACCAACCAGATAGAATAGGCAAATTTGGCAACATAATCTTTGAGGATAAAATAGGTGACATAGAGCAAGGGAACTTAGGAAGAGAGCCAAGAACCCCTCGAGCCAAATCAATCCTGACTAGAATAATCACTCCATAGTGGGTTCCCCAAGACAATAAGAGCATAGATTTGTTCTTAAACCGAGAGACCGACAAGGCTTTTTGGAGGTATAAACCTAACCAGCCTAGTGAAGTGGGAATGCTTACAATATATGAATTCAAAGACCCTGATACCCCATGCAAAGTCACCTACTTAGACAATACTTCAGAGAGGGTCTTTGTGGTCATGGAGCATGGTAGTCATGCATACACTTAGAAGGGTGAATTTGTTTTTCCCCAACCAAGATCCAATATCTCTTATGGTCACCAAGGATCTGGAACATCCCATGCTCATGGAACTCAAAGGGGCAGGAGTAGAGATAGACTCGAGGTGAGCTTTGCAAACCCAATAGGAAGAGAAAGAACAAAAATAGAGATAGAGAGAATGGAAAACAAGAGACATAGAGACCCAAGAAATCAAAGAAACACAGATGAATTCCCTTTGCCAAGACTTAGAGAACACATGAGGACCTTAAGGGTTACACAACTAGTCAAATCTATGAAGAATTATTTCGATGGTACATGAGACCCTTATGATCATGTGGCAAAATTTAGGCAAGTATTGAGAACTGAGCAAGTTGATGAACTATTCACACAATACAATGCTTTTGGTCTAACACTCAAGAACACTGCTCTTATGTGGTTTCAACCACTACACGAGTGGCAATTCAAAAACATAGATCAACTGCTAGAAGCCCTCATCATGGAGTTTTCTAAGAGTGGCATCAGACACAACACCTCCTCCTTGATACACAACTTCAAACAAACACCCCAAGAAATGGTTAGACTTGTAGGAAGGAAATTTAGACAATACCTAGAGAGATGCCCAGTTCCAAAGTTACCTACTCCATCCAAATAAGTGGCCTTATTCTTAGATGGATTGTTGAGTACCAAATTGAGATCCTATGTGTACTTGAAGGACCCTAGATCCATAGAAGAGTGTGTACACATGTGCATCGGCATTGAGGATAATAGAAAGGAGGAATTGGAGCTTTCAGAAGCTACTTAAGGTTAAGCTAGAATTATGGAAACATGTAGCCAACCAAGTGCCTGAAGTAACTAAACCTCATTTCCAGGTAGGGTCCCATAGGACAATTCCTGAAATACCCTTGGATAAGATAGGAGACATGAGCGAAGGAGAAGAAGGAAACACCTATCTTTCAATCACTCATCAAGGTTACACCACCAAGGCTATTTTGGACTCAGGCGAAGGAGTTACAATTGCTACCACTTCCCTATGGAAGCATTGGGGCAAACCAGCACTCAGGCCAATGAGAATGAAATTGCAAATGGCTGATGGTCACATAAAGAGACCCCTAGGGCTTCTAGAAAGGATAACTCTCATGACTTATGGTGTAGAGTTTGAACATAGTTTTGCCATATGTGACTTTAGCAAAAACCATGCCTATGAGATGATTTTGGGAATACCATTCATGAAATAGTTGCAAGTAGTATAGTATTGGGGAACCAATTCATTGTATTTGCAACACTTAGGTATGGCAACCAAAGTCAATCTCAAGGACTTCTCTCATAGAGACATGCCTCCTATACAGTGAAATACCATTCAGATGATACAGAGTCAGTGCATTCCATAGGATCAGGATCCTCATGGATGCATGAAGACACCCACTTATGGATGTGTAAAGTTGCAGAAGAAGAAAATAAAAGAGAAAAAGCTAGAGAGGTAGGTGCAAACAAAACTCATAGATCAGTTCGAGACCCAACCTATGCACATGTAGAATTTCCTGATGAAGAGTTTGAACCTCATGGTTGTGCAAAAATCATAGCAACAATGGATGTAGCCATCAATGAAGAGCAATTGACACCACACTGCGATGAGGATGGCTATGACATTTTAGTCTTCACTATAGAACCACTTATGTGTGATTCAGTTCTTGAAGAATGTGAGCCGAGCACGGATGTACTTGAGGAAGCAAGTGGCTCTGATCTAGAGTCAATCATTATGGGCCCTTTTTGTGCCTCAGAAGAAGAATTCCTATATTAAGTAGAAGTTCACCCCCAATAGCACGGAGAACTTATGAATGATGTGAGGCTAGCCACACAAGTGACCGCCAAGAGTGAAGGCAAGAAGAGGAAGAAGAGAGAAGCCTCACCAGATGAGGAGGAATCTTTGTTTGAGGTCCCTGAAAATTTCAAGAAATATGAGATAGAGGATCAAAATGTCATGATCAGAATGCCTAAACATGAAGCCCTAGCAAGATAGGCCTATGATAACAAAGAGACAACAAAGAAAGTTGTTCTAACCATAGAAGAAGGAGAAGAAAGATGCACATACATAGGATACGACCTGACTGAGGACGAGGAGCTGGAGTTGATAGCCTTGCTAAAAGAATATAGAGATGTGTTTGCCTAGAGTTATAAGGACTTAAAAGGAGTAGACCATGATATATGCTCACATACGATTCCCATGACCTCAGATGCCAAACCCTCTAAGCAGAAGCCATACACATATAACGATAAATATGTTGCCAAGATCAAGAAGAAATAGATCATTTGGTAGAAGCCAGATTTATCTATGAAATTGAGCACACTGAATGGGTGTCCCCATTGTAGTGGTGCTCAAGAAGAATGGCAAGTTACGTGTATGCCTTAACTTGAAGAAGGTTAACGCAACCACTATTAGAGATAGTTATCCGCTTCCTATCACTAAGCATCTATTAGAAAAAGTGGCATGCAAGGAAGTATATAGCTTCCTTGATGGATTCTCTGGCTACAATCAAGTGGCCACTGCTCTAGAAGATCAGCATAAGACTGCTTTTGCCACAGAATGGGGCATCTTTGCTTTCAGGGTAATGCCATTTGGGCTCGCCAATGTGCCCGCTACCTTCCAAAGGCTAATGTGTTATGTGTTTAAAGAGTTCTTGCGTAAAAACTTGGAAGTCTATGTGGATGATCTTTGTGCTCATTCCAACAATAAACAAACACATATACTTGAACTTAGACGGATCTTTGACAAATGTAGAGAATATAAGGTTTTCCTGAACCTTGAAAAGTGTGTTTTCATGGTCAGGTAAGGCAAGATTCTAGGACACATAGTGTCAAAGGATGGCATATCCACAGATGAGGATAAAGTTAGAGCTATTGCAGAGCTACCTAGGCCAAGGAATGTCAAGGAAGTACAAGCTTTCATGGGGCATTGCGGCTATTATCGATGATTCATTCATATGTATGCAATCATTGTGTAGCCTCTATACTCCCTTTTGACTAATTTTGAATGGACAAAAGAATGCAAAAATTCTTTTAATGAGCTCAAACAACGATTATGTTCAACACCAATCTTGACTACCTCAGATTGGAACAAACTATTTCATGTTTATATGGATGCATCCAATTACGCTATTGGGTGTGTACTAGCACAACCTACTGGTGAAGGTAATCTTCCCATTGCCTATGCCAGTAGACAATTGAATGCAGCTGAACAGAATTACACCACTATAGAAAGAGAAGGATTAGGAATGGTATATGTGCTTAAGATGTTTAGACATTATTTGCTCGCAAATAAGTTTAATTTTTTTATAGACCATCAAGCATTACTCTGTCTAGTGAACAAGCCATGCAATACTAGAAAATTAGTAAGCTGGTTCCTCTTACCAATGGAATATGACTTTGAGGTTGTGGTCAGGAAAGGTAGAACTCACCTTAGGGCTAACTTCAGGAGAGTCACCTCAAGGGGTATTAGATGATCTTCCTGATGATTACTTTCTAGACTAACTTCAGGAGAGTCACCTCAAAGGGTATTAGATGATCTTCCTGATGATTACTTGTTCAATTTAGAGGAAGTGTCTGAATGGGCCAAGAATATAGTGCCTATTCTTACCTTTGGACCCAAGCACCCCATATTCCAAGCCAAAGATAAAGAAGTAGTGAGGTCTCAAAAATATCACATACTAGCAGGCAATATCTATAAACACACTAATCAAGGCATACTAGCTTGCTGTGTAGATGATGATGAGCATGCAAAATGGTTGCAATTAGCACATGTAGGTACACTACAACAACATTACTCCAAACATCAAACCCTACAAATGCTACATAGACTAGGTCTTTATTGGCCAACAATGGAAGCAGATGTCCACAGGATGTGTAAGGAATGCCCAATCTACAGTACTAACCCACCTGTGGAACATGCCACTCTATATCAAGTGTCTTTAGTACCAGATTGGAGTGATCCGTTGGTAAGTTTCTTGAGGACGAAAACATTAATTCAAGAAATGACCTTGGCCAGATGATGGATTTTAGAACAAGAAGCCCTAGAATGTGCACTCATTGGTGATAATCTATACAAACGAGGTAAGAATGGATACCTAAGACTGTGTCCACGAGAGTGAATATCTTAAGATATTGGAAACTGCTCACCAAGGTGTGGTAGGAGGATGTTTTGGACCATATCGGGTGATCAAAGCTATACTATTTGCAGGTCTTTGGTGGCCAACACTTCACATGGATGCACATACCCATGTGATGCAATGTGATATTTGTCAGTAAACTATATGCAAAGATGAGATGCCTTTGAAACCTATGATAGGTGGACGTGCATTTTCTAAGTAGGGAATAGACTTTTTCGGTCCTATTAATCCCCCAGCTAAGGGTTCACATACTGAATACATCATTGTGGCAACCGATTATCTGACTAAATGGGTGGAAGTGAAGGCAACAGGAAAGAACAATGCACAAACCATAGCCAAGTTCCTATTTGAGAATGTATCTACAAGATATGGTTTGCCCATAGAACTAGTGAGCGATCAAGGCACGCACTTCTTAGGCCCTTAATGTGGAATAGAGTGCAGCAGTTCAAAGGCCGAACATCAACTCGACCCCCTTCCAAGAGGACAAGAGGAGCCGTACAAGTACCTTGTGCTCAACCTCATGGAGCAACATTAACCCCATACATCACCCCCCTCCTCGAAGGGTCAGGCCATTCACACTATGACTACCACGACAAATCTCCAAAGGACCCAATCTGATATTTTCGCACATTCCCACGGATCTTGAATTCCCCAGAGGAGTGCCTTGGAAAGAACTCACCAATTTTAAGACTATGATTATATTTTAAAAGAAGTGAATCTTGAAGTAGAAGAAGAACAACAACTAGAAGGAGCTCAGCTGCAAGCAACAACATCACAAATATCCATTACCACTATTGATGTGGATGAAGAAGAGGACGAAGATGATGCAGACGATGAAGAATCTGAAGAAGGCAAGGAGGGGCATGAAGAAAGATATCGAGATGAGCAACAAGAAGTATACCATAACTCGTAGGTGCTCCTACGTACACAACCCAGTTGCAAAGGCTATATGACACAATCAAAGCAGTGCAAGAAAGGCATAGACTTTCATTTGCATCAGGACAAGCCTTAATCGAAAAGATGTTAGTAGAAGAAGGCGCGGACCAACATTTCATCACCACCATCAAATTAATGTCAGAATCTTTGGGAGTCTAGGAAGCCATCTACACATCAATCCGCTAGTCATTCCAGTATGACAAACGTAGAGTTGACACACTACAAAGGGTAGGCAAGAACATACAAATACCAGTATTCGAACCAGAGGCAACCATAGAACCAACAACCACCCCAACCACCACCATCGACCTTACAACAAAAACTTTTGTACAAACATTCCCAATTTCACCCCAGCGACCCCAATCCCCTCCCTCTCCTCCCTCACCCCCACCCCCACCTCCACCATCAACCATTGCTGCAATCACTGTACTAACAACAATCATGACCCAAACCCTCGTCTATTCAACATCCTTTTCCTTTCATGAACCAACATCTCAGGCCACCCTCTTTTCTTCCGTTACCAACCCTTTTTTCGCTTCAAAATTCTCGCCTATTGAACCCATCATTGGACATCCACTAATACCTAGCATAGAGGGACACTCACGACCCATAGAAGGTAGTTTTCCAAGGATCCATACTTCCCATCCGCCCCCTATACCTCACTCGCCACAATTGCCCCACCTCATTACATGTCATTCAGGGAACAATTCATATGTGCTCTTGCTCCTCAGATGCTAGGTTCATAAACACTCACAACCACGTCACTATACACAAACACTACACTCACTTCACCTACCATTCCCACATACATGGTAGATCTTACATGCACCGCACTGTCTGACCCCATGGACATTTCACCTCCCACATCACCTCCCCCTCCCCCCACAATTCCACCATCTCTCATTCCCCTACCACCAACTGCACTTGCACCCACCTCGTTGTTTGAATTTGCATCCACAATTCCCATCCCCCTCCCCACTTTCCCTACACTCCATGCCATTTCCCTTGCATCTCATACAATAAATAATACATTCAATACAGTCATTCAGTGTGCACATGAACTACAACAAGAGTACCAACGATTAGAAGAGTGAAATGCTACCTTCTAGACAGATTCACAAAGGCTACAAGCAAGAGTCACTGCCCTAGAGGCTGACAATCAAACACTCCTAGCAGAATACACCACCTTACAACAGAATCACCCGGAATTAGAGTCCAAGATGTCTACTATGGATGCTCATGCAGTCAAAGAATTGGAAAACATACTCCAAGCGTAGACTCTCACCAATGCTAAACTACGATGCAATCTAGGTCTACTATGGAAACACATGGCTGTAGCATTAGAAGAGAACAAGAGATTACAATAGCAAAACCAAGACAATCTTGAAGCCGCTATGGAAGGGACCACCGACACGGAAATTAGCCCTACAAAGTATCGAGCAGTCCCATCAGAAGACATAAGGATACTTTTTGAAGAGCATGCCAACTTTTTAGAGTCCTATGACAAGCTAGAATTAGAATGTGTTGACATAAAGATGTAGTTAGCCAATGTCAATACAACTCAACAGGAGCCGGCCATCCTACAGAATTCTATAGAAGGACTAGAAGCCCTAAAGAAGTAGGTGGAAAAACTATAGGCACATCTATTATCATATGAAAGACCACCCTCTCCTATTGAAGAACCAAAACCTGAGACACTGGTGGAGATTCCAGTTGAAGAGAGTTTTCAAGAACCATATGAGCCGATGCCAGTACCTGGTGGACAAGTCACTAAAGAGGGACGAGACACCTTTGAGATAGAAGTCCCAGATTGGCTCAACAAAGTAGAGCAAATAGGACAAACCCACGATGATAGGGTGGCCATGCAAATCAGGTCCCTTTCCAATTTAGAAGAAACAGTTCTTAGGTCCTATTTTTGGGAATCTCTCCCATCAATGACTGATTACCACATCCGAAACACAATATAAGCCTTACTTTGTATTGCTGGCCAATTATAACGTAGAGATTAAAAAGGCATACAAGGAAAGAACCCACCTTCGGCACTCAGTTTGAGCCTGATGATCTACCAACAGAGGCACGAAAAGGCTCAATTTTTCAACCTATTTTGCATGAGAGACTGTTAATGGATTACCTTGAAATGATGTGCACATGGGCAAGCATGCCACTCTATATTAAATATAACCCATGTTACTGCCCCATAGTCCATCGTAGGTCCTAGCAAGCTTTTGCCATCAAAGTCCGCAACAACAAAGGATGCTTTGATTGGATTAATTACCCATACTTTGCTCCACCCCGAGGGCCACCCACCATTGCATATATGATCTCCACCGTACGTCATTGGTCTACACGGTTAAAGAATGTACCAGACATTACTACACAAATGTGTATGAAGATCTTCGAGCTCATGATGGTGGTATTCAAGACCTTTCAAAAGATTCAAGCTCCATACATTTCAGCCCCTGGATTTTCTAAAGGAAACCGAGATTTAGTATATGACATGAGCCAAACCCCCTCAGTCAACACAATATATGCATGGCATGCACGAATCAAGTATCTACTTGCTTGCTACAAGCAGACTTTTGAAGAAATGTTTTGTACCAGTTTTTGGGAATATCATTCCGAAATTTTCATTCCCAGACCAACACATTTGTTACATCTCTTTGCAGTGGAGCAGGCCATACATGCAGATCAGTTACGCTTGCCATATCTGAACATTCCAGGTCTAATTGATTGGGATCAGATGATGACAAACTTGGCAAGAGGACTACACATCCAAGAACATCACCTTGCCATTGATGTCGTCGAGTATTACATTAAGCACTTCCGACAACAAGGGTCTATCACGGATGACATACGCGAGAGAGGGGGAAGTGTTGGTAGTAGCTAGGGAAATCAAGGGCTTACAAGACAACGAAGCCAACAAAGGGAGTCAGAACAAAGGGAGAGCCAAGTAGGATTAAGTAGGCAAAGCAATCAACACAGATCTGACAAGTAGGCCACATATTTTTTCATGAAGAAATATTTCCCAAACAATGATTTTAGTCACTTCACACCATTGTAAATACCATTTTCCATTATTTCTACTCTATTTTGTTCATGCCAAGGAGTCCTCAAGCTTGAGGAGTATAAGAAGTATCTATGTACCAATTTTCGTAATTTTTAGAGCTCCTTTTAGCCTCTTAAATAGCCTAGGAACCTAATTTTTAATTAGGCTAAACACTAGGTCTGAAAAGGGCCAAAACCTAGTAAAAAACTAAAAAAAGAGCTAGAGGGCTCATTTTTGAGGTTAGCTTGTGAGAGTTTTGAACTATTGTAAGAGACCTTTTGAGTAATACAAAGAACTCCATTGTTCCTCTTTTTGTTCTTGCCTTGTGTGCACGTGCCTTGTCTGCTTCTCACTCATGCACTTGTGCCATCACTTGCTCATAGTCATCATACTAGTCCTCACATCTCCATGGATTGACAATTATGAGGTGGATCTCCTCAAGTTGGTACTTGCCATTGTGCTAGAGTGACACCAATGGTCAAAACTTCAAAACAAAAGGGACATGTATGATAACCATGATGTTTCCTATAGAGAACATCTTGGTGTTGACAAGGATACAAGTAGTTAAATAGACATTGCAAACCTAGAAGATTAAGATGGTTCACATTGATGATATACTTTGTGTAAAGGTCAACAAGTAGGAAGGATTAGGACATTAAGTCCAATATATCCTTAGAGGGAAAACAATGTAGTTATAAATTTCATAGGAGTAATTCATTGATTGAGTGAGATGACTCATACCCATACAAGAAATAGTGGAGGTTTCCACACATTACTTGGATGGCATATCTCTAGATTGTATGGCTTATTAACATCTATAGTCATAGATAAGGATGTCATGAAATATAGGGTATAAGAGATAGAGCATATATAGGAGAGAGTATAAGAGATAGAGCAAGTTTTCCATTTCCATGTGTATGGATAAAAAGGCAAGACATGAAGGTTCCAAGCTTAGGGTTTATCCTAAAGTTCTTAATTGGAAAGTGGAGCAGTGTGCATGATGGCTACATGCTACACTCGAGGACTCTAGATACTTTATGATGTGGCAACACAAGGAAATGATGATGAGTATAAAGTCGTACATACAACCAATTTTGGGTTTACTTCTTACATGCAGATGCAAAGATGATCTCAAAGACATGATGTAGATGAGGTAATGACTTAAGGAGACTCTATGGTTGTTCATTATGCTAGTTACAATGATGTCATGTTCTCTTATAGTTCATCTAAAGATTCCACTTTGTTGTTAGATGGCATGCACATAACTTGTTTACTTAATGTAACGACCATATTTCATGTTACACGAATTCATGAGTGCTTTTTCAATTCTCATGTGATGGTTTGGCATTGAACGTTTAGGGTGTAGGAGATATATGTCACAAGCATGACCTTGCACCAGGTTCAAGAGCCACTCAAGGCTCAATGTGACCATAATATCTAAAAAACAGTATGATATGATGGCGTTTTGCAAAGTTATGCTAAGTGAGTTTGTGTTCAAATTTTTGTATGAAGGAAAGAGAAACGAGTCTTACGTGATTCATAGGTACCCCATCCATCTACATCGTGTGAAGAGAATTATTATCAACTCTACAACATTTTCTATCCACCTTAGGGCAGCATAGAGTTTTATCATCTGTTTTTTTTTTTTTTTTTAAATGGAGGTTCGGCCGAGGCCTACTCCCCCGGACTTTAACTTTGAAATTGCAACTGTACAAGGAGGTTCGGCTGAGTTTTATCATCTTCTATGTGATCATTTTTGGGAAAGTGAATGCTTTAAAATAATTGATGAGAAACATATACAAAAGTTAAAGAGCAAGTCTTTAATCGTCTTCTATATCATCGTGTAGAAAAACCATGCGAGTTGGTTAAGCATTAGCTTCTTGAGACGGAGGTCTTGTGTTCAACTCTCGTGTTGGACATATAATGACTTTGATGAGTGTAAATCAATTGTAATCAATTGTGATCTTGTCTAACTTTTGTTTTGTAGGATAGAGGAAATCCATAGATACTATGCCCATTCATTTGTACAATTGTTCTTTCAAAGTTAAAACTTGAGAGAGTAGGCATTTGCCAAACCTAAAAAAAATAAAAAAAAAATAAAAAAATAAAAATAAAATGCAAATGTTATAATGCAGTTGTCATCATGTATTGTAGAGAGCCATTTCAATGCCATAATCGTAAAAAGATACGCCAGTTCAATGTGGATTGAGCGCGAAATTGAAGAATCCTGAAAAGCTAGAGGCGGCATTCGTGGAGTCGTACAATCGATCAGACGGCCCTTTAAATAACTAACGGATCGGGGAATTTCTTGTTGTCGTTGTATAGAAGCGTGCTATATCGTTTATTCATACTTTCGGACCTCGGTTGCTTCATCGCTGCCTCCATGCATCCCCGCGGCGGCCAGGCGGACTATGCGCGGGGCGAAAGGGGTGGTAGAGGGAACCGAGGTCGCGGCGGGGGAGGTAGAGAATGGGGTCCGGCCCCCCAGAGAGGTGAACGGGGCCGGAGAGGAGGAGGCGGCGGCCGTGGCTATGTTGAGAGGGACAGGCGTGGAGAAGGTGAAAGCTCTGGGTCACAACAGTATTTTCAAGGTCGTGGCCAATGTCGTGGAAGCTTTGGAGGGCGTCGTGGAGGAAGAGGCCCTCCGAGCAGAGATACAAAACAAGTTGAATCCTACGATGCTAGTGAAAGTTCTTCTTCTACATCTCAAGGTAGCTCTATCCTATTGGAAGCTTCTCTACTTTTACTAGTCAAAATGTTAGGCCTACGTTGAGGTGTATTCTACACCCCTTTCTTTTTGGTTTCCTAGCTGCATGCGATTTTACCATATACGGGTGGGTCACCTCTTTGTTATCCTTGTAATTATGGATATCGAACACATTGAACGTGTTAATAATCTTCATTTTTATGTTGCATCTTTTTTCGTTTGTCTTCGAGCATCATGCGATTACGTCGTCTATGGGTGGTGTATTGCTGTGTGATCGTTACATATACCGGTTCAGGCATTGTGACGGTTGTTGATGGTCTTATTTTTGTTTTGCCTCGGTCGCCTCTTACAATGTATGTCAGCTGCTTTCTCACGCTACTGCACATTAATTCTGTGCATTTTGATCGATACTGTCGAACTTCTGTTTGCTTGTGACGTTCTGATTGTTAGCTTTTGGTTATTTTATTCTCTTTTATGCAGGCAATTGGGGAGCAGCTGTGCCACTTTTGTCCGAGCTTTTGCCTGGTCTAGAGAATCTTTCGCTTGAGGGGAGGCCACCTGCGATTGAGGTACCCGATGAGGTACTGAAAGGGGAATGTTTGAAGGAATCAAGAGCTCTTCTTGTTCCACCTAATCGGCCCAAACTAGGCACGTTAGGCATCGCTTCAAAAGTGCGAGCAAATCATTTTGTTGTAAAGTTCAATCCAGGGCTCTGTATTTACCACTATGATGTGGAAATCGAGCCAAAAGTGAATTCTAAAGCTGTTGCTAGAAAATTGCAGCAAGAGTTGTGTGGGCGTGAGGCTGATTTCAGAGGAAAGTGTCCTGTGTATGATGGCAGTAAATCAATGTATACTGCTGTCGAGCTTCCATTTGATAAACGTGACTTTTCAGTCATATTTTCTAATGAGAGCAGGGAAAAAACGTACAAGATTACTATCAAACTAGTTGCCACTTTGAATTTATCATCCCTTAGTGAATATCTGCTTGGAAGAAAGATTGCAGTTCCTCAAGACCAATTACAAGCTCTAGATGTCGCTTTGAGACAAAGCCTAGTATGGAAGTACACTCCAGTGGGCAGGTCTTTTTTCACTAGGTCACTTGGTTCTGTGACATTGGATGGTGGTCTTACTGCTTGGAATGGATTTTTCCAGAGCTTAAGGCCAACTTCGCAAGGTCTTGTTTTAAATGTGGACCTTGTGACAACTGCTTTCTATGAGCCTATTGAGGTCGTTGATTTTTTGGGGAAGAAAATTAGATCATTTGATCCTCGCTACAAATTGACTGATGCTCAAAGAAATATGGTAAAAAAAGCCCTCTCTAGGCTGAAGGTTGAAGTGACACACCGACCTACACCTCGCAAGTACAGAATTTATGGACTATCTCCTGTTCCTGCCAAGGATCTGAGATTTTCAATGGACAGGGAAGGTGGAATGGAGATTGGCATTATTGAGTACTTCAAGAATACATACAACTATTCTATCAAGTATCCTGAGCTCCCATGTTTACAGGTCCAGGCAACCAGAGTTAGTTATTTGCCCATGGAAGTTTGTAAAATATGCGAAGGGCAGAAATATGTTGGAAAGCTTTCAGAAGAGCAGACAACTGGCTTGCGAAATCTTGCCTGTGTGAAGCCATTTCAAAGGGAGGAGAAGGTTAAAGGGATCATGGGGGGTAGTGAAGCTCCTGGAAGGTAATAACTTCTATAATTTATTGCATTATTGATTGCTTCTGCACTTTTAATATATTCATGAGAATCAGGACCTGACTTCTATTTGCTCATGTTTATATAATTTTGGAGATCGTCATTTTTCGTTTTTTCACTCCTTATTTTCCTTCTACTTTGTGTTTTTACTCCTGGTTTGGTTCTATGTAACAGAGGGGAGTTTGTTACGACATTTGGGTTGTCTGTATCATCCCAAATGACAACCATATCTGCACGGATTTTACAGCCTCCAAAACTGAGGTATGGCATGCAAGGGCAAAAGAGAGAGCTTGTTCCCAGGTTTGGCTCATGGAACATGAATGAGTCCTGCTTAGTTGAAGGTGGAACAGTTGATTACTGGGCATTTATCAGTTTTGATAGAAGTGTGTCTCGGCTAGCAGATGATATTATTGCTGCTTTATCTGGTAGATGTCAAGAACTTGGCATTAACATGGCATCTACAACTATTGTCCCCCCTTACCTTGGTAGGAGGGAAGAGCTTGAAGGTCCGCAACTTGAGAGATGCTTAACTACTGTATGTACAAGAGCATCCAAGGAGATATCTGCAAGGGGTAGTTCTGGTACCCTGCAAATCCTTGTATGTATACTGGGTGAGAAGACTCCTGCTTATGGTGAGCTAAAGAGAATATGTGAAACTAAGCTTGGTGTAGTTACCCAATGTTGTTTGTCAAAGAATATAAAGAAATTCAATTCTCAGTATTTGGCAAATGTTGCTTTGAAAATCAATGCAAAGGTGGGTGGTAGGAATAACAACTTGGCTTTGGAGCTCCCACAGCTATGTGGCATATTCAAGCGACCCACGATTATATTTGGTGCTGATGTGACTCATCCCAATCCAGGGGATGATTCCAGTCCTTCAATTGCAGCTGTGGTAGCCAATGTGGATTGGCCATCAGCAGTGAAATATGTTGCAACTGTCCGTGCCCAAGCTCATCGTGAAGAAATGATTGCACAATTGAAGGATATGGTGCAGGAGCTCTGGAGTAAATTTTGTGACAAGGTTAATGTTCGTCCTGAGCGCATAATTATGTTCAGAGATGGGGTAAGTGAGGGCCAGTTTGATGCAGTCCTGCAGTGTGAGGTGCATGCATTGAAAGAAGCCATGTTGGAACTGGGAGGGTCTTGCTACACTCCTCAAATCACATGGGTTGTTATTCAAAAGCGACACCATACGAGACTCTTTCCTGCAGATAATAACAAAGATAAGAGTGGGAATGTATCTCCTGGCACTGTTGTGGATACCACTATTACTCATCCACGAGAGTTTGATTTTTATCTTTGCAGCCATGCAGGTATTCAAGGAACAAGCAAGCCAACTCATTACCACGTCCTTTGGGATGAAAACGGGTTCACATCTGATGAAATGCAGACATTAATCAACAACATGTGCTATACATATGCCAGATGCACTCGGTCTATTTCTGTTGTTCCTCCAGCACATTATGCTCACCTTGCTGCTTACAGAGCCCGCTTGTATATTGACAGTCAGGGTGGCTCAGATGTTGCCTCTCAGAGTAGTGGACGAACCTCATCTGTAGCAACTGGTGGAAGGACAACCAGAGCTGCTGTACCGGCTGTCAGAGTTCTTCCAAGAATTGCAAATAATGTTCAGGATGTCATGTATTTTTGTTGACAATATTTACCAGTCTTTTGCAAGGAGAGCGCTGTTTTGTATTTCCTTGCATGGTGTGTGCAATGAAGTTGTTTTCTGCAGATAATAACAAGAATGTTCTTTCCTGAACCAGTATGGAACAGTAGCACTGGTGAATGGTCTATGTCAATCAGCATGGTAATCTCTTAGAAACCGGCATGTGTCCAATATTCCTCTGAGTGTCAATATAGGGAAGTGAACGTGCATGAGCCCAAGCTCAGAAATGCACATTGTTAGTATAGTGGAGTACATAGTTTTACCAGCTAGAGTATAGAGTACATGGTATAGCAGAGCACATAATTTTAACAGGTGTGTGTGAAAAAATTGTATGTTTTTTGATCTAATACCTGTAAGTGGTGAGCTCAAGGCCGGGATACATTTTGTAAGAGGCATGTGTGGAATACATTCCTTACTTTTTGGCGTTTATATGTTGGATTGGCATTTACTTACTGTTAAGTTGTGACAATGTGAAATGAGTATATGATGATGATGATGGTACCTGGATTTGGGAAAGCTTGAAGTTGGTGAACTTTTACAGGGGACTAGGCTTAATCTGTCCATATTACAGATTCTATATTCTCAAATTGTGTGTTTTTATCTAGTATCTGCTGATTAATGTTTTTGTTTCAGTCTACACTTGTTTTTGGATTTTAGGTTTTGGATCATGATAGTTTATTAGTGTTATCGTTGATAATTTTTTAATGATTTTAACTCTCAAAACGGCTATGGTTAAGTTTCAAAATAGTAGTGAAAATTTTAGGATTGTACATTACACCTATCATCTATGTATACTCATCTTGCTTTCATCTGTGCATATTTTTCTGAGTAGACCATAATGTTGTTGCTGGTCCTGAATGGTTTCATATGATATTTTCCATATTTGTGTATCTGTATGTGTTTGCTGTATGGTTTCTACATGGAGAACTTGCAGTGCAAGATGAAAATGAAACGAACATTTTCAAGTTAGATAGCAGTAGCATCAGTGTTTGAACAAGGTGCTTTTTTATGGGATGTGCAAAAGCAGGTTAGTTTTACACTAGTTTTTAGTGCTTAAAGTGTAAGTGCTTATGTATTATTATCATTTCAGTTGTGATTAATGTGTGCATGGCATGAACTTGCAGTGCAAGATGAAAATGAAACGAACATTTTCAAGTTAGATAGCAGTAGCATCAGTGTTTGAACAAGGTGCTTTTTTATGGGATGTGCAAAAGCAGGTTAGTTTTACACTAGTTTTTAGTGCTTAAAGTGTAAGTGCTTATGTATTATTATCATTTCAGTTGTGATTAATGTGTGCATGGACATTATTAAAATCTGCTTTTAGTGTATGCAGTATTATGGTTGAAATTAGCCTTTGGGTTTGCTAAGTAAGAACGTGAATAGCTCATTTAGATAGATGATATGGTTAGGTCTATTTGGAAATAAATAAATACTATATAGACAAGATAGTTCAATCTGGCTTTGTAAACAATGTGTTTGTGGCCAACGCCAGTATCTGTGGTTGTGGAGAACAAGGGATGTGCAGCATGGTCTCCATATGACTATATGTGTATGCCTTTGATTAGTTATGCACTGGAAAACTGTGGCTTGGTACTCGCTCTTCGTAACAGACAACATTCTTTAGTTGGAGAAAAAAACGTGTTTAGGTGTTATTAGCATCTGTATTTGAACAAACTAAAGCTCATCTGTATTTGTACTAACAGAAAGCTATAGGGTTACATCTAATATATTACTATGTTGTAAATTATGTAGTATATAATCTTATTAGCGGAAGAAAACAACAAATTTCATGACCCATGTCTCCTGCCTCCATGAAGCATTCCTCAGTCAGGATTTTGATTGTAAAAGATTCCTTGCTCTTACTTGGAGTCTGGATAGTTTGCGGAATAAACTTTTGTGAGTTGTGATTGAACCAGTTATGGGGACGGTACTCTCTACTCAAAAGTATAAACGAGTTTAGTCTTCATGTTAAGTTTGTTTATGCTTGTGCAAGGTGCATGTGAGTCTGTGAATGATGTGCACCTGTAATTTTCAGAAGTCTGCTCATAGTGTAACATATCGTGGCTTAAAGGATTTGATAACATGCAGGATTTACCAACTTAGTCTTAGCAGGTGGCTTTAGCATCTGTAGTTTATGCGCTCACGTGTATTGGGCTTGAATCAATGAATATGGCTGTTGTTGGGTGTTTCTTATTTTGCAGAGAACTATAGATGTGACACATGGGATAATCTTTCTTTTCAGAAAGAGCTCCTTTGAATCTATTAAAGTTGTATGGTTTATGGGAGTATTCTCTTGTTACGATTCTCTTCATTTAGGTTCTCCAAGTTTCTCCAAAGGATTCAGGAAAATGAAGGCTTTCTGTCATATGGCTCTGCTTTGCCATGCGAGGATTCTATCTTCATTCAGCCTATATGATTTTGAGATCTACTGTCTCTGTATCTTTTCTATGGTTGGAGATAATCTCTGTGTATATATGTATTTAAATAATTTTAAAAAAGGTGTGAATCAACAGTGAGTTCTGTGCACTCCATGAAGCACTTCACCAGTCTGTTTCTCTGTAGAAGTTAGCTGAATCCAGCACCATATTCTCTCTCTCTCTCTCTCTCTTGCATTCTTTATTTTGTGTCTCTCTATCTCCAATTTTATCACGTCTTTGCAAGTTCTTTGATTCATCTGCAGGGCTGTTTTCACATCTAATTTTCAGCTCATCCTTCAGTGTTTTACCGTGTGTTGGAAACATGGTAGATGAACTTGTTTATGTTCCCATAATTTCACTATATACTAAATTATCACTGCAAAAAATTATTTAGAAACATTAAAAATCTTACTGTAGAACATGAACAGGCGTATGATATTATATTACAAACATTGATATGCCCTGACATGGTGTGAACACCTTGATTTATTTGTTTTTTCGATATTTAAGATGAAAATTGAAATAGACAGCATATGTAGAATTAACTTAGAAGATAAAAGTGTTCTTTATGTTCTGCAGTGAAGGCTCTTATGTGGAGCTGCTTTGCCTTGTGAGGATTCTATATTCATTTAGATTCTCAAAGTTTCTCCAAGTGACTGAGAAAATGAGGCTGTCACGTGGCTCTGCTTTCTTTTTGACAATTTTCTCTTCATTTAGCTTATTTGAGTTTGCAGTCTCGGTCTCTGTATATGTTCTATGATTGAAGATTATTATATCGTACACTTACATGTATCTAATACTATATATAAAGGTGTGAATCAACAGTGAGTTCTGTGCACTCCATGGAGCACATCACCAGTCTGTTTCTCAAAAGAAGTCAGCTGGATCTGGCACTATTGGCTATTGTGCATCTCTTTCTTGAGTTCTATTATTTTGCAAGTGCTTTGATTTGCTTGCCTCCTTTAGTGTTTACCCTTTCTATAGTGTCTTGTGTGTTGGTAGGTGAACTTGTTTATGTTCATATGCTGTCTATTTCAATGTTCATCTTAAAAAAAAAAGTCGAGGTGTTCACACCATGTGAGGGTGGGCCAATGCTTATGATATAATATCATATGCCTGTTCATGTTCACCGAGTCATTATTTTACTGTTTGCACATTTCGACAAATAGTTTTGTAGTTTTCCCAGGAAATACATTAATCTACCTACTTACATCTCATGTTGGCCACTCTGCATCCGTAACAGGTTATGGTGTGTCCAGAGAAGGTTTGTAATGTGCTATAGTTATTTGCTGAACAATCCCCTTTCGGTTTAATTGGTTCTATCATGTTTTTTGCTATTGCCTTGCCTGCAACAGTTCAGCAGATGTTTCACTTGCACCAGGTTTACTTCCTCCGGATAAGGCAAGTCTGCACTTCTAATATGTTATGCTGCCATTCAGAAAAACTATGAAGCAGGATAAGGCTTCTGTATTTTTAGCTGGTCATGGTGCGTTCAAAGAACCATTGTAGGTTCTTATGTGCTGTTTTGATGTGATTGAGAAACCATTAGTTTGATTCATAGTTGCAATGGTGTTTTTCATTAAACCGCTAGTAAAGTTCTGGAGATGGTTCTTTTTGTCTGAATTTCTTTCTTTTCAATTCTTCACCCATTGTTCTTCATCCAAAATTTATTAGTTTGGGAATCTTTTCAAAGGGCTACATTAGACTCGAATGCCTTGAACCAGGTCCACCATACAACTATCGTTACTTAATTTGTGGAATAGTTTTTTGATCAATCTTTTTGATAGATGTATGCACCTCCTAAAAAAAAAGTCGTTCTGTCACAAGCAAAAGCTTCAACAAGCAAGTTTTTTGGGGGAGGTGGGGCGAGAGAAAAGAAAAGAAAAAAAAATGTGTTGATGTCCTACTGGGAGTTAAATTGGCTGATGAGATAAAATTTATAACCGTAATGGATGCAAAACCTTGTCATCCTCAGAGAAATAGAAAAGATCTTTGTAGGATACGTGATCATATCATAAAGAACTATCCAAAATTGGCTACTAAAGAGGCAAAGAAGAAAGAGTCTTGAATGGTTGTTGCAAAACCTTGTCATCCTCAGAGAAATAGAAAAGACCTTTGTAGGATACGTGATCATATCATAAAGAACTATCCAAAATTGGCTACTAAAGAGGCAAAGAAGAAAGAGTCTTGAATGGTTGTTGCAAAACCTTGTCATCCTCAGAGAAATAGAGAAGACCTTTGTAGGATACGTGATCATATCATAAAGAACTATCCAAAATTGGCTACTAAAGAGGCAAAGAAGAAAGAGTCTTGAATGGTTGTTGAAAGTGAAACAATATGCTGTAGGGGTTCAGTCATGAAAATTGCACAGGGAGTCCTACCTCCATCTTGGGCAAGGTTATTAAGTGTCATTTCAGCCTCGCCCGCTTGATTTTAGACTCATGCCATTGGATATATACGTAATGTGGCACATATGACTGTCTATGTGCTCTCTGTTTCTGGCTCTAGTGTGAGCCTGTGTGACAGTGAAGTGGATCTCTCTCTCTCTCTCGCTGGATTTTTCAATAGACTTCTACATCTGAAAGAAAAATGCTCCTCAAACTTGTCCTTTGTGAACCAGTCAGCCAAACTGAGAATCTTCTTTGCTCTACCTTTCTGTCTCCAATTGAGCTGATTAATGGGAACTCGTATAGCGTGCGGCAGAAACATATCCAGCTCGGAGAGGCTCCAAAGGGGTTAATCCACCATTGTTCAATGTATAGCTGCCATGTCCTATCCAATCACCATTTCCTCACCATGAGTTTGTGCGTTTGAATTATTGAATGTTACTTGATTTATAAGTTTTTTTGATATTCTAAGAATATCTTCTTTAATAGTTAACCAGGTCATTCTTACTTCTCAACTATGGTCCACGTAACATCATGGAGAATTTTGAAGACTTATCTCTATTTTGAATTTAGGTATGAACTTGTTTAGGGCTCTATAAGAAATCAAAGAGTGTGATCTGCATATTCAACAAATATATAGACATGAGAAAAGTTTTATTTATGCAATGAAAAGATTAATTGAACCACACAAGGATGGCAATGACTCTAAGATTAGTGCTAATGACTTCCATTCTTCAAAATTCGATGGATATAAGGAGAATCAATTTTTCTTTGCTTGGTTTTCATTTTCTCATGATTTTCTATTCAAATGAATTTTACCCAAAGCAAGTTTACAACTAGTTATCTATCTTGTGGGCAAAACACGACTTTGTTAAAATGTCTCTCATCATAACTTTGATCTTCCAATTACATAGGAAGAATTCTAATGGAGATGGATTTTTTTGCTACCTCAATTTCAATTACACGCTCAAAGATTTTGAACCACTTTTTGATGAAAAAAACAATAATGTCAAATTTGTATGGAGTCCTTGTAATGCTCAAAAGGTTTTGAACCAAATTTTCATGGGAAAAAAAACATTATCTCAAATTTATATGGATCCCTTTTTGGCAGCGGTTTCTAGTTTAAATGTTTGAAACACTTCTAGAAGACATCTTACAATGCAAATATGAAGATGATATAGAGATGGGAATCTAAGCAAATCTGAAATTCTTTATGTTCTTGAAGTCTAGAGAAGGGAATCTCTTTTGACCACGATATTAGGAGCTCAATTAATTGCACAATCAATGAAGCTATGATTTCCCACGATAAAGAGTAACATTCCTCAGAAGTGTTCTTTTTCAAGTACCATATTTTCTCCAAATATCTAGATCAACAAATCTTTATAATGGATGCATAACATAAGAGTTGTACATAACATGTTGGAATTGTGATAAACATGGACATCCAAAAGTTGTGTGTTGTATATGAATCATGGCCAATAGACATGTACCAATACAAGCACATAACATGAATGTAATTCAAGGCAATGCATATCCCATCTAGATTGAAAATTAACTTGAAAAGGATCTCATTATTTTGGGTAACAAGATCTCAATTCATTGATTGTTTCCAATGAAACAAATTATCCACAATAGACTGCCTTATATTTTACATGACAATGGTTGTTCATATGATTTAATTTCTCAATTGTTAGTTAGTGAATTAGAATAAGAATCTTTATGATCCCTTCATAAAGTTAAGATTGCATCAATAGAGGGTGGGCAAACTTGGAGCTAGGGTTTGTTGAACCTCAAGAGTTCTTCCTTGGACCTTTGGCACACCATGATTTGTGTTTCCAAATCCTTCGCATCATTATTGCATGCAAGAATGATTCTCTGTTATCAAGTTGCAAGCAAACTTATGAAAGCATCTACAATGCAGTAGCTTCCTCACATATACTTACTTGAGGGCTTTGAAGTGTAACATTAGAGCTATTTTGAGGTAAAAAAGAGGCCTTGTAAGAAAATCATATTTTCGTACTCTCCCTCTATAATAAAAAAATGTCTCTCATCATAACTTTGATCTTCCAATTACATAGGAAGAATCCTAATGGAGATGGATTTTTTTGCTACCTCAATTTCAATTACACAATCAAAGATTTTGAACCCCTTTTTGATGAAAAAACAATAATGTCAAATTCATATGGAGCCCTTGTAATGCCCAAAGGTTTTGAACCAAATTTTCAGGAAATAAAAAACATTATCTCAAATTTATATGGATCCCTTTTTGGCAACGATTTCTAGTTTAAATGTTTGAAACACTTGTAGAAGGTATCTTACAATGCAAACATGAAGATGATATAGAGATGGGAATATAAGCAAATCTCTTTTGACCATGATGTTAAGAGCTCAATTAATTGCACAATCAATGAAGCTATGATTTCCCACGATAAAGAGTAACATTCCTAAGAGTGTTCTTTTTCAAGTACCATATTTTCTCCAAATATCTAGATAAACAAATCTTTACGATGGATGCATAATATAAGAGTTGTACATAACATGTTGGAACTGTGATAAACATGGACATCCAAAAGCTATGTGTTGTATATGAATCATGACCAATATACATGTACCAATACAAGCACATCCCGTCTAGATTGAAAATTAACTTGAAAAGGATCTCATTATTATGATGGGTAATAAAATCTCAATTCATTGATTGTTTCCAATGAAACAAACTATCAACGATAGACTAGCTTATATTTTACATGACAATGGCTGTTCATATGATTTAATTCCTCAATTATTAGTTAGTGAATTAGAATAAGAAGCTTTATGATCCCTTCATAAAGTTAAGATTGCATCAATAGAGGGTGGGCAAACTTGGAGCTAGGGTTTGTTGAATCGCAAGAGTTCTTCCTTGGACCTTTGGCACACCTTGATTTGTGTTCCCAAATCTTTTGCATCTTTTTTGCATGCAAGAATGATTCTCTATTATCAAGTTGCAAGCAAGCTTATGAAAGCATCTACAATGCAGTAGCTTCCTCACATATACTTACTTGAGGGCTTTTAAGTGTAGCATTAGAGCTATTTTGAGGTAAAAAAGAGGGCCTTGTAAGAAAATCATATTTTGGTAGTCTCCCTCTATAATAATAATAAAAAAGGAACTCTTATGTTTTCTTTGTAACGGGCTTTGTTTCTCGACATGGAAGGGTCCATTTCTCGACTACAAATTGGGTGACTCAGGTATTATTAATTAATTGACGGCATGATAGAATGTGAATGTTATGACAAGACGAGGAGTTTTTGAAATCCCAACATTTTGAAATGGCATTTAACTTATATTAGTAACCACCTCATTCTTGTATTGGCAATCGAGGAATCCCATCGAAGTGCCATTTACCATCTTCACATTGACCTTCCATCTCCTTATGCTCCAACTCGACAACGTCATGAAGGGATTTCTCTTTCGACGAATGAAAGGAATGTGCTAAGGTGATTTGGAGCATTGAATGTAGATATTTAGTGTGATAGATTTATTCACCCTCGACCCTCAAACCTTCAATCATCCATCTTTCTTGAGTCCTACCTCTCTTCTAGGTTTATTGGAAATGGTGAAAAGGAATGTTGGGGTATTGTAAAAAAATTTTAGCACCCCCTATCTTTGAAACATTAGTACTTTAGGCTCAAAATATTGAAATTTGTTGCTTGAGGGAGCTCTTCAAGTCTCACAATGTCACAATCTAGGACCAAGATGAGAAGATTAGAAGACTACAAAAGCAATTGAACTAACATAGAACGAAAGAAACATGTCTTGGACCTCATGAGAGGAAAAGAAAGCTACACAACATAGAGGATCTTAAGCTTTGTTCAACTGGACTAAAAAAAAGATTAAAGCAGTAAGGTGGACATGTTTCTTATTATTTTTATAATGTTTGGCTTCCATGTATGTAAATAACCCCTCTTGTTTCCATCTATATGCTTGGTGCTCAATGCAGGATGGCCATGCAACCTTATAAGGATAAAATCAATCCAACCCAACAAAGGAGATAAAGCTTCTCATTATCTTGGAGATTGCAAAGGATTTGCTATAGAAGAAGAAATGTGAAGCTGAGTAGAGGGAGGTGGTGGATCAATTATTTGTAATAACACCATATCCCTTGGTAATATGGAGTGTGCAATGGATGAAAGTACTATTAGTCATAAAGGTTAGACATTCTTACAAAGGACAGTTAAATATGGCCTAAAAACTAAATGAATCAAATGCAAAATTCTTGCCAATTATCAATGATGTCTGGAGGCTATGAAAAAGGGTCAATGACAGACTAAATGACTACATTGGGTTACCCTACTATATGCAAAGGAATTCAAAAGAAAATAAGGCATTATCCAAATATGATGAACATAACAACATCTTCATGGACTCGGGGCTCTTGCAGAGACGAATGGTTAAGTTCTACAATATCAATCATGCCAAAACAAACGGTGTTCTCAATTTTGTTCTAGAGATGGATGAGTGTGATCCCCAATGACATGAAGATGGAAAGAGTAGCCATAACTTTGATGGAAAGAGCAATGAGAAACATAACCAAGGATGATATGTTGTAATTTTCAGTACAATCAGACATGAATATGGGATGGCTTGGATTCTAGACATATCGTGTTGGTCAATAGTAGCTAGACTTTAATGGAAGAATGATCTAATCATATGGTTGATGCATGGTTACTTTGTTTTGCCAGGTGCTAAGTGAGGATTGCGAAGTCTTGCAATGGATCATTCATCAAACTCCTACTCCTAAAATTATTAGTCAGCAGATTCGAAAGAAGGGACTATTTCTATTGAGGAACATGACATCTTTAAGGTATTTGACAGTTGGCCCTTGATTTGAAGACATTATAATTTTTATGTAATTGCAATAGAGGAGCCATGGCATTACCATGCCTCTATTGCATGGAACCTACTAAAACTGTTCATCAGAGGTGGTGGAGTAAGGTACCTATAAGGCATTTGTTGGATGAGAACTTCCATGCCATTTTTGACATACCCTTGACGAATGTTCACATATGTACCTTGCATGCTCTATGTCGTGTCATATAGAAGCTCATCAACTTCTACATTGGGTTTGTATGGAAGACCAAAAATCAATATGAATGCTGCAATTCTATTGCAACAATTGAAAATGTACTATCAAGCATGAACCTACATGGAGGACATGTTCAAATTGAGAAAGGTAAGAAGCTATCAACCAATGAATACAATCCCCCTAAAGTTTCTATAGGATCCAAGACTTGAGCAATAAGAAGGCTAGGGCATTGTTGTATATGAAGCCTTGCATAATGCTATAGAAAGAGTATGATCGTAATAACATCTTTGTTATTGATGATATTGAGAATAAGTGTATATGTAATGGGCCAAACATATATATTTGCCGATGATGGTAGTTCATCTAACAACTTTTGTGGGTATATTCTTATACCATATCTCATGAGGGAACATGAATCCAACCTACTTGTAATAAAATTTGTTGTAGAAAATAATTTTTTTTTATTTTGATTTCATTGAGTTCTAGAATCTTATGTTAAACTATTGATCTCTATTAGTTGTTAATTATGTTAGAAAATGCTATTTTTTGTTGTTTACTTATAAGGCCTTATTTTATTTTTATCTATAAATATTGCTTAGTTTATGCATGAATTGGTTGCTTTTGCAAATATACCAATTGCTTTTCCATCCCACACCAATGGTCCATTGATCTTGTGCTTAAAAATATATCATGTTGTGGCCTAACCTTAAAGAAATACATTTATTTGTTTTCTCACACTTTAAGGTAGCCTTGCAGTCTACAATGACATGTAGAGAGATGGAACAAGTTATAAAGATAATACGATTGATTGATGTAGATTTTTCACTCGTCTAGTTTATTTTGGATTGACATTACTATGACTATTCTTGGAACTTTGACATGTATGTAAAACCATTTAGAAATATTCCCTTATTTGTAAACCTTGATGAAAGTGTATCATTGGATGAAGATTTATAAAAGGAAAAGTAGAATCCTATTGGTTGTACATTAAAAGTACAAGGTTTTGATGTAGATACATAGGATCATTACCTTAGGGATCTGCCATGCCTTTTGAGAATGTGTTCCTTTAGAAGCCGCTCAAAAGATTTTGTATGGTATAATAGAGATCCAAGAATAGTTAGTGTAACTTCTTCTAAGTTGGTTGAATTCATAGTGTGATCTTGTGTGGCATTGTTTCCTTTCATAAATGTAATATATTCTCTTAAGTAGATGTTGTGATTGTATTTTGTTCCTATCGCAGCGCGTGTGCAGGCTATTTCATCTTTTTGTGCCAAAGGTATACCAGTTTCTGTTCGCCAGTATAAGCGTCTCGAAGTCTGCTACAGGTCTAGCAGAATTCGTTTGGGCAGTTCTGTTCAACTTTTTGAGATACAGTCAATTTTCTGCATCAAGGTATTTTAGTCACCGGCCATGGCTGAAAGCAGTGATGTATTCTGTATGTTGGCTATTGAGGATAATTTGGATGGTACCAACTACCCATTATGGGCTTATATGATGTGACATGTGTTGGTTGCAAAAGGACTATGGAACATTGTGTAGGGTGTCGAAAAACGTTCTATCACACCTGCAATTGTTACAACTGCAGGTACTGAAGCTGATGCAGAAGATGTCAAAGATGATGATATTCTGCATATTCCTGTTCGTACTACGGTTTTTGCTGCACCTACTGCAGAGCAGATTCGTTGGGATGGCAGAGATGCCCAGTCACATGCATTGATAGCTTTGTCTGTCAAACATGCCATTATTCCTCACATACGCTCTTGCAGAACAACTAAGGATGCTTGGGATACACTTACCACATTGTACCAAGCTAGGAATGAGGCTCGTGTTGCTTACCTCCGAAAACAGTTGGAGAGTGAGCACATGAATGAGGATGATTCTATGGACAGTTTCCTAATGAAGATCAAAGACTTGAAGGAACAATTGATTTCTGCTGATGAGGTTATACCAGATAGCTCACTTGTGCAGACCGTTCTGAATGGTCTTCCTGATTCATATCAGAGTTTTGCTTCTACTCTTCGCTTGGTGATGAAAGGCAATCCAAATGCCTTATCATTTGAAGAGTTAGTCTTTGTTCTGTTGCAAGAAGATCAGTCTAGGCAAAACATGTCCATTATGCGTGTTGCAGATCAAGCTTTCCTGGCTAATCAGAAGGGAAAAGGAAAATGGAGCTCTTCTACTAGTGAGCAGAAATCTGCAAATGCTGCACATTTGAAGAACCAAGACAAAGATGGGAAAAAATCAGAAAAAGCAGAAATTGTTTTGTAAGTACTGTAAAGGTAATGATCATATCATAAAGAACTGTCCAAAACTGGCTGCAAAAGAGGCAAAGAAGAAAGAGGCTGGAATGGTTGTTGCAGAAGCCTCTACACCAAAAACGGAGTCTGCTAATCTTGTGCAGGAAGAAGAATGGGCATTTTCTACTGTTTGCAGTTTTGACCCATCTTCTCATGAGCAGTGCATGTTTGCAGTAGACTCAGTGAGGAGACCAAACATATTACCTCGCAGCGCAGTTTCTTCTCTTCACTCGAGCCTGCCCCTACAGGGAATACTGTTACATGCGCCAACAACTCCTCTTATCCTGTTATGGGAGTTGGTAAGATCATTTTGACTACTGCTGATGGTAGTTCTTTCACTTTGTCAGATGCTTTATTTGTGCTAGGGATCAAGAAGAACCTGTTATCAGTTTCTGCATTAGCCAAGATTGGCTTGGTTGTGAAATTTGTTGATGACAGGTGTGCAGTTCATGATCTGTGAAATGGCGATGTGATTATTGCTTCTGGCATTTTATGTCATGGGCTGTATAAGCTCATAGACTATGAAAGATCTGTAAATGATTTGGCATGTGCAGTAAATGATTCTCAGGCTATGTCAGATGCAAAGCTTTGGCATGCACGCTTTGGTCATCTGAATTTTGCTAGTTTGTTATGCCTGCAGAAATCTGAAATGGTGTCCTCTTTGCCCAAACTTGAGGCACCTGGAAAACATGTTTGTGAAGGCTGTATTTTGGAAAAAATGCAACGTTCATCCTTTCCAAAAGATGGTTCAGTTCGGGCTACTCAGAAATTGCAGCTTGTACATAGTGATGTCTGTGGTCCTATGCATACACCTTCTTTTGGGAATTATCTTTACTTCGTGACTTTCATCGATGATTTTTCCAGGCATGCATGGGTATATCCATTGAAGGCAAAGTCCAAAGTGTTTATGTGCTTCAAATAGTTTTTGGTTTTGGCTGAAAATCTGTCAGCATGTAAAATGGGCACCCTCCGTTCTGATCGTGGGGGAGAATATATGTCTTCTGATTTTAATGCATTTCTGGCTGAATGTGGGATAAAACACCAGTGTACAGTGCCGTATACACCTCAACAGAATGGAGTTGCTGAACGAAAGAACATGTCTCTCATGGAGATGGCAAGGTGTATGGTCAAGAGTCAAGGTTTACCACATAGTTTCTGGCTTGAGGCTGTCATGTGTGCAGCATATGTACTGAACAGGTGTCCCACTAAAGCGCTGTAGTCTATCACTCCATATGAGGCTTGGCATGACCGCAAGCCATCTGTTGCTCATCTGTGTGTTTTTGGTTGTTTGACATATGCATTAGTGCCTGAACAACATCGCAGAAAATTGGATGATAAAGCAATAACATGTATTTTTGTTGGATACAGTTCTGAAAGTAAAGGCTATCATCTGTATCATCCACAGACTAAACGCATTCTGGTGAGCCGTGATGTTGTTTTTGTGGAAGATGCTATTCAACCATTGCTTTCATGTACTAAGGAGACATCTGTTAGCTCCAAAGACATGTATGATACTTTGCTGCCTCTTTTTACAAGTGGACAGTCTAGTGTTGGTCCTAGTGAGGCAACGTCGCAGCCTTTGCAGGTTTCATGTGATGATGCAGATCATTCCATTTCTGATGCAGATTTACATGATGCACTTATTGATGAGAGAGCTGATATTGAGCAGGCAACAACTATGCCAAAATGGTTGGTGTAGATCTTGCGTGACAACAAATTAGATGCACCTCTGTCATATCGTACTCGATCAGGCTCTCATAATGCCTCTTTTGCATCAGATTGCTATGCTATGGCTGCATCTAGTCTCTGTGATGAGACTGAGCCTGTTTTGTTCGATGAAGCACAAAATTCAGAAAATTGGATGGCTGCTATGCAATCTGAATATGATGCTATAATGAAGAATGGTACATGGTCTTTATGTGACTTGCCTCCTGGCAAGAAGGCCATTGGCACTAAGTGGGTATACAAGCTCAAGCGTAAACCTGATGGTACAGTTGACAGGTATAAGGCTAGGCTTGTTGCAAAGGGTTATGCACAGGAAAGAGGCATTGATTTTGATGAGACCTTTGCACCTACATGCCGTATGACTACTGTTCGCAGCATTTGTGCACTTGCAGCCCATCATGGTTGGAATGTACATCAGTTGGACATTAAAACAGCATTTCTGAATGGTGACTTGCATGAAGAAGTGTATGTTTTTCAGCCCCGTGGCTTTGTGCAGAAAGGGCATGAAAACCAGGTTTGCAGGTTAAAGAAGGCATTATATGGTTTAAAGCAAGCACCACGTGCTTGGTATGAGAAGATACATGCCTATCTGATTGCACATGGTTTTGAGAATAGTCCAACTGAAAGCACCTTATATGTTAAGCGTGCTAATGATGTGCTTCTGATCATTGTTGTCTATGTTGATGACATGCTGCTCACTGGTCCTATTGAGACACATATTGCTGATTTTAAGGCTGATTTGCATGCCTCATTTGAGATGTCTGATTTGGGGCATTTGCATCATTATTTGGGCATTCAGTTTATGCACGTTGATGGTGGAATGGCTTTGTGTTAAATAAAATATATTGACACATTATTGCAGTGTTTTGGCCTTGAAGACTGTAAGCCTAATGCCACTCCTATGGAGACAGGTTTACGATTGAGTCTTCATTGCTGGAAATGCGTTTCATGCTGTTCTCTATCAGCAGGCTCTTGGATGCTTAATTTACTTATGCATTACTCGGCCAGATATTCAGTTTGCCGTCTCACAGATGAGCAGGTTTATGGATTGCCTAGGTGTCAAGCATTGGTAGGCGGTTAAGCGCATCTTTCGCTACTTGAGTGGTACTCGGCTACTTGGGTTGTTTTATCCCAAGGGGGGATCACTACCGCCACATTTGCATGCTTTTTCAAACTTTGATTGGGCTGATTGCTATGACACTCGTGTGTCCACTAGTGGCTTTTGCTTCATGCTTGATAGCTCATGTATATCTTGGTTGAGCAAGAAGCAGCCTACTGTGGCCACTTCGAGTTGTGAGGCTGAGTATAGGGCAGCTTTCACAGCGACTGTTGAGTGTGTGTGGCTCAGATGCCTGATGGCTGATTTGGGTGTTGGTCAGACTTTTTCCACCACCATCTTCACTAACAATCAGAGCGCATTGGCAGTTGCGAGGAACCCTGTGTTCCATGCTTGCACTAAGCACATTGAGGTGCATTATCACAATGTCAGGGAGAGGTTGTCTGCTGGGGATATCATATGTGCCCACGCAGGAGAACATTGCAGACCTTTTCACAAAGGCTCTGCCTAGGGAGAAGTTTGAAGCTTTCCGCAAAGCTTTGGGCTTACTTCCTTTTGTGGAGTGATTTCCACATTGCTTGGCACTTCCTTATACATGAGTGCCAACTACTTGTTCACCGCATCACTCCCATGGGGGATTTGTTGATATATTTAGGTAGTTATGTGTGTGAACACTTTAGGACCACCGTGGCACTTTTTTCCCTCTTTAGGAGGTTTTTTTCCCCCGCTTGTATATACGCCTATTGCCGTAATGGGCTACTTATCTTTTTTATATTCTCTAGTAATACATTTAGTATTGTGTGTTGTGCTCCAAGCTTCTTCTCCTTTCTTGTGCTGTTCGCGTGCTACCGCAGACGTCTATCTCCAACAAAATTAGAGGTAGAACCTATTTTTTAACTATGCCGGTCACTAGATGTGAAACCGATCAAAACTAGGCAAAAACTATAAATAGAGCTAGAGAGCTCATTTTGAGGTTGTTGTTAGTTTATGATTGAACCTTTCACTAGATGTGAAACCAGGTGTATGTTCGTGTTTTCTGGTGCACTAATCTTGTAGGGCAACCTCTGGACACCACGGATTTGTTGGAAACACAGGTAAAAACTCCATTTTTTCTCAAAAAAATTTCCGTTGAAGCTGACCATCGTGTCTTTCAGGAAAGGTATGAATTTGTGCAAAATTTTGCATGAAGGATGAGCCTAGCTAAGCTCTTACACAAATCTATGCTTGATTTTGTGAAATTGCATAATTTTCTGACCATCACGATGATGACACATCATTGCGACTGTGTCTGACCATCGCAACAGTCACTGACCGTCGTGGCGATTGGCTCACGCCATCACGATCACGTCTCACCATTGTGATGATGACTCACCATCGCAACAGTGCTTGACAATCATGATCATGACTGGCCATCGTGCTTGATCATCATGATTGCGCTTGATTGTCGTGAGCCTGACCATCATCGCCTGACCATCGTGATCCTCAATCATCATCGTGATCCTGAGTGAGTGTCATGACTTGACAGTCACGACTATGACTGACCGTCGTAAGGCTTGACCATTGTGACTTCTGACCATCGTGGGTGTCACACCATCGCGACGGTGACACACCATCGCGATTGTGTCTGACCATCGTGACTGTCAAACAAAACGTGAAATTAGGGTTTTTTGCACAAATTTTCAATTTTTTTGGATCAATTGTTGGATATTAATTATGAACTCTTGTGGGTGGCATAGAGCAAAGGAAGAAGCGAGCAAGCACCTTTGAGTTCTCGGGCAAGGTCAAAACAACTACTTTTTAAATCCAAGAGAACTCTGTAAGTGGAATTTCCATTTCTTGAATTGTTGATGATTTCTTTGAGTATAGTTATGTTGTGATCAACGGAGTGTCTTAGGACTCCTAATGTAACCAGGTATCACCCTAGCTCATTGAGTGGTAAGTAGCTAACGAGAGAAGACGTAAGTGGGTGAAGGGACCAAGGCTAAAGGAATTTTTGTGAATTGAATATGCAATGCTCAAATCAAGTAAAATCAGAACACATCAAAACGATTCCTTGCGAAAAATGTAAACAAGACAAGAAGCTCTAAAGAAAAAAAAAATCTAAAAAGAACTAAGTGATTGACCGAACTAAAGGGGTGAGCGCGGTAAGGTGAGATTAGGATTAATGAACGTGAGGTATGGAAAATACTTAGGGAAAAGCGATAAACGGAGTGTCCGATCTTCCGAAGCTAGCGTAAGAACTACAACACAATCATGGGCACAACAACTAGGTAGTTATCAATATGAGGTTAGCTGAGATACAAGTGACTCGGATATGTATTTCAACACGGGTAGACCAGGGGTATCATTTAATGTAGCCCACCTAGAAAAGACAGAGGGACCCTACAAGACTCAATTGGAGTACATTCGTACGAATAGATTGGGTTCCGAGTATATGAGGATGGCCTTCATAGGTCAGTGATTCAACTGCATAATCCTGATCAACCTATGGGATTAGAACATCCAACCGTTAAGTTTGAAAACAAGGCTTACATAGACAAGGAAGGGACCATGTATATCGTCGCAATTAGGGTAGACTCAACAAATGACCTAGGAGAGATGGTAGAAAATGCAGACATAGATGTGGAAGGACATGGTAAACATATTGAGGAACCCAGAACACCGAGAGGATAATTTGTACTTACAAGGGTGATAACTCCTAATTGGATGCCCCAAGACAATAGGAGTATAGAATTCTTCTGGAATAAGGAGATTGATGAAGCCTTTTGGAGATATAGGCCAGAGCATCCTACTACGACAGGAACAAACACAATTTATGAACTAAAAAACCAGAGATTCCAGGAAAGGTAGTATACTTAGATGACACCTTAGAACAAATGTATAAAGTCACAGAACATGGATGACATGAATACACATGGGGAGCAGAATTAGTTTTTCCTCTAGTAAGATCGCAAGCACTTAAGGATATCTTGGGTGTTGGCACATCTCAAGGACATAGAGAGAAGAACAAGGAAGGAGTAGAGAGTAGTTTCATCCATTGCGCAGGAAGGGAGAGGATCCCCACTGAAAGTGGAAGGATTGAAAGAGAGCCTCTCAGGGATCATAGGGCTCATAGGGGTGGGGATGGTTTTCCCCTACCTAGGCCAAGAGACCACCCTAGAACCTTGAGGTCTACTCAATTAGTAAAGGCTATGAAAAATTGTTTTGACGGATAGGGAGATCCCTATGAGCACGTAGTAGAATTCAAGCAGGTGCTACATGCCGAACAAGTTGAAGACATGTTTACATAATTTAATGCCTTTGGACTCACTCTAAAGGGTGATGCATTGGATTGGTTCCGACCATTGCACCAACATCAATTTAGCGACATCCACCACATGATGGAGTCCTTCATTCTTGAATTTTCCAAGAGTGGAATCAAACACAACACGTCTTCTTTGATACACACATTCAAAAAAACCCCTCAAGAGACAGTGAGGATGGCCGATCGAAGATTTAGATGGTACATAGAAAGATGTCCCCCATTGGAAGTACCCGCTCAAGCTAAATTGATAGCTTTGTTCATAGACGGCCTACTGAGTGCTAAGCTGAGATCATATGTCTTCTTGAAGGAGCCAAGAACCTTGGATCAATGTTTATGGATCTGTGTAGACATAGAAGATAACTTAGGAGACGAGCTAGAACTTCCTAAGGTCCACAAAGACTCGGATAGCACCACAAAAACTTCATTCAGACCTTCCAATTCAATTAAGGACTTAGCAGAATAACTGGCCAAATGATTGGGAGTTTCTAGAAATCTAGGCATCAAATTAGCCCCCCCTTGAAAGTGTTATACTTGTGGAGGTGACCATATGGCGAACATGTGTCCACATGCATTGCAACCCATAGGAAACTCTAACGGAGTGTATTGTAGTATAGAGTGAACATACACAAACCACACTGCTCAGGATTGTCCATATAACAAACAAGTGGTTAGGCAGAACTACCCTCAGCAATATCAGCCACGTAGTTACCAAGGGTAGTACCAGACACAACAATATTATCGAGCCCCCCCTCAGTATCAAACGCCATATCAACCACAGCCAAGATTGCAACCTAACCTAGGACAACAACCTCCACCCCTTGCAAATGTAGTTTCAGTAAAATATGCTACACCAGAGGAGAATTCCAACATGGCATTAGTATCCACGACCCCTTTGATCACAGATAATGAACCTAATGGAAACAATTTTGACTCCACTCATGTGGATAGCCCACCATCGTATTACATGGAGTCACTAGAAAACTCAGACCCTTACTATGAGAACCCTGTGTATGAGCAAAACTGGGAACCAGATTATGCTCAGGTCATGTACACAAACCCCAACCCAAGACCGCAGGCTAGACAAATAAGACAACAAGCACCCAAAGGACCATGTTTTAAATGCCAAGGAGACCACTTCATATGAGATTCTCCACATCCAACAACTGGAGTGCAGTCGCAATATTTCAATATTCAAGGCTTTTGCCTTCAATGTGGAAAGGATCACTTCATAAGAGATTGCCCTAAGAACCCTGCGAACACTTCAACTAAAGTGACGCCCATCAACGTGATAGGCATAGTGCAGCATTCGGAAGGTTCTATACCTCAATACATACCCATCCAGGCAGTTACTAGAGCCCAAGCACAGAGGCAAACACAACCAAAAAACCTAGGAAAAATAGCTGAAGCCAGTGAAGTAGGGGAGTCAATAGGAAAGAAAACTAGAACTTGGAAAGAGTCACGAGAGCGACACAAGAGGAAATGGGGTAAAAAGATCAATGAGTTAGAGGTAAGCCTAAGGGAAACCAGGGCTAAAATATTAGAAATGACATCATATGAGGATGAACCATGAATAATCACCTCTAAACCAAGATCAATACTAGCTGACCCCACCCCAGAAAACCTTGATATGATGTTCAAAGTCTATCAAGCAAGAATACAAGAAGGACCACAAGCAGGAGAATCTGGTAAGAATTACCCTCAAGCTGACTTAGAAATTGAGAGAACCAAACATGAAAATGGTGGAATTAGCCCGGGCAATGTTTGAGGCATCACAATACCTCAATTGGGAAATTATGGCCACGCTTGAGCTACATTTTCAAGGACTCCTAGAGAAACTAGGGCAAGTTGTATCTAACCCTACGAGAGTCAGCTCTAGCACACAAACTAGCTTGATGGAACCCTTGAAGGCCACTCTATTCGAACAGACTAGGTCGGACCTAGAAAATCACCAAACAAGTTACATGGATTCGCACGCCATCTTGAAAGAGATTCAAGAAGAAAGATGGAGACATGAACAAGAATCTTGACCACCTATACTCGAGATTGATGACTCAAGAAAAGAGTTCCCTGCAGACATCCCATCTATCTATGGAGATCAAGTGGATGATTGCCCAAGTGATCACACTAGTTTCGAATCTAACCCTTTGCAAGAGTTACCTCACTTTATGGGCCCTTGGGAAGATTGTTCAGTTCAAGTGAAAGCCCCCACTATTCGAGTAAGGGGAGAGAACTCAGTTCTTCCTAGGAATACAAAAGCTATTCGGAACACAAAAGTGCAATGCCATTTGACCTTGGACGATATGTTGAAGATCAAACCTGAACTATGGAAACATGTAGCAAAATAGTTCCCAAAAATAGCCACAACCTCCTTTAGACCAAGTGCAAGAGGAAAGGTGCTTGAGATACCCCCTAAATAAAGTGGACAATGCGAGTGAAGGAGAGGAAGGTAACACTTATTTTCCCATTATGTACAAGGGTCACACTACCAAAGCCATTCTAGATACAGGTGTAGGAGTAGCTATTGCAACCACTTCACTGTGGAAACATTGGGGAAAATGAGCCCTTAGACCTACTAGGATGAAGCTGCAGATGGCAATGGACACATCAAAAGGCCCTTAGGACTGTTGGAAGTGTTGGAGATAGACGTCTGCGGAAGCACGCGAACAACACAAGGAAGAAGAAGAAGCTTGGAGCACAACACACAAGACTGAATGTATTACTAGAGAATGTACAAAGATAAGTAGCCCATTAGGGCAATAGGCGTATATACAAGCCGGGGGAAAAAAACCTCCTAAAGAGGGAAAAAAGTGCCCCGGCGGTCCTAGAGTGTTCACACACATCACTACCTAAATATATCAACGAATCCCCCCTGGGAGTGATGCGGTGAACAAGGAGCTGGCACTCATGTATAAGGAAGTGCCAAGCTATGTGGAAATCAGTCCACAAAAGGAAGTAAGCCCAAAGCTTTGCGGAAAGCTTCAAACTTCTCCCTAGGCAGAGCCTTCGTGAAAAGGTCTGCAATGTTCTCCTGCGTGGGCACATATGCCAAGCTGATCTCCCCAGCAGAGAACCTCTCCCTGACATAGTGATAATGCACCTCAATGTGCTTAGTGCGAGCATGGAACACAGGGTTCCTCGCAACTGCCAATGCGCTCTGACTGTCAGTGAAGATGGTGGTGGCAGAAGACTGGCCAACACCCAAATCAGCCATAAGGCGTTTGAGCCACACACACTCAACAGTAGCTGTGAAAGCTGCCCTATACTCAGCCTCACAACTGGAAGTGGCCACAGTAGGCTGCTTCTTGCTCAACCAAGATATACATGAGCTACCAAGCATGAAGCAAAAACCACTGGTGGACACACGAGTGTCATAGCAACCAGCCCAATCTGAGTCAGAAAAGCATGCAAATCTGGCGGTAGTGATCCCCCCTTGGAATAAAACAACCCAAGTAGCCGAGTACCACTCAAGTAGCGAAAGATGCGCTTAACCGCTTTCCAATGCGTGACTCCTGGGCAATGCATAAACCTGCTCATCTGTGAGACAACAAACTGAATATCTGGCCGAGTAATGCATAAGTAAATCAAGCATCCAACAGCCTGCTGATAGAGAACAGCATCAAATGCATCTCCAGCATCATGAAGACTCAATCGTAAACCTGTCTCCATAGGAGTGGCAATAGGCTTACAGTCTTCAAGGCCAAAACGCTGCAATAATGTGTCTATATATTTCGTTTGACACAAAGCCATTCCACCATCAACATGCATAAACTGAATGCCCAAATAGTGATGCAAATGCCCCAAATCAGACATCTCAAATGAGGCATGCAAATCAGCCTTAAAATCAGCAATATGTGTCTCAATAGGACCAGTGAGCAGCATGTCATCAACATAGACAACAATGATCAGAAGCACATCATGAGCACGCTTAACATATAAGGTGCTTTCAATTGGACTATTCTCAAAACCATGTGCAATCAGATAGGCATGTATCTTCTCATACCAAGCACGTGGTGCTTGCTTTAAACCATATAATGCCTTCTTTAACCTGCAAACCTGGTTTTCATGCCCTTTCTGCACAAAGCCACGAGGCTGAAAAACATACACTTCTTCATGCAAGTCACCATTCAGAAATGCTGTTTTAATGTCCAACTGATGTACATTCCAACCATGATGGGCTGCAAGTGCACAAATGCTGCGAACAGTAGTCATACGACATGTAGGTGCAAAGGTCTCATCAAAATCAATGCCTCTTTCATGTGCATAACCCTTTGCAACAAGCCTAGCCTTATACCTGTCAACTGTACCATCAGGTTTACGCTTGAGCTTGTATACCCACTTAGTGCCAATGGACTTCTTGCCAGGAGGCAAGTCACATAAAGACCATGTACCATTCTTCATTATAGCATCATATTCAGATTGCATAGCAGCCATCCAATTTTCTGAATTTTGTGCTTCATCAAAAGAAACAGGCTCATTCTCATCACAGAGACTAGATGCAGCCATAGCATAGCAATCTGATGCAAAGGAGGCACTATGAGAGCCTGAACGAGTACGATATGACAAAGGTGCATCTAATTTGCTGTCACGAAAAGTCTGCACCAGCCATTTTGGCATAGTTTTTGCCTGCTCAATATCAGCTCTCTCATCAACAAGTGCATCATGTAAATCTGCATCAGAAATGGAATGATCTGCATCATCATATGAAACCTGCAAAGGTTGAGAAGTTGCCTCATTAGGACCAGCACTAGCCTGTCCACCTGTAAAAAGAGGCATCAAAGTATCATACATGTCTTTGGAGCTAACAGATGTCTCCTTCGTACATGAAAGCAATGGCTGAATAGCATCTTCCACAAAGACAACATCACGGCTAACCAGAATGCGTTTAGTCTGTGGATGATACAGACGATAGCCTTTACTTTCAGAACTGTACCCAACAAAAATACATTTTACTGCCTTATCATCCAATTTTCTGTGATGTTGTTCAGGCACTAATGCATATGCCAAACAACCAAAAACACGCAGATGAGCAACAGATGGCTTGCGGTCATGCCAAGCCTCATATGGAGTGATAGACTGCAATGCTTTAGTGGGACACCTGTTCAGTACATATGCTGCGCACATGACAACCTCAAGCCAGAAACTATGTGGTAAAGCCTGAATTTTGACCATGCACCTCGCCATCTCCATGAGTGACCTGTTCTTTCGTTCAGCAACTCCATTCTGTTGAGGTGTATACGGCACTGTACACTGGTGTTTTATCCCACGTTCAGCCAGAAATGCATTAAAATCTGAAGACATATATTCCCCCCCTCGATCAGAACGGAGGGTGCCCATTTTACATGCTGACAGATTTTCAGCCAAAACCAAAAACTGTTTGAAGCACATGAACACTTCGGACTTTGCTTTGAGTGGATATACCCATGCATGCCTGGAAAAATCATCAATGAAAGTCACGAAGTAAAGGTAATTTCCAAAAGAGGGTGTCTGCATAGGACCACAGACATCACTATGTACAAGCTGTAATTTCTGCGTAGCCCGAACTGAACCATCTTTTGGAAAGGAAGAACGCTGCATTTTGCCCAAAATACAGCCTTCACAAACATGTTTTCCAGGTGCCTCAAGTTTGGGCAAAGAGGACACCATTTCAGATTTCTGCAGACGTAACAGACTAGCAAAATTCAGATGACCAAATCGTGCATGCCAAAGCTTTGCATCTGTCATAGCCTGAGAATCATGAACTGCACATGCCGAATCATTCACAGATCTTTCGTAGTCTATGAGCTTATACAGCCCACGACATAAAATGCCAGAAGCAATAATCACATCGCCATTTGAGAGATCATGGACTGTACACCTGTCATCAACGAATTTCACAACCAAGCCAATCTTGGCTAATGCAGAAACTGATAACAGGTTCTTTTTGATCCCTGGCACAAATAAAGCATCTGACAAAGTGAAAGAACTACCATCAACAGTAGTTAGAATGATCTTACCAACTCCCATAACAGGATAAGAGGAGTTATTGGCGCATGTGACAGTATTCCCTGTAGGGGCAGGCTCGAGTGAAGAGAAGAAACTGCGCTGCGAGGTAATATGTTTGGTCGCCCCACTGTCAAAGTACCAAACATCTGAGTCTACTGCAGACATGCACTGATCATGAGAAGATGGGTCAAAATTGCAGACAGTAGTAAACGCCCATTCTTCTTCCTGCACAAGATTTGCAGACTCTGTTTTTGGTGTAGAGGCCTCTGCAACAACCATTCCAGCCTCTTTCTTCTTTGCCTCTTTAGGAGCCAGTTTTGGAGAGTTCTTTATAATATGATCATTTCCTTTACAGTACTTGCAGAACAATTTCTGCTTTTCTGATTTCTTTTCATCTTTATCCTGGTTCTTCGATTGTGCAGCATTTGCAGATTTCTGCTTACTAGTAGAAGAGCTCCATTTTCCTTTGCCCTTCTGACTAGCCAGGAAAGCTTCATCTGCAACACGCATAATGGACCTGTTCTGCCTGGACTGATCTTCCTGCAACAGAACAGAGACTAATTCCTCCAATGACAAGGCATTCGGATTGCCTTTCATCATCAATCGAAGAGTAGAGGCAAAACTCTGATATGAATCAAGAAGACCATTCAGAACGGTCTGCACAAGTGAGCTATCTGGTATAACCTCATCAGCAGAAATCAATTGTTCCTTCAGGTCTTTGATCTTTGTAAGAAAACTGTCCATAGAATCACCTTCATTCATGTGCTCACTCTCCAACTGTTTTCGGAGGTAAGCAACACGAGCCTCATTCCTAGCCTGGTACAAAGTGGTAAGTGTATCCCAAGCATCCTTTGCTGTTCTGCAAGAGCGAATGTGAGGAATAATGGCACGTTTGACAGACAAGGCTATCAATGCATGTGCCTGGGCATCTCTGCCATCCCAACGAATCTGCTCTGCAGTAGGTGCAACAGAAACAGCAGCATGAATAGGAATATGTGGAATATCATCTTCGACACCATCTTCATCAGCTTCAACACCTGTATTTGCAGTACCTGTCGTTACAGGTGTAACAGGACGTCTTTCAACACCCTACACAATGTTCCACAATCCTTTTGCAACCAGTACATGTCGCATCATGTAAGCCCATAATGGGTAGTTGGTACCATCCAACTTATCCTCAACAGCCAACATACGGAATACATCACTGCTTTCAGCCATGGCCGGTGACTAAAATACCTTGATGCACAAAATTGACTGTATCTCAAAAAGTTGAACAGAACTGCCCAGACGAGTTCTGCTAGATCTGTAGCAGACTTCGAGACGCTTAAACTGGCGAACAGAAACTGGTATATACCTTTGGCACAAAAGGACGAAATAGCCTGCACAAGCGCTGCGATAGTGCGTTCGGAGGCTGAAACGAGCTCAGATCGCGATTTTGGCACCACAGAGCGAAGCGGTTTTGATCTCGGAAACACCCTGAGTATGCTCACCAAATTTCGTGCGAATCTAAGATTGCAAACGAAGGAGTGTCGACAGCGCCCTAGAAGAAGCGACGACCTGCTCTGATACCAATTGTTGGAGATAGACGTCTGCGGAAGCACGCGAACAACACAAGGAAGAAGAAGAAGCTTGGAGCACAACACACAAGACTGAATGTATTACTAGAGAATGTACAAAGATAAGTAGCCCATTAGGGCAATAGGCGTATATACAAGCCGGGGGAAAAAAACCTCCTAAAGAGGGAAAAAAGTGCCCCGGCAGTCCTAGAGTGTTCACACACATCACTACCTAAATATATCAACAGGAAGGAATTACCCTAGCCACTTGTGGAGTAGAATTTGATCACACCTTTGCAATATGCGATTTTGGAAAGAATCAAGCATACGATTCACATAGGGACGTACCACCTTCGCAATGGAATATGGTACATAGGAATGAAGAGGAGAAGGAATCGGTACATTCCTTAACATCAGACCCATCATGGTTGCATGAGGATACACACCTATGGATGTGTAAAATCGTAGCCAAGGAGGAGGAGCGTGCTACAAGGACATCAGGAGTACGACACACCTCTAGACCCATTAAGGATCCAACATATGTCTCGGTAGCATTTCCAGATGAGGAATTTGAACCCCATGGCTGGGCAGAGATCTTAGCGACTATGGATATTTCAATTAGCAAATAACAATGGACCCCCCATTGTGACGAAGATGGTTATGATATATCCACCTTCACTGTAAGCCTAGTAAGAGAGAAAACAGAAGAGGATAATTCTAAAGAAGAAATCTCAGATTGTAGTAAGCCAATGAACAATGAGGAATGGGAAGTAGACTCGAACAGATCTCAATGTTCATTGGAAGATGAATTCCTAGGCTGGGTAGAAGCCATGTCCCCAGAACTCACCACCCCTAGGAAGGAAAAAGAAAATTCAAGATCTAGTCAACAAGATCAAAAGGTGAGGAAGACAAAAAGTGTGCAAACTGAGGAGGAAGAAGCCTTGATGGAAGTGCCAGAAAACTTTAGGAAATATGTGATGGAAGATTGAAAATTCATGATCCAAATGCCCAAAAGAGACAAAAGTTCGGGGAAAGCCTATGACAATAAGGAAACCACGAAGAAAGTCGTAATGAAAATTGAGGAAGGAGAACAATGATGCATGTACATAGGACATGATTCAACGGATGAGGAGGAAGAAAGTCTGATTGCTCTATTGAAGAGGTATAGGGATGTGTTTGCTTGGAGTTACAAAGATTTGAAAGGCATAGATCCGGACATATGTTCCCATAGGATACCCATGATCATCGAGGCAAGTCCCACTAAGAAAAAGCCCTATAAAAAATCAAGGAAGAAATAGATAGACTCATAGAAGTCGGATTCATCTACGAAATAGAACACACTGAATGGGTCTCACCCATCGTAGTTGTGCCTAAGAAGAATGGTAAGCTGAGAGTGTGCATTAACTTAAAAAAGGTCAATGCTTCCACCATTAGAGATAGATACCCTCTACCCATTACAAAACACTTTTTGGAAAGAGTCGCAGGCAAGGAAGTGTATAGTTTCCTTGACGGATTCTCATGCTATAACCAAGTTGCCATTGCCCTCGAGGACCAACACAAAATGGCATTTGCCAGTGAGTGGGGTATCTTTGCATTTCGCGTAATGCCTTTTGGGCTAACAAACACACCTGCAACTTTCCAAAGGTTGATGTGCCATGTGGTCAAAGAGTTTTTAAGAAAGAACCTAGAAGTGTATGTGGATGACCTGTGTGCTCACTCAGTGCTTAGACCACAACATATCCCTGAGCTCGAATGCATCTTCGAAAAGTGTAGGGAATATAAGGTTTGTTTAAACCCAGAGACATATGTTTTTATGGTCAGACAAGGCAAGATACTCGGTCATAGAGTCTCAAAAAATGGAATCTCCACGGATGAAGATAAGGTACGAGTAATTAATGAATTACCCAAGCCGAAGAACATCAAGGAAGTACAAGCATTTATGGGCCATCACGGTTATTACCGACGATTCATACATATGTATGCAACCATTGCTAAACCACTCTACAACCTGCTAACCAACTTTGAGTGGATAGAAGAATGCAAGAGTTCCTTTAGTGAGCTTAAACGAGGATTGTGTTCTGCACCTATTCTAGCAGTGCTTGATTGGAATAAACCTTTTCATGTACACGTAGATGCTTCTAATCATGCCATAGGATGTGTATTGGTACAAACCACAGAGGAAGGAAATATAGATTTACCAATTGCATATGTTGAACATTGCAGAGAGAAACTACACCACTAATCAACGAGAGGGACTAGGAATGGTCTACGCGGTGGAGAAGTTTTGCCATTATTTAATGGCAAATAAGTTTAAGTTATTTACCGACCACCAAGCTCTTTTGTATTTGGTTAGCAAACCATGCAACATTGGTAGATTAATACATTGGTTTTTACTCTTGATGGAATATGATTTTGAAGTGGTAGTCAAAAAGGGGAAAACACACTTAAGAGCGGGCCACCTCTCTAGGAAAACTTTCGAAGAAGTGGCTACTGAGGTAGCAGATGAGCTACCAAATGCATATCTCTTCAATGTTGAGATTGTCCCTGAATGGGCCAAGTCATTCGTTCCAGTACTGACATACGGACCTAAGAACCCTCAAGTAAAAACCGACGAGAAAGAGGTTGCAAGAGCGTAGAGATATCAACCTCTTGCAGGAAGTATTTATAGGCATATCATCACGATATCCTTGCCTGTTGTGTAGAAGAACAGGAGTATAACAATTGGTTGCAATTAGCATAGGTAGGTGCATTCTAGACACCATTCTAGACAAGCGATTGTTAAACGCGCTTTTGCCGTCAGAATGCGTTTAAACTCTATTCGGGTTCTTGGAAGTGGAAGGGGTCTGAATAATCAGAGGCCCTATACTTGATTTTCCCAAATCAACTCACTCACACGACCTTCCGTTCAAACAACTCTACTAATCCAACTTTCTAACAGAAAACTCTGGCTCATTCCTTTACGGAAATACTATTGTATTCCAATCAATACCTCTCAGTACACAACACAAGGATAAAAATTATCGTAACACAGACTTACAGTAAACCACTTACAGAACAGCGATTCGATACTTCACTTAATGTAACAATACCGTAACCCAATCTTTACCGCACAGGTGCAAAAAGCAAACAAAGACAGAAAAGACACAGTATGACTCAGAGTTTTCCAAAACAACACCACGTAACTCCACAGACGTATCGCCCAGACAGACAGTCTGGCGATCTTCTGGTCGTCACCGTCTTTTCATTGCTTTATAAAAAGTTACATCTCTTCGCAGCGACTTATCAGTTCGTGCGGAATATGAAAAAGAAAAAGGCTTTTACAATTGCCAATCCGGCGGCTTACACTAGCATGCACGGTGGACTTGAACCCGTAGGTAATTGGGGTCTTGACTTTATTGGACCAATCACACCTCCAACAATCCTTAGCAACAACAGATATATTCTGACATGCACAGATTATGCTACCAGATGGGTAGAAGCTTGGGCTTTACGGTCAGCCACAGCTGTTTCGGTGGCAAAATGTCTCATGCAAGACGTATTCCCACGATATGGATTACCTTTGGAACTTGTAACAGATCAAAGAACGCACTTTGTCAACAATTTAATGCGAGTCTTAACACACACTTTTCAGATTCTGCATAAATTCAGTTCACTGTATTATCCTCATGCTAATGGCTTAGCTGAGAGTACATACAAAACGTTGTTGACTATGCTTCCAAAATTGATTATGGAATCACCAGAAAGATGGGATCAATTACTATCTGCAGTATTATGGGTATACTGGACTACTTACAAAGTTGCCACCGGACTGACTCCTTTCAAAGTTGCATATGGAATGGAGGCAATTGCACCAATGGAACTTGTAGTACCATACGTGTGGCCATCTCTCAGAAATTGTTACCTGAAGAATCTTTACCATTTAGGTTGGACACACTTAGAGAATTAGATGAGCATCACTGGGAAAGTTTTCTGACTCTTCAAGAAGTGCAGTTGCGGCAAGCTCGTACACATGATCGGTATCTTAAAAATCCAGTTTTTATGGTAGGGCAACTTGTGCTGTTTTATAATGCAAAATCAAATCATTCTGCTGGAAAATTCAAGTTACGATGGTTTGGTCCTTACCGGATTACTGAACAAGTGGGCCCAACTACTTTTCGGTTGACTACTTTGACCAGAATTCCTCTTCCTAAAGCAATCAATGGTTCAAAGTTGCGGCCGTATCATCAAGCGCCTGATTCGCACTGAAGTGTTCTGTGGTTGCCCGCGTATTTTTTTCTTTTCTTTTCTTTTCCTTTTTAGTTTTGCGTGATTAATAAAATAAGTCTGTAAATATCCTCATTTTGATACCTAATTATGATCAACAGCCGCCCTGCATTATCGTTCTGCTCATGCATGCACACCGTAGTTATGAAGGTTATCATGTCAACATCGCACGATGATTAGCATTTTTTATCGCCTCCTGTTACCAAATATCTACTTAATCTTTTGCATTCCGCTATTAATCGCTATTGTGTCTGCGTGCTTTGTGAACTTTGTGTTTCCTGTAAACCCTATGTCTGCTTGCTATTCGTGTGCGCATCATGGAAGCTCTGGCAAACTTTGCTACCTTCCGTGACGGACTCCCTGCGGATGTGGGTGAGTTCCTACGTGTACGTGGGTTGTCTAATTTCGCTGAATTGCCTTGGCATTCAGTGGAATGTCACCCATTTTACGCCCAGATCATTGCCGCCATCGCTGCCACACCTGCTACGGAGCAGAGTTGGCCAATTACCTCTTTGCCATCTCATACTGTAATCACTCTACAATCATTTGCTGATGCTTTTCGACTCTCTCCGCAAGGACGAGAGAATGGACCCAACCTTCCCATCGCTACGATGAATCAATTGTTTCCCAGGCACTCTTCAAATGAGTATGCCATCCTCTGTCGCCCTGAACCTGAAAGAACAGTGTTACAGTTTCTAGTAGCCATCCTGAACTTACAAAAACGAACCTATGGGATATCTCGCCCATTCTACTTGGTAATTGATATGGCTGCTCGCGAGCCTATCAATTTCGCTTCCTATTTTTTCCGGCGCATTCACCGCGAATGCGTTTCGGTTATTAAACAGGTTAACAAAGGAGATTTGCCGCGATCCCGTCTCCCCTACATACTAAGTTTCCTGTTTCCGGCCATACAAGCAGCGCAACCGCCTCCACGAGGTCCAACTTTGTATCATGAAGAATCAGCGCAAATCCTGGAAGATGATGAAGAGGATGTTGAAGAAATCTTCCAGCTACTCCGCCGAAAACGCATCAGGAGAGAAACTTGAACGTGATCTTATCCGAGGACTTCGCATCACAGAACACACCTTGGCAATAGACCTGCTCACCAACTACATTACTCATGCGAAATCATGTTTTAGCAGGGACGACAGAAACGAGGAGGAGGGGAGTGTTCAACGCAAAGGCTCGAGTACTGGTTCTCATCATAGAAGAGGAGGAAGCACTTAAAGCTACTCGGAAGATTTCATCATGGCAATAGTGATTTTTATCACTAAACCAATGTATTATATGTATGTACATCCAATTATCACAACTATGGCTCCATTTTGTGCAAGCCGAGGAGTCCTCGAGCTTGAGGAGTCTAACTAGAAAGCTCGCACCAATTTTGTCAATTTTTGGAAGCCATTAGATAGTTCAAATTAGAGGTAGAACCTATTTTTTAACTATGCCGGTCATTAGATGTGAAACTGGTCAAAACTAGGCAAAAACTATAAATAGAGCTAGAGAGCTCATTTTGAGGTTGTTGTTAGTTTATGATTGAACCTATGAGCTAGAGCTAGTGGAGCTATTGTAACTAGTTGATGATAAATATGAGTATGAATTCTTTTCTTGCCTTCCATTGATCTCCATTGTGACTTGGAAGCCATTAGATAGTTCAAATTAGAGGTAGAACCTATTTTTTAACTATGCCGGTCATTAGATGTGAAACTGGTCAAAACTAGGCAAAAACTATAAATAGAGCTAGAGAGCTCATTTTGAGGTTGTTGTTAGTTTATGATTGAACCTATGAGCTAGAGCTAGAGGAGTTATTGTAACTAGTTGATGATAAATATGAGTATGAATTCTTTTCTTGCCTTCCATTGATCTCCATTGTGACTTTCATAGTGTGTGTGTATGCATGTGTGTGTATGCTCTTGCATTTCTCACCATCTTCTTCATACACATCATTTAGTGACAATGATGGATCGGATTTCATTATTTTATTATTTTTCTTAGAAAATGATTCTGAGAAAAACTTGACCTTTTGGTTTGGAGACAATCCCTCTAAAATTGTATCATCACAACCTTATACCTCATAATGTATCATCCCCTCACTAATGGATTTTCTTCTTTGCTCCAAGAAATTCAGTTTGCTTCAAGATATTCAAATCATTAAATGACTCCTGCAAAAATCATCTACTTATATTCTAAGTGATTGTTTTTCTACACCGTGCTAAGGGTATGTGGGTGTCGCCCATTACAACGATACGAGTAGGAAATCATATATTTACATTGTTATCTACATGTATAGGCTGAGTGAAAGAACTTGGAGAAGCTTGTAGGAGGTAGAAAAGTGAGTTGTGAAGCAACGAAGTTTGGTCCAGCCAACCGGCACAAGACCAGCCCTTGAGACATAAAATTTGGCGATTTGAAGAGAGAGAAGCAACCTCTGCGAGCTGATTGTTGTTGAAAAAGATGATGCAGAAAAATGAAGGAGCAAGACAATGATGGCCACAAGTGTATGTATATTGTTTCCATGTAATGTAAAAGTGATTTGAAGTCTTTCTATAGACTCTTGAAGTGCTCCACAAATTCTAAAAGTGGATTTTGAATTCAAATGAAGGTAGGATTAGTTGTTAGAGGGAATCAATTCACTTTCCTACTTTTAGGTGATCTAGGAAATGTGAAGATCTAGTTTGATCTACTTTTAGGTGATTGATTGATTCATTGATTGCAACTCAACCACCTCAAATTCATGGAAGATTAGCTCTCTTTTTCTACTTTTACATGTAGAAAGCTCTAGGCTTTTACAATGGTAAATGATCCATGAAAAATCTTTGAAAAAAATACAATAAATGAGCATAGGTAAAAGAATGATTCAATGGATATTCTTTCAATGTAATCCAAGCAATAGTTTTTTATTTAGATCAAATCCACCTCAAGCACAGTGTAAACTTGATTTTCCAACAACTCCCCCTCGAGCTAAAGTATGCTTGAGTCTTCCTTCTCTAATAGGTTGAATACTTGCCATAGCTTTGAATCTACAAAGCTTTATTCCATCAAGTGCCTTTGTCATCATAATTGCTACTTGCTTTTCAATTGGAACAAAAGAAATCTCAATCTCCTTTGCCATGAGCTTCTCTCTGATGAAGTGGTAATTAACCTGTATGTGTTTACTTCTTGCTTTGAAAATAGGGTTTGCAACTACACGCATGGAACCTACATTATCTCCAAATATGTGAGGTTTGGAACTCACAAGTCCCAAATCTATATACAATGCTTTTAACCATATTGCCTCTTGAGTTGCTATGGTCAAATCGTTGTACTTTGCTTCAGTTGAGGATAAAGCAACTGTTGGTTGCTTCTTGGAACTCCATGACACTAGCTTTGAACCTACAAATGCTAAGTAACTAGAGGTACTTCTTCTATCATCGTTAGCTCATGCCCAATCTGCATTTGAATAGATTTTGATATCCAAATCTGAAGAGTAAGGATAGAATATACCTTCATTGATTATACCTTTGAGGTACTTAAGTACTCTCTTAGCTGCATCTATGTGTGGACTGTTAGTATATGATCAATGTCTACCCCTCATGATTGTATGCACATTTTGTAAGGCCCCCTTTATGAGGAGAAGCCAAGCGTGCATTACCCAATTGATGGGAATCCCAACTTGAATATTGGATGAAGGTCATATTGGACCATGTAAGATATTATAAGGAAAGGGAGTTACCAGGGTCCCCAATTGTGGGGTCCGGGGCAGCGGTGAGCAGCCCCGGCTGGGGGGTCCAAGGGGGCCAGCGGGCCCCCTGGCTGGGGGGTCCCAGGGGGCCAGCGGGCCCCCTGGTGGGGGTCCGGGGGCAGCGCCCCCGGTGCGACGGTAAAGGGAATATTCCATGGAATATTCCCTGTCGGAGTCAGAAATCATTTATATTTGTTAGGTCGGTTCAACCAGTCTAAGCCGTGTATGGCAATTACGCGGGCGGTGGCCGCCCACGCTCTACCGCCCATGTATTGCCGTCCATGGCAGGACACCCATGATCCTATATATACATGACTTCTGCACTACCTAAGACACCTGAGTTGAGCTAGCATACCTCTACCTTGTATCTCCCTATCTAGAGTTGTCTAGATCACCATTTAAGCTCTACCTTGAGAGCGCACGGGTGGACAACGCCATCATCTTTGTACTTGCTGCTAGTAGAAAGTTGTTGAGATTCTCCTATATCTGTTATCTTCTCTGCTATTGCTCCTATGTTATATTGCGTAACTATTGTTTTACATGGACTTCTTGGAGAGTGCATGAATTGGCTTAGTAATCCTATGCTATATGAGATGTCTACTCTTGTATGAGTAGCATATATTAGGTTTCCTACAAAGCTTTGATATTCTTCAACATCTTCATCTTTCTCATCTTCATAAACACTAAGTTTATGATTCATCTCCAAAGGTGTACCTGTAGGTTTACTGTTCTCCATTTTGAACTTAAGAAATAGATCCTAAATGGATCTTCTCTGAGTCAAATACATTCCTTCATGTGTGTATATCACTTGCATACCTAGGAAATATGTGAGCTCACCTAAGTCATTGATTTTGAACTCCTCTTGCATGTGTCTCTTGATCCTTTGAATGCCATTCAGATCATCATCTCTCACAATAATATCATCTACATATACATAGATAGATAAGCTCATTGTGATCCCTTTTGATGAATAGAGAAGGATCTTAGTTGCTAGGTCTAAACCCTTGATCTAGAAGGTATGTAACCAACCTATAATTCCAAGCTCTAGGAGCTTGTTTCAATCCATACAATGCTCTCTTAAGTATGCAAACATAAGATGCATGATTAGGGTTTTCAAAACCTGGAGGTTGTGACATGTATACATCTTCACTTATCCAACCATTTAGAAATGTATTTTTTACATCAAGTTGGAGGAGTATCCAATTTCTTGTAGTAGCTACACTTCTCAATGTCTGATTGTAGTCATTTTTGTAACTGGTGAGAATTTTTCCTCATAGTCTATACCATGAGTTTGTGAGCATCCTTTGGCAAGTAATCTTGCCTTGTACCTGCAAACTGATCAATCTATGTTTCTTTTAACTATATACACCCATCTGCAACCAATTACCTTTTGATTGGGTGACATTGAGACCAAATCCCAAATGTCTATATCATTCAATGCATCTATTTCTTCTTTCATGACCTTTTCCCAATTAGGGTTTTCCTTTGCCTCTTCATAGTTTGAGGGTTCCTTTGAAATTGAGTCTTTTTTCAATTAGACTAAATGCTTTGTAACAGATGTGAAATCATATCCATACCTTTCTGGTTGTCTCTTCTCTCTTATTGATCTTCTAGGTACTTGCTTGGAGCATTCTCCACACTCCTGCATCTTTGCTTTTCCTCTTGACTTCCATAGTTTGTAATCTTTTTCCCTTTCATCTTGGCCATCATCTATATCACTTCTTGGATCCTGGACTTGTGTATCATGCTTGCTTCCTAATTGATGAGAATCAAAATCATGATCATATGATAGAGTTACCTTTTGTTTGTCTTCATCATACAAGGACTTGTGTTCTTCAAACACAACATCTCTACTTGTAGTGAATTTCTTGGTTGAAGGATTAACCGATTTGAGTTGAGTCATACCCAATAAACACTATCTTTTTTGCCCTTTCATCTAGTTTACCTCTTATTTGTGATGGTACATGAAAATAAGTTAAACAACCAAACACCTTGCAATGTCCAAGGCTAGGTTTTCTCCCATTCCATGCTTCATAAGGATTCATACCTTGAAGTGATTTGGATGGTAGTCTATTGACAAGGTACACAACAGTTGAAATAGCCTCTACCCATAGATAATATGGCAACCTCTTCTCTTCAAGCATTGTTCTGGCTAGTCCAACCAACATCTTGTTTCTCCTCTCTGCAATTCCATTCAGTTGAGGAGAGTACCTAGCAGTCACTTCCCTTTTGATACCTTTATCCTGCAAAAAATCATCAAACTCGGAGAAGTATTCTCCCCCTCCATCAGATCTGATCTTCTTGAGTGATCTACCTGTGTGATTCTCCACATGTGCTAGATACTTTTTGAAGCAATCAAACACTTCATTCTTACCTTTGACAAAGTAAAGAATAGTCCATCTACTATGATCATTAATAAATGAGACATAATACCTTGATCCTACTAATGAAGGTTCTTGACTTGGTCCCCATACATTTGTATGTACTAAGCCCAATAAGTTGTTGTGGATGTAGCTTTTGTGGATGAATGGTTGTCTTTGTGCCTTCCCAATCTGGCATGCATCACATCTGTTCATCATGTGTTGCTTTGCTATGTTTTGCAGTCCAAGAACACTTTGATCCCTGCATATATCATTCAAGTTCTTTCATTCACATGAGCAAGTCTCTTATGCCACACTTCAAGCTGACTTATGGTTTGAGACCCAAAAGTGAATAGAGCTATGTTCCTGGTCTCTCCTACTTCAAAAGTAAAGAGCCTACCATGCTTCTCACCTCTGGCTATCTTCTTGAAGCCTTGACATGGATCTTCCAAAAAAGCTCCATGTTGGGTGAACCTAACTTGCAAGCCTTTTTCAACTATTTGGCCTACTCTTATTAGGTTTTTAGTGATAGTGGGCACATAGAGAGCCTTACTCAGAATGTTTGTCCTACCATTGGAAGCTTTGACATTACCAATCTTCTCCACATTGTGCTTTGTGTCATCCCCTGTTTGAACTTCATGTCTATTCTTTGGACTTTCCAAATCAGATAGAAGAGCAATGTTGCCTGCAACATGATTTGAACATCTGAAATCTATGTAGAACAAGTGATCATCTTCTTTACCTTATTTGTGGAACTTAGATTCATATGAAGCAATGAGTCTTCATGTGGTTGATCTTCAGAATAATTGTTGTAGTCTCTTCTATTTTGGCCTCTATTGTTATTGTTGAAGTTGTATCCACCTCTTCCACTTCCCTTCTAGGTCTTTCCAATGAACCAACATTTTTGAGTGGTGTGCTTGGTCTTATCACAGATGGCACAAGGTTGAACATTATCACCTTTGGCTTTGTCATGCTTTGGTCCTTTCTTCTTCCCTTTCCACTTGCTCTTGCTTCCGAAGTTGGCTTGGGAAGTCTCCTCTTCATCTTCTTCCTTATTCTTGCCTTTCAACTTTTTGTTCTTCTTATTTGCATATAGAGCACTAGTTGAATTACCATTATAGAAGTTACCTTCCTTTATGCTATTGTTGGCCTCTTGATTGAAGAGTTGTCCAAGAAAGATGTTGAAGTCTGGAATTTGCACATCTATGATGAGATCATAAGTTGTGGTAAGGATTGCCATTTCTTATCACTTTGAATCCCATTGAGAATTTGCCTCATGAGAGCCTCTTCTTCAATCAGGTCTCCAATGGATGCTAAGTGATCGACAACCTCCTTGACCTTGGTAACAAACTCTGTGATGGTTTGTTTAGGTGCCTTCTTCATTTGGTTGAACTCGTTCCAAAGATGGTTCTTTCTTGATTTGGCACTAGCATAAAAGAAAATATCTAGGGCATCCCAACTCTCTTGAGATGTCTTGCATCCTCTAATATATGGTGATAGAAAGTCAGAGATAGAGTTTAGTATGTACGACCTTTCTTGACTATCCCTTGCACACCAAAGTGTGACCTTATCTATCTCCTCTTGTGTAGGTCCTCCTTTGGATCTTGGATTAGGCATATCGTCATCACCTGCTACAATTCCATAAAGATTTCTACCTTGCAAATAGGCCTCCATTATGATTTTCCAAGCCGCATAGTTGTGTCGATCAAGCTTCTCAATCATTGACAAAAAGCCATCACCCATCTTGATCTAGCTCTGATACCACTGAAAGAACTTGGAGAAGCTTGTCGGAGGTAGAAAAGTGTTATACTTATGGAATATGTTGAACAATGCATTGTTGGAGTGTAACATGGAATATGTTGGCCAATGCATTGTTGGATTGTAACGTGGAATATGTTGAACAATGCATTGTTGGAATGTTAAATTATTATTGAACAATGCATTGTTAAAGTGTTAAATTATTGATGTATTAATGTGTTTTTGATGTTTTTGATATAGTAGCTGAAGGTTCGTGAGGAGCATGCAAAGCGTGAAAGGGTGGATATCAATAATCCGAATAATTATTATTTAGCTTGTAAATAAACCTGCGTAGAAGGTTCTATTATTAGAAACAGTTAGAAAAGCACTGGTTAGAATAAGGGTCGTTGTAGATTGTAGTTTTTGTTATTGAAAGCAACGGCTTTCTGTAAAAGTTACCAACTTTTAGTTTCACGCTTGCTTTTCGAAGCCGCTCTCATGTAAACACTCTTTTCGACGTAATAAAAAATTCCTATAAATACATGCACTCTGTGGACTGTCGAAACAGAGTGCATGGGGGGAGATTGCACCCAATATTGTGTTCTGTCTCGTCTCTTGTTGCGTCTATTCTCTGTGTGTTTTCTGCGTCTGTAATCTCTGTACGCGCGTGAGCAAGATCCTGACAACAGTGGTATCAGAGCTTTGCACGCATCAATACAGAAGGTTCTGTGCTCTGTTCGTGACTCCGATTCCGATTCCGATTCTGATTCTGATTCCGATTCCGATTCCGTCTTCGTCTTCGTCTTCGTTTCCGGTTCCTGTTCTAGTTTCTGTTTCTGTTTCTGTTTCAGTTCCAGAACCAAAACCTACGTTTACACCTATGTTTACTCCTACGTTTACTCCTTCAGCTTACTCCAAGGCGTCGACTAAGGCAAAGAACTTAGGCAATAACTTAGGCAATACATTGGCAACATTGGCACCCAAGGCTCCCTTGGCGACCGTTGGCAGCTGTTGGCTACGCGCGAGGCAATTTTAATTTTGAATGTCAATGGATACATAAGGCACAATTAACACCTTATTATGACCACTTAATTTTTGCATATCATACACAAACACATTAATGTAACAGCTCCATGAACATTTCCATGCATGTGTATTTACATGGCACATGCCTATTTTTTTTATTCAGTGATGAAACATGTGACTGGCCATCCATGTTTATTATTTTATCAACTGAGGCCAGTTGCTTTTTCAACTGATGGGCATGTTATACTTATGGAATATGTTGAACAATGCATTGTTGGAGTGTAACATGGAATATGTTGGCCAATGCATTGTTGGATTGTAACATGGAATATGTTGAACAATGCATTGTTGGAATGTTAAATTATTATTGAACAATGCATTGTTAGTGTTAAATTATTGATGTATTAATGTGTTTTTGATGTTTTTGATATAGCAGCTGAAGGTTCGTGAGGAGCAATAACAAGTGTTAAATTATTGATGTATTAATGTGTTTTTGATGTTTTTGATATAGCAGCTGAAGGTTCGTGAGGAGCATGCAAAGCGTGAAAGGGCGGATATCAATAATCCGAATAATTATTATTTAGCTTGTAAACAAACCTGCGTAGAAGGTTCTATTGTTAGAAACAGTTAGAAAAGTAATGGTTAGAATAAGGGTCATTGTAGACCACAGTTTCTATTATTGAAAGCAATGGATTTCTGTAAAAGTTACCAATTTTTAGTTTCACGCTTGCTTTTCGAAGCCGCTCTCATGTAACCACTCTTTTTGATGTAATAAAAAATTCCTATAAATACATTCACTCTGTGGATTGTCGAAACAGAGTGCATGGGGGGAGATTGCACCCAATACTGTGTTCTGTCTCGTCTCTTGTTGTGTCTATTCTCTGTGTGTTTTCTGCGTCCGTAATCTCTGTATGCGCATGAGCAAGATCCTGACAACAAAAAGTGAGTTGCGAAGCGAGGAAGTTTGGTCTAGCCAACCGGCACAAAACTAGCCCTTGATATTATGGAGACTCAAATAGACCTTATAGGCATGCAATAGGTGGAATAAAATTCATTATTTAGTTTGGAGCATCAAGGAGAAAGGGTCGATACAAAACAGATAGGTTTGCACATTGACTAGCTCAAAAAAACTTACTATCTTTGGAAGAGACAATTAGCTTCAAATGCTCATAGCGACCAACGTGATTACAATTAGAAAAAATACTTTTGGAGGAGTGATGCACATAGGGTTGAGTGTATAGAATGCACAAGAGTACAAGAAATAAGCAAAATATGCTTTTGGAATGAATCAGACACTCAACATTAGTACCTCTTACTTTTCAGGAATGTACAGAGATAGACCCCGAGACAGAAAAACTGAGATTTCTCCCAATCTATTGACCCAAATGCTTTGAAAATTTATACACATAAACTGGACACTAATTTGTTTCAAATGATCCTCTATCATCAAATTTGGAGATTTGTAGAGAGAGCAGTACCCTCTGCAAGCTTACTATTGTTGAAGAAGATGATGCAAAAAAATGAAGGAGCAATACAATGATGGCCACAAGTGTATGCATGTTGCTTCCATATAATGTAGAAGTGATTTGAAGTCTTTATATAGACTCTTGAAGCTCTCCACAACTTCTAAAAGTGGATTTCGAATTCAAATGAAGATGGGATTAGTTGTTGGTGGGAATCAATTCACTTTCCTACAATCTAGAAAAAGTGAAGATCTAGTTTGATCTACTTTTAGGTGATTGACTAATTCATTGATTGCAAGTCAACCACCTCAAATTCATGGAAGATTATATCTCTTTTTCTACTTTTACATGTGAAAAATCTTTGAAAAAAAATATAGTAAATGAGCATAGGTAAAAGAATGCTTCAATGGATATTCTTTTGATGTAATCCAAGTGATAGCTTTTTATGTAGATCAAATCCACCTCAAGCATAGTGTAATCTTGATGTTCCAACACAAAGTATAGGGGTGGAAGTGGGTGCACTCGATAGGTTTTTTGAAAAACTAGTCAAACAACTAATATATGGGCAAGAAGATCTTGTATATATACAGGCTAAGCATTGCAGTGCAATCAGATACTAGAAAGATTTTGTTGGAAGACCAATTTTTTACTTCACCTTCATTGGACAACCCCTTTATTGAGTCTCTGGAGCTTGTTCTTTCAAGATTGAACATGCTTGTAGGGCAGATTTCCACATTGTTGATTGTCTCCTCTTCTCTTAGGCAATTTCGTGAAGGAGCGGCCAAGGCAATTGCTTTATCAAGTTCCATATGCTCATGGAAAGAAGACCTCAATGATTCACTACTCCCTGAAGAATTAAGTGAAAGAGGACCAATGGATCTATTTGAATCATGAATCTTCATCAACACAAAGGGTGAACTTGTGGAAGAATTAAGTGAACAGGAATCGATAGATTTATCTGAATCACTACTCTTAATGATCTTCTAAAACAATAATTGAAATAGATCCTACAAAGTAACTGGAGTAACTACTTATAAACAACATAATTTATTTAGAATTGCAATGACTTATAGTAGCTCACCTACACTTGACGGCTTGGGTGAGGAATCCATCATATGAGTCAGTATGGCATAACAAAGATGAATGAAAATAGAAATATGAGATGAAATTCAGATGAGTAGATACATGTGTCCCTATGTAAATATTTAAGATCACACATCTGAAGGTGCTCAAGAAATTGAAACATTTCATGTGTCATGATCACTCATAATTCTTTGTTATGATGAAAATTCAATTTATGCACACAGTCCTAAAGGCAATTGTTTTTATGATGAGAACCAAGGACATACATGCTGTGAAATGTGAGAATCAAGGTAAATATATATACATCATAATTAAATCAAGGGAATTATAAACAAAATGACTACATATCAATTGAATACTATGAAGTACCCGATAACATCATCAATGCATGTTCACGCACACATCCTAGAATGCACACACAAAAAGATATGCATTCATAAGAAGTTTGCAAACTGATTTGCCTTTTGTGAATTCCGCCTAAACTCAGTCATGTTTTGATGGAGTTTACAGAAGTTGAAATTTTTCCACAAGTCTTGATTTACAAACACTTTGAGAAAATTTACAAATTGAGTATATTACAAAAGCCACTAGTTGGGCATAATTACATTATAATGAAGGTTCAAATGATGAGTATGGGAAAACAATAAGAAATAAATCATCGATGGGGTTTACGATACTAAGGATTAAGTATTGATAAGAACTTTTGATTTTTGAGGATATCTGTGCTATGTTGCTATGTGCACTCTATTGCCTCCAAGTTCCTTGCACTTCATTTGTATCACCCTCCTCTTCATCAAGCATTTTCCTTCATGTAAAAAGAAGAAATTTGTTGGTAAAACATGTGGAGACTCTTCATGTGTATTGAAAATAAGTTGATGAAGTGTATTTTCCTATTGAAGACCAATAATCATTATTAGAGAGCCTTCATTATGCTACACCTCAATGTCGATAACTTCATTGTCCTCTAAGCTTTGAGAATCTTGGTCCACGAGTACAATGATATCACCAATATGGCATTGTCTACCATACCCCAATCACATTATATAGGTATGTGATGCAATCATGTACTTGATGACTATTGGAGTTTGAGGTTTGTGAAACCACGTGAACAACACAAGGAAGAAGAAGAAGCTTGGAGCACAACACAGAATATTGAATGTATTACCAAGAGAGTGTACAAAAGATAAGTATGTGAAAGCTACCCTATACTCAGCCTCACAACTAGAAATGGACATAGTAGGCTGCTTCTTTCTCAACCAAGATATGCATGAGGTACCAAGCATGAAGCAAAAACTACTGGAGGGCACACGAGTGTCATAGCAACAAGCCCAATTAGAGTTAGAAAAAACATGTAAATCTGGCAGTAGTGATCCCCCTTGGGGTAAACAAAATCCAAGTAGTTGGGTACCACTCGAGAAGCAAAATATGCGCTTAATTTCTTGCCAATGCTTGACACCTGGGCAGTGCATAAACCTGCTCATTTTGTGAGACAACAAGTTGAAGATCTAGCTAAGTAATGCATAGGTAAATCAAGCATCCAACAACCTCCTGATAGAGAGCAACATCAAATTCATCTCCAGCATCATGAAGACTCAATCGTAAACCTGTTTCCATAGGAGTGGCATAGCTTTGCAGTCTTCAAGCCCAAAACAAAGCAATAATGTGTTAATATATTTTGTTTGAAAAAGAGCTATTCCACCATCAACTTGCATAAACTGAATGCCCAAATAATGATGCAAATGCCCCAAATTTGATATCTCAAATGAGGCATGCAAATCAACCTTACAATCAACAATATGCTTCTCATTAGGACGAGTGAGTAGCATGTCATCAACATAGACAACAATGATTAAAATCACATCATTTGCATGCTTAACATATAAGGTGCTCTGAGTTGGATTGTTCTTAAAACCATGTGCAATCAAGTAGGCATGTATATTTTCATACCAAGCACGTGGTTCTTGCTTCAAACCATATAATGGCTTTTTTAATATGTACATTTTGTTTTCATGCCTTTTCTGCACAAAACCATAGGGCTGAAAAACATACACTTCTTCATGCAAGTCACCATTTAGAAATGTAGTTTTAATGTGCAACTGATGTATGTTCGAACCATGATGAGCTGCAAGTGCACAAATGCTACGAACAATAGTCATTCGACATGTAAGAGCAAATGTCTCATCAAAATCAATGCCTCTTTCTTGAGCATAACCCTTTGCAACAAGCCTAGCCTTGTACCTGCGAAGTGTTCCATCAGGCTTATGCTTCAACTTGTATACCTCCTTAGTGCCAATGGCCTTCTTACTATCATCAGATGAACCATGCTCATTCTCATCACAAAGACTAGAGGTAGCCATAGCATAGCAATCTGATGCAAAAGAAGCACTATGAGAGCCTGAACAAGGAGGATATGACAGAGATGCATCTAATTTCCTATCTCGCAAAGTCTACACTAGCCATTTAGGCATAGTTTTTGCCTCCTCTATATCAGACTTCTTATCAACAAGTGCATCATGTAAATCTGCATTAGAATGGGAATGATCTGCATCATCATGTGGAACTTGCAAAGGCTAAGAAATTGCCTCATTTGGACTAGCACTAGATTGTCCACTTGTAAAAAGAGTTAGCAAAGTTTCATACATATCTTTGTAGCTAACTGATGTCTCCTTAGTACATGAAAGTAATGACTATATTGCATCTTCCACAAAAGCAACATCACCACTAACCAAAATGGGTTTAGTCTATGGATGATACAGACGGTAGCCTTTGTTTTCAAAACTATACCCAACAAAAATACATTTCACTACTCTATCATCCAATGTCGTCTGTTCAGGCACTAATGCATATGCCAGACAACCAGAGGCACACAGACAAGCAATAGATGGTTTGCAAACATGCCAAGACTCATATGGAGTGATATACTACAATGCTTTAGTGGGAAACCTATTAAGTACATATGTTGCACACATAACAACCTCAAGCCAGAAACTATGCTAAGGCTTGAGTCTTGACCATACTATTCGCCGTCTCCATGAGTGAACTGCTCTTCCTTTCTACAACTCCATTCTATTGAGGTATATATGACACTGTACACTAATGTTTTATCCCACGTTCAACCAGAATTGCATTAAAATAAGAAGACATATATTCCCACGCTCGATCGGAATGGAGGGTGCCCATTTTACATGTTGATAGATTTTTTACCAAAATTAGAAACTGTTTGAAGCACATAAACACTTTGGACTTTTCTTTCAATGGATATACCCATGCATGCTTGGAAAAATCATCAATTAAACTCACGAAGTAAAGGTAATTCCCAAAAGAAGGAGTTTGCATAGGACCACAAACATCACTATGAAGAAGCTACAATTTATGAATAGCTCATATTGGACCATCTTTTGGGAAGGAGGAATGCTGCATTTTACCCAGAATACAGTCTTCAGAGATATGTTTACTAGGTGCCTCAAGTGTTGATATATTTAGGTAGTGATGTGTGTGGATACTCTAGGACTGCTAGGGTACGTTTTTCCCTCTTTAGGAGGTTTTTTCCCCCCGGCTTGTATATATGCCTATTGCCCTAACGGGCTACTTATCTTTGTACATTCTAGTGGTAATACATTCAGTATTATGTTGTCGTGCTACAAGCTTCTTCTTCTTCCTTGTGTTGTTTGTGTGCTTTCGTAGATGTCTAACTTCAACAATTGGTATTAGAGCAGGTCGGTGCTTCATCTAGGGTGTCGTCGACACCTCTCCAATTGGAAAGGAAGGATGCTGCATTTTACCCAAAATACAACCTTCACAAACATGTTTTTTGGGTGCCTCAAGTTTGGGCAAAGAGGACACCATTTTAGATTTCTACAGGCATAGCAAACTAGCAAAATTCGCACGAATTTTTCTTCTTTTGTCTTTTAGTGACAAATTGTGTCCTTATTTTGTGTTTTAGTGCCAGTCTTTTGGGATTTAATCTCCACCCTCCAAGCTTCAAACGATCTGATGGCTGCATTTTGACACAGAGTTCGATATTTTGATCTCTCTCTTCGAAGGACTGATCCTATTTTGTCCTTTTTTGCCAGAGCGTGTGCTCTTGTTTTGTCCTCTAGTTCCCAAGTTTTCCATTTGATCGTGGCCATCTAATTGAGAGATCTAAGGGCTACAAATGCATACGAATTTCTTCTTGGAGTTTACTCATTAGTTTATTGTACAATACTACTAATGGTTTTTACCAACCTCTTAATCCACCTGATTAACCATTTTAATTCCTGATAATTAGGAATCCTTACTAGGCCCATGCAAGGTTCACTTTTTCCCCTAATGGTTTTGACATTTCCTACCTTGACCACTGAATGCTTGGTGTCATCACCTGTCTGCACTTGATGCTTTCCCTTGGGTTCCTCAAGATCAGAAAGAAGAGCTACATTGCCTGCTACATGGTTTGAACAACCTGAGTCAATATTCAAGAGGTGCTCATCATTCATACCTTGTTTTGAAGTCATATTCATAATGAGAAGGGAATCCTCTTGATCCTCTATATAATTGTTGAAATCCTTTCTTGATTTGTATCCTCCTTGATAGTTGTTATTATAATTGTTGTTGTAGCCATGGTTGTAGCCTTGATTATGGTTGAATCTTCCTCTTGATTGAGTAACCACCTCTTTGAAATCCTCTTCCTCTCTGATTCTTGAAGTTCCTATAACACTCATCTATAGTGTGATTAGACAGTCCACATATATTGCATGGGGAAGAGTTGAAAGGTCTCCCCCTACCTTGCTTACCTCCTCTGCCCCTTCCTCTTGAATTTCTACCTGTCCTTGCATAGTTAGCTTGAGAAGTAGTGCCTTCATCTTCAACCTTTTTGCTCTTTCCTTTATCTTTAGACTTTCCTTTATTTGTGTATAGGGCAGAAGAGTTGTTAGAAGCTTAAACAATCAATGGCTAAATTATCCACTATTATCAAGCCCACCATGTAACTACCTACCAACAGAGGAATACATGGTGAAAACCATCGAGTTTAGGATTTCCAGATATGCTACATTACCGGATTTATCCATAAAAATGACAAACAAAATCTTGAGGATGTTACTTATAGTATTAAAGGTATTTCAACATGCAAAATATACCTTTTTGAATTTCATCAAAATTATCCAGGGATCAGATGCACTCATTTTTTATCTATCTACTACCCCTAGTTGCTTAACGCTCATAGAAATGTACTCAAGACTCATGTTTTTGCCGAGTCCATACATGTAAACATTCGAAGAAGCATTCTTTACTGGATTTTTTGAAATGGACTCAGAGATATTTGTTAAATGTCTTCTAACTTAAATGCACGATTAGTAGCCTATGAATTAAGCTTTTTTGCAGACCATAGACATGCACTAGATGACGGCGTAAAGTCTAGCCAATGGAAGGAGCTGATAATATGTCAAGCAAATTTTCTTAACCATAGAGAGCAGAAAGTCATAATAACATAGGCACGTCGCCACAAAAAGCCTATCAAGGACCACAGAGTTCAGGAGGAGGGACGTGCGGAGGGAGAATCAAGCAAAAAGAGAAGAAGAAGAAAATCAAAGACCAAAACGGCTCAATGAAAAAGAAGCTCAATAGGAAAGAACCACCCTCTGTCCAAAGCCCCCCAAGGGCACGCATCAGGCTACAATGCCAAAGGACTAGGGCCCGAAGAGGGGAACCAAAAGAATCACAACCAGACCTTTCAAAGGGAGACAATACACAAAGGATTCTTCATCAGATAAGATAACCAATAGTCTGAGAATTCTAGAAGCTTCTTCCTGTATTGGATGTGTGCGATGGGAAAGAGGTAAAGAGGCTCCAAAAAACACAACAGTGGGAAGTATGCCACAGGCAAGGATAGATCAAGGCCAACAATTATCCATGAAGAAGTGCAAGAAGACATCCAATAGGTCGTGAGCCCAGGAAGGTGCTTCAACCTCTTGATCTTCGGGAGGTCCAGATCGAAGGTTGAAAATCCAAAACTTCATACCTTCCACTAGTTGCGTGTGTGGCAGCCCAATTGAACACAACAACTCAGATTTATGAATGTACGGAATACCAAGGGGATTACAGAAGAAAAGGATTTAATTCGGATAAAGTAACAAATCGTCTGATAATCCTTATCGCTTCTTTGGCCAGTGGGTGCGTGTATTCAGAATTTATAGACAAGCTGCAGACAAGAAGCAAAGCCTGTTAAGGGACGACAAAGACAAAGAGGGGGAGAGTGTTGCAGAGAAAAGAGGCACAAAAGAGGAGCCCCAAAATTTTCAAATTAATGGGCACAAAATTTCTTCTTCAAAATTCTAGGAAATTCCCTTGAAACTATGTAAATGCACTAGAGGAGTCCTCTAGATGCATAAGCCCAAATCCTTGTAACATAACTCTTGTAAAATAGTAAGAAATTAGAGATTAGTCAATAAAGTGCCAGTCTCTTGTGTGAAAGGACCATTTTTAGGGCACATGTATATAAGTCACTTTGTGACTCTTTGTAAAGATTTTTTGCCATTGTGAAGAAGGAGAGCTGAAATTCAAATTTGCTTCTTTCCTGCTAATTTCTACCCTCTCTATGATCTTGTGTGTGTGTTTGATGCTTGGAATGTGTGTGTAGGATGGTTAGCTACCCCTTCTCGCCATTTTCAAACTACTGTAGTGTATGTGTGAGCCACCACGAGTTGTAGAGTGAGTGTTGGTGTTTCCCACCATTCACTATTTTGCACATAACTTGAAGAGCGTTTGTCAGATCGAACGAATAATAGGTGCGTCTCGTCAAGAGCTTCGAAAAGAACCCACTATCGGCCATATTCGGAGTTCCCAGCTGGGAGAAAAGTTCAACTTTGTGCTTATCGCTGTAAGTGGTATTGCGGCATGCATTTTCAGAGAGTGAATGAGTTGGAGAGGTAGATAAGTCTTTTCACATGCATTGTAGCTCAGCCATTTCACTTTCCATCATGTGTGCATGTGTCCTCATACACTTGGTTCATGTGGTTCTTAGGATTGATAATTAAACATGTATTGATCCATCACTATATGCACTTGTGGGGCAATTGAGATTTAGTCTCATTGACGCAAGTCCCTAAGGGTTCACGACTTTGGTACACACCTGCCCTTGAAGTGGTGGATCATGTACATGAGGCATTGGCTCCGTGCAGCTCACTAATCCCCACAATCCTTTGCCCATAATGTAGTTGCTAACTCTAAATTTCCATGGTTGATAATTGCCTTTCTCTAACTTCTCTATTTGTGCATTATATTTAGCCATCCTGAGCTCTAAGATGCTCCTCTAGCTTCTCCTCAAGTGTTTGTATGCTTTAGAAGGTTTGGATATTGTCTTTTGATAGTTTCTCCCTTGCTAACCTTTGACTAGTTGTGTCCCATGAACTTGAAGCTTTGAAGCATTTGCCTCCCAAGAACTCTAGCGCTGAAGCCTTTGCCTCCCATAAGCTATAGCATTGAAGCCTTTGCCACCCAAGAACTCCAATGTTGAAGCCTTTACCTACCACAAACTTTGGAGTGGAATAATTTACCTCTCATAAGTTTGATTGTTGAGCATTCCTTCCACAAATGCTAGAGTTGATTCCTCTACCTCCACAATCTCTGCAATCTTCTATACCTTCTCGAGCTCTGATACCATGTAAGAAAAAGAAAAAATGAAGAATAATGACTGAGTGGTGGGCTAGTGGTGTAGCTTTAATGCCATGTAGAGGTTACCACAACACACATATAAGATCAACGTAAGATAAAAAGAGAGATATCACTACTCATGGGAATAACACAATAGATTTGGTTATAATGGAAAGTGGACACAAGAATAGTAGAAGATTAACTCAAATCAAACTCATAAATCTAAGAAATCAAACACTAAACAATATATAGATGGTTCTATCAACCCATGCACTCCCTATATGGAGCTTAGATGATGATCTAGATAGAAGCTAGGTGAAGGGCTATAGGCCAACACATTGGGTACTAAGATGGATACCCTAATGGTTCCAAACACCACAAATGATGATTCTACATGGGGAGGGGACCATCCTTATAGGTCCTCCAAGCCTTAGTCGGCCTAACCATGTTCTATGGTTGTGGTATCTTGATCCATTTCCAAAATAATCTCCACCATTGATCTATGGGGTAAATCCAATGGTAGAAAGGTAGGATCAACAACCATTTGTTTGTAGCCCTTGATCTTGTTTAATCCACACTGAGGATCAAGTCTAGATCCAATGGACCACATCAAATAGACCCTTCCCTAAGTTAAGAAAGCTACTTTTGTTTCTAGCCCTTGATTTAGGTTGATCCTCACATCGAAATCCAATGGCTTAGAAGTAACTTCATAAATATCCATCTATGGTCTACTCTAGACCTCATGTGACCTCAAACTCAAGGACCTACCAATGCCCAACACTTTCACATGGTTCTCCTCATAATGGGGGCCTTAAAAATAGAGTGTTATGGAACAATGGTGGTGCTACATAAGGGTGAGGCATTGAGCATATCTAACAACCCCCCTCAATGTCCACCCAAAGGTGAACTACCTTCTTGGCATGATGCCAAGTCTTCCATGAGGGTGGACCATTGATCATGTCTAACACCCCCCCCCCCTCAATGTCCACCCAAAGGTGAACTACTTCCTTAGCCCAATGCCATGTCTTCGAAAATGTAATTGAAGATGATCCTTTGTTATCACTTTGGTGAGGGTACATCTTGCATTCTTCTTGTTTGGAAAGCATACTATTCCCAACATCCTTCTCAAGTGTACTTGCTTGCCAATTCTTGAATGTCCTTCACGAGATCTATTCCCTAGCCTTCTCAAAAGCCTGACTAGAAATCTGATATCTTGTATGGTACTTCATAAGTAGATAAGATTACCAAGACCTTCATGTAGCTCCCAATGTCTATCTACTGGTACAATGATCTTAGGGCTTGTTTCATCATATAGAATGTCTTCTTCAATTTACATAATGTGCTCTTTGAATGTGGAGCAACAAATCTTGATGGATGAGACACATGTACCTCCTCCTTGAGGTCAACATTCAAAGGTTCTGGTTTGACATGTAACATAAAAACTTTCCACTTTATTTGAGCTACTACCATTAGTATGATGCAAATATTGGTCATTAGAGAAAAAGAGTATTGAAAACTGAAACCCTTCACTAGTGAAAGTCCTTGTGGTACCAATGTGTCTTAATAGCATTTCAAGATTCCTTGTATCATGTGCTTCACCTTCCAGACCCACTTGGTGCTAGTGACCTCCCATGCTACATTCTTCATTAAGATATCACAATTGGCTTGCATAAAGTCCTTCCATGTTGGATCTACAAGTGCCTCATCTTCAATTATTGGCTTCATTACTTCCTTCATAATCGCAACCACCATGGTTATACTGACTATGTGAGTAGAAGCCCACTTGTGCTCCTATTGTGATCTTCTTGGTCCTTCTGCCTTCTCTTCAATAGTTATTGGTGTAGGATTACTTTGACCATAGAGCTTATTCTCCACCCATTGCAGTGACAACCAATCTTTTTGGGTGATTCTAGGTATAGATGGTTCTATCCACCCACGCACTCCCTATATGGAGCTTAGATGGTGATCTAGATAGAAGCTAGGTGAAGGGCTATAGGCCAACATAATGGGTACTAAGATGGATCCCCTAATGGTTCCAAACACCAGAAATGATGATCCTACATGGGGAGGGGACCATACTTATAAGGTCCTCCAAGCCTTAATGGGCCTACCCATGTTCTAGGGTGTTAGTAGCTTGATCCATGCCCAAAATAATCTCCACCATTGATCTATGGGGTAAATCCAATGGTAGAAAGATAGGATCAACAACCATTTGTTTGCAGCCCTTGATCTTCATTAATCCACACTTAGGATCAAGTCTAGATCCAATGGACCACATCAAATAGACCTTTCCCTAAGTTAAGAAAGCTACTTTTGTTGCTAGCCCTTGACTTAGGTTGATCCTCACATCGGATCAATCCCAAATCCAATGTCTTAGAAGTAACCTTCCTAACTATCCATCTATGGTCTACTCTAGACCTCATCTGAGCTCAAACTCAGGAACCTACCAATGTCCAACAGTCTCACATGGCTTCTCCTCATAATGGGGGCCTTACAAATAGAGTGTTATGGAACAATGGTGGTGCTGCATAAGGGTGAGGCATTGAGCATATCTAACAAGGAAGACTAGGGGAAAGTCTTTTGACATCTTCATGAGCAGCGCCTATTCATCGCCAACCCCGAATGAGTTGATGTAGAAGTAATTTGGCTTTTTTGTCCAAATATCTTTTGATCCTCCTTCACATTCATTTCATATGGTCTGGGGTTACATTCCTTAGGCGGGGTATTGTTAGGGAAGTCAAGCAGTATCACTTGCTGTTGGTCAAAGGACATGAGTGGCAAGGAGCATTGTCTAAGATTTAGGTCCACTGAGTGATTATATAACCAATCTTGGCCAAGAATTAATGATTCTATAAGATTTTATCATGTTCCACTAGGAGTTTCACAGTCATGGTTATCTCGTGTATGAGGATAAGAAGGTCCATCTCACCCATGCAAGGGGTTTCCATGCCTCCTAGCCCTATGAAGTATGCCTCAATTGGCCGCATTTCTAGTCGTGAGTCCTTATAGTGGGACCACCTAATCGCACTAGTCACAACATCTGAATCAATTAGAGCCCTAAGCTCATAGCAGGTGTTGCCTTGTCTTAGCATGGCTATAATGAATGGTCTCTATCCACTATGCGAGGATGAGTAATTGAATTTGTTTGACACATGACCATAGGATATCTTGGTATTTCTTTGTCAGTGCTGGTATCTATCCTTGAGTCTTTGAGATGGTTATAATGTTCTCTCCCTAGTCCTTGTCTTCTTAATTTCATGCATTCTAGAGCTTCTACCTGAGCTTCCTCTCATATTCTCTTTTCTTCTTCCTTGCGCTCCTTTGCCAACGTGAGTCATATAAGCATATCCTCCATAAGAGGTTCCTGATAAAGCTTAACTCTAAAGCCACTAATGTAATTAGGCATTATCTCGCCTTCTAGTGTGGCTAATTGTACCACTCCACTTGTCGAAAGTCGATTGATAATCATAGGTCCATAACCACATTTCTCTAGCTTTCGTGCATGCTCTTCCGTGTATACACTAGGACTAAGTCACCTTCTTTTAAGCCTTTATCTTTCACATGTGCATTGAAATAGGCTTTTTGTCGCTTCTTAGCTGCATATATGCCTACGATTGCTTTCGGCCTAGTTTTTCCTAATCGTTCTAAGTCCATTATCCTTGATGATAATTCATGGCCAATCCACTGATGCTCTTGTGAAACCTTAAGGGTGGGTATTAAAAAATCCAAAGGGAGCACTACATTTGACCAAAGACCATATGAAAGGGAGTTGCATTGAGCACGTTCTTGTAGACCACTCGATATGCCCAAATAGCATGATGTAATTGTTTGTCCCAATCTAAACGTTTGCTATTTATGAGTTTCATCAATACATTACAAAGGATCTTGTTAGTACTTTCGGCTTGACCATTGGCTTGAGGATGATATGGTGCAGATTTCTTATGAATCACTATAAAATCCTATAACAAATATTCAATAACTTGGTTTATAAAGTGGGTTCCTCGATTGCTCATCAAATCTATAGGCAATCCATACCTCGTAAAGAAATTTTCAAATAATAATTTTGTAGTCGTGTGTGCATCATTCTTTTTGGTACCCTTAGCCTCTACCCATTAGGTGAGATAATCTATTGGTACTATGATGTATTCAACATGAGTACCTTTAGCAGGGGGGTTGATGGGTCCTATAAAGTCTAAACCCACTTAGAGAATGCACGTCCTCCCATCATGGGTTTTAGTGGCATTTGATCTTTGCAAGTAGGAAACTAGGTTCTTTGTCACACATCACATCTCTTAACATAGGTATGTGCATCCATAGAGTGGACCACATAATCCTACAAATAGTGTGGCTTTGATTGTTCTATCAGGGCCAAAATGACCTCCTACAACACCTTGGTGTGCAGTCTCCAATATGCTCAAATAATCACTCTCATGAACACATTGTCTTAGGTATCCATCTCTCCCTCATTTGTACAGGTTATGGCCAATAAGTGTGTAGTTTTGAGCTTCTTGCTCACACTTGAGCTACACCAAATTTTGGTGCCGTTGCCAGGGAGAGAGCTTCGAGGACGAGCGTTGTGATGGTAAGATCGTAGATTTGCGACGTTGGAAGGTAAAAAAACTGTCATTTCAGTTCATTTTCTGTTTTTTCCTCTTCATCTTCATCATCATCATCATCTCCACCTTCTTTCATCTTCTTCTTCATAGAAATTTCTTGTTTTTTAGTGCATTATTGTGTGGGAAGGAGTTAGGAGGTGCAAGGGAGAGCAAGCGCTATGTTTTTTTCATGATTTTCTGCTCATACGGAGCTCACCATAGCCGGCGCTCAAAAATTTGAATTTCCCGCCAAAAAACGCGATACTGTGATGAAAATCGCGATTCTGTGAAAATTCAAATTTTTTTGAAAAATCACGATTTTCTGTTTTCTCGCCTAAAAGTTGGCTGAAAAAATCACGATTCTGTGGTCATTCTCAGAATCGCGATTCTGTGATTGTGCTCAAATTCGCGATTCTCACAAATCACGATTTGCAGTAAAAAAACCCAATTTTGAAAAAACACGATTCACTACTCAAAATCGCGATTCTCAAAAAATCACGATTTTCAGTAAAAAACACGATTTTGTGAAAAAAGGTGATTCTGTGTAAACACGATTTTTTGCTCAAAATCGCGATTTTCTAAAAACACGATTCTGTGCTCAAACTCGCGATTTTCATGTCAAAAAACACGATTTTCTAAAACACAATTTTCTGCTCAACATCGCGATTTTCTAAAAACACGATTCTGTGCTGAAAATCGCGATTTTCATGTCAAAAAACACGATTCTCTAAAACACGATTTTGTGCTCAACATCACGATTTTCATGCCAAAAAACACGATTCTCTAAAACACGACTCTGTGCTCAAAATCACGATTTTCATGTCAAAAAACATGATTCTCTAAAACACGATTTTGTGCTCAACATCGCGATTTTCTAAAACACGATTTTCTGCTCAACATCGTGATTTTCAAAAACACGATTTTGTGCTCAACATCGCGATTTTCATGCCAAAAACACGATTCTGAGAAAATACGATTTTCAGCGGGCTCAAAATCACGATTCTCACAAATCACGATTTTCAGCCAAAAACACGATTTTGTGAATCACGATTCTCTGAGTCAAAATCGCGATTTTCAAAAACACGATTTTGTGCTCAACATCACGATTTTCTACTCAAAATTGCGATTTTCAAAAACACGATTTTGTGCTCAACATCGCGATTTTTTGACTTCACAGCATCGCGATTCTCTGAAAGTTCACAAAATCGCGATTTTCTCCAAAGATCCTGTTTGCCTGTTTTGACCCCCAGGAGCCTGATTTGACATAACGTTTTCATCCAAAGTCCATTTTTTGAACTCTATAGCTCGTTGGAAAGCTCGTTGGAAAGCTCATTTCGAATCCTACACGATCTCAACTGTTTTTTTCAAGAATAACGCATTGATTTTGAGATAGGATAATTTGAAGTTGACCCTCAAGTGGGACTAGGGAACCAAGGGGGCTCCAAAGAATTTTGAACCATACTAAAGGGAAAATTTGGACTCTTGACTAAAGCTTATGAACCTGAGATCTGGTAGACACTTAGGCAAGGATAAACAAAGCATTAGATCTTTTGAGGCTAGTGTCAACCATACATCCAAGTCTTGGGCAGAACAACTAAGTGGTCATCTTTTACTAAGTTCAGACACAAGTGATTCAGAAATGTCTTTTAGCATGGGAAAACCTGCAGGTGGCTCAGGGACTCCCCATCTACAAACACCAGAAGGTCCCTATAAGACACAGTTGGAATATATTCGGACCAACCAATTAGGTGCTCACATCTATGAGGATGGTCTGAGGCGATCAGTGGTCCAACTCAAAAATCCAGATCAATCCTTTGGACTTGAACACCCGGTGGTCAAGTTCGAAGAGGGTTCATACATTGATAAGGAAGGAACCATGTATGTGGTTACCAACCAACCAGATAGGACCGATGAGTTTGGAAATATCATTCAGGAGAATGAGATAGGAGACCTAGAACAAGGAAATGTAGGACAAGGACCCCAGACTCCTAGAGGCAAGTCAGTTTTGACCAGAGTGATCACTCCAGACTGGATCCCTCAAGACAACAAAAGCATAGAACTATTTTTTAATAGAGAAATAGAGGAAGCCTTTTGGAGATTCAAGCCATATCAACCTAGCCAATGGGGCATAGTTATCATCTATGAATTCAAAGATCCTGAGATACCAGGCAAAGTTGTCTACCTGGATAACACATCAGAGAAGATATTCTTGGTAACAGAACATGATAGACATGCATATACTTGGAAGAATGAATTGATTTTCCCCCCACCAAGATCCAATGTTTCCCATGGCCTCCAAGGAGTAGGATCATCCCACGCTCATGAAGCCCAGAGAGAAAGAACTAGAGAGAGACCTGAGGTAAGTTTTGCACACACCGTGGGCAGGAATAGATCAGGATTTGAAAATGAAAGACCTGAAAGAGAGAGACATCAAGCACATAGGCAACAAAGAGATGAACATGATTTTCCATTGCCTAGACCCCGAGAGCACCCAAGAACCCTTAGACCCACTCAAGTGATCAAGGCAATGAAGAATTATTTTGACGGGTCAGGAGATCCTTATGATCATGTGGCCGAGTTCAAACAAGTGTTAAGAGCTGAACAGGTTGAGGACTTGTTCACCCAGTACGAGGCATTTGGTTTGACTCTTAAGGGCACTGCCTTGGCTTGGTTTCAACCACTGAGTAGTCGCAACTATCGCGATATAGGTCAACTGCTAGACGAATTCATTGTAGAATTTTCCAAGAGTGGTATCAGGCATAACACATCATCCCTGATCCACAATTTCAAGCAGACACCCCAAGAAACAGTGCGACTAGCAGGTAGAAGGTTCAGACAGTACCTAGAAAGATGCCCTACTCCAGAGTTACCCACACCAGCCAAACAAGTGGCTTAGTGAGCACAAAGTTAAGATCATATGTGTACCTGAAAGAGCCTAGATCCATAGAAGAGTGTGTGCGGACATGCATTGACATAGAAGATAACTTGGGTGAGGATTTAGGATTATCCAAACTCTATAAGGATTCAGATAGTTCTACTAGTCATACTTCAAAAATCTCCACCGAAATAGAGGAGATAGCTGAGCAAGTTGCCAAGAAGCTGGGAGTCCAAAATAGACAAACACAGAGAGTCACCCCATTGAATCGGTGTTATACTTGCGGAGGCGACCACATGGCTAATGTATGCCCAATGCACAACCAGAACGTGAGAGAAAGGAATACCCCATATTGCACTATTGAAAGGAAGTACACAAACCATACGGCTCAAGATTGTCCCTATAACAGGCAGGCTGTTAGACAGAATTATCAACAACCTTACCAACCAGGTAGGTATCAAAACCAATACCAACAGCCATATTATAGACCACAACAGAAATATCAGGCACAATATAGGCCACAACTAGTCTTAGGAAACCAACCACCAGCTCCTGCCAACGTGATTCCAGTCAAATATGCTGTCGGAGAGGAAAATCCAAATAGAGCATTGGTGCCACTAACCCCATTGATACCAGATAATGACTCTCATGCTCATAGTTCAGACTACTCCCATGAAGGTAGTCCACATGCTTATTATACAGAGTCACCTGAACATAGTGAGATTTTCTCGTATCAATACGAGGCACCATCTATGGAGCAAAATTGGGAGCCAGAATACTCCAATGTCATGTACACAAATCCTCCCTAGGCTCCAATTGAGACAAATGAGACCACAAGCCCCTAGAGGATCTTGTTTCAGATGTCATGGTGACCATTTCATTCGTGACTGTCCCCACCCACCATCTTCGAGTCAAGGACACGCTATCACAATACAGGCTTTTTGTCCTGATTGTGGCAAAGACCATCTCCCCAGAGATTGTCCAAGAAACCCCTCCAGTGCACCCAAGATTACACCCATTAATGTGGTAGGCTTAGTGGCAGATTCAAGTTCAAGTAGTAGCAATGTGGCTCCTATACAAGCTGTCACTAGAGCACAAGCCTTAAAACAGGATAAACCAGCAGAACAATCAGAGTCGAGTGAATCATGGGAGCCTAGTAAAAGGAAAATAAGAACATGGAAGGATACCAGAGAGAAGGCCAATCGCAAGTGGAATAAAAAGTTATCAGAACTAGAAGAAAGCTTAAAAGAAGCGAAAACAAAAATAGAAGACATTGCATCTCAAAGTCCCTCGCATGCCGAAACTCCATCCACTCCACCTCATCCCACCCCACCACCCATTGTAAATAGGCCGCAATCAGGGTCTGTTCTTGCAGATCCAACCCCAGAAGGTTTGGACATGATGTTCAAGGCCTACCAGGCTCGACTTCAAGAAGGGCCTACAGCTGCAAACCTAGACAAGAGTTACCCTAGAGCAGATTTAGAGATTGAACGGATGAAAATGTGCATGAAAATGGTAGAACAAGCTCAAGCTATACTTGAGACTAGTCAAAAGTTCAATCAAACAAACTCTGTCAAAACGGATTTGCATTTCTAGGGCTTACTAGAACGATTAGAGCACTTGGTAAACAAACCACAAGTTTCTTTACCTCCACAGGCTCAACCAGTTATTGAAAGAGGAAGCTCACCACCAATGGGAGCTTATGTTCCTAATTCCACGAATCCAGGAATACCTCCTTCAATTCAACAGTACTCTCAAGAGTTCTTGTGGGAAATACAAGAAGAGAAATGGGCCAAGGAGAAGGGTAATTCCCCTCCTATTCCTGAGATTGATGATCTTCATGATCAATTTCCCCAAGACATTCCATCTATTTACGGAGATGAAGCAGAACAACAAGAAGACGAAAGGTTAGATTTTGAATCTAATACCTTAGAAGAATTGCCTCAATTTCCAAGCCCATGGGAATCTAAATCTCTCCAGATTAGAGCTCCCACAATACTAGTAAGAAATGAAGACTCAATGGTTCCAAGGAACACGGATGTCGTGAAGAACACTAAGGTTCAGTGTCATCTCACTGTAGAAGAGCTGCTCAAAGCAAAACCTGAGCTTTGGAATCATGTGAAGGATCAGGTTCCAGAACTTGATTCCAACATGCCAAAAGCAGGCTCCAAGCAAAGGGTACCAGAGATACCTCTAGACAAAATAGGGGACATGTGTGAGGGTGAAGAAGGTAATACTTATCTTCCAATCACCTACCAAGGTTACACAACCAAAGCAATCATAGATTCAGGTGCTGGTGTTGCTATTGCAACCACCTCCTTGTGGAAGCAATGGGGCAAGCCCACATTAAGACCAACTAGAATGAAGCTTCAAATGGCTGATGGTCATTTTGAAAGACCTCTCGGATTGCTAGAAGGGATAACTCTAACCACTTGTGTAGAGTTTGAGCACACATTTGCTATATGTGACTTTGAGAAAAATAATGTCTATGAGATGTTCCTAGGAAGACCCTTCCTACGACAATTGCAAATAGTACAGGATTGGGGAACCAACTCCTTGTACTTGCAGCACTTAGGGGTCACTACCAAGGTCAATTTGATGGATTACTCCTTCAGAGATGTACCACCCCTATAGTGGAATCCTATCCACAAAGCAAAAGAAGATTCAATCTCTGTGCATTCTGAAAGTTCACCTGATCCATCATGGTTACATAAAGATACTCATTTGTGGATGTGCAAGGTCGCAGAGGAAGAGGAAAAACGTTTAAAGGCAAGTGAAGAAGGAACTTCGCCAGGAGATAGACCAATTAAAGACCCAGCCTATACACCGATGATCTTTCCAGATGAGGAATTTGAGCCTCATGGCTGGCCAGAAATCTTAGCCACCATGGACATTGCTGTCAATGAAGAACAATGGACACCTCATTGTGATGAGGAGGGTTATGATATCTCAGTGTTCATGTGTCAGCCCTTGCTAGAAGAAAGTGACCCTAGTGATGTCATAGAAGAAGAAGAGAATGACGATGATATAGAGTCCATTGTGATGGATAGTTGCTTTAACTCAGAGCAGCACTATCTAGAAGATATAGGAGTGTTCACCCAGAAAGAAGAAGAACCTCTCACAAGTATTAAAACAGTAAATTCGAAGGATGGAAGTGAGAGCAGTCAAAAGAAAAAAAAAATAAAAGCAATGAAACAAGAAGAGGAGGAATCATTGTTTGAAGTACCAGAGAACTTCAAGAAATATGAAGTTGACGACCGCAAAATTTTGGTACGAATGCCTAAGAGAGAGGCCATCATAGGAGAATCATATGATAATAAAGAAAAGACCAAGAAGATTGTAGTGACCATCGAAGAGAATGAAGAGAGATGCACATATATAGGAGATGACCTAAGTGCAAGAGAAGAAATGGAGCTTGTAGCTCTATTAAGGGAATATAGGGATGTGTTTGCGTGGCACTATATAGACTTGAAAGGGGTAGATCCAAGAATTTGCTCTCATACTATCCCCATGACTGCTGATGCCAAGCCCACCAAACAGAAGCCCTACACATATAATGATACCTATGCAACCAAAATAAAAGAAGAAATTGATAGGTTGATTGACGCTGGATTCATCTATGAGATTGAGCATACTGAATGGGTGTCCCCCATTGTAGTGGTGCCCAAGAAGAACGGAAAGTTGCGAGTGTGTATTAACCTTAAAAAAGTTAATGCCGCTACTATCAGAGATAGTTATCCACTTCCAATCACAGAACACCTTTTGGAGCGTGTTGCAGGCAAGGAAGTTTATAGCTTCCTTGATGGGTTTTCAGGTTACAATCAAGTAGCCATTGCCCCAGAAGATCAACACAAAAAAGCTTTTGCTACAGAGTGGGGAATCTTTGCATTTCGTGTGATGCCATTTGGGCTCACCAATGCACCTGCAACATTCCAAAGGCTCATGTGTCATGTCTTCAAAGAGTTCTTGCGAAAGAGCTTAGAAGTGTATGTGGACGATTTATGTGCTCATTCCCAAGAAAGAAGATACCACATTCTTGAGCTCAGACAGATCTTCAACAAGTGTAGAGAATATCGAGTGTGTCTGAACCCAGAAAAGTGTGTGTTCATGGTGCGTCAAGGTAAAATCTTAGGTCATATTGTTTCTAAGAATGGAATCTCAACAGATGAAGATAAGGTACGAGCCATAGCGGAGCTGCCAAGGCCGAGGAATGTTAAAGAGGTTCAAGCTTTTATGGGCCATTGTGGATATTATCGTAGGTTTATCCACATGTACGCGATCATAGCTAGACCCCTTTATGCCTTGCTGTCTAATTTTGAGTGGAATGATGAATGCGAGAATTCTTTCAATGAACTGAAGAAACGTTTGTGCACAGCACCAATACTGACCACTCCTGATCGGAATAAATCATTCCATGTCCATGTGGATGCATCCAATTATGCCATCGGATGTGTGCTTGCACAACCCACAAGTGAAGGAAACTTAGATTTGCCCATAGCATATGCTAGTAGGCAGCTCACTGCAGCTGAACGAAACTATACCACAACTGAGCGAGAGGGCTTAGGCATGGTATATGCTGTGAAGAAGTTTAGACACTATTTATTGGCCAACAAGTTCAAGTTTTTCACTAATCATCAAGCTTTGTTATATTTGGTCAATAAACCTTGCAATATTGGACGCTTAGTAAGATGGTTCCTCTTACTAATGGAATATGACTTTGAAGTTGTTGTCACGAAAGGTAGAACCCACCTTCGGGCAGATCACCTTTCTCGCATTACTTTAGGAGAGTCACCGCAAGGCGTGTCTGATGAACTACCTGATGCTTATCTGTTCAATTTGGAAGTTGTTCCCAAATGGGCAAATAAGTTGGTACCAGTCCTAACCTTCGGCCCTGCAAATAAGAATGTGAAAACATCACAAGAAGAAATTGTAAGATCACAAAAATATCACATATTGGCAGGAAGCATGTACAAACAAGATACGGAGGGCGTATTAGCTTGTTGTGTCGAGGATGATGAACATAATAGTTGGTTGCAGCAAGCTCATGAAGGATTGCTAGGAAATCACTATTCTAAACAACGCACATTGCAGAATCTAAAATGTTTAGGAGTGTATTGGCCTAGCATGGACAAAGAAATACATGAGTGGATTAAGAATTGTCCAATGTGCAGAGAGAGACCCCCAGTGGAGCATGCGACCCTTTATCAAGTGTCATTAATTCCAGATTGGAGTGCTTCATTGGTAGAGTTTATGAGGTCGGGAAGATTACCCAAAGAGGCTAGTCTAGCAAGAAGACGAAGCATGGAGCAAGAGGCACAAGGTTATGCCCTAGTAGGAGACAACCTATACCGAAGAGGCAAAGATGGTTACTTAAGACTGTGCGTTCACGAATCAGATTATTTGAAAGTCTTAGAAACTGCACACAGCGGTGTTGCAGGTGGACATTTTGGTCCTGACCGAGTGATCAACACCATTCTATTCTCAGGACTTTGGTGGCCCACTCTTCATATGGACGCACATACCTATGTGAAGAAATGTGACACATGCCAACGTGCACAATATCCAGTTAGAAAAGACGAGATGCCCTTGAGGCCAATGATGGGAGGGCGTGCATTTTCCAAGTGGGGCATAGAATTCATAGGTCCTATTAATCCCCCTGCTAGAAACTCCCATGCAGAGTATATTATTGTAGCCACAGACTACCTTACAAAGTGGGTAGAGGTGAAAGCCACAACAAAGAATGATGCTCAGACGACGGCTAAGTTCTTATTTGAGAATGTGTTCACGAGATATGGGCTACCAATAGAGTTAGTGAGCGATAGAGGCACACACTTCTTGAATGAGGTCATTGAAAATCTTCTCCAAGAATTCTTGGTGATACATAAAAAGTCTGCCCCTTATCACCCACAAGCTAACGGACAAGCCGAGAGTACCAATAAGATCCTTTGTAACGTATTGACAAAATTGGTAAATAATAAACGCTCTGATTCGGACAAACAACTTCATCATGCTGTTTGGGCTTACCGAGTTGCCTACAAAACGGTACTCAATGCCACCCCATTTCAGATGGTCTTTGGACAGAATGCGGTGTTACCACTGGATTTCTTAATCCCTACTTTAAAAGTAGCACAAGAGCATGAGTGGAATGGACATGAATTGTCCTCTAGGATCTTTGATCTAGAACGCTTAGGTGAGACAAGGCTACGCGCGGCGACAGGTATCTATGCTGCAAAGAAGAGGCAAAAGGCATACTTTGATGCACACATCAAAGATAAGGGATTGAAAGAGGGACATCTAGTGTTGGTTTACACACTAAAACAACATGCCCATAAGTTGGAAAAAAGAGGATATGGACCCATGATCATTAATAGAATTTCCACTAGCGGTGCAGTTCAGTTGGCCACTCTAGAAGGAGACATCTTGCCAAACTATATCAGTGGTTGTAGAGTCAAGTTATACCAAGAACCTCTTACAGAGGATATGCTTACGAGACTCAACACTGCTAAGAAGCGAAAAGAAGAGGAGTTAAGGGTGAGAGAAGAAGCCCAAGCCGAGGCTAGAGAGCGCATAAGGCGAAATAAGTTAAGGAGACTAGGCCTAGATGTCCACTCAAAAGCCCCAAAATATCACATGGATATGTGCCAAAAGTCAGGCATAGCGACTTCTCAAGTCATTGACCGAAGACCATTTGTGACCATAGAGATAGGACAAGGAAAGGATGCAAGGATTGTGAAAGCATTGATTGACTCAGGTGCTGCAAGTAGTGCAGTTAGACTATCCTACTGCCAAAACTTGCAGTTGAACATCAATCCCATAGAAGCTTATCTCATAGGATTGGGAGGTGTGGAAACCCCTTGTTTGGGCGAAGTGGAACTTCCTATCTACCTGCAAGATGTTCCAATGAAAGTCAAAGTGCTAGTGTGTCAAGATGAGAACCTTACAGAACCACTTGTCTTAGGACAAGATTGGATTTATGACAATGCAGTCAACTTAAACCTAAGAAGTCAACTTCTTCAAGTTTGGGTCCAGGGACAATGCTTTACATTAGAACTAGAAAATGGCATGCTCACAAGTCCAGATGTCACATCTTGTAGTTCTTCTAAGACTAATCATATGGAAGAAGATGTTGTATGTGTCAAAAGCTCTATGATGCAGAAGGAGTCAATCGTGGAAGAACAGGTTCGAAGGCGGGTGGATCTTTCTTCTTCTCCAAAGAATCAAGTAGCCATAGAAGTGAGTCCACCACACAAGCAAACACAACCGATCACGACAACTGCTACATCAAATAGAAAGACACCATTCGATAAGAAAGCAGTTCCGAACATGAAGCAGATCTGGGTACGCAAAGGAGAGCAACCACCAGCCTTGCCCCCACAAATCCCATCTAGGCAAGCCAACCAGGCCAGAAGACGAAGGAAGCAGATCGGACAAGCTCAATCACAAGGTATCCAACAAGTTTGGGTGCCTAAGAAGTTAGCTGCAGCTCAACAAGGGCAATTACAGATGTGGGTACCTAAGAAGCTCTTACATCTACAACAACCTATGTTCTCCCACATGCGAAAGGTCTCAACAAAGAAGCCAAAAGGAGAAGAGGGTAAGAACCACGTACAGAGACCGAAAGGAGATCAAATCCGCTCTTTAACAATAGTAGGAAGACGTGCAAAAAGGATATGGGTTTGGAAGCCAAAAGTACAAGTAGCCTCCATCGAACCAAAGCGCCAACCACACTGGATACCACAGTTCAGAAAGCATCCAACGAGGAAGACGCCTGAAGTAATCTCTACAGTGCCAAATGTTGTTCTAAAATGGGTCCCTATCAAGAGGAACGATCAGTGGTCATCTCAAGATCCAATGGATACCTCCAACAAAGATGACATCAACATCTACAGGTGACATCAGGCCTTGACGAGCGACAACCATGTGCTCCTTGCACAACCCTATCTTTTGCACCATTCAGGTCATGCATTTCCAAAGTATGCATTAATATAGGGCCACATTACACGGCCGTGCATAGACACACTTGAGAATCCCAGGCACAAGAGCACATTGACATATGTCAAAGATTTTTATTGATTGATACTAAATTCTGTCTTCTTGTTTTGTGATATTGTTCCTATTAATTTTTTTTTTTTTAAAAAAAAGAGAGAAAGAACTTGTTCCCAGATTTGGCTCATGAAACATGAATGAGACATGCTTAGTTGAAGATGGAACTATTGATTACTGGGCATTTATCAGTGGGATAGAAGTGTGTCTTGGCTAGCAGATGATATTATTGTTGCCTTATCTGGTAGATGGCAAGCACTTGGCATGAACATGGCATCTACAATTATGATTTTCTCTTACCATGGTAGGAATGAAGAGCTTGAAGGTCCGCAACTTGAGTGATGCTTAACTACTTCATGTACGAGAGCATCCAAGGAGATATCTGCAAAGGGTAGTTCTGGAGGAGAAGACTCCTGCGTATGGTGAGCTATAGAGAATATGTGAAACTCAGCTTGGTGTAGTTACCCAATGTTGTTTGCCAAAGAATATAAAGAAATTCAATTCTCAGTATTTGGCAAATGTTGCTTTGAAAAGAGGAGAGAGGATCAACCACTCAACAGATTTCATCAGTGGACCATCAACATGGACATTCATCAACAATGTTCCATCCCAAAGGCCGAGTGTACAACACGAAGAGATGAACATCGATCAACCTTCTCCATGGTAAGTATCTTTACTCTAGCAACACCATAACCATGATAGATTAGGAAACCTCTTCGTCAGCATACCCTTGAGCACTTAGCTCAAGACCCGCAATTTTTGCACCATACTTCTTCCAATGCATTTTCCAAGTTAGCATTCATAGGGCTACATTACAAGGCCATGCACAAGGCACAGATTTTCCTCAACCCATGCACGAACACACTTATTCATCACTCAATATGGGTTAGGAGTACTTGGCATGACTACTATGAACATCAACTGTGGAAGATCTAGAAAACATCAACGAAGACTCAGAATGACACAGTCATGCTGGAATCCCAGGAAGAAGCATATACCAAGAAACTACAACTTGCAAAGACTCGCAGTGATAGATGAAGAACCAGACACATCTGGAAGTCAGACGACTTTTGTTCAGACAGACGGGACGCTCCCTCTCAAGGCACTACTTGGAACAACCACTACAACAAGGGTCTGTCAGGGACGACAGACTCGAGAGGGGGGGGAGTGTTGAAGCTCAAAGTCAAGGAAAAAGCATGGAAGCACATCAAAAGGTGGACACACAAGGAAAGGGAGCAAGTAGGGAGCTCCATGAAGTGTATGTCAAATTTTCAGATGAATCCCCTACAAAAATAGTGATTTTCATCACTAAAAACCATTGTAAATACCATTATCTATTTTTATAACTCCATTTTGTTCAAGCCGAGGAGTCCTCAAGCTTGAGGAGTATTAGAAGTACCATCGTACCAATTTTCATAATTTTTAGACTTCGTTTGAGCCCTCAAATAAGCCCTGGAACCTAATTTTTAACTAGGCCGGACACTAGGTCTGGACAGGGCCAAAACTAGTCAAAAAACTATAAAAAGAGCTAGAGAGCTCATTTTGGGGGTTAGCTTGTTAGAGAATAGAACTTTTGTAAGAAAAATCTTTTGCAATCTAAGCTTTCCATTGTTCCTCTCTTTGATCTTACTTTGTGCGTGTGTGTGTGTATGTGTGTGCATGTTTGTGTGCTTTCACTCACGCACTTGTGCCTTCACTTGCTCGTGGTCTTCATACCGGTCCTCACGTCTCCGCGGATTGACAAGTAAAGGAGGTGGTGCTTACGCTTGAGCTACAATGACTAACAAGATTTTGAGCATATTAGTTACGGTCATCAAAGTGTTCCAGCATGCTCAATACACCTTTTTGAACTTTATCGGCATTAATCAGGGATCAGACGCCCTCATTTTTTATTTATCAACTATACCTAGTCAATTAACGCTCCAGGCCATATACTCACGGCTAATGTTTTTGCCAAGTACTTACATGCAGACTTTTGAAGAGGCATTCTTCACAAGATTTTTTGAACTAGATTCCAAATTTTTTGTAAAAATGACCTCGAATCTTAATGCACGAATGGTGGCCTACGAATTAAGTTTCTTCGTTGATCATAGACAGGCACCAGATGATGAGGTAAGTCGATCCAATGGAAGGAATTAATGCTATGTCAAACCAATTTGCTTAATGAGAGAGAGCAGCAAGTCATTCAGACATACTCACGTTGCCACAAAAAGCCTATCGGGGACGATAGAGTTCAGGAGGAGGGACGCATGGAAAGGGAATCAAGCAAAAAAAAGAAGAAGAAGAAGATCAGAGAGTAAAACTGCTCAGTAAAGAATAAAGTTTATGAAGAAAAAGAACAACTCGTTGCCCAAAGCCCCACAAGGGCACGCATCAGGCAACAACACCAAAGAACCAGGTCCTGAGGAGTGGTATTAAAGATAACCAATTGCTTGAAGGTCCTAGCTACCTCCTCGTCCACTAAATGTGTGCGGTGGAAAGAAATGGAACAGGTCCTAGAGGATGACAAAGAAGATTCAAGAACAGAGCCTTTGAAACGTAATGCTGACTTAAAAGAGATTAGAGGTCAGCAAATTAAGGTGTGCGGTGGAAGAAAGTAAACAAGCACCAAGCAATACAATAGGTCAAATGTGTGAAGACAAAGACATATCAGAAGACCAAAAGCTAGAAAGAGGTAGAGGCTGAGAAGTTGAAGCGGGTGACTAAGAATATCACATTCTTAGCCACTAATGGCGTGCATGGCAGCCTGACTCAATACAGCAACCCACATTTGTGATATAAGGAATACCAAGGGGCAAACAAAAGCAAAGGACACACCTCGGATAAAGTAACAAATTCTCTAACAGTCCTTATCGCTTCTTCAACCACTGGGTGTGTGTATTCAGGAGCCATAGACAAGCTGCAAACGAAAAGCAAAGCATGTCAAGGGATGATAGAGACAAAGAGGGGGAGGGTGTTGGAGAGAAAAGAGACACAAAAGAGGAGCCCCAAACTTTTCAAATTTATGGGCATCTTTTTCTTTTCCTAACATGGTTGTAGTGTCGTTGAGGTAGTCGACTCTTACCATGGTGAAAAGTTTGTAGGTGTTCATCTCTTCGTGTTGTGCTCCAACATGGTGATTGACCTTCGGCTTGTCTTCCATTATGGATGGCTATCCTTGTTGATGGTGTGCATCAGAGATTCATCAAGCGCACAATTTTGTTCGTTCTCTTTGTGGTTTTTTTTTTGAACAATGTCATAAAACAAGAAGAAAGAGGTTAGTATCAATAAAATAATTGACATATGTCAAGTGTGTAGCATGTGTCTGGGATATCTCAATTGTGTATATGCATAGCCATATAATTTGGCCCTATAATAATGCATACTTTGGAAATGCATGACCTGAACAGTGCAAAAGACAAGGTTATATCAAAGGCACATGGTTATTGCACGTCGAGGTTTTCAATGTTCTTGGTAGATGTTGATGCATCCTTTGTTGGAGGCGTCCATTGGATCCTCGAATGACAATTGATCTTTCCTCCTGATAGGGATCCATCTTAGAACCGTGTGTGGCTATGTACAGGTCAATTTTGACTTCTTGATCTTTGAGTGGTTGCTGAAATTTTGTAGCCCTCATGGTTGGCACTTTGGTTCTGTGGGTGCTATTGATGCTTTTGGCTTCCGAACCCACATTCTTGATGGTTGTCTTCTTATTATTGTCGAAGAGGTGATTTGATCTTCTTTGGCTCTTTGTGCCTGGTTCTGACCCTTGTGTCTCCTTGGCTTCTTTGTTGAGACCTTCCTTGTGAGGGAGATCAATGGTGTTTGTGCATGTAAGAGTGCCTTAGGTACCCACGTGTGTAATTGTCCTTGTTGAGCTACAATTGATTTCTTCGGCACCCAAATTTGTATGTTGTTAAGGTTGGCCTTCATCGATTGCTTCGATACCCAAATTTGTTGGAGACCTTGTGATTGAACTTGTCCTCCTTTTTTGGTGTTTCATTTGTCATGGTTGGCTTGCCTCGATGGGAACGGTTGTGGTAAAGTGGGTGGTTGCTCTCCTTTTCATACCCAAATCTGCTTCATGCCCTGAATTTCCTTCGTCTTGAACTTTGTTTGTCTATTTGAGGTAGTTGTGCTCGTGTACTGTTTTACTTGCCTCTTTGGTTGAATTGTTGTGGTTCCAGTAGTCTTTGAAAAAGAAGAGGGGTCCTCTCTTGTTTGAGATCATTCTTCCATGACTGAGTCCCTTTGGATCATGGATTTTTTGACACATACAACATCTTCTTTGCTTAGATTGGGCTTAGAGGAACTAGCAGAATGTGTGCTACTTGGATTTGTGTTCATGCAATTCTCTAATTCTAATGTGATACATTGTTCATGTACCCAAACTTGAAGAAGTTGTCTTTTAAGGTTTAAGTTGACTGCATGGTCATAGATCCTGTCTTGACCCAAGACAAGTGGTTCTGTAAGGTTCTCATCTTCACACACTAGCATTTTGACTCTTGTTGGAACATCTTCAAGATAGATGGGAAGCTCGACCTCACCCAAACAGGGGGTTTCCACACCGCCCAATCCTATGAGATAGGCTTCAATGGAATTGATGTTCAATTGTAGATCTTGGTAGTAGGAAAGTCTAGCTGCACTCGTTGCTGCACCTGAGTCAATCAATGCTCTCACAGTCCTTACATTCTTCCCTTTTCCTACCACTATGGTCACAAAGGGATGTCAGTCAATTCTTCGAGAAGCAATTGCACTTGATGTTTGACACATGGCCATGTTGTATCTTGGGGCCTCAAGATTGACATCTAGCCTAGGCGCCTTAACTTATTTCTCCTAATATGTTCTCTAACCTCTGCTTGTGCTTCTTCTCTAACCCTTAACTCTTCTTCTTTTTGCTTCTTAGCAGTGTTGAGTCTCATTAGCATATCCTCTGTAAGAGGTTCTTGATATAGTTTGACTCGACAACAACTAATATAGCTTGGCAAGACGTCGCCTTCTAGTGTGGCCAATTGAAGAGCACCGCTAGTGGAAATTCTATTAATAATCATGGGTCCATGTCCTCTTTTTTCCAATTTACAGGCATGTTGCTTTAGGGTATAAACCAACACTAGACCACAAGTGGTTAGAGTTATCCCTTCTAGCAATCCTAGAGGTCTTTCAACATGGCCATCAGGCATATGAAGCTTCATTCTAGTTGGTCTTAATGCGGGTTTACCCCATTGCTTCCACAAGGAGGTGGTCACAATAGCAACACCAGCACCTGAATCTACGGTTGCTTTGGTTGTGTAACCTTGGCAGGTGATCGGGAGGTAAGTATTACCTTCTTCACCTTCACTCATGTCCTGTATTTTGTCTAGAGCTATCTCTAGAACTTTTTGCTTAGAGCCTGCTTTTGAGATCTTGGAATCAAGTTCTAGAACCTGATTCACCACATGTTTCCATAGCTCAGGTTTTACTTTGAGCAACTCTTCTAATGTGAGATGACACTGAACCTTAGTGTTCTTCACGACTTCAGTGTTTCTTGGAACCACCGAGTCTTCATTTTTTATCAAAATTGTGGGAGCTCTAATCTGGAGAGATTTAGATTCCCATGGAATTGTGAACCGGTGCAACTGTTGTAAAGAATTGGATTCAAATTCTAACCTTTCTTCTCCTTGTTGCTCTACTTGGTCTCCATAAATAGATGGAATGTCTTGTGGAAATTGATCATGAAGGCCATCAATCTCAAGACTAGGAGGGGAACATCCTTCTCCTTGGCCCATTTCTCTTCTTGTATTTCCCGTAAGAACTTTTGAGCGTGTTGTTGAATTGAAAGAGGATCTCCATCATCTATGGAGTCAGGAACATGGACTTTCTTTGATGGTGAGCTTTCTCTTTCAACAGTTGGTTGAGCCTGTGGAGGTAAAGAAACTTGCAATTGATTTACCAACTACTCTAATCTATCTAGTAAACCCTGGAAGTGCAAACCTGGTGTAATAGAATTTGTCTGATTGAACAATTGATGGGCGTCCAACATAGCTTGAGCTAGTTCCACCACTTTTATGCACATTTTTTTTCGTTCAATCTCTAAATCTGCTCTAGGGTAGCTCTTGTCTAGGTTTGTAGGTGTTGGCCCTTCTTTAAGACGAGACTGGTATGCCTTGAACATCATGTTCAAGTCTTCTAGGGTTGGATCTGCAAGAACGGACCCTAGTTGTGGTCTATTTACAATGGTTGGTGGGGTGGGATGAGGTAGTGTGGATGAAGTTTTGGCCTATGAGAAATTTTGAGAGGCAATATCTTCTATTTTTGTTTTTGCATCTTTCAGGCTTTCTTCTAGTTTGGATAACATTTTGGTCAACTTACGATTGGCCTTCTCTCTAGTATCCTTCCATGTTCTTGGTTTTCTCTTACTAGGCTCTCTTGACTCACTTGGCTTTGATTGCTCAGCTGGTTTAGCTTTTTGTAAGGCTTGTGCCCTAGTGACTGCCTATATAGGAGCCACATTACTACTACTGGAATTTGAATCCCCTACTAAGCCTACTACATTAATGGGTGTAACCTTGGGTACACTAGAGGGATTCCTGGGACAATCTCTCGGGAGTTGTTCTTTGCCACACTCAGGACAAAAGACTTGTATTGTGATGTTATGCCCTTGTCTCAGAGCTGGTGGGTGGGGACATTCGCGAATGACATGGTTGCCTTGATATCTAAAACATGGTCCTCTAAGGGCTTATGGTCCTCTTTGTTTCACTTGGGGCCTGGGGTTAGGATTCATACACATGAGATTAGAATATTCTGGTCCATAAGGGTTTTCATGTCCCTCATAATTGTAGTATTGCTTCCTATAGCTCTGGTCATATTCCATAGGGCTTGCCTCATAACAGTAAGACTCTCCTTGGGTCTAATCAAAACATTGATTTGCTGTTTCGAAACTGGTCAAAGGTGTCACTGGTACTAGGGCTTTTTCTAGGTTTTCTTCTAGTTGGGCGTACTTTACTAGAACTACATCCTATGGGTGGGGTGATTGTTGTCCTAGTACAGATTGAGGTTGGCCATATCCTCCATGTTCATAGGATCTAGTTGCTCCTTGTGGTCCTAAATATGGGTTATACCTAGGAACTTCTCTGCCTTGTTCTCTAGGAGGGTATCTGCATGGCCTATATTGGGGTGGTACAAATGGTCGTGGCTGTCTATTAATGGATAGTTTTCAGTGTTGTAGTTGGTGTACTTCTACTCACTGCAAGAATACATGTTAGGCCCTTGAGGTGGTTGTCGATTGTAAGGGTAAGGTTGTGATAACCCTAATCCTTCTCTGGTGTAGACATGAGATGGATTATCTCCACTGCAAAGTGTGCAACTTCTTAACATTGGCACTCTCATGGGGGGGGGGGGGGGGGTTCTGGTGGTTCCTTTGTCCTTGTACTCCCAATTTCTTGCCCACTAACTCTACCAATTCCTCCACATTACTCAAACTAGAAGTCTCATTGCTCCTTGTATCTGGTTTGGTGGAATTTTGTGTGGTTTTGAGATCCTCAACTAAGTTGTCTTCCAAATCTATGCACTCTTGAAGGCACTCACTCAAGGTTTGCAATCGTTTTACGTATACTAAGATTCTCAATGTTCTGTTGGTTAGACCTTCTAAAAATAGGGATATCATTTTCTATTGAGAAGGTCTCTCCATCACAGGGCATCGGTCTACGTATTGATTAAATCTTCTTGCTTCATTTTTTACTGTCTCATTAGGGGCTTGTTTGAAATCGTTCAAGAACTCATAGTGCTTCTTTTGCATTAGATTGCTATGCTATGGGTGCCTTTAGTCTTTGTGATGAGAATGAGCCTATTTCTTTTGATGAAGCACGAAATTCAAAAAACTGGATGGCTGCCATGCAATCAGAATATGATGCGATTATGAATAATGGTACTTGGTCTTTATGTGTTTTGCCTCTAGGCAAAAAGGCCATTGGCACTAAGTGGGTATACAAGCTAAAGCGTAAGCCTGATGGAATAGGTGACAAGTATAAGGCTAGGCTTGTTGCAAAAGGTATTTGTCAAGAAAGAGGCATTGATTTTGATGAGACCTTTGCTCCCACATGCCGAATGACTACTGTTCATAGCATGTGTGCACTTGCAGCTCATCATGGCTGGAATGTACATCAATTGGACATTAAAACAACATTTTTGAATGTTGACTTGCATGAAGAAGTGTATATGTTTCAACCCCCGTGGTTTTGTGCAAAAAGGACAGAAAACAAAGTGTGCAGATTGAAGAAGGCATTATATGGTTTGAAGCAAGCATCATGTGCTTGGCATGAAAAGATACATGCCTACTTGATTGCACATTGTTTGGAAAACAGTCCACTTGAGAGCACCTTATATGTTAAGCATGCAGATGATGTACTTCTGATCATTGTTGTGTAAGTGGATGGCATGCTGCTCACTAGTCCTAATAAGAAGCATATTGCTGATTTTAAGACTGATTTGCATGTCTCTTTTGAGACGTCATATTTGGGGCATTTGCATCATTATTTGGGCATTCAATTCATGCAAGTTGATGGAGGAATAGCTTTGTGTCAGACAGAATATATTGGCACATTATTGTAGTGTTTTGGCTTTGAAGACCACAACCTATTGCCAGTCCTATGGAGAGAGGTTAATGATTGAGTCTTCATGATGTTGGCGATGCATTTGATGGTGTTCTCTATGAACAAGATATCAAATACCAGGCCAAAAACTTATCTAGTAACTGTGCAAAGTTATTTTTGTCAAATTTGAAATCTAAAGATATTGTGTAGGTCCTAGACCAATTCAATTTCCTCTAGATGGCAACAGAAGGTATGATTTCAGAAGAGCATTCCTAGTAGGCATGAGTTATGTCAAGTGTGGAGGTTTCTCGGGCGATGACATGGATGCTCATGTGTGATCTTTGAAATTAACTATGGAGTGGTGACAAATGCTCTAGGCGATGATCAGTATAAGGCTCGAGTATTCCAATCTACCTTGATGAATGAAGCAACTAGATGATTGAAAAATTTTGAGTTAAATCATTTTTGCACTTATCCAATAGTTAGCGATGCATTCTTACACAAATTTCAAGTAAAATATTCTAGCTTGGAGGATTTGCATACGATTTGGATTATCAGCCGATCAAATCTGCAAGGTTGTACAAGATGATTTGATGAAACAAGCGTTCTAAACTAAATGCAATAAGGTAGGCCATACATCATCCAATTCTAATCTTAAACCAACTATATTGTGCAATTGTCAATGTACTGAGCACACTACAGAGAGTTGTCCATATAATGCAAAGACACATAGCACATCTGCCATTAATCTTATCATCCATGATCATGTCAAATCTCTTCTATTCCGTCCAAGGCTGTTGTCTGAGTGGTTGGGCCTCTCACCTCTTGAGACGGGGGTGAGGGTTCAACCCCTAGCAGCAACATGTAAGGGACATGTGTATCTTGGAAAGATGTTGCATGTAGCTGATGTGCCATCGTATGTCTAGCCCCGTGATAATTGTGACTGTCATTTAACCCAGCTTTGTAAACCCCTGATCTTGTGGGATAAGACGGTCCCATGGGTACTATGCCCTTCCTTGTACAGTTGCAATTTCAAAGTGAAATCCCGAGGGACTAGGCCTCGATCGAACCTCCATTTATTAAAAAAAATATCTTCTATTCCACCACATCAAGGGACTTCTTAGTAGCACACTTACTCACAATATCAACCATATCCTAATCAAAGTTTGGGCAACAATCGACGATTATCTATGACAAATAATGCAACTATGAGGGGAATGCCCATGCATTGTCATTTATGTTGAAAATTGGACTAGATAAGAAGGAATTGCAAGGTTAACTCCTAAATTTCTTAGAATAAGTCCAAGACTACAAAAATACTTATCTTTATAATTGCACTAAGAAGATACTTGTCCTCATGATTTATTTGATTGTTATTCTCTTTTTTTTTTTTCAAATACTCGACTAGAGTTGACTTATTCCTTGAAATAGTTGAAGAATACCTTTAACATGCACAAAGTATCATACACCTTCATGGTGTATCTATGGACGATGATGAAAATAGTGTTGAAATTGTGTATGCCCAAATGCAATGCTCGATGTAGGCATTTTGCACCTCCTTGTCTTAAACCCCAAATCAAATGCAATGCTCGATGTAGGCATTTTGCACCTCCTTGTCTTAAACCCCAAATCAAATGCAATGCTCGATATAGGCATTTTGCACCTCCTTGTCTTAAACCCCAATCAAATGTCACAGGTAGGTGTTTCTTGCCTTCTCATGTACAAATACAACCATGTGGTTCTGCTTTGCATGACGCAAATATAGAAAATAAGAGTTTCTTGTAATTTGTACTTTTACAACACTTTTGGACAATCAAAACTAATATAAGCTACAACTCAAGGTGTTTCCTGAGCCTTGCTAGTGAATTCTAACATTCTAGACAAATTCAAATATGTAGACACACTTCCATTCCACATTTGGAAGTGTTGTCACAACAAAAGATGGCCAATGTAGTTGCCAACTTCATCTCCAAAACTATCAAAACTTGATAGGTGAACCTTGTTTTGTTGCATGGAAAAGTCAATTCTCCTTGGATAGTAAGCTTTATCTTTTCATAAGTTTGGAAGGCAGGCTTTTCAATAAGCTAAAAATTGTTAAAATATGTCACTTGAGTGAGGAGCAACATGCATCCTAAATTGACTAGCAACTAAGTGGTCACCGACTAGAAATAGTGACTACACATGCCACTTTGGAGGCCCCCCAAATAGTGTTGGGAGATAGTTTTTTGAAGCTTGAGCTATGTACCTGCTATCAAACATCTAGAAATTAAGCATCAGTAAAATTCAAGAATTCTGAGCAATCATTGTTATCAATAATAATGAGAAGGGGAATAATTTATAAGATTATTATTGAGTAATAATTTTACGAAAAAGGAGATTAACCAAATGCATATTTTTTTATGAAAATTGTTTACAAGTCCTCAACAATGCCCTTACACTATCACACTCTAATGGACCAAATCAAGTAGCGCCTAATCTTAGTTTTCTCCCATGGGGTCAATGATGAGCTCCTCTAGAATTTGGCCCTTAGATCAACCAGATACTCTCCATATGTAGCTTTTAATTGGCAATGGATTGCTTGAAAAATCTCTACATTGTTGTTTGATCAGGTAGTTTCCCCTGTTGCAAAATGGAGGCTAGACATGATGCATCATATAGTATAGCTCTAGCATCTACTTCCAATACCCTTTTGTGTAATTATTCTATTGTTTGCATATTGTGGTGAGTAACTCTGTTCATTTGTCAATGCACTTTTATGATCTCTAGATCTTTCACCCTAACTACATCATATTATGTTTGAATGTGGTCTTTTAGTGCCTTGCCATCTACTCTGACTTCATGTAAGGTTCTTTACCATTCTTGTATAGCATGGTCCACCTGATTTTCTATGGTGTTTTCTCATATGCAAAAGTCATGATTTTCATTATGCAATTGGTTGGCCCTTTGATGTAGTCATACATATTTCGCTTTCGTGGTCCTAATTGCATTCTTCAAAGTATCTACAATGGGTCATATATTTCACAATTCATTTCATTTTTTTGTTGCACAACTTGTTCCTACTATTGATAAGGAATCATACCATCTAACTGGATTTTTGATTCGTCAATGATCAGCTTCAACCATTCGATTTCTAACTCATTCATTGTAGTTCATATATGTGTTGTTGTTCTCTATCTACTATGGTATTAGTTGCCATGAATAAAAATCTAATTATGTTGATTAAATAGTCATTATGGAAAACATGCATGAACATTATGGGGTGGGACCAAGATTGCGAGATGGAGATGGGGGTGGTGAATATGAAAGTGAATTGGGATCAAAATCATAGTTTTTTCTCAAAAGATGACTGTTATTATTTCTTTGATTGTTGTTGTTGTTGTTGTTAGTATTCAAAATTTGACTCCTATTGTGATTGACTTCATTGTTGCTCACTTTGTGGTTGTTGTTGTTGCTTCTATTGTCTACTTTATTGCTACTCAGTTTGTTGTTGTTGTTGTTATTGACTATTTTGCTATTGTTCATCTTATTGTCATTGCCATCACTATTGCTTGCTTGATTGTTCATCATGTTCATGAGAAGAAGAATCCATGGTTTGCATCAAATATGTTTTTCCCCTATGGGTGAACCAATATATAAAAATAAGATGCACTTACAATTCGCACATTTACAATAACTTGGATGAGAAAACTAATTTTAAAATACAACTCAAGGCATTTCCTAAGACCAATTCTAGCATGTTATACAAGATAAAATATGGGAATACACCTCCACTCATTTAAACATGTTAAAGGTTGATGATAATGTTGCAAAGTCCATCACCAAAATTACCAAGACTTGATAGTTGAACCTTGTTTTGTTATGCAAAAGATTCAACTCAGCTCATTTTCAGTGAGGTTTTGTTGGAAAGCTTGCAAGATAAACTTTATAAAAAGCTAAAGATTGTTTCAATCGGACACTCGAGTAAAGAGGAACAACCATCTAAAGTTGACTCGCTACTAAGTGGTCATGAACTAGAAACATTGCCTAAATGTGCCACTTTGGAGGATTCTCAAATGTAATCGAGAGGCAATTTTTTCAAATCTATGTTAATACTTGCTAGCCAAACTTGAGAGAACACATCTAAACCAAAAACAAACAATTTGGATAATGTATGAGAGAACACATGTCAACTTGCATGATATTCAATTTTCTCATATATGCACTTTTAATGAATTTTTTAGCAATCTCTTATAGTCGTCTACATGTGGAAAGGAGAGTTCCATAAGAATATGTATTCATGATTCTCATGCCATAAATCAAAAGAGAAAAGAAATGGGACTTCCATGCGTCATTCTTGCTCAATGCAAACCATGCTTCATCCTTGCTCGTGTCTATGCTCCATAGAGTAAATTGGAAATCTTGCCAATGTGCTTGCTTATTGGAGTAGCTTGCACATTGATCCAACATTCTCTCCTCTCATCCCCTTTCCTTGCAAGTTTTCCAAATTTATTTCAATGATGCAAACCCATTAGTCTTTGTTGAAAGGAACTTGCTTGCCTCCCCTTGAATGCCTTGATACCAAGCTTGGCTCCATAACTTTCATAGTCCTTTACTTCTCCAAAAATCTACACTCTCTCTTCAATGCTCCATGGCATACCTCACTAGTGAGTTGGTTTTGCCTCACTATGCTCCTCATGATACTACCAATAATTCAACTCTCCTCTTCTTCTTCTTTGATGCTCGAATCAAAATTATTGGAGGAGCTAGACTTGTACGCCTTTGGTGAGCACCAAAGTCGTAAGCTCATGCCGCAGATGTAGAGAGGTTTGGAACACGATCGACAAGGAAGGATAAGAAAACGAGAACATTTGTGGAGAACGAGCTCATGAGGCATGCACATAGAGAAAAGTCATTGTTTTGTGTGGGCACGAGGAGTTCTACTATTTAATTGTGCAAGGTCATGAGGTGCTCACTTTGATTCTTGGATGCAACCCTTCGAGCATGCATTTTGTAGAAAATTTAAACAAATTTGACCCATCTTCATAATATCTCCAAATAAATGCTTTCTCTCTTGGATAGTACATGTGCTTTCCATGTAGATGGCACGGTGTCAAAAGGGTAATATGGCTGGGTGGATCAATTCCAACCATCATCCTAGCCATGACGTTGCACATTGTGTGCCTTAAGCATACTTAAGTGACCCACGCTTGCATTTAAGTGGCAACAGTGATGGTCATGGAAGCAAATAGAACACATACACATATATTTATAGGTAGACACTAAACATAAAACATACTCATATACATAGAAATACAAACACACAAACACACATACACACATACATGTTGATATATCTTGGTAGTGATGTGTTTGAACACACTACGACCGCCGAGGCACTTTTTCCCTCGGCTTGTATATATGTCATAGCCCTAATGGGTCACTTATATTTGTACATTCTAGTGGTAATACATTCAGTATTGTGTGTTGTGCTCCAAGCTTCTTATTCTTCCTTGTTCTGTTCGTGTGCTTCCGCAGACATCTAAGTGCAACAATTGGTATCAGAGCAGGTCGCCGCTTCATCTAGGGCATCTTCGACACCTCTTCGGTCATAGTCTCAAAATCGCATGCAATTTGGTGAGCATACTCAGGGTGATCAATAGATCAAAATAGCTTCGTTCTGTGGTGCCAAAATTACGATCTGAGCTCATTTTGGCATCCGAATGCACTATCATAGAGCTTGTGTAGGCTATTTCATCTTTTTGTCCCAAAAGACATATACAAGTTTCTATTCACCATTATAAGCATCTCGAAGTCTAGTACAGGTTTACCTGAACTCGTCAGGGTAGTTCTATTCCACTTTTTCAAATATAGTCATTTTTTTTGCATCAGGGTATTTTAGTTAGTGGCCATGGTTGAAAGCAGTGATGTATTTCGTATGTTGGCTATTAAGGATAAGTTGGATGGTACGAATTACCCATTGTAGGGTTATATGATACATAATGTATAGGTCGCAAAAGGACTCTGGAATATTGTGCAAAGTGTTGAAAAACGTCCTATTACACCTGCAAATATAGGTATTGAAGTCGATGCAAACAACATTGAAGATGATGATATTCTTCATGTCCCTCTTCATGCTACAGTTTTTATTGCACCTACTATAGAGTAAATTTACTGGGATGGCAGAGATGCTTAAGCACATGCATTGATAGCCTGGTCTGTCAAACGTGCCATTATTCCTCACATTCACTCTTGTAGAACAGTTAAGTATGCTTGGATACACTTACCACATTGTACCAGGCTAGGAATGAGGCTCGTGTTTCTTACCTCCAAAAACATTTGGACAGTGAGCATATGAATGAAGGTGATTCTATTTTATAACAAACATCAAAGATTTGAAGGAACAGTTAATTTTTGCTCATGAAGTCCTTCCTGACAATTCACTTGTGCACACTGTTCTGAATGGTTGTCCTGACTCATATCAGAGTTTTGCTTCTACTCTTCACTTGATGATGAAAGGCAATCCAAATGCCTTAACATTTGAAGAGTTAGTTTTTGTTTTGCTTCAAGAAGATCAATCTAAGCATAATAGGTCTATTATGTGTGTTGCAGATCAAGCTTTCCTGGCTAGTCAGAAGGGCAAAGGTAAATGGAGCGCATCTACTAGTAAGCAAAAATCTACAGATGCTGCACATTCGAAGCAGGAAGACAAAGATGAGAAGAAATATGAAAAGTAGAAATTGTTTTTCAAATACCGTAAAGTAAATGATCATGTCATTAAGAGTTGTTCAAATCTAGCTGCTAAAAAGACAAAGAAGAAAGAGGCTAGAATGGTTGTTGCAGAGGCCTCTACACCAAAAACAGAGTCTGGTAATCTTGTGCAGAATGAAGAATGGGCATTTAATATTGTTTGCAGTTTTGACCCATCTTCTCATGAGTAGTGTATGTCTGCAATAGACTCAGATGTTTGCCAGTATTTTGATAGTGGGGCAACCAAACATATTACCTCGTAGCACAGTTTCTTCACTTCACTTGAGCCTGCCCCTATCGGAAATACTGTCACATGTGCCAACAACTCCTCTTATCCTATCATGGGAGTTGGTGAGATCATTATGGCTATTGTTGATGGTAGTTCTTTCACTTTCTCAGATGCCTTATTTATGCCACGGATCAAGAAGAATCTGTTATAAGTTTCAACTTTAGCCAAGATTGGCGTGGTTGTGAAATTTGTTGATTACAGGTGTACAATTCATGATCTATCAAATGGCAACATGATTAGTGCTTCTGGCATTTTATGTTGTGGGTTGTATAAGCTCATAGACTATGAAAAAATTGTGAATGATTTAGCATGTGCAATACATGATTCTCAAGCTATATCAGATGTAAATATTTGTCATGCACACTTTGGTCATTTGAATTTTGCTAGTTTGCTATACTTGTAGAAATCTGAAATGGTATCCTCTTTGCCCAAACTTGAGGCACCACGTAAACATGTCTATGAAGGCTCTATTTTGGGCAAAATCGAGTGTTCCTCCTTTCCAAAAGACGGCTCAATTCGAGCTACTTAGAAATTGTAGCTTGTTCATAGTATGTCTGTGGTCATATGCATACACCCTCTTTTGGAAACTATCTTTACTTCGTGACTATCATTGATGATTTTTACAGGCATGCATGGGCATATCCATTGAAAGCGAAGTTTGAAGTGTTTATGTGCTTCAAACAGTTTTTGGTTTTGGCTAAAAACATATCAGCATGTAAAATGGGCACCCTCCATTCTGATTGAGGGGCGGAATATATGTCTTCTAATTTTAATGCATTTTTGGTCGAACGTGGGATAAAACATCAATGTACAGTGTTGTATACACCTCAATAGAATGGCGTTGCTAAATGGAAGAACATGTCACTCATGGAGATGACGAGGTGTATGGTCAAGAGTCAAGCTTTACCACATAGTTTCTGGCTTGAGGCTGTTATGTGTGCAACATATGTACTCAACAAGTTTTGCACTAAAGCATTGCAGTCTATCATTCCATATGAGGCATGACATGGTCGCAAGCCATCTGTTGCTCATCTATGTGTTTTTGGTTGTCTGTTATATGCGATAGTGCCTGAACAATAGCACAAAAAATTGGATGATAAAGTAGTGAAATGTATTTTTGTTGGGTACAGTTGTGAAAGCAAAGGCTATCGTCTATATCATCCACAAACAAAATGCATTTTGGTTAGCCGTGATGTTGTTTTTGTGGAAGATGCTATTCATAGGTGGATAGTCTAGTGCTGGTCCTAATGAGGCAACTTCTCAACCTCTACAAGTTTCATGTGATGATCTAGATCATTACATTTTTTATGTAGATTTACATGATGCACTTGTGATGAGCGAGTAGATATTGAGGAGGCAAAAACTATGCCAAAATGGTTGGTGCAGACTTTGTGTGACAACAAATTAGATGCACATCTTTCATATCATATTCGTTCGGGCTCTCACAATGCTTGTTTTGCATCAGATTGCTATGCTATGGCTGCCTCTAGTCTCTGTGATGAGAATGAGCCTGTTTCATTTGATGAAGCACAAAATTCAAAAAATTGGATGGCTGCTATGCAATCTGAATATGATGCTATAATGAAGAATGGCACCTGGTAAGAAGGCCATTGGCACTAAGTGGGTGTACAAGTTGAAGCGTAAACCAGATGGAACAGTTGACTGTTATAAGGTTAGGCTTGTTGCAAAGGGTTATGCATAGGAAAGAGGCATTGATTTTGATGAGACCTTTGCTCCTACGTGCCGAATAACTACTGTTTGTAGCATCCTTGAGGAATGTAAACCTATTTCCATTAGTCTCTATTATCATCCTATTCTGTTCTCTCCCATCATGGCATTAGGGGCCTCATACACATCTAGTGGATCAGGGTCTAGTGTGAGTGTTAAGAGGAGGAGCTATAACTTGCAAGGCAAAGATCATTTTGAGATCCAAAAATTTGATGGCACTTGCTCTATGGAAGAATCAGATTAAAGATGTGTTTATTCAAAGGAGGCAATGGAATCCAATAAATGGAATTTCAAAGAAGCCTACTAACATGGATGAAGATGATTGGGATGAGTTAGATGAAATGGCCAAGTCTACCATTCATTTGCACCTGGCAGATAATGTTTACTTTACAGTATTCGACTGTGAAAGTGCAAAGGAGCTTTGAAAGAAGTTATGCAATACATATGAAAAAGAGACAGCATCAAATAAAGTGTATCTGATGAGAAAATTATATGACCTTCGTATGAAGGACACATATAGTGTTGCTGCTCATCTAAATGAGTTTGATGCTATATTCTCTCAGTTACAGGCTCAAAAAATGGATATGGATAATGAAATGAAAGCAATATTTTTGTTATGCACCTTGTCATCATCATGGGATACATTTTGCACAGCTATTAGCAATAGTGCACCTGGTGCTAAACTTGTCTATGATGACATATGTGGAGCACTCTTGAGTAAGGAGATTCATAGACAATCTATGGTTGGAACTCAGAGTGGAGATGCATATAATGTTTGTGATTCTCACCAAGGAAAGGATCAACAACGTGGCAGGAGCAAAAACAAGGAAAAGAATGGTCAACGGAATAAGAGTATAAGTAAATCAAGGAAGAGGGATATCAAATGCCATTATTGTCATAAGAAAGGACACATGAAGAAAGACTGTTATGCATTAAAGAATGATAAAGGTAAAGGACAGAATGTTGATGGGCAGTTACCTGCACCATCTACTTCGACTGTGAAGATTGACGAAATTAGTGTTATTTTTTATGATGCTGATGTGTTGACACTTGATAGTACTGTGCCAACTAAGTCTCTTGGTTGATTCTCTTTCCCACATGTGGCTTCTAGATTCTGGTGCTTCTTTTCATGTGACACCACACAAAGAATGGTCCTCTAATTATGCAGCAAAGTCTCTTGGTACTGTGAGACTTCATGACTCTTATCAGTGTGACATTGTGGGGATTGGAGATGTGGTTGTGCAGTTCATTGATGGTTCAAAATTTACTATGCATAATGTATGCCATGTAGCTCAGTTATCACGTAATTTGATGTCAGTTGGTGAACTTGATGAATTTGGTTACAAGGTGATCTTCTATGCTCAGTCCTTTTGTATATCAAAGGGCAATATGGTTATTGCAAAAGGAAGCAAAATTTGCTCACTTTATCGTTTATTTGTATCATAGAAAGAACCCTTGTTAGCTGTTATTGAATAGCCTATGGCTTGTATTTGGCATGGTCATTTAAGCCATATATCTCATAGAGGAATGGAAAATCTTTCTCGTTCTGACTACTTACCTGTGTTATCTTTCTCCAATTTTTCATTTTGTGAGCATTGTCAATATGGAAAGCAAACCAGAAATGTGCATAGAATACACATTGACTCTTCAATTCAACCTTTAGATCTCGTTCATACAGATGTGTGTGGTCCTATGCCCACTAGGTCCTCAGGTGGTTCTCTTTACTTTGTCACTTTCATAGATGATGCTACTAGAAAAGTTTGGGTATGCCCACTAGGTCCTCAGGTGGTTCTCTTTACTTTGTCACTTTCATAGATGATGCTACTAGAAAAGTTGAGAGTAAAAAAGAACTAAGCATAATGCTTTACGTTCAGATAATGGGGATGAGTACACCTCACATGAATTCAATCTTTTCTCTGTGTCTAGAGGGATTAGTAGAGCGTTCACAGCTCCTTATACCCTAGTACAAAATGGTGTAGCGAAAAGGATGAATAGAACTACTCAAGATAGAGTAGTTTCTATGTGGGATCCTAAATCACAGTCAGTGATCAGAAGTAGTGATCTCATTTTGAATGAGTCTAAGATGCATAAACAACCCCTTAAGGAGGTTGAAGTGAGAAGAGTGGTGTTTGAGGATACTAGTCCTCCAGTTAGCATGCATAGAAATGTTGCACATAGGGACATTCAAGAGAATGGATGATCATATCAGTCTGCACATATTCATGTTTAGCAACCATTGAGACACTCTCCACGTGTCTCACATCCACCTAATAGATATGTTCTGGGTTTAGATTTTTTAATGCTAATAGATGTCGGTGAGCCTTCTTGCTACAAAGAGGCTATGCAGATAGAGGATCATGTCAAGTGGGAGCATGCCATGAAGAGTGAGTTGGATTTTAGTCACAAGAATGGTACTTGGGATTTAGTACCTTTGCCAAATGGCAGGAAAGCTTTACCATGTAAATGGGTATATAAGCTGAAATTCACATCAGATAGTGCTTCTCTAAAGTATAAAGCATGACTTGTTGCAAAGGGTTTTAAGCAATAAAAGGGTGTTGATTTCGAGGAAATCTTCTCTCCAGTGGTCAAGATGACTACCCTGTGCATGTTGCTTGGATTCGTTGCAATGAAGGACTTAGAGGTAGCCCAAATGGATGTGAAAACTGCTTTCTTGCATGGAGATCTTACAGATGAGATCTATAGGGAATAACCACAGGGTTATGTAGTTCTCGGCAAGGAAAGTCTAGTTTGTAAGCTCAAGAAGAGCTTGTATGGACTTAAACAGTCCCCTAGACAATGGCATCAAAAGTTTGATGCTTTTATGAAGTCTCAAGGCTATTCTCGAAGCAATGAAAATCATTGTCTCTACACAAAGAGATGCTCAGATGGCAATTTGATATGCTTGATACTTTATGTCGATGATATTTTGATTGTTGGGAAGTCCTCTTATGACTTGTCAACTCTCAAAAAGAAGTTGGGTTAGAAATTTGATATGAAGGATTTGGGTGATGCCAAACATATTCTTGGCATGCACATTACATATGATAGGAGTAAAAGATGCATATAATTGTCTCAAAGTGAGTACATATCCAAAGTACTTCACATGTTCAATATGCAGGGTGGATAGGCATTGAGTACACCTTTACCCACGTATGTGAAATTGAGCAAGGATGATTGCCCCAAATCTGATGAGGAAAAGGAATTGATGACCAAAATTCCCTATCAGTCTGTTGTTGGTAGTCTCATGTATGCTACGGTAGCTACAAGACCAGACATTGCATTTGTAGTGGGAGTTGTGAGGTTACATTTTTCATTTTGTTGGAGGTGCTATCTCTTGGAGATCTTGTTCTCAAGAATGTACAACTATTTCCACCACAGAAGTAGAGTATGTTGCAGTAAGTGAGGCATGTAAGGAAGCATTGTGGCTTTCTCGCCTTGCTTGTGATATGTGTTTACCTCATCATGTACCTTGTTTGCTCAGTGATAGTCAGAGTACCATTGCCTTGGCTAAGAATCTGGTCTATCATGCAAAGACCAAGTAGATTGAGGTGAGGTATCACTTCATTAGAGATTGCTTAGCCACTGAGAGCATTATTCTTGAGAAGTTTCACACTGGAGATAATGTTGTAGATGCTTTGACTAAAGCTCTACCACAGGATAGCTTTTGACACTGTTGTCACTTGATGGGGGTTACTTGATTCATGATCTTAAACAGTCACTTGTATACTGTGTAACATGCCCATCAGGTGGGAGGTATAGTTTGTATACTTACACTCATGTATTCTTTATCATTCTTTATTTTTCTCCCATAGTTACTTTGGCCATATTGGCCTTTAGTGGGAGATTGTTATCATTAGTGTCCATGTGAAAGGCCAAATGGCCACTGGACACTTCTTCGTCTATGTTCTTTAATAAAACATATAGTGGCATGGTCAGTCACAAACTGGAAGTTCAATCGCATTTTTAAGACCTAAGAAGTCTGTCTTCATGCTCCTTGTGTTCTAATCCGAGTATCGTGTAGAGTATCGTGTGCAGTCCTATGAGCTCGGTTTTCTAATCCGAGGATATCATCGTGGAGCTCTGGAGAAGGAGAGCACATTGTGGTGCATTGTCATCAAAATACTTGTTATAAATTATAGAATATGTTGAACAAGGCATTGTTGGAGTGTTAATTTATTAATATATTAATGTGTTTTTGGTGTTTTTGATATAGGAGTTGAAGGTTCGTGAGGGCATGAAAGGGCGGACATCAATAATCCGACTTTATGGCAAACATCAATAAATATGATTTATAATTTAGTTTGTAAATCAACCCACATAGAAGGTTCTATTGTTAGAAATAGTTAGAAAAGTAGTGGTTAGAATAAGGTTCATTGTAGATCGCAATTTATGATATTAAAAGGAAAGGCTTTCTACAAAAGTCACCAACTTTTACTTTCACGCATGCTTTTCGAAGCCGCTCTCATGTAACCACTCTTTTCGATGTAATATAAAATTCTTGTAAATACATGCACTCTGTGGGCTCTCGAAACAGAGTGCATGGGGAGAGATTGCACCCAATACTATGTTCTTTCTAGTCTCTTGGCGTCTCCATTTTTCTATGTGTTTTCTGCATTCGTAACCTCTGTGTGCATGTGAGCAAGATCCTGATAACAGTGGTATCAGAGTCTTGCACACATTACTACAGAGGGATTTGTTTTTGTTCATTTTGGTGATTGATCTCTGTTTTGCTGTTCTCTGTTCACGATAAGATTCTGATTCCCATTCCCATTCCGGTTCCGGTTTCCGTTTCTATTTCTGTTTTCGTTTCCGATTCCAGTTTTCGATTTCAATTCTGATTCCGATTTCGTTTTCGTTTCTGTTTGCGATTCCGGTTCTTGATTTTTGTTTCAGTTCTAGTACCAAAACTTACATTTACACCTACGTTTACTCCTTCAGCTTACTCCAAGGCATCAACTAAGGCATAACTTAAGGCATTACTTTGGCCTCTTTGGCATCCAAGGCTCCCTTGGTGATTGTTGGCAGTTGTTGGCTATGCACAAATCAATTTTAATTTATGAGTGGCAATAAGGAGTTTTATATTCACCAAGGTGAGAGGATTTGAACCCATAACCTCACCCACACAAGGGAAGTGTTTTACCACTACAATGTCTCTTTGTGTTGTCACTCTAGTTCTCTTTTCTTATATTTAGCTAATCTCGTTCTTACTTTTTCAATTCCCAAGAACAACCCTTCCTTTAATTTTACCTCAAACAATCTCAAAAACTGTCTTTACATATCTAGCAAGAGGGTTTTGTTCTCTACATCCTCATGGACCCTATGAACAACATGGAGGATTTCGTTGAGTCACCTCTACCAGAGGTAACACTCAAGCAAAAACTTGAGCCCTTGCGGCACAAACTTTGAGGCACTCAGAATGAGATCCGACAATGCGACGAAGTACTCCGAAAAATGCAGACTGATGAAGATAACCTTACTTTGCCCAATCGGATGGAACGCATTCCAAGATTGGTGTTAAGAATTACCAGTTTTTACAGTTTGATGGCCGTAAGGATGGCCCTTTAATCCTTTCATTGCTGTCACAGTTTGATGATTTTTATACTGATGAAACATATGCTGAAAGTGAAAAAGTTAAATTTTCCACTAACTATTTAGTAGGAAAAGCTCAACTATGGTGTAATGTCCTACGGCACAATACAGAGCGTCCAATAATGTGGAAGGCTTTCCAAGATAAAGTGAAGGATTCTTTTCTTCCTCCTCAATACCATCTACATGTTCGACATGCATGGAGGACCCTTACATGGAAGGAGGGTGATACGGTCTCTACCTACGCGGAGCGGTTTTGGCAAAATGTATTATTGGTTCGAATGCTTGAAGATGTACCGAAGGATAGCTTGCAGCAGAAATACGAAGATGGTTTGGAGGTGGGAATCCAAGCTAAGCTTCACATCCTACAACCTACAACCCTCAATGAGGCTATATCTTTCGCCTATGATGTAGAGAAAGAATTCCAGTCCAAAACCAGGTCACTCCATCTACAACAACCATGTCAACAGCCACTTTTTGTTAAACCAAATCTTCCCATGAAACATAATTTTAATGCCCCATCTTACCCTAGTTTTCCTCGTCCACCGCAATCCAACTACTCAACTGCACCTGTTGTTTCATCTCTCCAACCTACCAACCACCTACCCTAGAAACTTCAATGATGGATGCCCAATAGAAGCGACCACAAATCACCTGTTGGAATTGTGGTAAACCTGGACATACAAAAACGAAGTGCCAGTTGCGACCTCTTAACATGAAACCAGCTACAGCTCAATTACATAACATGGAGGCCCATAATGAAGAAATTCCTCCTCTTTGGATAGAGGAATCATTGGAGAAGGACTTAAGTACCTTGGGTAACGATATCTCTCTTCATTCTCTACTTTGCATGCAGGGTACTATAAACAACAAACTCATTAAAATCTTACATGACGATGGTAGTTCACATGACTTCATTTCACATTTATTAGTACAAGAACTTAAATTAAAAATGTTTCCTTCATTGTATAAAGTAAAATCTGCATTTCAAGGTAATCGTTATAATGTAACACGAGAAGTGCAAGATGTTACGATTAGCATAGGCCCATATGTTGATTCACGAACATTTTAATTGCACCTTTACAATCTTACGATGTTATACTAGGTATGCCTTTTTGTCATCAATATAACCCACACATTCACTACCATACACATACCTTCAACTTTGAATTTAAAAGTCAAATCATTACTTTGTCTGCACGGCATGATTTCCAGCCATTTCCATTGATTAGTCATACTCAAGTAAAATGTGCATTTAGGAAAGGGTTCAATTCATGCATTGTTTTTGTCAATGTCATCAATTATTATACTCATACACTTCTTGATGCACATAAACCTTTCATGACTACTTATAAGGATTGTTTTATGTGTGAGTATCCCTCCGAACTACCACCATCTCAAAGATCCTTTTACCATAGCATATACTTAGTCCCTGGTAGTTGTCTTCCTCATAAAGCACCTTATAGACATGGCCCAGTACACCAAAAGGAAATATAAAACCAAGTAAAAGACCTACTACAGAAAGGATTTATAAAGCCTATTTCTTCCCCATTTGGAGCACCAGTTCTCTTAGTAGAGAAGAAGAATAAAACTTATCGAATGTGCATTGATTATAAAGCCCTTAACAAGATCACAATAAAGAATAGATACCCTATTCCTCGAATAGATGATCTTTTGGATAAATTACAAAGAGCTCGTGTCTTTAGTAAAATTGATCTAAAATCGGGATACCATCATATTTGTATGACGCAAAGTGATATTTTTAAGACTATATTTAGAACTCAAACCGGCAATTATGAATTTATGGTAATGCCCTTTGGACTTACTAATGCCCCTGCTACATTTGCATGAATGATGAACAACATTTTTCTTCATTACCAAGCTTTTGTTCTTGTATTTTTCAACGATATACTTGTTTACAGTAAGAATGATAGTGACCATGAGAAGTATCTTAAAATATTTTTTCATTTACTACTAGAGAACACACTTTACAGTAATCTCGAAAAGAGTTACTTCTTTCAAAATAAGCTAGAATATCTAGGACATATTATTTCAAGTGAAGGTGTGCATGTGGATCCAAAAAGACTAAAGTTATAGTAGAATGGCCTACACCATAATTATTCAATGATGTTCGTTCTTTTCTTGGGTTGGCTAGTTTCTATAGGAAATTTGTTTGAAATTTCTCTTATTTAGCATTGCCTCTTACCTTTTTATTGAAAAAAAAATAAAATTTGCATGGGGACTTACCCAACAACAATCCTTTGAGAAACTCAAACATGCACTTTCACATGCACCTGTTTTACAGTTATCTGATTTTTCACAACCCTTTCATGTGTGTTACTGATGCTAATGGTTCAGGAATAGGTGCTAGTTTAAAGCAAAATGATCATCCAATTGCATTTGAGAGTAGGAAGCTTAACTCCTCAGAAAAGAATTATAGTACATATGATAAAGAATTGTTAGCAGTTATGCATGCTTTGCGAATTTGGAAACACTATCTTATGGGCTCTGAGGTCTTAATCAAAACTGATCAATAGCTTATTAAGCATTTATTAAATCAACCCTTAATCTCTGATCCATTTTAAATGGGCATCATTCATTCAAAATTTCCAACCCATGATCCAATATCATCCTGGTAAAGCTAATGTTGTAGCTGGTGCTCTTAGCCGATTTCCTTCACATTCTGTTGTTTTGCATAGTATTTATGCCATCCAAATACATTCTTTTCAAGAAATGGTTTCCACTTATGCATCTGATTTGAATTTCTCACATGCATGGCATGACTTCAACAATGGTGCATCTTTATCTGATGAACATTATACATTTCATAATGGTTTTCTTTATTTTCAACATAGATTATGCATAACCCAAGCTTTTAAAGATTTTGTCATCAAAGCAATGCATGACCCATCTTACATGGGTCATAGAGGCTATTAATATATTTAGGTAGTGATGTGTGTGAACACACTAGGACAGTCGGGGCACTTTTTTCCCTCTTTAGGAGGTTTTTTTCCCCCGGCTTGTATATACGCCTATGGCCCTAATGGGCTACTTATCTTTGTACATTCTCTAGTAATACATTCAATATTTTGTGTTGTACTCCAAACTTCTTCTTCTTCCTTGTGCTGTTCGCGTGCTTCCGCAGATGTCTAACTCCAACAATTGGTATCAGAGTAGGTCGTCGCTTCATCTAGGGCACCATCGACACTCCTCCGGTTGTAGTCTCAAAATCACACGAATTTTGGTGAGCATACTCAATGTGTCTTCGAGATTAAAACAACTTTGCTATGTGGTATCGAAATCGTGATCTGAGCTCGTTTCGGCCTCCGAATGCACTATCGCAGTGCTTGTGCAGACTATTTTGTCTTTTTGTGGCAAAGCTATATACCAATTTCTGTTCACCAATATAAGCGTCTCAAAGTCTGCTACAGGTCTAGCAGAATTTGTCTAGGCAGTTCTGTTCAACTGTTTGAGATACAGTCAATTTTTTGCATCAAGGTATTTTAGTCATCGGCCATGGCTGAAAGCAGTGATGTATTCCGTATGTTAGCTATTGAGGATAAGTTGGATGGTACCAACTACCCGTTATGGGCTTATATGATGCGACATGTGTTGGTTGCAAAAGGACTGTGGAACATTGTGCAGGGTGTCGAAAAACGTCCTATCACAGCTACAACTGTTACAACTGCAGGTACTGAAGCTGATGTAGAAGGTGTCGAAAATGATGATATTCTGCATATTCCTGTTCATGCTTCGATTTTTGCTGCACCTACTGTAGATTAGATTCGCTGGGATGGCAGAGATGCCTAGGCACATGCAGCTTTGTCTGTCAAACGTGCCATTATTCCTCACATTCGCTCTTGTAGAACAGCTAAGGATGCTTGGGATACACTTACCATATTGTACCAAGCTAGGAATGAGGCTCGTGTTGCTTACCTCTGAAAACAGTTGGAGAGTGAGCACATGAATGAAGGTGATTCTATGGACAGTTTCCTAACGAAGATCAAAGACTTGAAGGAACAGTTGATTTCTGTCGATGAGGTTATACCAGATAGCTCACTTGTGCAGACCGTTCTGAATGGTCTTCCTGATTCATATCAGAGTTTTGCTTCTACTCTTCGGTTGATGATGAAAGGCAATCTGAATGCCTTATCATTTGAGTTTTGAGGAGTTAGTCTCTGTTCTGTTGCAGGAAGATCAATCCAGGCAGAACAGGTCCATTATGCGAGTTGCAAATCAAGCTTTCCTGGCTAGTCAGAAGGGCAAAGGAAAATGGAGCTCTTCAATTAGTAAGCAGAAATTTGCGAATTCTGCATATTCCAAGAAGGAAGATAAAGATGAGAAGAAATCAGAAAAGCAGAAATTGTTTTGTAAGTACTATAAAGGGAATGATCATATCATAAAGAATTGTCCAAAACTAGCTGCGAAAGAGGCAAAGAAGAAAGAGGCTGGAATGGTTGTTGTAGAGGCCTCTACACCAAAAACAAAATCTGCTAATCTTGTGCAAAATCTGCTAATCTTGTGCAGGAAGAAGAATGGGCGTTTACTACTGTCTACAGTTTTAACCCATCTTCTCATGAGCAGTGCATGTCTGCAGTAGACTCAAATGTTTGGTATTTTGGCAGTGGGGCGACCAAACATATTACCTCACAGTGCAGTTTCTTCTCTTCACTCGATCCTGCCCCTACAGGGAATACTATTACATGCGCCAACAACTCCTCTTATCCTGTTATGGGAGTTGGTAAGATCATTTTGGCTACTGTTGATGGTAGTTCTTTCACTTTGTCAGATGCTTTATTTGTGCCAGGGATCAAGAAGAACCTGTTATCAGTTTCTGCATTAGCCAAGATTGGCTTGGTTGTGAAATTTGTTGATGACATGTGTACAGTTCATGATATGTCAAATGGCGATGTGATTATTGCTTTTGGCATTTTATGTCGTGGGGTGTATAAGCTCATAGACTATGAAAGATCTGTAAATGATTTGGCATGTGCAGTAAATGATTCTCAGGCTATGTCAGATGCAAAGCTTTGGCATGCACGCTTTGGTCATCTGAATTTTGCTAGTTTGCTATGCCTGCAGAAATCTAAAATGGTGTCCTCTTTACCCAAACTTGAGGCACCTGGAAAACATGTTTGTGAAGACTGTATTTTGGGCAAAATGCAGCGTTCGTCATTTCCAAAAGATGGTTCAGTTCGGGCTACTCAGAAATTGCAACTTGTACATAGTGATGTCTATGGTCCTATGCAGACACCTTCTTTTGGGAATTATCTTTACTTCGTGGTTTTGGCTAAAAATCTGTCAGCATGTAAAATGGGCACCCTCTGTTCTGATCGAGGGGGGGAATATATGTCTTCTAATTTTAATACATTTCTGGCTGAACATGGGATAAAACACCAGTGTACAGTGCCTTATACACCTCAACAGAATGGAGTTGCTGAATGGAAGAATAGGTCAGTCATGGAGATGGCGAGGTGTATGGTCAAGAGTCAGGCTTTACCTCATAGTTTTTGGCTTGAGGTTGTCATGTATGCAACGTATGTACTGAACAAGTGTCCCACTAAAGCACTGTAGTCTATCACTCCATTTGAGGCTTGGCATGACCGCAAGCCATTTGTTGCTCATCTGCATGTTTTTGGTTGTTTGGCATATGCATTAGTGCTTGAACAACATCGCAGAAAATTGGATGATAAAGTAGTAAAATGTATTTTTGTTGGGTACAGTTCTGAAAGTAAAGGCTATCATCTGTATCATCCATAGACTAAACACATTCTGGTTAGCCGTGATGTTTTTTTTGTGGAAGATGCTATTCAGCCATTACTTTCATGTACTAAGGACACATCTGTTAGCTCCAAAGACATGTATTCTTTGCTGCCTCTTTTTACAGGTGGACAGTCTAGTGCTGGTCCTAATGAGGCCACTTCTCAGGCTTTGCAAGTTTTTGATGATGTAGATAATTCCATTTCTGATGCAAACGTACATGATGCACTTATTGATGAGAGATCTGATATTGAGCAGGCAAGAACTATGCCAAAATGGCTGGTGCAGACCTTGCGTGACAACAAATTAGAGGCACCTCTGTCATATCGTACTCGTTCAGGCTCTCATAGTGCCTCTTTTGCATCAGATTGCTATGCTATGGCTGCATCTAGTCTCTGTGATGAGAATGAGCCTGTTTCGTTTGATGAAATAAAATTGAATGGCTGCTATGCAATCTGAGTATGATGCTATAATGAAGAATGGTACTTGGTCTTTATGTGACTTGCCTCCTGGCAAGAAGGCCATTGGCACTGTGGGTATACAAGCTTAAGCGTGAACCGGATGGTAGAGTTGACAGGTATAAGGCTAAGCTTGTTGCAAAGGGTTATGCACATGAAAGAGGCATTGATTTTGATGAGACCTTTGCACCTACATGCCGTATGACTACTGTTTGGAGCATCTGTGCACTTGCCTCATCGTGGTTGGAATGTACATCAGTTGGACATTAAAACAACATTTCTGAATGGTGACTTGCATGAAGAAGTGTATGTTTTTTAGCCTCGTGGCTTTGTGCAGAAAAGGCATGAAAGCCAGGTGTGCAGGTTAAAGAAGGCATTATATGGTTTAAAGCATGCACCACATGCTTGGTATGAGAAGATACATGCCTATCTGATTGCACATGGTTTTGAGAACAATCCAACTAAAAGCACCTTATATGTTAAGCGTGCTAATGATGTGCTTCTGATCATTGTTGTCTATGTTGACGACATGCTGCTCACTGGTCCTATTGAGAAGCATATTGCTGATTTTAAGGCTGATTTGCATGCCTCATTTGAGATGTCTGATTTGGGGCATTTGCATCACTATTTGGGCATTCAGTTTATGCAAGTTGATGGTGGAATGGCTTTGTGTCAAACGAAATATATTGACACATTATTGCAGCGTTTTGGCCTTGAAGACTGTAAGCCTATTGCCACTCCTATGGAGATAGGTTTACGATTGAGTCTTCATGATGCTGGAGATGCATTTGATGTTGTTCTCTATCACGAGGCTGTTGGATGCTTGATTTACTTATGCATTACTTGGCCAGATATTCAGTTTGTTGTCTCACAGATGAGCAGGTTTATGCATTGCCCAGGAGTCAAGCATTGGTAGGCAGTTAAGCGCATTTTTCGTTATTTGAGTGGTACTCAGTTAAGCGCATTTTTCGTTATTTGAGTGGTACTTGGCTAGTTGGGTTGTTTTATCCCAAGGGGGGATCACTACCGCCAGATTTGCATGCTTTTTCTGACTTTGATTGGGCTTGTTGCTATGACACTCATGTGTCCACTAGTGGCTTTTGCTTCATGCTTGGTAGCTCATGTATATCTTGGTTGAGCAAGAAGCAACCTACTATGCCCACTTCCAATTATGAGGCTTAGTATAGGGAAGCTTTCACAGCGACTGTTGAGTGTGTGTGGCTCAGACGCCTTATGGCTGATTTGGGTGTTGGTCAGACTTCTGCCACCACCATCTTCACTGACAGTCAGAGTGCATTAGCAGTTGCAAGGAACCCTATGTTCCATGCTCGCACTAAGCACATTGAGGTGCATTATCACTATGTCAGGGAGAGGTTCTCTGCTGGGGAGATCAGCTTGGCATATGTGCCCACGCAGGAGAACATTGGAGACCTTTTCACGAAGGCTCTTCCTAGGGAGAAGTTTGAAGCTTTCCGCAAAGCTTTCACCGCATCACTCCCAGGGGGGATTTATTGATATATTTAGGTAGTGATGTGTCTGAACACACTAGGATTGCAAGGGCACTTTTTTCCCTCTTTAGGAGGTTTTTCCCCCGGCTTGTATATACGCCTATTGCCCTAATGGGCCACTTATCTTTGTACATCCTCTAGTAATACATTCAGTATTGTGTGTTGTACTCCAAGCTTCTTCTTCTTCCTTGTGCTGTTTGCGTGCTTCCACAGACGTCTATCTCCAACAAAGGCATACAAAGCACCATTTCTATCTACAAATATTTCTTCTTTTGGCCACACATGGAAAAAGATATTGCACATTATGTTTCTCAATGCATTGTATGTCAGCATGTAAAATGTCATCATGTAAACCATTTGGATTATTAATGCCACTTCCCATTCCGAATGAACCATGGGAACAAATTTCTATGGATTTTATCACATGTATTCCCATCATTTCATCACATAATGATATGATTTGGACAATAGTTGATATGTTTAGTAAATATGCATATTTCATTCCATGTAGAAAAACTTTGTCTGCACCTCAGGCTGCAAAATTATTCATTAAATGCATTTTCCCACATCATGGATTTCCTAAAGTAATGTTATCTGATTGTGATGTTAGATTTTGTAATTATTTTTGGGTTTCCTTATTTCAACATTTTGGTTCTAAAATAGATTTTAGCTCTGCATTTCATCTCGAAATTAGTAATGGACAAAGTGAGGCTACAAATAGTACTATTCTTGATTTATTGCATTGTTATTCATTAGATACTCCCACTAACTGGGATGAAAAGTTGCCATTGCTTCAATTTTCTTACAATAACACCACACACACCACTACTGGTCGTGCACCTTTTGAAATTGTTTATGGTAAAAAGCTTCCCACTCCCATGTCACTCAACCAAACTGACATTTCGATGGCTGATTCTATCGCTCAAGATCACATTTCTATACTTCACGATGTTCACGAGCACATTAGGAAAATTCAAGAGTGATATACACGTAATATCAATACAAAACGATTAGCTAAGGACTTATAGGAAAATGATCTTGTGTGGTTGCGTATCATTAAAGACATCTCAAAAATATTTTGCAGCATCCTAAAATTAAACTTGCACCACACTATTATGGACCATTTCGCATTATACAAAAAAATAATGATAATTCATTTAGATTAGATATACCATCTCATTGGAATATACATAACTCTTTTCATATTAGTTTACTTAAAACATTTAAAGGAACTTTACCACTCACTCCACTTCTTGATGCACCTCCTTTAATTGAAGAACAATTGAAATCTTGGTCCCTGAGAAAATACTTGATCATGATGTCACTACTACACGCACAATTACTCAATATCATCGCTATTTAGTTAACTACAAAAATCACTCTATTGAAGAATGTCAATGGATACATAAAACACAATTAACACCTCATTATGACCACTTAATTTTTGTGTATCATACACAAATACATTAATGTAACTCCTCTATGAACATTTCCATGCATGTGTTTTTACATGGAACATGCTTATTTTTGTTCAGTGATAGAACACGTGCTGGCCATCCATGTTTATTTTTATTTTATCAATTGAGGTCAGTTGCTTTTCAACTGAGGGGCATGTTATAAATTATGGAATATGTTGAGCAAGGCATTGTTGGAGTGTTAATTTATTAATGTATTAATGTGTTTTGGTGTTTTTGATATAGAAGCTAAAGGTTCGTGAGGGCGTGAAAGGCATGAAAGGGTGGACATCAATAATCCGACTTTATGGCAAACATCAATAAATCTGATTTATAATTTAGTTTGTAAATAAACCCGCGTACAAGCTTCTATTGTTAGAAATAGTTAGAAAAGTAGTGGTTAGAATAAGGATCATTGTAGACCGCAATTTATGATATTAAAAGCAAAGGCTTTCTACAAAAGTCACCAACCTTTACTTTATGCATGCTTTTCGAAGCCGCTCTCATGTAACCACTCTTTTCGACGTAATAAAAAATTCCTATAAATACATGCACTCTGTGGGTTGTCGAAACAGAGTGCATGGGGGAGATTGCACCCAATACTACGTTCTGTCTCATCTCTTAGCATCTCTATTTTTTTGTGTGATTTCTACATTTGTAACCTCTGTGTGTGTGTGAGCAAGATCCTGATAACAATACTTCATTGTTTGCGTGCTTCCGCAGACTTCTAACTCCAACAATACACAGATACACACATACACACATACATGAAACACTTCATATATACTCATTGAAATCACATTCATATAGGGTTTCACACATAAGTTAAAGACATATGAACAAGACAATTAGTCACACACTTACACACACATACAAACACACATTCAAGATCATACTTGACATACATATATCCATACTTAGGATACATACATGCACATACACATATACAACATACATACATGCACATACACACATACAACATACATAGATACACATACATACATGCACATACATAAGAGCACACATCACAACATCATGCACATGTTTTTTAGCTAATTGTTCCTTCTCGTTTTTTCTTTTGTGCAGGTGAAAAAGAGTAAAGCATCATCAATAAAATCATTTAAAAACACAAGTGATAGAATCAGAGATGATATGATAAAAAAATATGATTTTTCTTTTCCATGTCTTCATTATGCAAAGGGAATTCTTCCCGATGACGAGTTGAAATCCTCTAAATTGTAAGATAGAAAACAAACCCTCTTTATGAACGTCATTGCAAATTGGAGAGAGGACATGCACAAACACATGTATTAGAAGAATGAGATGAAGTTATCATTTTCTCATGAAGTAGATGATGCTTCCATCAAGGTCTCCATGAGAGCTCCAGTGTGCTCTGATAGCAATGTTCAGAACCTAGTGTCTATGCTAAACAGAATGATCTATGACTCTCCACCCAACCTATCATTATATAGATCCTTGGGTTAATAGAGATCTCTAGGGTAAGTGGAGCTGCTTTTACATGTTCATTCTCCACCAGTTCAATTGCAACTACTAGTAGAGTCCACTAGTGGTAGGTATACTCACCACTTGAGTTATGTCTCATAGGAATCAAGTTAATTGACATTAAAATGAACGCTTCTACAAGGCATGCTATTCATAACCCAAGGACTCCTCCTTCCCATCATTGATACTTAACCACTAGGCTAAGTGGATTATTTATGTAATACTCTAGAAGGACCTAATGTTATAACTATCTTGAGCTTTAAATTTGAATGCCCAATAATAGTGAGACTTCTATTGCATTGGTTGAAAATGGACTTTTCTATGCTAAGACCAAACATATCAAAACATGATACAACTTCTATTCAAGAAATGCATAACTAAAAATCCATTGAGTACTTGAGAAGGTGCATATTCAAGATAAAAAAAATTGGTGCATTAGCAACAAATATCTCAATATGGTGATTTGAACATTGTCGTGGACAAATGAGTATCACTTGATCCATTTTAAATTCTGTTTTGGCCTCAAGACCATTTTTTATGATATATACTAAGGTTTTGACCCATCATATATATTGAATACTTACATTATAAGGTTATCCTTTTTCATACTTTCGATCTTTCATGTTTGTATTTAGTTTATTTCCTTCCTAACATTTAGTGGGTCATTAGTGGTGATGTGTTTAAGAAAGGATATATGGTCAGACACATATGATCTCATCTTGAGTCTATCTTTTGTAAAATTTTCATTTTTTATTTTTGTGCATTACCTTCTTTGTCATCTTTCTTCCCCCAAAATCTCTTGGAAGCTTGGTAAGCTACTCTTCATAAGACCCAAGGTGGTTTGGGGTTAAATGGATACACACATTTCACATTTGACAATTGAAATAAATTTTTGCAATTTTTCCTAGAATGAATGTGCAGTCTCTTAAGTTAAAAGGGCATGAAAAAAGTGGCTTAATTTGACTTAGATGATTTCATGTTTTATTAATATTCCTTGATTCATGAAGAACAACATTTAATTTTTTTTTTCTCGATGGTTTGGTCACTTTGGATAGGTTGCTGTAAGCATCAAACAAAAAGTGAGTAGTTGCTCATAGATCACATAATCTTTGGATGCATTACTCTAAACATCAATTCAATAGTATGAACTATGGCTTCTTACATTATGTTTTTTGAATGGAGATCTTAAGATTAGTGACAAATTCTGATTCAATTTAGTTGTACCATGAAATCTTCTTCTATTATTTTGAAATATTCTAATGATTTATTTAAATTAAATTATGTGGTAGAAAATGTAAAATAACTTGGATAAATGTTGTATTCCCTCCTATTTGTCATCAATATTTAGTCATGGGTTGAATGATGACAATGTTTATTTGTTTCTTTCATGCCTTTAGTTTTAACCAATTGGAGGATCGATGAAAAAAGATTTGAATATGTTACATCCTTTGGATTATTCTAGGGAAGAAGGTTTGATCGGAGAATATCATGAGGGCATAAACTTGCATGAATCATGGTTATTTGTATATGTAGTTAGAAAAAATCGATTCTTTGTTTCAACATTTTTCTTCTCATGGTCAAAAGATTGTTCTTTATAGGATTAGAACCTTTCTTTTGAGATTTTGTGCTTAGCCTACTTCTCAATAAGGATTAAAATTTGAAAGAACAACACACACAAGAAGGGGAACCCCTGTGCTCCCACTAGGGGGCTAACATCAAGCCATACCACATATTAAAAAAAAAACCTTAAATTATATTGAAAAAGGATACGAGAGAATTATGAAGAAGAGGAGGCTCAATAGATTGTCTCCCCCTTCATGCGGGATCCATCTCTTTTTGAGTTGATTTTCTTCAATTACAAATATGTTTGAAGGGGAGGGACGTTCCATTGTGTTTCTGGATTCTTATACCTAGCTATTATAACATTGTCTACAAGTAAGAGGCGACACTAAAGAAGTTAGGTTTTACAGAGTTACATACCCTAAATAAGTTTGGTTTCAAGAGGGTAAACCTCAAAGAATAGTGGTAAAGAATAGAGTTTCCAAAAAAAAGAAGAAAACTTTAGGTCTACTATAATGCAAAAGTGAGGATTATATTGTCCAAGCCTGCGTAGCATAGCAGTTTGACGTCTTGAGTCTCTGGGAGGAAGTCTTGAGTTCAAGTCTTGGCTAGACATATCTATGCATTTCTCAAAGATTGGGTACCTCTACGTTATGAGGTTGAGTGTGTGAGTGTGTTTCCAATTCATTGTACTCTAAAAAAAAAGTGAGGATTATAGAAGACATCTTAGATGCATAAGAGCCTCAAAGGGAAATAATGGATGCATCTCTCAATATACTATATAAGATGATGGCATCTCCCTCTCATGTCATATAAAGAGTTTCTTTTAGATGAATTCACTCCCATCCTTTTATGCCTCCATCTTATTTTTCTTCTCTTTTTTAATATAATGGTTCTCCACAAAATGCATTGAACCTTTGATTGAGGACAAATATTAAAAAAAAAAGGGAAAGGAGGTTTGAGGGCACCTACTCCGCCGACTTTAACTTTGAAAGTACAATTGTACATGTGAATGGGCACAGTACCCGTGAGACCCCCCATATCCCACAAAGGAAAGGTTAGATTGGGTTACACCTGGTTTAAACTGACATAAGCCATTACATATCCAACCCTGAAGTTGAATTCTGAACCTCTGCCTCAAGAGGCCAAAGCTTTACCAAACCACCTATGGGACTTGAACAAAAAACTAAACCACCTCTGCCTCAAGAGGCCAAAGCTTTACCAAACCACCTATGGAACTCTTTGTCCTTAAGTAGGACAAAGAGTTCCTTAAATGTGTGTGTTGTTCTTTTTAAAGTAGAATGAAAGAGAGTTTTTTAATTTGTAACTAGTTCTTTTTAAAGCATAGTGAAAGAGTATATGGAAGACCAAACTTTTGGAAAACATTACAATGCGAGGCCGTTTTGGGCCCTTTTTTCAGTATTTTGAACTACATTTTTATTTTCCCGTGTCCTCATCAAAAGATAATGTAGAGACCACGAATGACTTTTTGGTATTTACTCGTGCCTTCAGCAGCCAAATTTCCTTCAAGAGTCGTAGCGAAGGTGAACCGGGAGGAGGGTTTTAAAGTAGTCGTGCTCACTACCCGACCGTTCCCTGGCTGTCGAGATAGTGAGTGGATTCGAGAGGGACATTTTGGCTTCAGCGTCGGGCTGTATTGTATATCTCTTGGAGCTTTGATGTTCCCGTTTCTTTTTCGACTAGCGGACTAGAAGATTGCTCTTGTTGCCTCACAACTCGGAAGCGAAGCTCTCCGAATTTTAGGTCTTTCCCGCTCAATAATTGAAGTTAGAAGTGAACATGGAGAACACAAATGGAGCAGAGCTGGCAGAGACGGTGAAGCTTTTTGTCGGTCAAGTTCCTCGGCACATGACAGAGGAACAGCTTCTCCCCATATTTCAAGAAGCCGGAACCGTCCGTGAGCTAAGTGTCATCAAAGACAAAGCCACTAAAGCTTCTAGGGGTAGAGATTTCATTTTATGCTTCTGCTTTTTGATATTCTCAGTTCTTTCTTCCAACGTACTTATGATTTTATGTTGCTTCTTCTTCTGCATTACTAGCATAGAATCTCAAAAGTTCAAATGGAAATTTTTGAATAACTTTTAAACATCTGGTTTGGCCGTTTCAATGGTTGGGCCAAAGTTCTTTTGTTATTCAATCCCAGAAATTTATGTAGGGTTATTTTCTCTTGATTTTTGAACCTGATATTTGCTCCCTGCTTTCTGGAACTGTCTACGTTCGTGTATTGTTTTTTTATTTTGAGGCGCTTTTGTTTCAAAATTAATCACCCCAGACGATTTAAAATTATAGGATTTCTTATTCTATGCAGAGGGATGCATTCTATTTGCTCAATCGTTGCTCATTAACGTATCCTATTTGCATGTCCGGGCCTGTAATTCTCAGAAACATGACAAGAATAGATGATAAATTTGTATTCAGCCTCCAGGTATACCGGAGAGTTTCTAGAATATTTAAACTTTGTAAAATAGATCCAAAGTGTTTAACCCACTTATTATGTAAGGCCGTGTGAGATGGAAACCAAGGCTTTGTTTCTACTACCTAGTGAATTATAACAGATCCTTTGAATCTTGCATCATATGGTTTTTAATATTGAAGCAGACAATTTGAATCCTATGAACTTTGGGAATATGGCATGTGCATGGAGAGTTAATCAAAGTACATGTACCCATCCTCTCTCCGAGGGACAAGTGAGCCTCAAATAATCACATATGGAGAATATTTTTTTGTTAATCAATGAACCAACTAATATTCCACTCTCATGTAGAATCCTATTTTGTTTTTCAACCATCACGTTGGAAAATTAGGAAGGCCATTCCCAACAAGTGGGTTTATAAAATCAAGACTCTAGATGGCAAACCCAAGTATAAGGCAAGGCTGATTGCTAAGGGACATGCCGAAAAAGAGGACATTGATTTCCAAGAAGTGTTCTCTCCGGTGGCTAAAATGACCACATTACGTGTGTTATTTGCTCTCACAGCCTCCATGGATTCGGAGTTATTCCAAATGGATGTTAAAATAGCTTTTTTGCATGGTGATTTAGATGAAGAGCTTGACATGAAACAGCTCCTACGGGATGGCATTCTTAGAGAAGATCATCTGGTACAAGCTATATGGGCTGAAACAAGCCCCAAGACAACGATATAAGAAGTTTGATGTTTTTATGCTCAAACATTGGTTCAAAAGAAGCCATGAAGACACTATGTTTACCCTTAAAAGGATGAAGATGGCAGCCCAATCATTCTTGTGCTGAATGTAGATGGTATGTTGCTGATTGGAAGAATAAGATTACTCTTAAATGTTTTGAAACAGCAGCTGAACTTTGCATTCTCAATGAAAGTCCTTGGGGAAGCTGAGTGTATTGCCATATACGTGATATGCAAATAATAAGGGATAGGCCTCAACATACTTTACATTTATCCCAAGAAAAGTACATAAAAAAGGTATTAAACAAATTTAATGTGGTTATGCAAAGCCTCTAGGAGTGCCATTGTAGCCACATGTTAAGATTTCCAAGGATGATTGCTCAAAAGATGATGATGGATCTAGCTACACGAAGAGTGTTCCATATGCATCAGCTTGTGGTTCACTTATGTATGCCATGGTTGCCACTAAGCTAGCCCTTGCTCATGCAGTGGGAGTTGCTAGTAGATTTATGGCTAATCTGGGCAAAGCTCATTGGGAGGAAGTGAAATCTATCTTGAGATACTTGAAAGGGACCAAATCTAAATGCCTATGTTATGGAAGAGTCCATTAGAGTTGAAAGGATTTTGTAATTCATACATGGAAGATGAAGTGGACACTCGCAAGTCCACTAGTGTGTATGTATGCATCCTTGCAGATTATGTGATTTCATGGTGCTCTTGACTTTAGAGGATAGTTGCACTATTTACTACACGGACAGCGGCCCCCAAGGAAGCCATTTGGTTAGCCCGCTTATGAAGTCAGTTTGGGATGCCTGAAAAGGCACTCGTTCTTGGATGCGATAGCAAGAGTGCCATATGTTTGGCAAAGAATGCCATCTTCCATGCTCGCACAAAGCTTATTGATGTGAGATACCACTCAATGAGAGAGGTGTTAGAGGATGGTTTGATCATTTCGATCAAAGTCAATAGTTCACTTAATATTGTAGATGCACCCACTAAGCGTCTACCCAAGGCACAACATCAGCGATGTACACAACTGGTGGGGTGATACTTAGCTTAAAGGAGCCTCCTTGGCCCTTTGGGAGGTTGTTAGGGATAAAGGCACCAAGGACTTTTGTCTATTTCGTTTCTTCTTAGTGATATCTATCTCTTTGTTATATTTTTTTGGACATATTTTGGTTATATTTAGTGCACCACAAAGTGGGGAGTTACATGCAATTTACATTTTTTGGGGGATGTGTGAGTTCTCCTTGTGATGTGTGTTATGGGAGTGCTTTTCATGACAAAGATCCTTGTGTGTGCTTGTAGGATACTTTGCATGATGTGAAAAATTAAATAGGTACCTAATACTTACATAATAACATAAACAACTAATAAAGAATCAAGATACCGACTTGACATATTCCCATTGTGTTAGGTTAGGAGGGGCAATCATCAATGTGTGTAGGCTCTGCCTAGAGCGAGTGTGCTACTATAAAGTGTATGCCTATCATGTGAATCATAATCACTCTTCTTCATCCATGCCGATGGAATGGTCAGTTGAAGAAGAATCTGGAGAGGAGAGTTGAATGTCTCTTGTTGTAATGACATTCCCATCATCGTCGAACTCTTGTTCCCTAATAGGAACAGTCTCCGTAGCATACTCCTCATGATCGCACGATGGGGCAGGAGCACCTCTCCGTCGGGTCACATTGTGCGTCTCCTACCTCTCACTGGAGCTGCACTAATAGAAGGATGATCAGGTTGCCTCAGCTGTAAAGCACATGAGCGTGCTCTAGTAATCCTTCGATTGATCACCTCGAGCTCTTTATGGAGCATGCGATAGATCTCCTCCTCGTCTTGTGTAGATCCTCCCACATCCTCAGTAGACGTAGAACTCTGCTCATGCTCAAATGTAATAGGAGAAACAATAATTTTTAGCTTCAACTTTCAAGCTTCAGTAATTATAAGTCATAAGCTTCAAGCTTAAAGCTTCAATGTCCATTGTCTACTATCTAGACTCCACACAATACCTGTCTTGGACCCTTGGGATCCCGCAATGATCGCAAAAGCCGAAGATTGGCTTTGCAATATATCACACGCTGAAGTTGTGCCACACTGAGAGAATTGCGTAATACCAATGAGAATGGACTCCAATTATGCTCACATGGGTTCGCTGAACAATCTTGAAATTATTATCAAGGCCTACAATGTAAATCAAATCAATTATCAAAATAATAAAGTTGTAAACACATTGCATAAAAAGCTCAAAACTTAGAAAATACGTGAGATAACACTCGTAATGCGTATGGAGCGATCGTGGGGAGTCCATAGCCATAATGACTCCACACAATACCTGTCTTGGACCCTTGAGATCCCGTAATGATCGCAAAAGCCGAAGATTGGCTTTGCAATATGTCACACGCTGAAGTTGTGCCACACTGAGAGAATTGCGTAATTTGGTGTGCACCAATGAGAATGCACTCCAATTACGCTCACATGGGTTCGCTGAACAATCCTGAAATTATTATCAAGGCTTACAATGTAAATCAAATCAATTATCAAAATAATAAAGTTGTAAACACATTGCATAAAGAGCTCAAAACTTAGAAAATACCTGAGATAACACTCGTAATGCGTATGAAGCGATCGTGGGGTGTCCATAGCCATAATGATTCCACCACTCAAGTGGCTGAGACGTAACATCTGTCCGCATAGATGTGGGGCGTGCATATGCTATGCCGATGTTTCCTATATAAGCTGAGAATTTGCTATCAAAAGTGATCTTCTCATTCTCAGCCATGACACGTTCCATATACAAATCTTTCATATGTCGTAGTGATCCCTGACTCCATAATATCGTGCTTTTGAAGTAGGGATGGAGTTATGCCGCAAACCCATATAAGCTGAGAATTTGCTATCAAAAGCGATCTGCTCATTCTCAGCCATGATACGTTCCATATACAAATCTTTCATATGTCGTAGTGATCCCTGACTCCATAATATCGTGCTTTTGAAGTAGGGATGGAGTAATGCCACAAACCCATGAATAGGTCGTGACATGAACTCCCATCGAGGCTCCACAAGCTGAAGTATCTCCTCACGTCCACATTATAAATTAAAAAATTAAAAAGATTTAAACATAAACTTCAAATTTGAGAATTCAAATTATAATATACCTGGATGGTGACAATGTCGTAGATGCTCGAATCGCTTTTGTCATTCTTGTGTACATGTGGTACACAAGTCCGAGGGTTGAACCCTCCATGTC
>CM035411.1:45401786-45414286 GCA_020310875.1 Ceratopteris richardii | reverse complement strand
ATATCATTAGACAGCTCGCAATTAAAAAATTTGAGTATCTTTAACCAAATTTTGACTAAGTACCTAATTTGGAATTTTTGGCAAATTTGAGTATTTTGACGTTGTTTTCCAGTAATCCACCTCAATGTCATTATAGTATAAGGTTCAAACATCTGCATAACGTCTCATGTCTGTCTCTCGACAATTCTTTGGTAATATGTGTGCTATATTTTCACCTCTTGGTATATATCTTAGCTCAATGTGCTTTTTCGATACGTGCTCTTGAATGTGGTGATAATGTACTTCACTATGCTTTGTCCTCATGATAAACAAGATTCTTTGAAATAGCAATAGCACTTTGATTGTTTGAAAATATCTTCACAGGTAGATGGTGTGGCTGTAAAGGAAGCCTAATACTCTGTGTCACTTGATGAATTAGCTACTATTGCTTGTTTCTTAGATAGCCATAGGCAATCTCCAACATAGAATCAACCACTTGTGCTTCTTATGTCTTTGTCACAATTAGAATGTATATAACTTTTTAGTAGAAAATGTGGCAAGTTTGGAAATACCATTGTATAATTCAACAAATATTCTCTTTGTGGATTTCCAATGAATTTCGAGTGGTTTGTGGATGAATCTTGACACTTGAGAAATTGTAAACTGAATGTTAAGAGGTGCATTACATAGATGGATCAAGCATCCAACTTCTTGACTATATAGCATAGCATCAAAAGGCTCTGGCTATGCATTTGTGTGTAATGACACATTAACATGCATAGGTGTTTGCATAGGTTTACAATCTTTCATTTTAAGCCTTTCTTAAAGTTTCTCAATGTCCTTTTGCTGTGCCTGTGCCATATGAATACAATCATTCTTGAATTTGAATTCAATGTCTACGTAGCAATGTAAAACTCGAAGATCATTAACATCAAATGTACACTTAAGTTGTGACTTAAAGAACTTAAGATTGAAATCCTTGGGATTTGTTATGATCATGTCATCAACATAGATGATAATGATAATCAAGACATTTGTTTTTTCTTTAACATAGAGGGTTGGAGAAGCTTCAGAGTTTTCAAAACCAATAGATAAAAGGTACAAATGTATTTTTTCATACCACGCTCTTAGTGCTTTCTTCAAATTATAAAGTACTTTGCTAAGCTTGCATGCTAAATGTTTGTTACTTGTTTCTTTAGAACTTTTACGTTGTTGAATGTAGACATCTTCATATAAATCACCATTAAAGGAAGCTCTCTTGACATCTAACTGGTATACATTCGAGCTAAAAAATGCAGAAAGAGAAAGAACTATTCTTACTATGATCATTCTAGATGTAGGTGCAAATGTTTCATCATAGTCAATACCTTTCTTTTTGTGCATAACCTTTAACTATTAGTTTGACTTTATACCAATCTCGTATCATACCATCTTCATTTCTTATGATTTTGAAGATCCACTTCACGCCAATTGATTTCTTACCTTTCGGTAACTCACAAAGCTTCCACGTTTGATTCTTGTGAATTGAGTCAATCTCCTCTTGCATTGCTTTCTTGCAAATAAGACTTTTTGTAATGCATCTTTAACACTAGAAGATTCCTCTTCAATTGAAGATAGTGCAAGAATTTTATAAATCTCGAAATATACGGCATAATTTATAGATCTAAATGATTTACTCTTTTCTTGTTTGACTTCTAGTTTTTCCAGTTTTGAAATTCTGTATCCCACTATCTTTGGCATTGGGATAGAACCATCTTGGAAGGTTCTTGAATATTGATGCAACATCTTTTTCTTCTCTTTTTTGGCCTTCTAAGATTCTAATGTGTTATTTGTGGTGATTGATCATTAGTTAATGATGAAGTATGTTTAAGTTATTGTCAATTGAGCATTAGGATGTTGTTATGCAAGTATTTTGTTAAGTTATGCAAATTGCAATATAAAATAGTTTCATACATGGGTTTGATATATATATATATATATATATATATATATATATATATATATATATATATATATATATATATATATATATATATATATATATATATATATACACACACACACACACACACACACACACACACACACACACACACATACACACACACACAGTGTAAATAAAATAAAATTCTCTTTGAATGGATAAAATTCCCAAACTTTATTTTGGGTTTCGACGAATTAAACAAATAATTCTCGAACTAATTCTCACGAATTAATTCTCTCGTTCGTACTATGCATGTGTGTCCCACTGACCATAATACATTGCAAGTATACAAAATGGGTGGATCATAGTCCAGTGGTCACTGACAAGAAGATACAATTGTCAATGATGAAAATATTAGTAAATCTAATCGTCTAAGCCCTTTGAAGATGAAGATGATGAATGAATGTCTCCCAAAGAAAGAAATTTCTTTCATCGTCAAACTCTGACTCTTAGATACGTCAAACTCTGACTCTTAGATAGTTACTATTGGAAGTGTGTGAGCCTTTGACTCTCCAATATCATCATCGTCAATCCATCAAACTCTGCCTCGTATTGGTAGCTTGCGCCTTTGTGCTACATCTGAACTAGTAACAATAGAGATATCTCGTTGCACCATGGCACGTGAACGAGCTTGTAACATGCGGTTTATGTCCTTATCCACGCTCTTATCCACGCTCTCAAGTTCAAGATGTAACATGTTTATGTCCTCTTGCACATCACAAATGCGAGCTTCGATCTCCATGTTTGCCTCTACTATGTCATCAAATATAATGGAAGCAAATTATAGCATTACACCATGTGATCATTAAAAAACATATGTGAGTGAGTGGTCACGATCAATCATCCTTAACACCTTGAAAAGGTGTAGTGACATCTACTATAGCTTAAACCTTCTTCGAAAAGCTTTCTTGCAAACATAGGCTTGGGATGTTTTTTGGATTCTTCCATGTTGCTTTCATCTTACTTAGTCTGTAGAGTGGAAACCACTCTTTGCCTAATAGAGGGTTTAACCTCAGGCAATCTCACAAGTACGATCCACACATATATGCAAATCTTGTGCTTGTTGGCTTCTTCATCTCTATATTGGTATGCTCCCAAAACATGGCTCGGACTCTTTTGTAGAAAATAGAGACAAGATGGAGAATAGACAAGACGAGAGAGATGGTGAATATACAAGACGAGAGAGATGGAGCATAGCTCCATGTATATAACATTCATTCCAAAACATTTAACGCGTCTAAATATCTCTTACAATTTAAATCTTAGGTAGCGATTTTTATCAAGATTTTGATGCTTTTGTTATTAAGAGATCTATTTTGTTGTTGTATTTTTGCACTCAACAAAGATTGCTAAAATAATCAAATCTATTTAACATAGATTGAGGTTCTTTTGCTCTTGAGTTGTGTAGCGATTGATAAACTACTTAAATAGGTAGGGTATTCGATAAATACATAATAATTGATGAAAAAATTTGTCGTATTCTTGAGTCAAACAATGGTAGATATATTAGTTGGGCAAGTGGATTCTTATGTAAATACATAATAGAGATAGATAGTAGACCATTGATAGGAAGACAAATGGATGGATAGAAAGAAAGAAAGATTGATGAGAAGCTTTAGATAGATAGATATATAGATAGATGGATGAATGGGTAAGTAGCAAGGTACTAGTTAAACTAGTAGATAGTATAAATGAACAAATAGCTAGAGAGTTAGATATTAGATGAAAATATCAAGATCCATCATTGATTGATTCAAGATAGAAAGATGGATTCGTCTTTACATATTGTATGTGTTTTTGTAGCATGGATACAAAAGGCTATTTACCCTATATTGCATGTACTCTAGGTGAAAATGTGAAAGATAGTTATCTAAGAGTGAATAAAAGGATAATTTAAATCTCCTCGATTTAAACTATTTGAATCCTGATTTAAATCTAAGATTTAAATCTCTACTTTGTACTATAGTTGGTCATTGCGACCTCCCTTTATTGTTACCCTAAAATGATTATAGTTACAACTACGCCTCATTGGGGGCTCAAATGGTGGCTTACTCGTCCTGAGGTCACCAACTTTCATAATAGTTAGGCATTGGGTAGACGTGAGCTTCAATACAAGGTCTTACAATATTGTGGAGACTTGTGTTTTTGGTAGACAATGGCTTGGAATCGGTCGTTGCCACCTACTCTTTGAATTGGCACTCTCATGGTATTTCCAGCTATGGTCTTTAGACTGGTGAGTAACATGTAAGAAGCTACTATTTTGAGGGGCAAGGGCAAAGCACTTGGAAATGGCTGCTAATGTCCCATTAGCTATTGAGCAAAAAGAGGAAACCTCCCAAGGAGGGACTTGTTTGTGATTAGGTAGTTGGTAACAAATTGTTTTTACATTGGAGAGACATAAAACAAACAATCAATTATAAAGGTTGTTTGTTTATGTCTCGACACATAAATCTTTGAAGTAAAAAAAAGAAGGGATCTCATTTCTCAACTAATTCTAAAATTTATGTAACTAGGTTTGTTTAGTTTACCTTGAAGAAGAAGCATTATGAATTTGAAATCAATGTATTTATTTTATATGAACCAATCATGATTATGTAAGCCAACTTCTAACAAATAGACTCATAAAAAGCAAATCCAAATCAAGAAAAAGACCATAGATGCAGCCATGGCAGAACCTTCTCGCATCCTTTTTTTTATTTATACGTATATGAAGATAAACAGCATATATTAACTAGGTTATTAGGGCCCAAGTTTCTTTTGGGTCCCAACTCTCATAAGATCCCCCTTAGCCTATAGTGGTCTAGAAAATATATTGATAGTCCGAAAAGAGAAGCCCAAACCATTTATCAAAATTGTTGGAACAGAGGCTGAATTAGCACTCAACAAAAGGTACATGTCAATGACTTAAAGGCTATGGGAAATGTACATCAGTGTAACAAATTACAGCAGCAACATCTTTGAGAAGAAAAGGGAAATGCAAGGTGGTGGAGTAAAATTCTCTCATGAAGGTTAGAGAGGGAGAATTAGTAGCACTGCTTTTTCAAAGGAATAGATACTTGACTTGGGAAAGCCCCTTCCTAAGAAGGATTTCCAACATTAGATCCAGCTTGAATTGGGTGGATCCTTTTCAGGGAGTTAGAGTATCTTTGCATTTCCGAGTAGGAATTTCAAAATAAGTTTAGGGACAATTATGATAAGAGGCAAAAAGATTTTGTAATTCTCAAATTTATTCTTGTTGGGCCATTTTTTTGGCATGTGGTTGCGATCCACTTTTTCCACAGTTGTATTCTGGTCTCCAAATGGTATTATGTTTTTCTTCCTTTCCCCTATTTTCTCTCAGGTTTTGATTATTGATTTGCTTTTGCGTTTCTTTCCCATATTCTATTCATCGTGATGCCATAGATATAGCCACCCATTGAAGGTATATTGTTCTTTCTGTGTTTATGTATGTCTACTCTCTTGGGCACATGCTTTGATAACCTTTAGGAGGTATCAAAGGGCACATGCTTTGATAACCTTTAGGAGGTATCAAAATGCATCTTTTTCAATGCTATAACAATGAATTTGAGATTATTGTGGACATCCTAATGGCTGTAGTTTAGATGATTAGTCTTTTTTGTCCTGTTATTTTGCCATTTGTTGGAGTTCAAATAAAATTGAAGATGCAGTCTGGCAAGCGGTCCATCTGTGGCATTTTGAAGAATAGAAGATTTTAATTTATTGTCTTTCAATTTTCTGAATGATCAGTCAGAGCTTGCATTCGAATTAGGAAGAGATATCATGTGTGAAGTATGTTTGTCCTTATCCTGGACCTGTCTATATTTATGTTGTCTCAGGCTGCTGCTTTCTGATATATGAAACAAGACAAGAAGCAGACCGTGCAATCTCAATGTTTCACAACCAGCGGATACTTCCACCGGTATGATTCCTTTTTCCTTTGATCATGAATGTTCTCTTGAAAAATGATTTTCAATGGTGCCAACATTCTTTTTTTTTTCAGCTATCAACACCATTGCAAGTGAAGTATGCTGAAGGCGAATTAGAAAGACTTGGTATGCATGAATTTATGACAGAAGTACTATCTAGATTTTTTCTGGGACTTTGTTTTAACCATTGTTTGTCTTTTGTGCTCAATATGGATGGTGTAGAGCATAAGCTATTCATAGGCATGCTTCCAAAGACGGTTACAGAGGCCGAATTGACTGCTATATTTTCACCCTATGGTATCATCAAAGAGCTTACAATTATTAAGGGGTCTCAAGCAAGCAGAGGTATAAATTTAGCTTTGTGCATTAGTGGTAAAGTTCTTAGCCTAGATGTGTCTGATTTTGAAAATCATTGTTAAGGCATGGCTTTATGGTCTATGTTCCTGTCTTATTAATGAATTATGTATATGTTATGCTCTTCAAGTGGTTTGGTCTTGAATTCTTGAGATTGGTTGAATTGATCCATAGAGTGGATCATCAAATGTCAATCAAGTGAATGAGTATGCCATGAATGCAGGCATTGATATGACTCTATGCAAGTATGAGTCATTTGAGATTGGGGATTTTGAATGAGATACTAAGAGTTTTCGAAAGTTCGTCAATGTTTTCGTTTGTTACCAGTCTCACATTTGTCAAAGCTTCACTTGAGTTTTGTCATATCAATGAACACAGTTTGATGATTATTATCATCACAAATTATGTAAGAAGAAGCTTTGAAACAGTAATTCAAGATGATTAACTTTTGCAATTCCGAAGTTTTTTTGGCCTCAACTTCAGGTAAAATGTGCTTTTTGAAGATGACACAATTCCTTTCTCTCTCTCTCTCTATCTATCTATCTATCTATCTATCTATCTATATATATATGTGTGTGTGTGTGTGTGTGTATAGGTATGTATGTGTGTATGTATGTATGTATGCATAGTACAAAGTAGAGATTTAAATTGTAGATTTAAATCGGGATTAAATCGTTTAAATCGTAGAGGTTAAAAAAAAATTGAGGTTTTTATTCATCAAGAGATTTTTAGTTTTTCTTGTATCTAAGGTATGCACAATACCTATTCAACTCATATATACTCCAATATTGGACAGTAGCGAAAGTAATGAAAAGTTTAAATGACTTGGAGGCTTGTTAGTTGTTTTACTTCAGTCATATGTGAGATGCCACCAAAGAGTTTTTGATAACATTGCAGTCATATAAACTTTATAATGTCATTTAGCTACAGGTTGGTACAGATTCATATTGGACAGGGACTTAATTTGATGCCAAAAAATGTACATACACAATTGAAGGAACCTGGCTTTGTAGCTTTTTAAACATTTAGTTAGGTAGATTTTAGATTTTAGTACAGTACAATCAATAGTGATTGACTCCTTATTTTTCGATTTGCCTTAAAAAGTATTACATAATAGCTAAGGAAGACATCCTTTCTGGTATCTAAACCTATAGTGCTGTATTGCCTAAATCACTGAGCATCCATCTTAACTTAATATAGTTAGTCAAATCTCTAATAGGCAAGAAAGTAATATAGTTCTATCTAGAGAGCAAAGTGGTAATATATGATAGACTACTAGCAAGCATAAGTATCACAATGATCAAACTTTAAATACAAAAGGAGATCTACCATATGAAACCTTAAAAAAAAAGAATAAGAATCGCTCATAACAATTTAAATCAAGAATGTGATTTTTATGATTTTTATATAATAAAAATCGTTTTACTATGTATGTATGTATGTATGTATGTGATATAGTTCAAATTATACCTTCAAAGGAAGATTTGCATGACTCTTCGAAAGATTTATATTTTCTTAGTGTCCATTTATGATTGATTGATTTGAGGTAGTGCGGCAATCACCATTGTCAAACACATGAGGGGCTCATTTGTTATGTAATCTGAATCTGCACACTTTTTCAGCTCTGCATTAGAGGCACTTTCACAGTTGCCTTTCACATAATGTTCAGTAAGAGGTCGTGGAATGCATCACACTGATTATGACTGATGAAAGGAGGAATCATGCTTTCTATCTTCCTGATCTTATGCTTTGAAGCTTTATGTATGATGTACATAAATACATTCACGTGCACATCTGTTGAAATATGTTAATCTGTTTGACCAAACAAAATACTCTCTCCTTCCGCCCCCGTGCCAGCTCACCCTTTTTATAAATTGCCTTCCCCCTCATTCCTTTGCAACCTCCCCAAAAAAGGCCCCACACACTTTCACACCAGAAGAGAAGCTTTCCTCTTTCCTACTTTTACTCCATTTTGAGCGTTGATAACTGTTTAAAAGACAAAACTATTTAATACTTGTAATTTAATCTGCTTTCTTCTTTGTTTTTGTTTTCTATTGTTTTCTTGATGGCTTCTTTTTAGGCTGTGCATTCCTCAAGTACGAAACAAAGGCACAGGCACTAGCAGCTATCAAAGCATTGCACGATATATACAAAATGGAGGTAATAATAATCTGTTTCATGGAACAAAGCTTCTTTTGCACTTGTTTGGTGTTGGACCATTGTATTATCCAGTGTAGCATGATTTTTTCCATATACGGAAACCTTCCATTTATGTCCTGCCATGGAATTCGGTTTCACAATCAGGTTTTGCTGCAAATGTTGTATTGCAGCAGTAGAGGCACTGGCTCAGTGGCTTTCTTGTTCATATTCTGTCAGCAGTCTAGTAGCTATGCTGAATGTACACTAGTCTCTGTCATCTATCGGATGAGAGATCCTTGATATTTTCTCAGTGGGTATCAGAGTTGGATCTTGATGGAGGAAGCGTGGTTTAAAATGCATTTATCCTGCATGTATAGATGGTAGTGCACCTTCCGCAGAGGAGTTTATGTCTTGACAATGCCTGAGATGAATCTCTTATACTGATGAGAGCAACGTCAAATTTATCCACACCACCTTCATATGACGCTGAAAACATGAGGGGGCTATCTCATGATAACTGTGGAGGACTAACTGTCATTTAACAATGAGTAAACTAGGGTTGAAGAGTTGCTCTTTCCTTCTTTCTTGCATTTTACAAGCATGCTGATTCTGTAGCATTGTTATCTAATTGCATCTATGTCATTTAGGGATCAAATGTGCCTCTTGTTGTGAAATGGGCTGATACAGAAAAAGAGAAGCAGGTTCGCAAACAGCAGAGGTCACAGGTGGTATCAACAATGCCTACTCAACAAGCTGGAGCATATGGTCTTGTTCCTAGTGCATATAGTGTTACACCCTCTCTGAATGGCTATGGATATCAGGTATATTGATACGTAGTTTATGTTATTTATGAAATTATCCCTCTGAAAATATTGGAAACAATGATTGCACATTATGCTTCATAATATATTTGTATTGATGATTGTATTTGCTAAAATCTGGTGTTAGTTTTTTTTTTCCTGAATAGAAGGAACAGTGCCCTAAGATACACTCTATATATTTTTATTTAGTGAAATCTGGTGTTATTTGTTTATATCCTTTTGTTCTTTCTTTACATAAGCTTGGATATGTGTGATTTTGAAAATGAGAAGTTAAATTAAAATAACGAAGTCTTATGTTTGATGCAAAGGGCAAGGAAAACATTTTCATATTGGCTTAATAAGGTATTTGGTCATGGTGATTCTATGTGCAAGTACTTGCACAAGCGATGTATTTCCTTTAAATGGGCATATGGCATGCATTTCATGAATTTAGTTATGTCTTTGCTCTCTGCGTGCTTTTGGTCAACAAAATATATAGAGTTGGATGTTCACTTTAGGTCCCTAGTCTCACCTAGCTGCTTTTGTGGATGGTCTTTCCACGTATGATTTAAGAAACTTTTTATGATATGCATATTAACAATGTGCATGTCTTGCTCTTTGGAAGTGTTTGGTTGACAAAGTCTATATAGCTAGGTAGTTGACTTTAGGTGTGTCTTCTCACCTGATTTCATGTTCAGTTATTTTCTACCTATGATGCTAAATCCTCCTAGTGATTTGAAAGTAATATGCTAAATTCAGTAGATCTTGGACACTTTGATGCAAAAAATGTAATTTGCAGGACTTAGAAAAAATGGAAACACATGGCTGCATTTGGGATTGGGAATGGCAACGTCCCAGTTATTAGGGATGGGCTATTCACAACAAATATAGAATGGTTCAAACCATGAATTGTAGGGAATACACTTTCAAAATGAATGTTCAAAATTCTAAGTTCAAAATAATGTAAAAGTAGTTGAACAATTCACAATCCTTGTATGATATTGTAAGAGCATTTATGTAAAGAGATAAAAAAATTAAATTTGTTAAATGAGTGAAGAAGCATATATTATCAATAGATGGATGGGTAACTACTTAGAGAGACCTTGTAAGGAATTTATAATGCAATACTTCATGATAGAGTTGACTAGGGTCCTCTAGAAAATATATGCGAGCTTGAGGATATTGACCTATACCAATAGTGGTAGTGGTCATTATGGATTTTTTTTAACTAGATCTATCTATCAGAGGCCTTGACATGAGTTATCATATTTTATCGCCTATAAAATTTCTCCTTGTAATTGCATGGCAATTTTTGATTGAGGAGTCATCTAATCAGTTTGGATCTATGGAATCATTTTTTTTTAAATTGTGCACAGATAAGCTTGCAATTTTACTTGCTTCTTAGCGGGGGGATCTGGGAATTTTGTAGCTTTGAAGGGAAGTTGTTAGTGTGTATTAATAGGTTGTGGTTTTTCTTGAGAGAAATTGTTAAGACTTCTTGATTCTCATTCAAAAGTTTGCTTGTTAGAAATATTTGAAGAATATATGATATGTGCCATTTTTTTAAATGGTGTCCTTCTAGTATCTTCTATCATTGGACCCTATGAGCTTGTGCATCGAATTTTGTTGTGTGTTTGTTCCTCTTTATGTTCCTTCACAAGCTATTGTTGTATACATATTCATGAAAACACTACTTGGAGATACATTTGGACATTTAGAGCATTTTTTTATGTTAGAGAAAAATCTCGAGTTTGTTCCCATCTTGTAAATTCCCAATTTTTTGAAGCCTCAAATTCATAGTCCAGCCCAACCCCATCACTCAAATTTGATGAGTAATCAAATATCAATAGGTTAAGATAAGTCATCTCACATAGATACATCATACATATATTTCCATAATGCAATTATGTATGCAACATAATACATTATGTATGCAACATAATACATTATGTATGCAACATAATACATTATGTACATATAATGATATAAATTAATTATCACACCTATAGCATTTAATGCATAGTGCATACATTACCTCTTAGGCACACAATCTCTTGTATCTAGTTCCTATTTTTGCCTAGATACAGATATTGTCAGTTTGTATCATATACACATTGTAATTTGACATTCATATATAGATAGTGTAGGTGAGCCTTATAGCTTACCAGTACACTTGAAATCTTGTCTATTCTCTCTCTATCTCTCGCTCATCTATTTTTGAGTCTTAAGGAGTGTATGCTAAGGTTCATCTATTGGAAGATCTTGTAAACCTGTGATATATTTTTATTGTCGCCCACTACCACTTCCAACATATGGTATTCAGACCTTTGAATACCAACATTTGGTATCAGAGTATAGTTGACATACACCCTTAACAAGATGAGTGACTATAGACTTGAGAATGAAGACAAGCTTGAGGGCATGTCTAATTATCCAATGTGGAGTTTTATGATGATGAATCTATTAGTAACAAAGGACTTATGGAATATTATCAATGGCACTTATCCAAGGCCAAGACAAGTCGGAGAAGATGTTGCTTCATCTTCTAGAAGACTTGCTATCCTTATTTTTCCTCAACAGGAGGTTAGTGAAAAAGAAGAAACTCTTTCATCATCAGGCGTCGTACTACTACCAGATTACTTCCTACAGAAGAGCAATCGAGATGGGATTCAAGGGATGCACTAGCACTTTCATATATTGCTATGGGAGTCAAGGGGCATATTATATCCCAGATCAGGTCTTGTAGAACCTCTTGACAGGCTTCGTTGGAGTTAGAGAATCTCTATCAGAGCAAAAACCTTGCTAGGAAAGCTCATCTAAGGAGATAACTAGCCAACACAAGGATGAAAGTTGGTGAATCAGTTCAGACACATATTTTGAAGCTTAAAGATTTATGAGATCAGTTACTGAATGTTAGAGTTACAAAAGAAAGAGATACTGAAGAACCAGAAGATATACCACCACTTTTCAGGAATACGCCAAAGTGGTTACATCAAACATGGAAGGATAATGGTATACAGGAATACACTGGAAGAACCAGAAGTCAGACGAGGAGACAACAAGGAGACCATGTAAATTATGGAGAACATTTTGAGATTCATAATGTTTTAGCTCTTACTTTAGTTGAGAATGAACCAGCTAGTGTTCAAGATGCACTACAAAGTGATGTGATTGTCACATGTCCAAGGATTGAGTTCAAGCACATAGATGAGTGTATCTACATGACAGAATAGAAGTACATCAAAAAATTATTGGAAAGGTTTGAGATGACAGATTTCAAGCCTATACAAACATCTATGGATGTTAATGTGTTATTAT
>CM035411.1:45389286-45391786 GCA_020310875.1 Ceratopteris richardii | reverse complement strand
AGTATTTCGCAGTTATAGTGACAAGGAGTTAGTTCGCACATCAGAAACACGATTTGGAATCAATGCATATGTGTAAGCGGGAGAAGACACGACACACACACACATGTATGTAAGTATGTATATATATATATATATATATATATATATATATATATATATATATATATATATATATATATATATATATGTATGTGTGTGTGTGTGTTTGTGTGTGTGTCGTGTCTTCTCCCGCTTACACATGTGCATTGCTTCCTTGAGGATGACTTTAGTAGATAGGAAATGGATAAGTGTGATAAGAGGAAATACATAGATTGGACACCATGTGCAAAGAAAGATTTTGGACATGGATTTTTGGGCAGAGATAGGCAACATTTTTTCTATCTTGAGACAGATTCATGTAGTATTAGGCTATGTTGACATGGAGGGTTCAACCCTCGGACTTGTGTATCACATGTACACAAGAACGACGGAGGCGATTCGAGCATCTACTACATTGTCGCCATCGAGGTTTATTATAGTTTGAATTCTCTAATTTGAAGTTTATGTTTAAATCTTTTTATTATTTTTTTAATTTATAATGTAGATGTGAGGAGATATTTCAGCTTGTGGAGTCTCGATGGGAGTTCATGTCACCACCTATTCATGGGTTTGCGGCATTACTCCATCCCTACTTCAAAAGCACGACATTATGGAGTCAAGGATTACTTTGACATATGAAAGATTTGTATATGTAGCGTGTCATTGATGAGAATGAGCGGATCACTTTTGATAGCGAATTCTCAGCTTATATTGGAAACATTGGCATAACATATGCACACCCTACATCTATGCGCATTGATGTTACGTCTCAGCCGCTCGAGTGGTGGAATCATTATGGTTATGGAGAACCCACGATCGCTCCATATGCATTACGAGAGTTATCTCAAGTATTTTCTATGTTTTGAGCTTTCTGTGCAATGTGTTTACAACTTTATTATTTTGATAATTGATTTGATTTACATTATAAACCTTGATATTAATTTCAGGATTGTTCGGCGAGCCCTTGTTAGCGTAATTGGAGTGCATTCTCATTAGTGCACACCAAATTACGCAGTCAGTGTGGCACAACTTTAGCGTGTGGTATATTGCAAAGCCAATCTTTGGCGTTTGCGATCATTGCGGGATCTCAAGGGTCCAAGACAGGTATTGTGTGGAGTATAGATAGTAGACAATGGACATTGAAGCTTGAAGCTTGAAGCTTATGACTTATAATTACTGAAGCATGAAAGTTGAAGCTAAAAATTATTATTTTCATTTTGTAGGTTTCTCTTATTACATTTGAGCAGAGTTTTATGTCTACAGAGGATGTGGGAGGATCTACACAGGACGAGTGTGAGGAGATCTATCGTATGCTTCATACAAATCTGGAGGTGATCGATGAGAGGGTTACTGGAGCATGGTCACGTGCTTTACAACAGAGGCCGACCGATCGTTCTTCTACTAGTGCAACTCCAGTGAAAGGTAGGAGGCGCAAAATGCGCCCCCGAAGAGAGGTGCTTTATTACCATCGAGGGATAATGAGGAGTCTGCTATACAGACGGTTCCTATTACGGAACCAGAGTTCGACGATGATGGGAAAGTCTCCTCTCCAGATTCTTCTTCATTATAGTCTTCTCTCCAGATTCTTCTTCAACTGACCATTCCATCGGCATGGATGAAGAAGAGTGATTATGATTCACATGATAGACATACACTTATAGTAGCACACTGGCTCTAGGCAGAGCCTACATACATTGATGATTAGACTATTGAGTATTCTTTGTATGTCTCTTTTGTATCTACATTCCATCAGTTCAAGTTGATTGTTGGAAGGTGGGAGGGCTTTTGTTCATTTTTTTTGCCACATTTTGTATGACATTATCATGTATGAGTATTTTTGATGTGATTGTTGGAAGGTGGGAGGGCTTTTGTCCATTTTTTTTTTTGCCACATTTTGTATGACATCATCATGTATCAGTATATTTGATGTGTCGTGTGCATTATGCCTATGTCGAGACTCAAATTGTTATTCTTGAATCTTGTCTCTTCTTTTTATATGAAATTTGAATAGTGGTATGTTGAACTTGATCCTTGAAGTTTAAAGTTTAGTTTTCAATTTTGATAGTCACAATTTACAAACTTTCATTGTTTAATGAATCAATATCAAATGATGAATCATGAATATATATGTAGAAAATATATATATATATATATATACACACACATATATATATGTATGTATGTGTGTATATATATATATATATACATATATACATATACATATATATATATATATATATATATATATATATATATATATATATATATATATATATATATATATATATATATATATATATATATATGTGTGTGTGTGTTTATTTTTTTTTTTTGGTACAAGGCACCTTACCTCCCCGTACCATTCGGTTCACGCACCTTACGTTCACCGAATTGAATGCACCTAACGCACTGGACTGCCATG
>CM035411.1:45381786-45384286 GCA_020310875.1 Ceratopteris richardii | reverse complement strand
AGCTCAGTGGGATTACTAATTGTTGAAGGTCTATCAAGCATGATTATTAATATTATTGACCAGATCGAGTTCCCATGTGCATACAAGAAGTTGGTTTAGTAGTAATGATGTTGAGCTCATTAACGGCTGCATTATAAACGAGTGATATCTGTAATAGGATGCAACCACATTACTAAATGCTTTATTTAAGCTTTATCATCATGTTTCTTTCATTTCCTCTTCATTTGGAAATGATTAATGGTCCATAATGAATAATTAGATCTACTTTGTAAGTTTGTTGCATCACTTTGGCGATGTGCAAATGCCACATTACCTCTTTTTTTGTTTCTTTTTTTTTGCAGGCTCAAAATCCATATGCTTTGTCACAGTATCCTGCAACTTCTCTTTCGGGTCAGTCGGCTGTTCCAGGAAGCATTTTAAATGTTCCCAGTGCTGCTGGAGCTGTACCTTCGGCTGGATATGATTTATCAACTGCAACAGGATCTGCATATCCCAATGTTCTGGGAACTACACAGCCTTCTAGTTATGGCTATACGTCAGGATATACATCTAGTGCAAATGTGCATTATCCTGCAGTGCATCAAACGAGCTATTTGTCACGGGGCAATACAGCCTCCATCTTTCAGACAGGATTGTCAAATATTGGTATGGGCTCGTCTGTAAGCTTGGCACCTGTAACTGAGACTCCAGTACTTCCACAGACAGAAGGTAAGGCTGTTTATCTGTGCTCAGAAACCCGTGCTGTATAAAGTGCAATGATTTTTTTGCTTTTATACAGAAGTTCTTTAATAAATTTGGAATTTTCAGGTCCTGCGGGTGCAAATCTCTTCATATACCATCTTCCCACAGAATTTGGTGACCAAGACTTGATTACAACATTCCAACCTTATGGAAAAGTCATCAGTGCCAAAGTCTACATAGATAAAAATACCGGTTTAAGCAAATGCTTTGGTAAGGCTTGTCTAGATTTATGTTGTGTTGTGTAACTGAGTGCTGTTCACTTAACATCTATGGCTGCAGGTTTTGTGAGCTATGATTCACCAGAGGCTGCTGCATCTGCTATAAAGTCAATGAATGGTGCTCCACTTGGAGGGAAGAGGTTGAAAGTACAACTGAAACGGGATAGCAAGCTAAATAAGCCTTACTGAAAGTACCTAGTGCTTGGCATGACCTGAGGTTATAAAAGTTGCAGGAATTTGGGGCGTTTATCTGATTCTGAAGATCCTTGTGGCTGCTGTACCTCACTTGCTGAGTTAGGTCCTTTCCTAAAAAATGTCTGTCAACAATTTCTTTTTGTTCAAGAGTTGGGCTGTTGATCCCTTTCTGTGAAGCTTTGGCAACATTTCTACTACAGAATGGGGAATGAACTCATCTCAAATCACTACAGGAAGCATCACATTGTAGTGTTTGATCTTTATGTACTATGTTTTTCAAGTTTGTGCTATTTTTGTAACTTGTCAGTGCTTTTTGTGACAACATGATGATGCACCACTGAGTTGCTTGTGTAGATTCTTTGATCTGCGTGAGCATTTAATGAAATATCCAGGTCATTCTGTCCTGTTCCATGTGTAATGCCATGTTATCTACCTGGCAATGGTTTGCGCAGCAATGTGAAGTATCATAGGATCCTTGTTAAAGTTTGTGGAGCTATGTTTCGTGGCCACAGTTCATTACCAGGTATTGTGTATTTTACAGTGCAAGTTTATGTTTGGTCATTTGTTTTTGTCGTGACAACGTAGTGTATTGATGTGTGGCATATTGCTATCATAGGCTGGCACAATGTTTGAATGAATTATTTCTTTAATGTTTGGAGGATTTTAACAATGAAACAGAAAGTAATGTGTGGTTGTGTTCTGTTGCAGCAGCAGAGATGTCTCCCTAGAGTTTCAGTCCACGTGCCTCTTGGTAAGTTCAGGTTTTTGATTCAAGGATCTAATTATGCAGTTGGCTATGACTGTCTATGGAAGGCATCCATCAAAGTTTTGAGTATTCATTCTGTTCGATTCTGTATGCAAGAAGTAACATGTCTAATGTGAAGATCGTCTCTTTTTTATGAAGAGGTTTATACATGAAGCAGGATGCTGTGCAGTACTACTGGTTTGCTACACATTAGAATCAAGACCAGGGATGTGTATTTTCAGATGCAGGGTATGTGCTTAAAACAGGTAATGTAATAGCAAACATATATAATGTAGTAAACATAACATTTGAATCAAAATTTAGCAACTGGGTAATCACGTGTACAAGAAAAAATTGGAGAACTTTCAGAATCAAAGATGTGCATCCTTTGTCATTGCTACGGTAGTCTTTTCAAAATTTCAAGGATCTTGATTACAATATTAGACTTGAAAGCCAGTAGGGGTAATCACACATGTATACGAGGAAAATTGAAAAACTTGAAACCTTTTTGTTATGTCAGTAATTTGAGAATTTAATGGTTTTATAACAAATGTTATCCTTCTCTTGCGATTGCTATGATAATGCTTTAAATTCTCAAGAT
>CM035411.1:45214286-45371786 GCA_020310875.1 Ceratopteris richardii | reverse complement strand
ACTTCTACTCAAACATGTACATTATGTGCCTTTGTTCACTTTGAGCTTGATATCAATTGATCATTTGTAGGATAGCAATTGTGAGGTGCCACTTAAAAAAATCATTTTGAGTTGTAGCTGGGACAACTTATACTTGTTACTAACTCCATGATTTGGCGTAAATATCCACTATTGGTACTACATATGAGAGACATTCTTGTGTTGGTGGAAGTTCAACCTTATGTGCAATGTGAGACTCATCAATCTAATGTACTGTGAAACTTATCATGTCTCATTTTGTCTAACTATAGACAAGTCTATTGACATTGATTAGCCAAATGTATAGAAAGATTCAAATGATTAAATAGATGATTTTGTAGAGTATGCATTGAATGATTGTGATGCTTATGTAGAGCATGGTTTGCATCATCATATGTTTGCTCATGTGGCAAAATTATCGGATGATCAATTGGATACTCATTTAAATCATGATGTGGATGCTCATGTACAACATTGTAATGCCATCTAATTAGAACTAAGTCAAGAAATACACTCGGTGCTCATGTTGTATGGCTAGCTGATATGGAGCATGTTGATACACTTGATAAGGTAGAACAAGATAGCTCTTATGGTACACATTGTATGATTGAGCAGGATAGCTCTTAGGATGCAAAACTAGACAGATTATTATGTGAGGATGGATGATTTGGATGTAGAGTCATGGGTTATGCCATCATTTTTGGATTCACTTATGCAAGATGTTGACATAGATATATTAAGACATCTTGATCATGATGATGGTGCTTTGGATGCCTTGGATACAGGTATGGTTGACATGGATAGATTAGCAAGGATGGCACACATTTCATCAAGATTTTGGAGTATGATGTATGAATTATTATGCTGGATAGTAGACATCGCAATTGTTGTTGGAGCATTTGATTAAGGAGTTTTGATTTCTTTTAGTGATTGAAACATGCATTTAATGAGTTGGAGCTTTGTAGGGGGTTCATCAGTCGTTGATTTAGTTGCATGTGAGCTCGACTCATATAAAATTGAGGTGTATAGATACACCTTGTTTGAGGCAGTTTGTTTAGGTTCATTGGTATGGGTTGAGATTTGGACTCTTCTTATACATTATTGTATATTCCTACATCATTCTTTGTATATGTTTCCATTTATGGTGACATTGATCCTTAAATGGGAGATGAGAGAGGATATAAGGGTCATATAACTCTACCCCTATATTGTTACACATATATCTTTTATAGAACATTGAATCAAATGATCATTTCATGTGTTCTTGAGGTTTTTATGCAAGTGTGCATGTCTCTACTACTCCTCTCTCTCTTCTTGTGCATCCCACGAATGGGTTCAAGGGAGGGAGGGAGGGATTGTCACACCTTGCATATGTATACAACCTATTCTTGGATTTCAATAACTTTTGAAATTATGCATAGTTAAGGGATAGTAGTACTTCTCAAAGCTGCTAGACCGTACACTATCTCAAACATTCTTGCCTCTGTTGAAAATTTTTTCAAAGCAGGATAGAAACAGTTTTGGCTCATCCATTTATCTTGTGCTCTTGCATGTGCCGTAGGCCCCATTTTGTGGGTCTTGGATATCAAGAGAGCACTAGGTTGTGCCCTCTGAGTAGACTTGATAAGATTTTAGAAACATACTTCTAATTACAAGACCACCCACACAAGGGAAATAATTCAAGAATATATAAATATTACAAGAAGTCCTGTAACTCAAGTTTGATAGGTACGTACAATCGGACTAGATGAAATACAAGAGATCCCACAACTTGGGATAGTAGGTATGAGACAATATATTTGAACTACAAAGACTTCCTTGAGGAAGATGGAGTAGATAGAAGAAATCACTAGATAGAAAGTTTTACTACCAAATTACAAAAGGACAATACTAAATGTCCAAAATAGAACTATATAGGAGTAGAACAAGGAGCAAGATAAGAACGTGAATCGGAACCTGAAAAGTACTTATTTGAAGAACTCGCCTTGAGATCCCAAGAATGACATTGGCAAGATGGAGGATTTCTATGGCTAACCCCTCTTTATAAATATGCCCTAGGGTATTTGTGTAGGCTAGATACAAATGATGATGTTAACGAGACAAAATAGGGTCTAAGAATGTCAGGATATTGCATAGATACATTTATTCTTAGGGTTTTTTGGATGTGTTTGATGGAATGGTGCTATTAAAATTTTAAAGTTCTTCACTAGTTTTGAGATATGGAAAATCTCATGAAATCTAGGATGAATTCGAGTTGATTTCTTGAGTGTCAATGACATCATCTCCATGTTAAGGAGAAAAGAAAAAAAGAAAATAGAAAAAAGATAAAAGAAAACAAGAAAAAAAGATAAAAGAAGAAAATAAAAAGAAAAAGATAAAAAAAAGAAAACAAAGAAAGGAAAAAAGGAAAAAAGAAAAAAGAGAAAAAGCAAAAAGAGAAAATAAAAAAAGAGAAAAGACAAAAGAAAAAAGAAAAAAAAGATAAAAGAAAGAAAAGAAAAAAGAAAAAGAAAAAAAGAAAAAAGAAAAAAGAAAAAGAAAAAGAAAAAGAAAAAAGAAAAAGGGAAGAAAAAAGAAAAAAAGAAAAAAGAAAAAAGAAAAAAAAAAGAAAAAGAAGAAGTAAAGAAAAAAGAAAAGAAGGAAAAAGAAAAGAAGGAAAAAGAAAAAAGAAAAAAGAAAAAATGGAAAAAATAAAAAGGAAAAAAGGAAAAAAGGAAAAAAGAAAAAGAAAAATAAAAGAGATAAAAGAAAAAAAGTAAAAAGGGAAAATAAAAAAGAAAAAAGAAAGGTAAAGAAAAAAGAAAAAGAAAAAGTAAAAAATAAAAAAAGGAAAATAAAAAAGCAGAGGAAAAAAATTAAAAACGAAAAGAGAAAAAAGGAAAAAGGGAAAATGGAAAAAAGAAAATAGTAAAAGAGAAGAAAAAAGGAAATTAGAAAAAAGAAAAAGAAAGAAAGAAAAAAGAAAAAAGGAAAGAAAGAAAAAAGGAAAAAAAGAAAAAAGAAAAAAAGGAAAGGCAAAAAGGGAAAGGGAAAGTAGGAAATAAAAAGAGAATAGAAAAAAGAAAAAAGGGAAAAGAAAAAAGGGAAATAGAAAATAGAAAAAAGAAAAAAGGCAAAAATAGAAGAAAGGGAAAAAAGAAAAAACAGAAAAAAGTTAAAAAGAAAAAATGAAAAGAGAGGAAAAGAGGAAGAATGAAAAAAAAGAGAAAAGAAAAAAGAAAAAAAAAGAAAATTAGAAAAAGAAAATAGAATAAAGGAAAAAAAGGTAAGAAAAAGGAACAATTAAATAAGGAGGAAATAATAAAACCTAAATGTTGGTGATATGTGACTTGCTTGATGAAGATAGAGTTTGATAACTTTGAAGGAATTTTTTTTTCTTCACATTTATGTTCATGAAACAATATTTTAGATTAGAAGTAATAGCGTTTTGAAAAACTCAAAGATTTTGTAACATTTATGTTTGTCAAATTGAAAAAAATGGCACTAAAACGGGAAGCATTTTATAAGCTCATTCTTCTCAATTTTAAATGACTTTTTTGGTTTCTTTCATCTTTACAAGTGATTAAGAGAGAGCTCTACTCTAATAGCTCCCTTTTACTACTTTTTCTCATGTTTATATGGCTATCTTAGGTTTTCGACTCAAGAAAAAGCCTTCTTAGTCCCTTCTCTATACATTAATCAACCTATTTTCACAATTATCATGCTTAAGTGTGAAATCGCTACATTTTTCATGTTCATATGTTACATATTTTTTCAAATTCGATTCAATCCCACATAGGTGCATTCTTTGGGGATTCCATTCACACATGTACAAAACCGTCTCAAGGAGCTTGACAAGAACAATAGAGTAGACTATGTTTGGAGCTATGAGCATAAGGCTATGGCTATTTTTTTTGACACACAACTAAGCTGGTGTTCAATAGTGTCATAGGGCAATGATTAGTGGATCTCTACTCCTTCAAGGCATCTATTGCATCTTTTGTATGCATTGAATGTACCAATCAAAAGTCTATTCTTTGGATGAAAAAAAAAAACTTATTTGGTGATCTCTATCCTATAGAAAATGTACGTGTTTTTGGTGCTTTTGCCAAGGATATTTCTCATTTGATCTTTTTCTAATGGTAAGAAGTACTTTGGAAGTCGAGATAAGTGGGCATGGAGATATATGAAGTGTATCTATCTTGGAAGACACCTATCAATTCAATCTTCAATCACGCAATTGGACGTGATACAAGGATAGCTAATAGGTTAAGGATAAGGTATGATTAGTATAGGTTTTTGTTAGTTCACGCATGAATTTCTCATCTTGCAACTATTCAATTGTTTTTTCTTTGTTTAAATTGCCTAGAAGAGTCAATTTTGATCGGGTAAGAAACGCTTCTAGAATGGAGACAAATTGGGCTAGGCAATGTTTGAGGGCATGTGGTATGTGAAAGCACTATTTGTGGTAAGAGATAAGTTGTCTGATGAAGTTTCAAGGATAATTTTAGTAAGAAAATATGAGAGCTTTTACATTAATATTTAAGCTAAGGTCTATGAGCTAATCCATAATAATTTAGAAAAAAAATATGAAAGGGTTCATAGACAATGGGATGTAGAGATTTGGGAGAATGATTTAGACAATGATTGCTAAGATTTGGGAGAAGCTTGAATGATAAGTTGTGTTTTGGTAGCGCGTGAGACAATTGGTAGTATATGTAAGAAAAGTGTGGAGTCATTTTGTATGCATAGAGTGATATATATATATATATATATATATATATATATATATATATACACACACACACACACACACATACATACATACACACACACACACATACATACATACACACACATACACATACATACATACATACATATATATATATATATATATATATATATATATATATATATATATATATATATATATATATATATATATATATATATATAGATAGATAGATAGATAGATAGATAGATAGATAGATAGATAGATAGATAGATAGATAGATAGATAGAATAAATAGATAGATATATATATATATATATATATATATATATATATATATATATATATATATATATATATATATATATATATATATATATATATATATATATATATATAGATAGATAGATAGATAGATAGATAGATAGATAGATAGATAGATAGATAGATAGATAGATAGATAGATAGATAGATAGATAGATAGATAGATAGATAGATAGATAGATAGATAGATAGATAGATAGATAGGGAGGGAGGGAGGGGGGGAGGCATCCGAATTCAGGTGCATCGATGCACTTTCCATGAACATGATAATGCATTAGCTTGTTTGAGTGTCAAAACACTCGTGTGTTAGAGAAAGACACTTATGTGAGAGATGTTTCAAATTTGGGCAGGTCCAACATATAAAAGTGGATGGCTTCCATGTATAAAGTTGCCAATAGTCTTTGGAACTAGATGTTTATCAAAGAAAGGTCTTCCTTAAATAAACGATGGAAAAAATGATACATTATCTACATAGCTAAATTTTTATGTTGCAAGGAAATGGTTTATGTGCATGGTTAAAACAACTAGAAAGATAGTATCCATTTACAAATAATTCTTGAGGTTGAAGGAAAAAAATTATGGGTATCTATCTGTCTTATTTCTACACTAGATGAATGATACAATGAGATAGAGGAAATGTGGTATGCACATTAAAGGGGATAAAGCACTTGACTAAAGAGAATTGGAGGAAGAGTTTTTGGTGCCCTTGAGTTTGGTGTTTGCATTTGGTTAATGAAGATATATGAACTTATGGAAACCCTTAATGATTGCATATCTACAATTGAATTTCGAGATAAAAGAGGAAGGGGTTGATCGACTTTTGAGTTTGCGCAAAGGAATAAAATCTTTTTCCCTTGGGTTTGTATGTGTAGATTTTTTTAGCAATTTTTTTTTGTAGAAATCAAGGTTTAGGTTCTATGTTTAGGCTTAATCTTGTATCTAAAGTGTTTAAGGCTAAAATTGTTGGAGTTAGACGTCTACAGAAGCACGCAAACAACACAAAGAAGAAGAAGAAGCTTGGAGCACAAACACTAAAGAGGGAAAAAAGTACCCCGGCGGTCCTAGTGTGTTCACACACATCACTATCTAAATATATCAACAAATCCTCCCTGGGAGTGATGCGGTGAACAAGGAGCTGGCACTCATGTATAAGGAAGTGCCAAGCTATGTGGAAATCACTCCACAAAAGGAAGTAAGCCCAAAGCTTTGCGGAAAGCTTCAAACTTCTCTCTAGGCAGAGCCTTCGTGAAAAGGTCTCCAATGTTCTCGTGCATGGGCACATATGCCAAGCTGATCTCCCCAATAGAGAACCTCTCCCTGACATAGTGATAATGCACCTCAATGTGCTTAGTGCGAGCATGGAACAGAGGGTTCTTCGCAACTGCCAATGCGCTCTGACTGTCAGTAAAGATGGTGGTGGCAGAAGACTGATTAACACCCAAATCAGCCATAAGGCATCTGAGCCACACACACTCAACAGTAGCTGTGAAAGATTCCCTATACTCAGCCTCACTTTTGGAAGTGGCCACAGTAGGTTGCTTCTTGCTCAACCAAGATATACATGAGCTACCAAGCATGAAGCAAAAGCCATTAGTGGACACACGAGTGTCATAGCAACCAACCCAATCAGAGTCAGAAAAAGCATGCAAATCTGGCGGTAGTGATCCCCCCTTGGGATAAAACAACCCAAGTAGCCGAGTACCACTCAAGTAGCGAAAGATACGCTTAATCGCCTGCCAATGCTTGACTCCTGTGCAATGCATAAATCTGCTCATCTGTGAGACAACAAATTGAATATCTGGCCAAGTAATGCATAAGTAAATTAAGCATCCAACAGCCTGCTGATAGAGAACAACATCAAATGCATCTCCAACATCATGAAGACTCAATCGTAAACCTGTCTCCATAGGAGTGGCAAAAGGCTTACAGTCTTCAAGGCCAAAACGCTGCAATAATGTGTCAATATATTTCGTTTGACACAAAGCCATTCCACCATCAACTTGCATAAACTGAATGCCCAAATAGTAATGCAAATGCCCCAAATCAGACATCTCAAATGAGGCATGCAAATCAACCTTGAAATCAGCAATATGCTTCTCAATAGGACCAGTGAGCAGCATGTCATCAACATAGACAACCATGATCAGAAGCACATCATTAGCACGCTTAACATATAAGGTGCTTTCAGTTGGACTGTTCTCAAAACCATGTGCAACCAGATAGGCATCTATCTTCTCATACCAAGCACGTGGTGCTTGCTTTTAACCATATGATGCCTTCTTGAACTTGCACTCCTGGTTTTCATGCCCTTTCTGCACAAAGCCACGGGGCTAAAAAACATACACTTCTTCATGCAAGTCACCATTCAGAAATGCTGTTTTAATATCCAACTGATGTACATTCCAACCATGATGGGCTGCAAGTGCACAAATGCTCCGAACAGTAGTCATACGGCATGTAGGTGCGAAGGTCTCATCAAAATCAATGCCTCTTTCCTGCGCATAACCCTTTGCAACAAGCCTAGCCTTATACCTGTCAATTGTACCATCAGGTTTACGCTTCAGCTTGTATACCCACTTAGTGCCAATGGCCTTCTTGCCAGGAGGCAAGTCACATAAAGACCATGTACCATTCTTCATTATAGCATCATATTCAGATTGCATAACAGCCATCCAATTTTCTGAATTCTGTGCTTCATCAAAAGCAACATGCTCATTCTCATCACAGAGACTAGACGCACCCATAGCATAGCAATCTGATGCAAAGGAGGCACTATGAGAGCCTGAACGAGTACGATATGACAAAGGTGCATGTAATTTGCTGTCACGTAAAGTCTGCACCAGCCATTTTGGCATAGTTTTTGCCTGCTCAATATCATCTCTCTCATCAACAAGTGCATCATGTAAATCTACATCAGAAATGGAATGATCTGCATCATCATATGAAACCTGTAAAGGCTGAGAAGTTGCCTCATTAGGACTAGCACTAGACTGTCCACCTGTAAAAAGAGGCATCAAAGTATCATACATGTCTTTGGAGCTAACAGATGTCTCCTTATGAAAGCAATGGCTGAATAACATCTTCCACAAATACAACATCACGGCTAACCAGAATGCATTTAGTCTGTGGATGATACAGACGATAGCCTTTACTTTTAGAACTGTACCCAACAAAAATACATTTTACTACCTTATCATCCAATTTTCTACGATGTTGTTCAGGCACTAGTGCATATGCCGAACAACCAAAAACACGCAGATGAGCAATAGATGGCTTGCGGTCATGCCAAGCCTCATATGGAGTGATAGATTGCAGCGACATCTGTTTAGTACATATGCTGCACACATGACTGCCTCAATCCAGAAACTATGTGGTAAAGCTTGACTCTTGACCATGCATCTCGCCATCTCCATGAGTGACCTATTCTTTCGTTCAGCAACTCCATTCTGTTGAGGTGTATACGGCACTATGCACTGGCGTTTTATCCCACGTTCAGCTAGAGATGCATTAAATTCAGAAGACATATATTCCCCTCCTCGATCAGAATGGAGGGTGCCCATTTTACATGCTGACAGATTTTTCAACCAAAACCAAAAACTGTTTAAAGCACATGAACACTTCAGACTTTGCTTTGAGTGGATATACCCATGCATGCCTGGAAAAATCATCAATGAAAGTCACGAAGTAAAGGTAATTTCCAAAAGAGGGTGTCTGCATAGGACCACAAACATCACTGTACAAGCTGCAATTTCTGTGTAGCCCGAACTGAACCATCTTTTGGAAAGGAGGAACGCTACATTTTGCCCAAAATACAGCCTTCATAAACATGTTTTCCAGGTGCCTCTAGTTTGGGCAAAGAGGACACCATTTCAGATTTCTGTAGGCGTAGAAAACTAGCAAAATTCAGATGACCAAAGCGTGCATGCCATAGCTTTGCATCTGACATAGCCTGAGAATCATTTACTGCACATGCCAAATCATTAACAGATCTTTCATAGTCTATGAGCTTATACAACCCACGACATAAAATGCCAGAAGCAATAATCACATCGCCATTTGACAGATCATGAACTGTACACATGTCATCAACCAATTTCACAACTCAGCCAATCTTGGCTAATGCAGAAACTGATAACATGTTCTTTTTGATCCCAGACACAAATAAAGCATCTGACAAAGTGAAAGAACTACCATCAACAGTAGTATAAATGATCTTACCGACTCCCATAACAGGATAAGAGGAGTTGTTGGCACATGTAATAGTATTCCTTGTAGGGGTAGGCTCAAGTGAAGAGAAGAAACTACGCTACAAGGTAATATGTTTGGTTGCCCCACTGTCAAAATACCAAACATCTGAGTCTACTGCAAACATGCACTGATCATGAGAAGATGGGTCAAAACTGCAGACAGTAGTAAATGCCCATTCTTCTTCCTGCACAAGATTTGCAGACTGTGTTTTTGGTGTAGAGGCCTCTGCAACAACCATTTCAGCCTCTTTCTTCTTTGCCTCTTTAGCAACCAGTTTTGGACAGTTCTTTATGATATGATCATTCCCTTTACAGTACTTACAAAACAATTTCTGCTTTTCTGATTTCTTCTCATCTTTATCTTCCTTCTTCGAATATGTAGAATTAACAGATTTCTGCTTAGTAGTTGAAGAGCTCCATTTTCCTTTGCCCTTCTGACTAGCCAGGAAAGCTTGATCTGCAACTCGCATAATGGACCTGTTTTGCCTGGACTGATCTTCCTGCAACAGAACAGAGACTAACTCCTCAAATGATAAGGCATTTGGATTGCCTTTCATCATCAACCGAAGAGTAGAAGCAAAACTCTGATATGAATTAGGAAGACCATTCAGAACGGTTTGCATAAGTGAGCTATCTGGTATAACCTCATCAACAAAAATCATTTGTTCCTTCAAGTTTTTGATCTTCGTTAGGAAACTGTCCATGGAATCACCTTCATTCATGTGCTCACTCTCCAACTATTTTCGGAGGTAAGCAACACGAGCCTCATTCCTAGCTTGGTATAATGTGGTAAGTGTATCCCAAGCATCCTTAGCTGTTCTGTAAGAGAGAATATGAGGAATAATGGCACGTTTGACAGGCAAAGCTATCAATGCATGTGCCTGGGCATCTCTGCCATCCCAACGAATCTGCTCTGTAGTAGGTGCAGTAGAAACAACAGCATGAACAAGAATCTGCGGAATATCATCTTCGATACTATCTTCATCATCTCCAGCACCTGTATTTGCAGTACCTGTAGTCAAAGGTGTAACAGGACGTCTTTCAACACCGTGCACAATGTTCCACAATCCTTTTGCAACCAATACATGTCGCATCATATAAGCCCATAATGGGTAGTTGGTACCATCCAACTTATCCTCAACAGCCAACATACGGAATACATCACTGCTTTCAGCCATGGCCGGTGACTAAAATACCTTGATGCAGAAGATTGACTGTATCTCAAAAAGTTGAACAGTCTGCCCTGACAAATTCTGCTAGACTTGTAGCAGACTTCGAGACGCTTATACTAGCAAACAGAAACTGGTATATAGCTTTGGCACAAAAAGATGAAATAGCCTGCACAAGCGCTGTGATAATGCGTTTGGAGGCCGAAACGAGCTCAGATCGCGATTTCGGCACCACAGAGCGAAGATGTTTTGATCTCTGAAACATCGCGAGTACGCTCACCAAATTTCATGCGAATTTGAGACTGCAAACGGAGGAGTGTCGACGACGCCCTAGATGAAGCGACGACCTGCTCTGATACCAATTGTTGGAGTTACACGTCTGCAGAAGCACGCGAACAACAAAAGGAAGAAGAAGAAGCTTGGAGCACAAACACAATACTGAACGTATTACTAGAGAATGTACAAAGATAAGTAGCATATTAGTGTTGATATATTTAGGTAGTGATGTGTGTGAACACTCTAGGACCGCCGGGGCACTTTTTTCCCTCTTTAGGAGGTTTTCTCCCCCCGGCTTGTATATACGCCTATTGCCCTAATGGGCTATTTATCTTTGTACATTCTCTAGTAATACATTCAGTCTTGTGTGTTGTGCTCCAAGCTTCTTCTTCTTCCTTGTGCTGTTCGCGTGCTTCCTCAGACGTCTACCTTCAACAATTGGTATCAGAGCAGGTCGTCGCGTCTTCTAGGGCGCCGTCGACACTCCTCCGTTTGCAACCTCCGAACGCACTATCGCAGCGCTTGTGCAGGCTATTTCGTCCTTTTGTGCCAAAGGTATATACCAGTTTCTGTTCGCCAGTTTAAGCGTCTCGAAGTCTGCTACAAGTCTAGCAGAACTCGTCTGGGCAGTTCTGTTAAACTTTTTGAGATACAGTCAATTTTCTGCATCAAGGTATTTTAGTCACCGGCCATGGCTGAAAGCAGTGATGTATTCCGTATGTTGGCTGTTGAGGATAAGTTGGATGGTACCAACTACCCATTATGGGCTTATATGATGCGACATGTACTGGTTGCAAAAGGATTGTGGAATATTGTGCAGGGTGTTGAAAGACGTCCTGTTACACCTGTAACGATAGGTACTATAAATACAGGTGTTGGAGCTGATGAAGATGGTGTCGAAGATGATATTCCGCAGATTCCTGTTCGTGCTGCTATTTCTGTTGCACCTATTGCAGAGCAGATTTGTTGGGATGGTAGAGATGCCCAGGCACATGCATTGATAGCTTTGTCTGTCAAACGTGCCATTATTCCTCACACTTGCTCTTGCAGAACAGCAAAGGATGCTTGGGATACACTTACCACTTTGTACCAGGCTAGGAATGAGGCTCGTGTTGCTTACCTTCGAAAACAGTTGGAGAGTGAGCACATGAATGAAGGTGATTCTATGGACAATTTTCTTACAAAGATCAAAGACCTGAAGGAACAATTGATTTCTGCTGATGAGGTTATACCAGATAGCTCACTTGTGCAGACCATTCTGAATGGTCTTCCTGATTCATATCAGAGTTTTGCCTCTACTCTTCGGTTGATGATGAAAGGTAATCCGAATGCCTTGTCATTTGAGGAATTAGTCTCTGTTCTGTTGCAGGAAGATCAGTCCAGGCAGAACAGGTCCATTATGCGTGTTGCAGATCAAGCTTTCCTGGCTAGTCAGAACGTCAAAGGAAAATGGAGCTCTTCTACTAGTAAGCAGAAATCTGCAAATGCTGCACAATCGAAGAACCAGGATAAAGATGAGAAGAAATCAGAAAAGGAGAAATTGTTCTGTAAGTACTGTAAAGGAAATGATCATATTATAAAGAACTGTCCAAAACTGGCTGCTAAAGAGGCAAAGAAGAAAGAGGCTGGAATGGTTGTTGCAGAGGCCTCTACACCAAAAACAGAGTTTGCTCTTGTGCAGGAAGAAGAATGGGCGTTTACTACTGTCTGCAGTTTTGACCCATCTTCTCATGATCAGTGCATGTCTGCAGTAGACTCAGATGTTTGGTACTTTGACAGTGGGGCGACCAAACATATTACCTTGCAGCGCAGTTTCTTCTCTTCACTCGAGCCTGCCCCTACAGGGAATACTGTCACATGCGCCAATAACTCCTCTTATCCTGTTATGGGAGTTGGTAAGATTATTCTGACTACTGCTGATGGTAGTTCTTTCACTTTGTCAGATGCTTTATTTGTGCCAGGGATCAAAAAGAACCTGTTATCAGTTTTTGCATTAGCCAAGATTGGATTGGTTGTGAAATTCGTTGATGACAGGTGTACAGTCCATGATCTCTCAAATGGCAATGTGATTATTGCTTCTGGCATTTTATGTCGTGGGCTGTATAAGCTCATAGACTATGAAAGATCTGTGAATGATTTGGCATGTGCAGTTCATGATTCTCAGGCTATGTCAGATGCAAAGCTTTGGCATGCACGCTTTGGTCATCTGAATTTTGCTAGTTTGTTACGCCTGTAGAAATTTGAAATGGTGTCCTCTTTGCCCAAACTTGAGGCACCTGGAAAACATGTTTGTGAAGGCTGTATTTTGGGCAAAATGCAGCGTTCTTCCTTTCCAAAAGATGGTTCAGTTCGGGCTACGCAGAAATTGCAGCTTGTACATAGTGATGTCTTTGGTCCTATGCAGACACCCTCTTTTGGAAATTACCTTTACTTTGTGACTTTCATTGATGATTTTTCCAGGCATGCATGGGTATATCCACTCAAAGCAAAGTGCAAAATCTTCATGTGATTCAAACAGTTTTTGGTTTTGGCTGAAAATCTGTCAGCATGTAAAATGGGCACCCTCCGTTCTGATCGAGGGGGGGAATATATGTCTTCAGATTTTAATGCATTTCTGGCTGAACGTGGGATAAAACACCAGTGTACAGTGCCGTATACACCTCAACAGAATGGAGTTGCTGAACGAAAGAATAGGTCACTCATGGAGATGGCGAGGTGCATGGTCAAAAGTCAGGCTTTACCACAGTTTCTGGCTTGAGGCTGTCATGTGTGCAGCATATGTACTGAACAGGTGTCCCACTAAAGCGTTGCAGTCTATCACTCCATATGAGGCTTGGCATGACCGCAAGCCATCTGTTGCTCATCTGCGTGATTTTGGTTGTTTGGCATATGCATTAGTGCCTGAACAACATCGCAGAAAATTGGATGATAAGGCAGTAAAATGTATTTTTGTTGGGTACAGTTCTGAAAGTAAAGGCTATCGTCTGTATCATCCACAGACTAAACGCATTCTGGTTAGCCGTGATGTTGTCTTTGTGGAAGATGCTATTCAGCCATTGCTTTCATGTACTAAGGAGACATCTGTTAGCTCCAAAGACATGTATGATACTTTGATGCCTCTTTTTACAGGTGGACAGGCTAGTGCTGGTCCTAATGAGGCAACTTCTCAGCCTTTGCAGGTTTCATATGATGATGCAGATCATTCCATTTCTGATGCAGATTTACATGATGCACTTGTTGATGAGAGAGCTGATATTGAGCAGGCAAAAACTATGCCAAAATGGCTGGTGCAAACTTTGCGTGACAACAAATTAGATGCACCTTTGTCATATCGTACTCGTTCAGGCTCTCATAGTGCCTCCTTTGCATCAGATTGCTATGCTATGGCTGCATCTAGTCTCTATGATGAGAATGAGCATGTTGCTTTTGATGAAGCACAAAATTCAGAAAATTGGATGGCTGCTATGCAATCTGAATATTATGCTATAATGAAGAATGGTACATGGTCTTTATGTGACTTGCCTCCTGGCAAGAAGGCCATTGGCACTAAGTGGGTATACAAGCTGAAGCGGAAACCTGATGGTACAGTTGACAGGTATAAGGCTAGGCTTGTTGCGAAGGGTTATGCACAGGAAAGAGGCATTGATTTTGATGAGACCTTTGCACCTACATGCCGTATGACTACTGTTCGGAGCATTTGTGCACTTGCAGCCCAACATGGTTGGAATGTACATCAGTTGGACATTAAAACAGCATTTCAGAATGGTGACTTGCATGAAGAAGTGTATGTTTTTCAGCCCCGTGGCTTTGTGCAGAAAGGGCATGAAAACCAAGTTTGCAGGTTAAAGAAGGCATTATATGGTTTAAAACAAGCACCACGTGCTTGGTATGAGAAGATACATGCCTATCTGATTGCACATGGTTTTGAGAACAGTCCAACTGAAAGCACCTTATATGTTAAACATGCTAATGATGTGCTTCTGATCATTGTTGTCTATGTTGATGACATGCTGCTCACTGGTCCTATTGAGACACATATTGCTGATTTTAAGGCTGATTTGCATGCCTCATTTGAGATGTCTGATTTGGGGCATTTGCATCACTATTTGGGCATTCAATTTATGCACGTTGATGGTGGAATGGCTTTGTGTCAAACGAAATATATTGACACATTATTGCAGCATCTTGGCCTTGAAGACTGTAAGCCTATTGCCACTCCTATGGAGACAGGTTTACGATTGAGTCTTCATGATGCTGGAGATGCATTTGATGCTGTTCTCTATCAGCAGGCTGTTGGATGCTTGATTTACTTATGCATTACTCGGCCAGATATTCAGTTTGCTGTCTCACAGATGAGCAGGTTTATGCATTGCCCAGGGTCACACATTGGAAAGCGGTTAAGCGCATCTTTCGCTACTTGAGTGGTACTCGGCTACTTGGGTTGTTTTATCCTAAGGGGGGATCACTACCGCCAGATTTGCATGCTTTTTCTGACTCAGATTGGGCTGGTTGCTATGACACTCATGTGTCCACCAGTGGTTTTTGCTTCATGCTTGGTAGCTCATGTATATCTTGGTTGAGCAAGAAGCAGCCTACTGTGGCCACTTCCAGTTGTGAGGCTGAGTATAGGGCAGCTTTCACAGCGACTGTTGAGTGTTTCACAGCGACTGTTGAGTGTGTGTGGCTCAGACGCCTTATGGCTGATTTGGGTGTTGGCGAGACTTCTGCCACCACCATCTTCACTGACATTCAGAGCGCATTGGCATTTGCGAGGAACCCTGTGTTCCATGCTCGCACTAAGCACATTGAGGTGCATTATCACTATGTCAGGGAGAGGTTCTCTGCTGGGGAGATCAGCTTGGCATATGTGCCCACGCAAGAGAACATTGCAGACCTTTTCACGAAGGCTCTGCCTAGGGAGAAGTTTGAAGCTTTCCGCAAAGCTTTGGGCTTACTTCCTTTTGTGGAGTGATTTCCACATAGCTTGGCACTTCCTTATACATGAGTGCCAACTCCTTGTTCACCGCATCACTCCCAGGGGGGATTTGTTGATATATTTAGGTAGTGATGTGTGTGAACACTCTAGGACCGCCGGGGCACTTTTTTCCCTCTTTAGGAGGTTTTTTTCCCCCGGCTTGTATATACGCCTATTGCCCTAATGGGCTATTTATCTTTGTACATTCTCTAGTAATACATTCAGTCTTGTGTGTTGTGCTCCAAGCTTCTTCTTCTTCGTTGTGCTGTTCGCGTGCTTCCTCAGACGTCTAACTCCAACAATTAGGGCAATAGGCGTATAAAAATTTTTGGGTTTATTTTTGCATGCAACCTAAGGAAAAGGGATAAAATTTTAAGACATGATGTGAAAATGTGATAAATTCATAGGTGTGATATGATGTTTTGTATGCAATTTATGAAGATAAGTGTGACTTATGGAAAGTTATGTGTGACGTGTTAAAGTTTCCTAAGGAATGTAGTTATCTATAATATTTGAAAGGTGGAATTTGTGATTTATTGCAAATTATTGAATAGAAAGCGTGTGTTTTAGTTAAGCCTACATGAAGAAGAACTTTTTTGTTTTTCAATAAGTGAAAGTGGCAAAGGCAAAAGAGTTGGACTTACTAGATAAGTGGAGTTTCATGAGATTTCAAGATTAGGTTCACATCACACTAAGATTTTGTGCATAGAAGGAACCAATATGATTTTTTGATCCTATCCAACCAGTTCTCTCCCAAACATCACATGGATACAGGAGAATTTAGAAATGGTTTTCCAACCAATATGACGTGGAATATGGTGAGTAAAAATTGCAATCTAATAAGAAAAGGTTTTGTCTATTCTCACACCAAATTTCATAGCAATCTGAGGTCATTTATGAAGCGTGCTTCCTCCACTTCTTCTCACATACTCTTCATCTTAGGCCTTCTCCACAAGCTCTCTATAGCCACACTGGCTTTGATACCATGTCATGAGAAAGGAGATAAGGAAGAGAGCTCACTCACACACTCTCTCGCAAAGAGGGGCACACACTTATTGAGGCAAGGAAGAATGATCTTCTTCTTCTTCTTCTATTACATAAAGAGAATATACAAAAATGACCTAATACAACAATACAATTAGTGCAATATATAAAAATAGTACGTAAGGAAAATCATAATGTTCGTGAATGAGTGAGTTAGCAAGAAAAAAATGTGCCATAGCTAGCACATACTCGCGTGAAGACTATACATGTCAGAGAAATAAAAAAGTGATACGTGCCATCCTTGATCATCACATGTTGAGCTTGACATCTCAATAGTGGAGATGCTTATAATGTGCATAATCTTGGTCATGGAAAAACCAACAACGTGATAGAAGCAAGACTAGAGGATAAGATGGCTAACATGATAAAAACAATAGTTAGTCATGTTTCCATCTCCACAAGCAAGGGTATATCAAGAAAGATTGCTAAACTTTGAAGAATGCTAAAGATAAAGCACAAGTTGGTTGGCATATCAAATAGTTGCTTGCACCTTCTTCAAGAGATAGAAAAGATAAATGATATTTTTGACGATGCTAATATCTTAAAACTTGAGTCATGTGGTTGATGAGGCTCTAATGATTGATTCACTTTCCCACACATGGTTGTTTGATTTTGGTGCATCGTTTCATGTGAAACCACATAGAGTGTGGTTTTTCACTTATTAGATAAAGTCTCTTGGTATTATGAGACCCAATGATTCATATCCATGTGATGTTGTTGGGATTCGAGATGACAGTTTAGTTTGGTGATGGTTTAGAAGTCACTATGCATATTTTTTGTCATGTACTTGAGATATCTTATAGTTTGATGTAGCTGGTCAATTGTATAACATTGTATATACAGTTTTCTTTTATGCTCAATGCTTCTATATATTGAAGGAAAACATGGTGATTTCAAATGGGAAAGAGATTGGATCCCTTTGTCCACTATTTTTACATCACAAAGAGCATATTTTGTCTCTTATATCATCCCATTACTAATTTGTAGCTTGGCCATTTACGCCACATATCACATAGTGGAATAGAAACTTGTTCTTGGTACTTAGTTGTGTTATCATTTTTTATTTTCAAATTTGTAAACATTTTTAGTATGTTTAAGTGACTAGGAATGTGCATGGAATGCATATTTATTGATATATTTAGGTAGTGATGTGTGTGAACACTCTAGGACCGTCGAGGCACTTTTTCCCTCTTTAGGAGGTTTTTTTTCCCCCGACTTGTATATATACACCTATTGCCCTAATGGGTTACTTATCTTTGTACATTCTAGTGGTAATACATTCAATATTATGTGTTGTGCTCCAAGATTCTCCTTCTTCCTTGTGTTGTTCGTGTGCTTCCGCAGACGTCTAACTCCAACAATTGGTATCAACGTAGGTCGCCGCTTCATCTAGGGCATCGTCGACACTCCTCCGGTTGCGATCTCGAAATTGCACGAAATTTGGAGCATACTCAGGGTGATTAGGAGATCAAAATTTCTTCACTCTGTGGTGTCAAAATTGCGATCTGAGCTCGTTTTGACCTTTGAAGGCACTATCGTAGTGCTTGTGTAGGCTATTTTGTCTTTTTTTGCCAAATATATATACAGGTTTCGGTTTGCTAGTATAAGCCTCTAGAAATCTGCTACATGTTCAGCATAACTCATCAGGGTAGTTTTGTTCAACTTTTTCAGATACAATCATTTTTGTGCATCAGGGTATTTTAGTTAGTGGCCATGGCTGAAAGCAGTGATGTATTTCATATGTTGGCTGTTGAGGATAAGTTGGATGGTATGAATTACCCATTGTGGGCTTACATGATGTATCATGTATTGGTCACAAAAGGACTGTGGAGTATTGGTGCAAGGTGTTGAAAAACGTCATATTATACCTGCAAATATAGGTACTGAAGCTGATGTAGATGGCATCGAAGATGGTGATAGTTTGCAGATTCTTGTTCGTACTGTTGTTCCTGTTGCAGCTACTGCAAATAAAATTCGTTGGGATGGCAAAGATGCTCATGCGCATGCATTGATACCCTTATTTATCAAACATGCCATTATTCCTGACATTTGCTCTTGTAGAACAACTAAGGATGCTTGGGATACACTTACCACATTGTACCAGGCTAGGAATGAGGCTCGTGTTGCTTAGCTCTAAAAACAATTGGAGAGTGAGCATACGAATGAAGGTGATTCTATGGACATTTTTCTAATAAAGATGAAGGATTTGAAGGAACAATTGATTTTTGTTGATGAAGTTCTTCCTGACAATTCACTTGTGCAAACTGTTCTGAATGGTTTTCCTGATTCATATTAGAGTTTTGCTTCTACTCTTCGTTTGATGATGAAAGGCAATCCAAATTCCTTAACATTTGAAGAGTAAGTCTCTCTTATGTTGCAGGAAGATCAGTCTAGGCAGAATAGGTCTATAATGCATGTTGGAGATCAAGACTTCCTGGCTAGTCAGAAGGGCAAAGGTAAATGGAGCTCATCTACTAGTAAGCAAAAATCTACAAATGTTGCACATTCGAAGAAGGAAGATAAAGGTGAGAAAAAAATCAGAAAAGTAGAAATTGTTTTGCAAATACTATAAAGGAAATGATCATGTCATTAAGACCTATCCAAAATTGGCTGCTAAAGAGGCAAATAAAAATGAGGCCGGAATGGTTGTTGCAGAGGCCTCTACATCGAAAATAGAGTCTCCTAGTCTTGAGCAGAATGAAGAATGGGCATTTACCACTGTTTGCAATTTTGACCCATCTTCTCATGAGCAGTGTATGTCTGTAGTAGACTCAAATGTTTGGTACTTTGATAGTGGGGAAACCAAGGATACTACCTTGCAGCACAATTTCTTCACTTCACTTGAGCCCCTATAGGGAATACTATCACATGCGCCAACAACTCCTCTTATCCTATCATGGGAGTTGGTAAGATCATTTTGACTGCTATTGAGGGCAGTTCTTTTACATTTTCAGATGCTTTATTTGTGCCAGGGTTCAAGAAAAATCTGTTATCAGTTTTTGCATTAGCCAAGATTGGCTTGGTTGTGAAATTTGTTGATGACAGATGTACAAATCTGTCAAATGGCGATGTGATTATTGCTTCTGGCATTTTATGTCGTGGGATGTATAAGCTCATAGACTATGAAAAAACTATGAATAATTCAACATGTGTAATAAATGATTCTCAGGCTATGTCAGATGCAAAGCTTTGATATGCATGCTTTGGTCATTTGAATTTTGCTAGTTTGCTACGCTTGCAAAAATTTGAAATGGTGTCCTCTCTGCCCAAACTTGAGGCATCTGGTAAACATGTTTGTGAAGGCTGTATTTTGGGCAAAATGCAGCATTCTTTGTTCCCAAAAGATGGTTTAGTTCGGGCTACTTAGAAATTGCAGCTTGTTCATAATGATGTCTGTGGTCCTATGCAGATACCCTCTTTTGGAAACTATCTTTACTTCATGACTTTCATCGATGATTTTTCTAGGCATGCATGGGTATATCCATTGAAAGAAAAGTTTGAAGTGTTTATGTGCTTCAAATAGTTTTTGGTTTTGGCTGAAAATCTATCAGCATGTAAAATGGACACCCTTTGTTCTGATCGAAGGGGGGAGTATATGTCTTTTGAATTTAACGAAATTCTGGCTAAACGTGGGATACAACATCAGTGTATAGTGCCATATACACCTCAAAAGGATGGAGTTATTGAATGGAAGAACATGTCACTCATGGAGATGGTGAGCTGTATGGTTAAGACTCAGGCGTTACCACATAGTTTTTGGCTTGAGGCTATCATGTGCAGCATATGTACTTAATAGGTGTTCCACTAAAGCACTACAGTCTATCACTCCATATGAAGATTGGCATAGTTGCAAGCCATCTGTTGCTTATCTGTGTGTTTTTGATTGTCTGGCATATTCATTAGTGCCTAAACATCGCAGGAAATTGGATGATAAAGCAATAAAGTGTTTTTTTTTTCAGTACAGTTTTGAAAGCAAAAGCTATCGTCTGTATCATCCACAGACAACATACATTTTGGTTAGCCATGATGTTGTTTTTGTGGAAGATTCTATTCAGCTTCTACTTTCATGTACGAAGGAGACATCTATTAGCTCCAAAGACATGTATGATACTTTATTGCCTCTTTTTATAGATGGACAATTTAGTGCTAGTCCTAATGAGGCAACTTCTCAACCTTTGGAGGTTTCATGTAATGATGTGGATCATTCCAGTTCTGATGCAGATTTACATGATGCACTTGATGAGAGAACTGATATTGAGGAGGCAAAAACTATGTCAAAATGGCTGGTGCAGACTTTGCGTGATAGCAAATTAGATGCACCTCTTTTATATCGTACTTGTTCATGCTCTCATAGTTCTTCTTTTGCATCAGATTGCTACGCTCTCTATGATGAGAATGAGATTGTTTCATTTGATGAAGCACAAAATTTTGAATATTGGATGGCCGCTATGCAGTCAGAAGATGATGCTATCATGAAAAATGGTACCTTGTCTTTATGTGACTTGCCCCTTGGCAAGAAGGCCATTGGCACTAAGTAGGTATACAAGCTGAAGTGTAAACCTGATGGAACAGTTGATATGTATATGGCTAGGCTTGTTGCAAAGTGTTATGCACAGGAAAGAGGCATTGATTTTAATGAAACCTTTGCTCCTACATGCGCAATGACTATTGCTCATAGCATCTGTGCACTTGCAGCTCATCATGGTTGTAATGTACATCAATTGGACATTGAACGTACATTTTCGAATGGTGACTTGCATGAAGAAGTGTATGTTTCTTATTGCTGTGGCTTTGTGCAAAAAGGCCATGAAAACCAGGTGTGCAGGTTAAAGAAGGCATTATATGGTTTAAAGCAAGCACCACGTGCTTGGTATGAAAAGATACATGCCTATCTCATTGCACATGGTTTTGAGAATAGTCCAACTGAAAGCGCCTTATATGTTAAGCATGCTAATGATGTGCTTCTGATCATTGTTGTGTATGTTGATGACATGCTGCTCACTGGTCCTCATGACAAGCATATGGTTGATTTTAAGGCTGATTTGCATGCCTCATTTGAGATATCTGATTTGGGGCATTTGCACCATTATTTGGGCATTCAATTTATAAAAGTTGATGGTGAAATGGCATTGTGTCAAACAAAATATATTGACATATTATTGTAGCATTTTGGCCTTGAAGATTGTAAACCTATTGCCACTCTCATGGAGACAAGTTTACGATTGAGTCTCCATGATGTTGGAGATGCATTTGATGCTATTCTCTATCAGTGGGCTGTTGGATGCTTGATTTACTTATGCATTACTCGGCCAGATATTCAGTTTGTTGTCTCAGAGATAAGGAGGTTTATGCATTGCCCAGGTGTCAAGCATTCGCAGGAAATTAAGCACATCTTTTGCTACTTGAGTGGTACCTTACTACTTGGAGGCTGTTGGATGCTTGATTTACTTATGCATTACTCGGCCAGATATTCAGTTTGTTGTCTCAGAGATAAGGAGGTTTATGCATTGCCCAGGTGTCAAGCATTGGCAGGAAATTAAGCACATCTTTTGCTACTTGAGTGGTACCTGACTACTTGGTTGAGCAAGAAGCGGGTGTTGGTTAGTCTTCTGCCACCACCATCTTCACTAATAGTCAGAGAGCATTGGCAGTTGCGAGGAACCCTGTGTTCCATGCTCGCACTAAGCACATTGAGGTGCATTATCATTATGTCAGGGAGAGGTTCTCTGCTAGAGAGATTAGCTTGGCATATGTGCCCACGTAGGAGAACATTGCAAACCTTTTCACGAAGGCTCTACCTAGGGATAAGTTTGAAGCTTTCGGCAAAGCTTTGGGCTTACTTCCTTTTGTGGATTGATTCCACATAGATTAGCAATTCTTTATACATGAGTGCGAGCTGCTTGGACACCGCATCACTCCCAGGGGGATTTGTTGATATGTTTAGGTAGTAATGTGTGTGAACAGTCTAGGACTGCCATGATACTTTTTATCCTCTTTAGGAGGTTTCTTTCCCCTGGTTTGTATATAGGCCTACTGCCCTAATGGGTTACTTATCTTTGTACATTCTAGTGTTAATACAGTCATTATTGTGTGTTGTGCTCCAAGCTTCTCCTTCTTCCTTGTGCTGTTTGCATGCTTCCACAGACGTCTAACTCCAACAATATTGATTGTCAGTTCAACCCTTTGAACTTGTTCATACAGATATGCATGGTCCTATGCCCACTAGGTGTTTAAGTGGTGAATTATATTTTGTAACTTTTATAGATGATGCCACTAGGAAAGTATGGTTGTATCCCATTAAGTTTAAGGATGAAATATGCCCTTAATTTAGAAAATATATTTCTTTGATAAAGAGGAATTTTCACAGAGATTAAAATTCCTTACACACATGAATTGAATGATATAAGAGAGAGGACGAATGGACTTATCTAGGATAGTGTTGAATCATGTGAATTTGACACAAGGATTTTGGGCAAAAGCTCTATTAAGAGTTGTTCATGTAATAAACTTATCACCTAGTACTAATAAAGGTTTGAGAGTGATATAAGAGTTATGATCCACTACATTATGATCATCTTCAAGTTTTTGGCTATGAAGCATAATTCCATATTCCAAAGAGTCTTAGATAGAAGTGATATTATAAATGCAAAAAATTCATTCTTCTTGGATATGGAAGAGATGGACCATTTGGATACTGCTTATGGGTAGCATTGAGATGATCTTCATGTGCCTCACATTTAAATGATATATTTGTTTAAGTATTGGATTTTATCATGTTGATAAATATTGATGAGACTTCTTGTTATAAAGAAGTTACGCAAAAAGAAGATCATGTCAAATGGGAGCATGCCATGAAGAGAGAACATTCTATTCATAAGCATTGTAATTGGGAATTCATACCTTTGCCAAAGGGAAATAAATTTTTACCATGTCAATGGGTATTTAAGTTGAAATTCACATTAGATAATCCTTCTTGAAATGATAAATCACAACTGCTTGCAAAAAAAACAAGCAACAACAAAGTGTCAATTTTGAAGAGATCTTCTTGCCAATGGTCAAGATGACTACATTATGCATGTTGCTTGGATTAGTTGAAAAAGAAGACATAGCTAGTCCAAATGGATGTGGAGAATTATTTTTTGCATGGAGGTATGACAAATGATATCTATATGGAACAACCAAAGGATTATGTAGTTCTTGGCAAAAAGATTATAGTATGTAAGCTCAAGGAGAGCTTGTATGGACTTAAGCAATCACTTAGACCTTGGTATCAAAAGGTTGATGCATCCATAAGTCCTAATTCTACTCTAAAAGGAATGATGATCACTATTTCTACACTAAAAGATGTTTAGATGGTAGCTTGATATGTTTGATACTTTATGTTGATGATATGTTGATTGCTGAGAAGTCCTCGAAAGACTTGTGTGTATTCAAGAAGAAGTTAAGTGATACATTTGATATGAAATATTTGCAAGATTTTGAACATATTCTTGGCATGCATATTACTCATGACAAGATCACTAGATGCATATACTTTTCTCATAGCGAGTACATATCCAAAGTAATTCACAAGTCCAATATGCATGGAGGAAGTGTGACAATGATGATTGTCCCAGTTTGATGAAGAAGGAATTCATTACCTAAATTCCTTAAGATATATTGTTGGTAGTTTCATATATGATGTGCTATCTACCAAAATAAACATTGCATTTGCAATGGGAGTTGTGAACAAATATATGTCAAATCCTAGCAAGAAGCATTGGGCTTCAATCAAAATGATATTGGGATATGTGAGTGGCAATAAGGATATATATCTCTTCTTGGGTATAGTTGATGCATCTATTTTTTGATACACAAAATCTGACTATGCTCATCGTTTAGACAATAGGAATTCTACTTTTTAGATTTTTCACTTCATAAGAACTGTTATTTCTTGAAGATCCCGTCTTTAGAATGTACAAACGATTCCACTATAGAAGGAAAATATGTTGTGGCCAGTGAGGCATGTAAAGAAGCATTCTGGCTTTCTATATTTTCATTTGACATGGATATACCTCCGTATGTACCTCTTTTACTCAGTGACGATTAGAGTGCTATCACATTGGCCAAGAATAAAATTTATCGTGCAAAGCACATTGAGGTGTGATATCACTTTTGTTCATGGTTTCTTAGAAATTGAGCACATTTTAGTTGAGACGGTTCATACTCAAGAAAAAGCTCTACCACAAGATAGCATTATATATTGTTGTCTCTTGATGGGGGTCTTTTGATATTGTTTTGCATAGTCCCTTGTACACTAATTCACATACCCTTCAAGTGGGAGGTATATGTCATATGCTCATATTTAGATATGCTTTGACATTATTTATTTTTCTCCCTTAGGCACACCAACAATATTGGAATTTGGTGGGAGATTGTTACCAGTTATTACTTTTAGTGTCTATTTGAAAGGCCATTTTACTTTCTTATCTTTTGATGATGATCTTTCTAAGTTGATGTACACTTTCTTATCGTTTCCACATAAACTTTCTTTTGCACACTTTTTGATGTACAATTTCTTATTTTTTGGTGGTGATCTTGCTTTGGGGTAAATTTTTGCATCCACCCTTATTTCTCTTGAATCAAATGTGAAACTTTTTCTTTTGCACACTTTTTGATGTACAATTTCTTATTTTTTGGTGGTGATCTTGCTTTGGGGTAAATTTTTGCATCCACCCTTATTTCTCTTGAATCAAATGTGAAACTTTTTGGTCTTTGCACCCACTTAGTCCTTGTGATTTGTAAACTTTATTGAATTGTTGTTGTAAGTAAGATCCAATGGAGAGAGCTTGATCTCCTTGATTTTCCATTTCTCTTGTTTTGCTTTGGCTTTGTTGGTGTAATGGTTTTTTTGGTTGAGTTGATCAAAGGGTTTTATACTTGAAATAATATCTTTGGTATCTAATATGTGATCTTTGTTATTAAGCACTAAATGACATCTTGGGGACCCATAATTGTCAATATTCTAGAGTGGGTCCATTGAAAGGTTGATTCCTTGATTTCTTGGGTCACTTTTGTGCCACGTTAGTCAATTATTGTGGTGGTTAACTTTCTGGTTATTCTACTAGTGGGGATTAGGTGCCCTTGCTTTTCGATGAAGAATATATATATATATATATATATATATATATATATATATATATATATATATATATATATATATATATATATATATATATATATATATATATATATATATATATATATATATATATATATATATATATATACACACACACACACACACACACACACATACACACACACACACACACACACACACACACACACATATATATATATATATATATATATATATATATATATATATATATATATATATATATATATATATATATACCTCTAAGTCTAACCTCACCTCTCTATGTGGTTGAGATTGATCCTTAATTTTAGTCTCAATTTTTCACTCGATATTTTATTGAAACTCTGTGATTCAAAGAAGAATGTGGTGCAATACAAACATATAAACATTCATGCACAAAAGCAAAACATCAAGGATAAAAAAATGAAAAAACACCTTGCATTTATTCATTGTGCACATTCAAACTACTAGATGCTAAGTCTACCACCGTTGAATGTCTGCATAACCAATATCTACCGAATATGATTTGTCCTTCCATTCCCTCTTCATAAATGATAAAAAAAAACATCATAGGAGACTACTCCTACATTTAAAAAATCATTCAGTCTCTTGTGCATGCTAGTCCTTTTCCATCCATTCTAGTCGCACATGCTTGCTTTAAAGATATCTTCCTTCAAACTCCAAGACAATTCCAAATTAATGAAACTTTTGATGCACCAATATCTATGAGTGCCATAACTTTCGTTGGACTTTTTGATCCAATCATGTCTTGAAAAAATGGATAATATTATGAAATTCTTGGCTCTATTGTATTCATGGTATAAACATACTTTGAGAACATAATGATATTGATCAGAAAGCATCCGTCTCCTATTTTCTCTTCTAAGAATTCTTATCTTTACGTGACTTTGATCTTCTTAACATTTGCCTTGCTCAAAATTTTGTTTCTTATAAACTTTGAGTCTTGTCAACATTTCGTTTGTCAATGGTTCTATAATTTTTGACATGACAGACACTAACATAGTTGGGTAGGATTTCTCCCTCTATTGTTGCTACTTGGACTGCACAACCTCATGGAGATTTTCCTTAAAACAAATGGTCCATCATTTCTTTTTTGAATATTATTGGCATATTGCTTAAGCATGTAGATCAAAGCAAAGTCTCCTTGTTAGAATTTATCTTTGATATGAGCACCAAACTATGCTTTCTATCACTTTTCAGCAACATAAATGGCTACTATAGCTGTAAGTCTAGTTTCTTGCAATCACTATAGTGGCTCAACATGATTAGATAGTTCTTGCCCAATCCATTTATAATTATCTATCACACATAATGTTAGAATTAGGAACTCTAGTGTTAAAATGGCATTTATCTTTGGTATGAGCACCAAACTATGCTTTCTATCACTTTTCAGCAACATAAATGGCTACTATAGCTGTAAGTCTAGTTTCTTGCAATTGCTATAGTGGCTCAACATGATTAGATGGTTCTTGCCCAATCCATTTATAATTATCTATCACAGATAATGTTAGAATTAGGAACTCTAGTGTTAAAATGGCATTTTTTTCATACAATAGTGTCTATTGATATATCTAGGTAGTGATGTATGTGAACACATTAGGATCATCGGGGAACTTTTTTCCTCTTTAGAAGGTTTTTTCCCCCTGGCTTGTATATATGCCTACAACCCTAATGGGTTACTTATCTTTGTACATTCTAGTGGTAATGCATCCTGTATCGCGTGTTGTGATCCGAGTTTCTTCTTCTTCCTTGTGCTATTCATGTGCTTCCACAGACCTTGAACTCCAACAATTGGTATCAGAGCAGGTCACCGCTTCATCTAGGGCATCGTCGACATTGCTCCAATCATAGTCTCAAAATCGCACAAAATTTGATCAGCATACTCAAGGTGAAATCATGATCTGAGCTCGTTTCGGCCTTCACACACACTATCACATCGCTTGTGCATGAAATTTCATCTTTTTGTGCCAAAGATATATACAAGTTTTGGTTCACCAATATAAGCGTCTCAAAGTCTGTTACAGGTTTAACAGAACTTGGCAGGGTGGTTCTATTCAAATTTTTGAGATACAATCATTTTTCTCCATTAGGGTATTTTAGTCAATGGCCATGGTTGAAAGCAATGATGCATTTTGTATGTTGGTTGTTGAGAATAAGTTGGATGGTACCGATTACCCATTATGGGCTTATATGATGCATCATGTATTGGTTTCAAAAGGACTGTGGAATATTGTGTAGGGTGTTGAAAAATGTCATATTACACTTGCAAACACAATTACAAAAGGTGATGAAGATGGCATTGAAGATTATGATATTCTTCATGTTCCTATTCGTGTTGCGATTCGTGCTGCACCTACTACATAACAAATTCCTTGGGATGGCAAAGATGCTCAGACACATGCATTGATAGCCTTGTCTATCAAACATGCCATTATTCCTCACATTCGCTCTTGTAGAATAGCAAAGGATGCTTGGGATACACTTACGACTTTATACCAGATAAGGAATGAGGCTCATGTTGCTTATCTCCAAAAACAGTTGGAGAGTGAGCACATGAATGAAGGAGATTCCATGGATAACTTTTTGACAAAGATCAAAGATTAGAAGGAACAATGGATTTTTGCTGATGAAGTCTTGCCTAACAATTCACTTGTGGAGACTGTTCTGAATGGTCTTCCCAATTCAGATCAGAGTTTTGCTTCTACTCTTCATTTGATGATGGAAGGCAATCAAAATGCTTTAAAATTTGAGGGGTTAGTCTCTATTCTATTGTAGGAAGATCAGTCTAGGCGGAGCAGGTCCATTATGTGTGTTGCAGATCAACCTTTCTTGGTTAGTCAGAAGGGCAAAGGTAAATGGAGCTCTTCTACTAGTAAGCAAAAATCTGCTAATTCTGCACAATAAAAAAGGGATGATAGAGATGAGAAGAAAACAAAAATGTAGAAATTGTTTTGCAAATACTGTAAAGGAAATGATCATGTCATAAAGAGCTATCCAAAACTAGCTGCTAAAGAGGCAAGGAAGAAAGAGGTTGGAATGGTTGTTGCAAAGGCCTCTACACCCAAAACTGAGTATTCTAATGCAAAATGAAAATGGGCATTTATCACTATTTACGGTTATGACCATCTTCTCATGAACAGTGTATGTCTGCAGTAGACACATATGTTCGGTACTTTGATAGTGGGGCAACCAAACATATTACCTCGTAGTGCAGTTTCTTCACTTCTCTTGAGCTTGCCCCTACAGGGAATACTATCACATGTGCCACCAACTCCTCTTATCCTATCAGGGGAGTTGTTAAGATCATTTTGACTATTGCTAATGGTAGTTCTTCTACATTTTCAAATGCTTTATTTTTGCCAGGGATCAAGAAGAATCTGTTATTCGTTTCAACTTTAGCCAAGATTGGCTTGGTTGTGGAATTTGTTGGGGACATATGTATAGTTCATGATCTCTCAAATGGCAATGTCATTATTTCTTATGGCATTTTATGTCATGGGCTGTATAAGCTCATAGACCATGAAAAATCTATGAATGATTTAGCATGTGTGGTACATGATTCTCAGGCTTTTTCACATGCAAAGCTTTGGCATGCATGCTTTGGTCATTTGAATTTTGCTAGTTTGCTACACCTACATAAATATGAAATGGTGTCCTCTCTGCCCAAACTTGAGGCACCTGGTAAACATGTGTGTGAAGGCTGTATTTTGGGCAAAAAGCAGCATTCCTCATTCCCAAAGGATGGTTCAATTCGAGCTACTCAGAAATTGCAGCTTGTTCACAGTGATGACTGTGGTCCTATGCAGACATCCCCTTTTGGAAACTATCTTTACTTTGTTACTTTCATTGATGATTTGTCCACGCATGCATGGGTATATCCATTGAATGAAAAGTCCAAAGTTTTTATGTGCTTCAAAGAGTTTTCGATTTTGGCTAAAAATTTGTTAGCGTGTAAAATGGGCACCCTCGGTTCTGATCAAGGGGTGGAATATATGTCTTCTAACTTTAATGCATTTCTAGATGAACATGGGATAAACATTAGTGTACAATGTCGTATACACCTCAACAAAATGGGATTGCTGAATAGAAGAATAGGTCACTCATGGAGATGGCGAGGTATATGGTCAAGAGTCATGCTTCACCACAGTTTCTTACTTGAGGCTATTATGTGTGCAACATATGTACTTAACAAGTGTCCCACTAAAGCATTGGAGTCTATCACTCCATATGAGGCTTGGCATGGTTGTAAGCCATCTGTTGCTCACGTGCATGTTTTTGCTTGTCCGGCATATGCATTAGCGCGTGAACAATAATGCAAGAAATTGGATGATAAAGTAGTGAAATGTATTTTCGTTGGGTATAGTTCTAAAAGCAAAGGATATCATTTGTATCATCCACACACTAAAACCATTTTGGTTAGCCGTGATATTGTTTTTGTGGAAGATGCTATTCATCCATTACTTTCATGTACTAAGGAGACATCAGTCAGCTCCAAAGACATGTATGACACTTTGTTTCCTCTTTTTATAGGTGGATAGTCTAGTGCTGGTCCTAATGAGGCAACTTCTCAACCTTTACATGTTTCATGTGATGATGCTAATCATTCCATTTCTGATGCAGGTTTCCATGATGCTCTTGTTGATGAGAGAGCTTATACTAAGGAGGCAAAGACTATGCCAAAATGGCTTGTGTAGACTTTGCGTGATAACAAATTAGATGCACCTCTAGCATATGGTACTTGTTCAGGCTTTCATAGTGCCTTTTTTGCATCAAGTTGCTATGCTATGGCTGCCTCTGGTCTCTCTGATGAGAATGAGCCTATTTTGTTTGATGAAGCACAAAATTCTAAAATTGGATGGCTGCTATGCAATCACAATATGATGCTATCATGAAAAATGGTACCTAGTCTTTATGTGACTTGCCTCCTAGCAAGAAGGCCATTGGCACTAAGTGGATATACAAGCTAAAGTATAAGCCTGATGGAACAATCGATAGGTATAAGGCTAGGCTTATTGCAAAGGGCTATGCTTAGGAAAGAGGCATTGATTTTGATGAGACCTTTGCTCCTACTTGTCAAATGACTACTATTCATAGCATATGTGCACTTGCAGCTCATCATGGTTGGAATATACATGAGTTGGACATTAAAACTGCATTTCTGAATGGTGACTTGCATGAAGAAGTGTATGTTTTTCAGCCTTGTGGCTTTCTGTATAAAGGGCATGAAAACCAAGTGTGCAAATTGAAAAAGGCATTATATGGTTTGAAGCAAGCACCACATGCTTGGTATGAAAAGATACATGCCTATCTGACTGCACATGGTTTTGAGAACAGTCCAACTGAGAGCACCTTATATGTTAATCATGCAAATGATGTGCTTCTGATCATTGTTGTGTATGTTGATGACATGGTTCTCACTACTCCTCATGAGAAGCATATTATTGATTTTGAGATTGATCTCCATGCCTCATTTGAGATGTCTGGTTTGGGGCATTTGCATAATTATTTGGACATTTAGTTTATGCAAGTTGATGATAGAATAGGTTTTTGTCAAACAAAATATATTGACACATTATTGCAGCATTTTTGCCTTGAAAACTATAAACCTATTACCACTCTTATGCAAATAGGTTTAGGTTGAGTCTTCATTATGCTAGAGATGCATTTGATGCTATTCTCTACTAGCAAGCTTTTGGATGCTTGATTTACTTATGCATTACTTGGCAAGATATTCAATTTGCTGTCTCACAGATGAGCATGTTTATGCATTGCCTAAGTGTCAAGCATTGGCATGCGGTTAAGCGCATCTTTCGCTACTTGAGTGGTACCTGGCTACATGGATTGTTTTGTCCCAAGGGGGGATCACTACCACCAGATTTACATGTTTTTTTTGACTTTGACTGGGCTGGTTGCTATGACACTCGTGTGTCCACTAGTGGTTTTTGCTTCATGCTTGGTAGCTCATGCATATCTTGGTTGAGCAAGAAGTAGCCTACTATGGCCACTTCTAGTTGTGAAGCTAAGTATAGGGCAACTTTCACAACGACTTCTGAGTGTGTGTGGCTCAGACACCTTATGGCTAATTTGGGTGTTGGCTAGTCTCCTACCACTGCCATCTTCACTGATAGTTAGAGCACATTGGCAGTTGTGATGAAACCTGTGCTCCATGCTTGCACTAAGCACATTGAGGTGCATTATCATTATGTCATGGAGAGGTTCTCTGTTGGAGAGATCATTTTGGCATATACACCCACACAGGAGAACATTGCAGACTGTTTCACAAAGGCTCTGAATAGGGAGAAGTTTGAAAGCTTTCTGCAAAGCTTTGGGCTTACTTCCTTTTGTGGATTGATTCCACATAGGTTGGCACTTCCTTATACATGAGTGCCAACACCTTGTTCACTGTATCACTCCCAGGGGGATTTGTTGATATATTTAGGTAGTGATGTGTGTGAACACACTAGGATGACTGGGGCACTTTTTTCCCTCTTTAGGAGTTTTTTTGCCCCCATCTCGTATATTAAGGAGGCTGTTTCTTGGCTTGAATGCACGATGATCATCTTGTAGTTCTATTGTTGGACTAAGAGAAAGCCTATGAGTGGGTTGACTGGGCTTTTCTTGAGGACACTATGTTTTGTATGGGCTTTCCAATTGGATGGAATAGTGGGGGTTGCTTCCTTTTATCGCTCCGCCCACAACCAGGTTCTTGTGGTGGGGGTCTCAAGAGAGATTCAACATTTCAAGATCTATTAGAGAGGGCTCTCTTTTGGCTCAGATCTTTTGCCTTTTCTCTGTCTAGACCATGATTTCCTTTTTATCTACTCAAGACACTGGGTTGCAAGGTATCAAACTCCCTGTTAGAGCGGAGACTTTGCTCGATGCTGAGTTTGCCAATGATCTTGCTGTTTACTTGCATGTCCATGAGGCAAATATGTCCAAATTTTAGGATGCTTTGGAAAGGTTTCATGATACTTTGGGTGCAAAAATCAATTGGCACAAATCTTGTGGGTTTTGTCTTGGCAGGGATGCTCTCCCTAGACGGCCCCCGTGTGCTCAGTTTCAATGGTTTGAAAATGTTAGCCCCACCTCTTTGAATCTTTCAAAATTTTTCTCACAATCAAAGGTATGGTCTCTAACAAAATGTCCTACAATCAGAAGCATCTAAAGTCTCATATTTCCCTCTTTCCTCACAACCCTTTATAGAAATATTGTCAATAAAATGCATAGTCATTGAAGGTATAAAGTCATGCAGGACTAGATTCATGGCATTCATCATATGAACTATAGAATTCATCACTCCCTAGAGCAAAGTACACATGCATACAAGGCCCAATGGATTCTTCATGGTTGTAATGTCTCTAATCTCAATAGCTAACTGAAACTGGTCATACCGTGAATACAGATCACCCATTGAGTAGATGGAATGCCTGACAAATTCTTGAAAAAACTCATACACTATGGGTCTTGCCCCTACATTTTTAGTCATAACTTTATTCATAACTTGCAAATAATAGATACAATGAAGTTTTCCATTCTTCTTTAGTAGTTTGAACCATCTATTTGAATATGGTGCCGAAGATGGTTCCAATATCTGCATGGAGATCTTCTCCTTTAGCATTATAATCAACTCAGGTAAATGAGCCTTTGGGACTGGAATAGGTCGAATATTCCATGGAATATGTGGCACTGTAAAGATGATTATGGGTGTAACTTATTTTGGATCCACATAACCTATCTCATGTAGTGAAAGAGTGAATGCTTTCTTTTATCTCTTGATAACTTCTATTAATTTTTCTTTCCTTTTTTATAAGACATGTTTTCTCTCCAAAATTTATTTGCTTAATACTCTCGTCAGTAAAGCGATGTCCTATAAGCTCTTATTTTGTTAGCATACGGTCATCAGACACTCTCAAATATTTTTCATAACTATATCTTGACAATGGTTGAGCGATGGGTTTGATTTTTTTTCAATAGTCTTGTACTTGGTATTTTCATTCACTTCATGATCTTGCAAAAACTCAACAAATCATATTATTGAATAGAATTAAGCATAATGATTTCAAAATTTTGGAGTGCTTTCTCACAAACTTCTTCTACAATAGTCGAACCGCTTTCAAACTCAATTATGTTTTCAATCTTTTCATCAGGCGACATTAAACCTAAGTTTTTGTACTGTTTTTCATATATCTTTTTAAATTTTTTTGAGACGTTTCTTTTTGAAAATAAAGTAACTTAAATGTAGATGAATGAATAACTTTGAAAACTATGTATAAAGTCCTATGAGACATCAAACCATTTTCCACTATTGTCTTGCTCAACAATGAGTCTTGGCAAAAATTTTGATCAAAATATGCCCCATATTCTCTCACCAGTGCACAATCATTGCACTCACGATCATAAGAGTTTATGGGGTGTTTCATCAAACTCTTCTTATTCCTTGTATGATTCAGGCAGACTATCATGACTTGTAAGGAGTGCAAACCAGATCTCCATTGGATTCTTGCATAAGCTGATTCGTCATCCATAGCCTTAGTTTCCATTCGCATTTCGGCTATAAATGGTTGCCCAAGAATAACCTTATATGAATAGTTATCCTGGATAAAAAAGTGGATTCCCTCTGAAACTCCCCCAATTGTCACAGCTACAAAAGCACAGACTCCTAATAGAGCTCTAGAGCCATTATCCACGGTTCTCATCATCCAACCATGTCCTTATCTATTGGCCATCTAAATTTGTCATACAACTTCTTAGATATCGCATTTCTATCTGACCCATAATCAATAAAGTCTAAAGCCAAATATGAATCTCTATCGTTTCCTAATTTCACTTTTACTTATGGTGTCCCTCTTGCCCAAAACTTCCTATTATAATCACTCTTGTATTCTCTTTTCTCATCATCAGGTATGATCTATCCAAGAGAATTTCTATTCACTTGACATATTGCAATCTCATCATCTTCTTTATCTGATGAGTCACTCAAAGCAAGAGCTTCATTCATTACTTGAGTGCCCTCAAATGCTTCTTCCATCTCTATATCTTCAAGTAATGGAAATATTTTTCTCATAATCAATCTAATGAAATTCTCTTTTAACTCAAGCTTCAAAATTGAGAAGATCTGTTCCAAAGACATAGTTACTTGAATCTTTAGTAAAATGTCTATCCAAATCTCCTTTTCGTCATTCTTCTTCTCATGTTCTGAAATTAGTACGGCCTTTCAAGATTTATTTTTCTTTTTCTTCTCACTTTTGTGCATATTATCTATCTTTTGAGTAGTTTGTTGATTCTTTTCATCAACTTGTTTTGTTCCTTGATTTTCAATTGACTTTTTTTGAGGTTGATTATTCTTGACTGGCCACTTTCCCTCTCTAATTTCTTTTCTCTTCACCTCTTCTTGAGAATTAGCGGGCCCCTTGAAGTGGACTTTCTTTTCAATATCTTTTACTTTTTCCTTGTCTTTACTTTGCCTCCTAGTCACTCTTCTTATTGGCTCTACCTCATTGTGCATTTCATCACTTCTCCTCTTATCCTCAACATTAGTAATATGCAAGCACACAAAAAACTGACCCATAGGAGACTTCCAAGCAATCTTCTACATGATTGCATCTCTAGCTCTCACTAGAGCTTCAATTGAGTAGTTCTTTTGAGGCTATGGACTAATATCTTCTTCATTTTCTATCTCCAATGGCTCTAGCTATGCTGCTAATGTACTACCATTTGTTTTTGATAGATTTTCATAAAGTTTATTCATTCCTCCCTTCCCCTAGTTTACAGGTAGAGGAAGAAAAGCCCTAAAGTTGCAAAGTTTCTTATCTATATCTATTACTAATTGATGCTCTTTCACCTACTTCACCAGACACACTTTCTTCCTCTAGTCCCTCCAAATCCCCCAGTTCCTCATCTATCATATGGACCAATATTTCTCTAATACATGGGATGAATTGAAGGTACAAGGTTTTGCTGAGCAATGGGCTGCACTGAAGGTGCAACCTGAGGCATTGTATATTGATGTATATTTGGCATATGCATGGTGTCTCTTTGGAATGGATGTCCATAACTAGTGCTAGGCTGAGCAAGAATGGGGTCTTCATAACCCATGGAGCACACCTTGTTATGAAGAGTGGCCATCTCTTTGTATAGAGAAACCTGCATCATCAGAACATTCTCGATTTTTTTGCTAAGAATGTCTAATTGTAACTCCAATGGTGTTTGTGACATAGATGCAACATTAGTCGTAGCTAATGCTACAAGTAAATTTGGACCCATCAGAACACATGTATCCCTTGGCTGCACTGGAGCAGTCTATAGTAGCCTATCATAAAGGACAACCTAATGTTGCCTAATTTGTGCAACTACCTCTACCTCTCTTCTAACTGTTGCCTAATCTTCAGTCAACCCAATCCTCCTTGTAGTCTCCTTAATCCTTCTCTCAACTTCAATCCTATCTTTAGGAATTAAAATCTTGAGAAATAAAATCACAAGATCTGGCATCAAAGAGTCTAACTCAGCCTATAGAAGCTGAGAAAATCTCCTTAGGAACTCATTCAGTAGATGTGTCAAAGATGAAGTGGGTTTTTGGGAATGAATCCATCATGAAAACCCCTCTCTACTCTATTGATTAAAATCTTCTAGGTAGAAGAGTTTATGTAACTCTTTTCTAAAATCTACCCAACTATATGTACTAATGTGGATGTCAAAATCAATCCTGAAACTACTCGTGTGAAGAAATGTGTCAACATCTCTTCAATTAGTCCCTGGACTTGAGCTTGTTCTTCAAAGTTATCCAAGTACTCAGTTACATTTAATCCAGTGAATTTACCTTTTTCCTTTAATATGGACTAGACTACTTGAGACCCTTGTTTCTCAATAATTAATTCTTTAAATACTTCTTTGATCTCTGCGAGCCATCTTCTCAATGGCACTACTTCAATCAAGGCACAATTGCACTTCAGTGGATTGCTAGAGAGACTTTAGAAGATAATTACCAAATCTGGGAAGTCAGCTACATCGAAGATAAGTAATAATTGAAGTGAAAGGATAAGCTTGCCTCCCAAGAAAGATTATGTTCCTAATTCCACTAATCCTAAAATCTCTTCTTCTATAAATCAATACTCATAAGAATTCTTAAGAGAGATTCAAGATGAGAAATCAGGTGATGAGAGCGAGACTCCTCCCCCCATTGAGCTAGTGGATGACCTTCATGATCAATTCCCATATGATATTCCCTCTATTTAGAGAGAATAGGAACATGCTCAAGCTAGTGAACCATTAGATTTCGAATCCAATTCCTTATAGGAATTGCCTCAGTTCATAGGCCCATGGGAGTCTATCTATTTAGATGATGACCCCTACTATCATGATAAGAAATGAGGATTCAATCATACCTAGAAACACATACGTGGTAAAGAATACTAAAGGAAAATTTCATCTCATCTTAGAGGAGCTATTGAAAGTGAAGCCAGAATTGTGGAAGTATATAGCAAGTCAAGTGCCACGGGTAACTAAGCCACCTTCTTAGGTAGGGATGCATTAAACAGTACTAGAGATACCCTTAGACAAGATAGGAGATATGAGCGAAGAAGAAGAAGGAAATACCTATATCCCTATTACATGTTAAGACTAAACCACCAAAGCAAAATGGACTCAGGAGTTGCCATCAGCACCACCTCCTTTTGGAAGCATTGCGGCAAGCTCACACTCCAGCCAATGAGGATGAAACTACAAATGGCAGACAACCACATTGCAAAGCCCCTAGGATTACTAGAAGTGATAACTCTCACCACTTGTGGTGTGGAGTTTGAACACACATTCACCATATGTGATTTTAGCAAGAAGCATGTTTATGAGATGATCTTAGGTAGGCCATTCATGTGACAACTATAGATAGTACAATATTGGGGAACCAACTCTTTGTACTTGCAACACTTGGGAGTGACCACTAAAGTTAATCTCAAGGACTACTCACATAGACATCTTCCCCCTTGCAATGGAACCGTCCATAGAGCATCAAATGACAAAGAGTGAGTGCACTGCATAGGATCAAGATCCTCTTGGATGGATGACGACACCCACTTATGGATGTGTAAAATCACAGTAGAGGAAGAGAAAAGAGCAACCACTAGAGATGTAGGTGCTAACGAGAATCCGATAATAATTCAAGAACTAGACTATGTACCAATGGTTTTCCTTGACAAACAATTTGAACCCCATAGTTGGACCAAAATTCTAGCCACCATGGACATAGAAGACAACGAAGAACACTAGAATCCCCATTGCAATGAGGATGGCTATGACATCTCAATTTTCATGATAGAACCAATCATGTGTGATTTGGTTATTGAAGAGTGAACTTAATAGTAGTGAATCCAAGGAAGATAGTGAACAAGATGAGGAGTCATCCCTCATGGCGCCCTTTTATGCTTCAAAGGAAGAGTTGCTCTATTTAAAAAAAGCCAAAAATCAAGAGGAGGAAGGATTAAGGGAATATCAAATGTTGATATTGTCCAAAAATACAAAAAAAGAGAAACTTGTAACCAAGCTAGTAGAGGAAGAAAACCCCTTTGAAGTCCCAGATAACTTCAAGAAATATGAAATAGAAGGTCAAAAGGTCATGACCCAGATGCCCAATAGAGAAGCATTCAAAGGAGTGGCATATGACAACAAAGAGAAAAATAAGAACATTGTTGTGACCATAGAAGATGTTGGAGTTAGACGTCTGCAGAAGCACGCGAACAACACAAGGAAGAAGAAGAAGCTTGGAGCAAAACACACAATACTGAATGTATTACTAGAGAGTGTACAAAGATAAGTAGCCCATTAGGGCAATAAGCATATATACAAGACGGGGGAAAAAAACCTCCTAAAGAGGGAAAAAAGTGCCCCGACGGTCCTAGTGTGTTCACACACATCACTACCTAAATATATCAACAAATCCCCCCTAGGTGTGATGCGGAAGACAAGGAGCTACCACTCATGTATAAGGAAGTGCCAAGCTATGTGGAATCAATCCACAAAAGGAAGCAAGCCCAAAGCTTTGCGGAAAGCTTCAAACTTCTCTCTAGGCAGAGCCTTCGTGAAAAGGTCTGCAATGTTCTCCGACGTGGGAACATATGCCAAGCTGATCTCCCCAATAGAGAACCTCTCCCTGACATAATGATAATGCACCTCAATGTGCTTAGTGCGAGCATGTAACACAAGGTTCCTCGCAACTGCCAATGCGCTCTGACTTTCAGTGAAGATGGTGGTGGCAGAGGACTAGCCAACACCCAAATCAGCCATAAGGCGTCTGAGCCACACACACTCAACAGTAGCTATGAAAGCTGCCCTATACTCAGCCTCACAACTGGAAGAGGCCATAGTAGGCTGCTTCTTGCTCAACCAAGATATACATGAGCTACAAAGCATGAAGCAAAAGCCTCTAGTGGACACACGAGTGTCATAGCAACCAACCCAGTTTGAGTTAGAAAAAGCATGCAAATCTGGCAGTAGTGATCCCCCCTTGGGATAAGACAACCCAAATAGTCGAGTACCACTCAAGTAGCGAAAGATGCGCTTAACCGCCTGCCAATGCTTGACACCTGGGCAATGCATAAACCTGCTCATCTGTGAGATAGCAAACTGAATATCTGGCCGAGTAATGCATAAGTAAATCAAGCATCCAATAGCATGCTGATAGAGAACAACATCAAATGCATCTCCAGCATCCTGAAGACTCAATCGTAAACATGTCTCCATAGGACTGGCAATAGGCTTACAATCTTCAAGGCCAAAATGCTGCAATAATGTGTCAATATGTTTCATTTGACACAAAGCCATTCCACCATCAACGTGCATAAACTAAATGCCCAAATAGTGATGCAAATACCCCAAATCAGACATCTCAAATGAGGCATGTAAATCAGCCTTAAAATCAGCAATATGCCTCTCATGAGGACCAATGATCAACATGTCATCAACATAAACAACAATGATCAGAAGCACATCATTAGCACACTTAACATATAAGGTGCTTTCAGTTGGACTATTCTCAAAGCCATGTGCAATCAGATAGACATGTATCTTCTCATACCAAGCACGTGGTGCTTGCTTTAAGCCATATAATGCCTTCTTAACCTACATGCCTGGTTCTCATGCCCTTTCTGCACAAAGCCATGGGGCTGAAAAACGTACACTTCTTCATGCAAGTGGCCATTTAGAAATGGTATTTTGATATCCAACTGATGTACATTCCAACCATGATGAGTTGCAAGTGCACATATGCTACGAATAGTAGTCATTTGACAAGTAGGTGCAAAGGTCTCATCAAAATCAATGCCTCTTTCCTGCTCATAAACCTTTCCAAAAAGCCTAGCCTTATACCTGTCAACTGTACCATCAGACTTACGCTTCAGCTTGTATACCCACTTAGTCCCATTGGCCTTCTTGCCAAGAGGAAAGTCACATAAAGACCAAGTACCATTCTTCATTATAGCATCATATTAAGATTGCATAGCAACCATCCAATTTTCTGAATTTTGCTTTTCATCAAAGGAAACAGGCTCATTCTCATCACAGAGACTAGATGCAGCCATAACATAACAATTTGATGCAAAAGAGGAATTATGAGAGCCTGAACGAGTACGATATGACAGAGATGCATCTAATTTGCTGTCACGCAAAGTCTGCACTAGCCATTTTGGCATAGTTTTTGCCTGCTCAATATTAGCTCTCTCATCAACAAGTGCATCATGTAAATCTACATCAGAAATGGAATGATCTGCATCATCACATGAAACCTGCAAAGGTTGAGAAGTTGCCTCATTAGGACTAGCACTATACTTTCCACCTATAAAAAGAGGCAGCAAAGTATCATACATATCTTTGGAGCTAATAGATGTCTCCTTAGTACATGAAAGCAATGGCTTAATAACATCTTCCACAAAAACAACATCACGGATAACCTGAATGCGTTTAGTCTGTGGATGATATAGACGATAGCCTTTTCTTTTAGAACTGTACCCAACAAAAATACATTTTACTGCTTTATCATCCATTTTTCTGCGATGTTGTTCAGGCACCAATGCATATGCCAAACAACCAAAGACATGCAGATGAGCAACAAATGGCTTGCGATCATGCCATATCCCTCATATGGAGTGATAGATTGCAGCCCTTTAGTGGGACACCTGTTAAGTACATATGTTGCATACATGATAGCCTCAAACCAGAAACTATGTGGTAAATCCTGACTCTTGACCATACACCTCGCCATCTCCATGAGTGACCTGTTCTTTTGTTTACCAAATCCATTTTGTTGAGGTGTATATGGCATTGTACACTGGTGTTTTATCCCACGTTCAGCCAGAAATGCATTAAAATTAGAAGACATATTCCCCCCCTCGATCAGAACGGAGGGTGCCCATTTTACATGCTGACAGATTTTTAGCCAAAACCAAAAACTGTTCGAAGCACATGAACACTTCCTAATTTGCCTTCAATGGATATACCCATGCATGCCTAGAAAAATCATCGATGAAAGTCACAAAGTAAAGATAATTTACAAAAGAAGGTGTCTGCATAGGACCACAAACATCACTATATACAAGCTATAATTTCTGAGTAGCCCGAATTGAACCATCTTTTGGAAAAGAGGAATGCTGCATTTTGCCCAAAATACAGCCTTCACAAACATGTTTTCTAGGTTCCTCAACAGCCAACATACAAAATACATCACTGCTTTCAGCCATGGCCGGTGATTAAAATGCCTTAATGCAAAAAATTGACTGTATCTCAAAAAGTTGACAAAACTGCCTAGACGAGTTTTTTTAAACCTGTAGTAGACCTCAAGATGCTTATATTGGAAAACCAAAACAAGTATATACCTTTGGCACAAAAAGATGAAATAGGCTGCACAAGCACTGCGATAGTGTGTTCGGAGGCCGAAACGAGCTCAGATCGAGATTTCGGCACCACAAAGCGAAGCAGTTTTGATCTCTGAAACAGCCTGAGTATGATCACTAAATTTTGTGCGAATCTAAGACTAAAATTGGAGGGCTGTAGATGACGCCCTAGATGAAGCGGCAACCTGCTCTGATACCAATTGTTGGAGTTACACGTCTATGGAAGCACGCAAACAACACAAGGAAGAAGAAGAAGCTTGGAGCACAACACACAATACTGAATGTGTTACTAAAGAATGTACAAAGATAAGTAGCCCATTAGGGCAATAGTTGTATATACAAGTCGGTGGAAAAAAACCTCCTAAAGAGGGAAAAAAGTGCCCCGACAGTCCTAATATGTTCACACACATCACTACCTAAATATATCAACAAAAGACTATGAAGAATGATGTACATATATAGGACATGATTTGACCGAAGAAGAAGAGAAAGAGTTTGCATTATCAAGAGAATATAGAGATGTGTTTGCATGGAGTTACAAAGAGTTGAAAGCAGTAGACCCAGACATTTGTTCTCATAGAATCCCCATGTCCTTAGAAGCCAAGCCAACAAAGCAAAAACCATACACATACATTGACAATTATGCAACAAAGATCAAAGAGAAAAAAGATCATTTAATAGAAGTTGGATTTACCTAGGAAATTGATCACAGCAAATGGGTATCCCCCATCGTGTTAGTGCCCAAAAAGAATGGAAAACTACATGTATGCATTAAGTTGAAGAAAGTCAATGCCATCACAATTAGAGATAACTATCTGCTTCCTCCCACCGAACATTTGTTGGAGCGTGTAGAAGGCAAGGAAGTCTACAGCTTGTCACGAGGAAGGAGATAAGGAAGAGAGCTCACACACACACTCTCACAATCAAAGAGAAGCACACACTCAGATTGAGGCAAGGAAGAATGATCTTCTTCTTCTTCTTCTATTACATAAAAAGGAATATACAAGAATGACCTAGAACAAGAATACAACTACTACAATATATAAAGACGAGTACATAAGGAAAAACCTAATTTCCACGAATGAGTGAGCAGGCAAGAAACAAATATGCCATCACTCTCGGTAGATAGATCTAATAGAGCTCAATGAAGTGTCCTTGATATATACCGGTGTGACCACTATACATGTTATAGAAATGGAAAAGTGATACGTTTCATCTTGAATCACCACATATTGAGCTTGATATCTCAACATTCCCCCTCAAGCTCAACACCATGTCCTGTAGTCCAAGCATCTTCTGAAACTTCTTCAGCTTCTTTGCTCGAAGTGCTTTAGTGAAAATATCAACAATCCGCTCATTTGTTCTCACATAAACAAGATCAATATCACCTGCTAATACCTTCTCTCTGATGAAGTGATAATGTACCTCGATATGCTTTGTTCTAGCATGGAAAACAAGATTCCATGCTAACTGTATGCTACTAAGATTATCACAATAGATGGTGATAGGCTTTTGCACCTCCACACCTAAATCTACAAGTGGTAACTCCAGCCATGATGCCTCACATGCTACCATTGTAGCACCTCTACACTCAGCCTCTGTACTCGACAAAGCAATAATGGGTTGCTTCTTGCTGCTCCATGTAATAGCTGCACCTCCAAGTGAGAATAGTAAGCCACTAAAAGATATTCTAGTTGGAGTACTACCAGCCCAATCTGCATCAATGTATCCATGGACCTGCAAATCTACACCGGCTTCATAAAACAATGCATAATCCAAAGTAGCACTCACATAACGTAGAGTGCGCATCAGAGCATCCAAATGTGGATTCTTGGGAACCTACATAAATTAACTTTCAAGTTCAATAGTGTGGCTTAGATCAGGCCTCGTAATTGTGAGATATATCAAACTTCCCACAATTCTCTTGTACATAGTAGCATTTTCCAATGCTTCACCTGATGTAGTATCTAACTTCAAATTCTGATCTAATGGCATAAAAATGGGATTACAATCAGCCATACCATACTTTTGTAGCATATTCAAGGCATATTGCCTTTGCGACATCCATATACCTATTTTTGTATGTATAAACTCAATGCCCAAGAAATAGTGCAACACACCAAGATCTTTCATGTCAAATTCCTGCATAACAAGTTGCTTTACCTCTTTGATGCTTTCTTCATTATCACCACCTTTAATCAAGTCATCAACATAGATAGCCACAATTGTGATACCATCATCACCCTTCCTTGCATATAGTGAATGATCTGCATCACACATAGAAAATCTAGTGGTGGTCAAGTAATCATCAATCCTTGCATGCCATGCACGAGGTGCTTGCTTCAGCCCATAGAAAGCCTTTTGCAACCTGCAAACATATTCTGGATGCTTTGAATCTTCATATCCTTGTGGTTGGTCCATGTATACTTCTTCCTGTAACTCACCATGTAGAAAACATTCTTCACATCCATTTGATGTAAAGTCCATCCTTTTGCTATAGCTAATGCAACAAGTGCTCTGACAGTAGACATTTTAGCTACAGGGCTGAATGTTTCCTTATAAACAATGCCATAAGTTTATGCATATCCTTTTGCTACTAATCGTGCTTTATACCTGCTTATGCTACCATAAGCATTGTGGTTTATCTTGTAAACCCACTTGCAGCCTATGGGTTTCTTTCCTTGTGGCAATGGAACTAGCTTCCATGTATCGTTTCCATAAAGTGCAGCCATCTCCTCATCCATAGCTTTTTCCCAATCTGCATTTCCAATTGCATCTTCAAAACAAGAAGGTTCAACATCTTGTATTACCTTTGTCATGTAGGCACAATGATGAGCCATATAGCTGTCATACATCAATCGTTGCACTCAATTCCTCATCCTGCCAGATCTTCTCGGTCCAGGGTCACTTCTCCTTGTGTCATCTACATGTGCCTTTCTTACTCCTAGAGTCTTCACAGAGGGCAATCCAAGTTCCTCATCAAGACTCTTTTCTGAACCACTAGAATCTCCATCATCATCTTCAAAACCTGCACATGCTTTACTACCAGTAGAAAGCTTCTCTTTACCTTTCTTGGATGTATTTGATGAATTTGTTGGACTGAAATTTCCATGCAATCTTCCACTCCATGGATTTGAGTTGGAACTGTTGCTTGGTGATGCATCTGGTCCACTCAAAGCTTGAGATTCTACACTTGATTTTTCATCATTTCCTTTGTCATTTGGTTCAGGATTCAGTCCTTCTTTGGCATCTGCATAGAATCTTGACATTTCATCAAATAACACATCTTTGCTCATCTTCACCTGTCGTGTGAGTGGGTTATAACATTTATATCCCTTTTGATCAAGGGAGCATCCAATGAAGACACACTTTTCTGCTTTTGGATCAAGCTTCATCCTCAATTCATGTGGAACATGTACATATGCAATACAACCAAAAACTTTTAGATGTGATAAGTTTGGCTTTTTACTTGTAAACTTCTCTTCAGGTGTAACTTGATGTACAATAGTAGTCAGAGTTTTGTTCATGATGTATACAACAATATGAACAACTTCTGCCCAATAACAATGAGGCATGTTCTTCTCAGCCATCAAGGCTCTTGCTACTTTTGCAGTATGTCTATTTTTACATTTAGCAACACCATTTTGTTGTGGTGTGTACCTGCATGAAAACTAACGTTGAATTCCATGAATTTTTAGAAAACTGCTGAAATTATTTGACATGTATTCACCTCCTCCATCAGACCTTAATGTCTGAATATACTTTCCTATCTACTTTTCCACCATAGCCTTAAAATTTTGGAAGTGAGTGAGCACCTCACTCTTCTCTTTCATGAAATATACCCATACTTTTTGTGTATGGTCATCAATGAAAGTAACATAAAACATGCAACCACCCATAGATGTGGTTTTGCAGGACCCCAAACATCTCTATGTACTATTTCTAGCACATTCTCATTGACATGCTTGTCATGCGGAAACAATGATCTTGACTGTTTACCAAATTGACATGCTGAACATACCTTTTGCATTTTTGCAACCTTGAAATTTGGTAGTCCATTGACAATCTCCTTTAACTGCATCAATTTTAGCATTTGCAGATTTGCATATCCAATTTGTTTGTGCCAGATCTCTATATCAGTAATAACTCCTGCACCTTTTGCAAACATGGTTGCATTCATTTCAGGAATTTTCACATTTAAGGTGAACATCCTATCCACTTTGTTTCCTTTTGCAATCAATCATCCACCCTATTTGTACTCTTCTATATATAACCCATCAACATTGAACCTAACTTGTAATCCTTGATCAACCATTTGTCCAACAGAAACCATATTCTTTGTTTAATTTGGAACATGCAGCACACCAACAAGATGTTTTACCTTTTTTTCCTCCATAGACAGTGCTATATTTCCTATATGCTAGATAGGATGTCACTAGATATTTCCTATATGCTAGATAGACCTTGTTCTTGGTTATTGTGTCCTCTTCTGCTTCCGAAGCCTCTACCTCTGCCTCTTCCTCTTCGAGAGTAGAATACTTGCTCAGAACTGGTTTTTCCTTGGGAGTTTGAATCCTCACCAAGATTCTTTTCTTCAATAATAAGCATAGATACCAGATCAACAAAATTTGGAATATTTTCCTTGGTCTGTATAGAAGTTCTGGACTGCTTATATGAAGCTCCTAAACCCTGAAGGCATACTTCTAGCTTATCATTATCATCTACATTCACTCCAATAGATGCAAGTGACTCACATATGCATTTGATTTTCAGGGTATAGTCACTTACTGGCATGCTCTTTTTCTCCAAGGTATGCAACTCATTCTTGAGTTGGAATTTCCATGCCTTTGTATTGGTCTCATACAATGTGACCAAACTGTTCTAAGCCTCTTTCGGAGTCTTGGCATCCTGTATGTGCCCAATCATGCTATATTGTATGCTAACAAATAGCCAATACATTACCTTTCGTGCTTCTTGATTCCATTCTTCATATGCTCTTAACTGATCTGCAGTCTGATTCCTCTCTGGTAACTGTGGAACACTTTTGTTCTCTCCTTTGATGTACTTCTAGTAGCCTTTTCCCATCAGGAAATTCATCATTCTGAATCTCCAAGCATGGAAGTTGTTCTTGTCCAGCTTATCGCTCATAAACTGACTCATTCCATCTGTGTTTGCAATTTCTGCAACTATTCACAACATTGCAAAACACTACAAGCAACACTTCTGCTTGAACACTGTCACACTATGATGTGACAGTTCGATCTCTGAAAAACACAGTTTTCGTGTATCAATAGTACACAAAATTTCTTGAAATTCTCGATCTAGAATATATGAGTGTTTCCGAACACGGTGCAAGTTACAGTTTTGTAAACTGACCTAATTTTTCTATGGGCCCCACCTTGCGAGCTCAAAATGGAGGTCGAGATGGATCCGAAACACTGATATGACAAAAACGAGTGACCCTAAAAGGCTAAGTCTTGAAAATATTTGGAGGTCTTCTACCTTCATGCCAATTTTTGTAGCAATCTAAGGTCGTTTCTGAATTGCGCTTTCTCCATGCCTTGCTGCGTACTCTTCACCACCGGCCTTCTCCACGAGCTCTCTATAGCCACACTGGGTCTAATACCATGTCACGAGGAAGGAGGTAAGGAAGAGAGCTCACACACACACACACACACTCTCACAATCAAAGAGAAGCACACACTCAGATTGAGGCAAGGAAGAATGATCTTCTTCTGCTTCTATTACATAAAAAGGAATACACAAGAATGACCTAAAAACAAGAATTCAACTACTGCAATATATAAAGACTAGTACATAAGGAAAAACCTAATGTCCGTGAATGAGTGAGTTGGCAAGAAACAAACGTGCCATTAGATCTAATAAAGCTCAATGAAGTGTCCTTGACATATATCAACGTGACCACTATACATGTCATAGAAATGAAAAAGTGATTCGTATCATCTTGGATCATCACATATTGAGCTTGATATCTCAACACAGCTTCCGTGATGGAGTTTTGGGCTACAATCAAGTAGCTATTGCCCCTGAAGACCAACATAAGATAGATTTTTCCATAGAGTGGGGTATTTTTGCATTTTGGTCCTTTTGGGCTCACTAATGCTCCTACTACATTTCAAAGGCTGATGTTTCATGTGCTCAAGGAGTTCTTGGAAAAGAATTTAGAGGTCTATGTTGATGATTTATGCACTCATTCTAACATCAGAGAACCACATCTGCCAGAATTGAGATCTATCTTTGAAAAATGTAGAGAATATCAAGTTTGCTTGAACCCAAAAAAGTGTGTTTTCATGGTCAAGAAAGGCAAGATTCTAGGACACATAATGTCAAAGAATGGCATACCAATGGACAAAGATAAATCTCAAGCCATTGCCAAGATACCCAAACCAAAGAAGGTCAAAGAAGTACAAGCTTTCATGGGATATCATGGCTATCACCGATGTTTTATCCATATGTATGCAATTGTTGCAAAGCCTCTGTACAATCTTCTGACTAACTTTGACTGGACCTACGAGTGTGAGAGATCTTTTAACAAACTCAAGCAATGGTTGTGTTCAAAACCAATCTTGACTACACCGGTTTGGAATAAGCCATTCCATGTTCATGTGGATGCATCCAATTATGCCATAGGATGTGTCTTAGCACAACCTACTAGTGAAGGCAACATTGACCTTCCAATTGTGTATGCAAGTAGGCAATCGAATGTGGTCAAGCAAAATTATACCATGACATAAAGAGAAGGATTATGCATGTTCTATGTGGTTAAAAAGTTTAGACATTAGCTGCTTGAAAATATATTTAAAATTTTTATGGACCATCAATCGTTACTCTATTTGATGAATAAACCTTGCAATACTGGCAGATTAGTAAGATGGCTTCTCTTACTAATGGAATATGATTTTGAGGTAATTTTAGGAAAGGCAAGATCCACCTAAGGGTGGAGCACCTTTCTAGACTTACCTCAGGAGAGTACCTGCAAGGAGTGTTAGATGAACTCCCTGATGCTTACTTATTCAACCTGGAGATTGTGCCTAACTAGGCCAAAACTATCGTGCCTATTCTAACCTTTGGACCTAAGCATCCTGTAATGAGAGAAAAAGGAAAAGAGGTGGGAAAATCCTAAAAATATCACATAATGGTAGGTAGTGTGGACAAACACAGAGATCAAGGTATATTTTCTTGTTATGTGGAAGAAGATGAGTATGTGAAATGGTTGCAACTAGCACATGTAGGTGCACTGAAGCAACATCACCCTAAACATCGAACCATCTAGACTCTACAAAGATTAGGCATATATTGGCCAACCATGGAAGCATATGTCCATAGGATGTGTGAGGATTGCCCAACCTATGGCAAAAGTCCACTCATAAAACATGCCACTCTATATCAAGTATCACTACTGCCGGATTGGAGCAGTCCTTTGGTTGACTTTTTGAAGATGCAAAATATCCCTTAGGAGATTATGTTAGCTAGGTGATGAAGCTTATAATTGGAAGCCTTAAACTATACACTCATTGAAGATAACCTATACAAATCTAGAAGAGATGGATATCTTAGGTTGTGTGTCCATGAAAGTGAATATCTTAAGATCTTAGAAACTGCACACCAAGGTGTAGCAAGAGGACATTTTGTACTGGATAGGGTGATCAAAGCAATACTATTTGTAGGTCTTTGGTGGTCAACCCTTCACATGGATGCTCATACCTATGTGAAGTGGTGTGACATATGTCAGTGATTTCAATGTATGATATGCAAGGATGAGATGCCACTGAGACCCATGATGGGAGGATGTGCATTCTCCAAATGGACAATAGACTTTGTAGGTCCTATTAATCCCATAGTTAAGAGTTCACATGCTGGATACATTATTTTTTCCGCAGACTATCTGACCAAATGGATAGAATGAAAGCCACTACGAAGAATGATGCACAAACTACAGCCATGTTCCTATTTGAAAATGTATTTAGAAGATATGATTTGTGTTGAAGCTCAAGGTCAAGGACAAATCATAGAAGTGCATCAAAGAAGTGGACACACAAGAGGAGGGAGCAAGTAGGGAGCTCCAAGAAGTGTTTGTCATATTCTCAGAAGAAATCCCTATAAAATAGTGATTTTCATCACTAGAAACCATTGTAATATCATTTTATCTTTTTTGTAACTCGATTTTGTTCAAGCAGAGGAGTGCTCAAGATTGAGGAGTATTAGAAGTATCATCCTACCAATTTTCATAATTTTTAGACTCCGTTTGAGCCCTTAAAATAAGCCTTAGAACCTAAGCTTTAACTAGGTCGGACACTAGGTATGGACAGGGCCAAAACTAGTCAAAAAACTATAAAAAGAGCTAGAGAGCTCACTTTTGAGGTTAGCTTGTTAGAGAATAGAGCTTTCGTAAGAGAAATCTTTTGCAATCGAAGCTTTCCATTGTTCCTCTCTTTGATCTTACCTTGTGCGCATGTGTGTGTATATGTGTGCATGTTTGTGTGCTTTCACTCACGCACTTGTGCCTTCACTTGCTCGTGGTCTTCATACCAGTCCTCATGTCTCCGCGGATTGACAAGTAAAGGAGGTGGTGCTTACGCTTGAGATACACCAAATTTTGGCACCGTTGCCGGGGAGAGAGCTTCGAGGACGAGTGTTGTGATGGTAAGATCGTAGATTTGTGACGTTGGAAGGTAAAAAAATGGTCATTTCTGTTCATTTTCTGATTTTTCCTCTTCATTTTCATCATCGTCACCATCTTCATCTTCTTCCATCTTCTTCTTCATAGAAATTTCTTGTTTTTAAGTGCATTTTCACCATTTTCATACCATTTTTCATGCATTATTGTGTGAGAAAGAGTTAGGAAGTGCAAGGGAGAGAAAGCGCCTGTGTTTTTCATGATTTTTTGCTAGAAAGCGCTTGTGTTTTTCATGATTTTTTCTCACAATCGCGATTCTGTGGTTGTGCTCAAAATCGCGATTCTCTAAATTTCTGAAAACCACGATTTTGAGGCAAAATCGCGATTTTCAAGTAAAAACACGACTTTGACAAAACACGATTTTCAATGGGCTCAAAATCGCAATTTTCACAAATCACGATTTTCAGCAAAACACGATTTTGGGAAAAACACGATTCTTTGTTGGATCCAAGATCGCGATTTTCAAAAACACGACTTTAATCGAAAATCACGATTTTCAAAATACGATTTTCAAGAACACGATTTTCAATCAAAATCGCGATTTTTTGATCATACTCAACATCACGATTTTCAGGCCAAAAACACGATTGATCAAACACGATTTTCATTGAAAATCGCGATTTTCATGTCAAAAACACGATTTTGAGAAAACACGATTTTCATTCAAAATTGCGATTTTCTGATCGTACTCAAAATCGCGTTTTTCATGATTCTCACTCAAAATCGCCTTTTTTGGGATTGTTCAGAATCGCAATTTTCATTAGTGCTCAACATCGCGATTTTCATGATTTCACAAAATCGTGATTTTTGTGATTCCTCAGCATCGCGATTTTCATGATTTCACAAAATCGTGATTTTTGTGATTGCTCAACATCGCACTTTTCCGATGATCCCTCAGAATCGTGATTTTTCATAAGAGCTCAGCATTGCGATTTTCAGATCCCCCAAAATCGCGATTTTCACACAAAAAGTCGTGATTTTTCCAAAAGGTCCTATTTGCCTGTTTTTACCCCCAATATCCTGATTTGACATAACTTTTTCATCAAAAGTCCATTTTTTGAGCTCTATGGCTTGTTGGAAAGCTCGGTTCGAATTCTACATGAGCTCAACTATTTTTTATAAGAATAATACATTGATTTTCAGATAGAGTAATTTGAAGTTGACCTTCAAGTGGGATTGGGAAGTGAAGGGAGAGAAAAAATTGTTTCATGGGAAAGAAAAAAGCAAAAGAGAGAAGAAAGGGGGCTAAGATTGAAAAAGAGGAGGGAGATAAACATAAAATGCATGAAATAATCTCATATAAGGGTGAAACATCTAGAGGAAAATTGCAAGGAGTCAAGGAAACGGGGAAAATATCTGAGGTTGTAGGATCCTTATTTGCAACAAGAGAATATAACAATACTTTTGTGCATATAAGAATAGGATATGACCATAGAAGGTTGAGTGTTTATATCAATCCTAATTGTGAGTGGAATTTAATTCATATTGACCTAGTGATGATTGTTTTTGAAAACATTCAACCAACAACTCATTCTTCTATCCTCATGGATGGTGAACATTATGATTGCATGGGTCAAGTTGTGTTGCCTGTTATGGTGGATGACATGCAATTTTTTGAAACATTCTTTGTCATGGATGCTATAGATGAAGACTTGATCATTGGCACCCAAAGATTCATTACACAAAATTATCAAGAATTTGAGGTGTCTTCTCCACCTATTACGTGCGCTTCTACATATATATCTATTGAAAATCCTAATGACTATGCGCCTTGTGATAATTGGGGACAAAATCATCTTTTCAAAGATTGTGCTTTTCATGCATAATTTTTTTTTCTACTCATGTTTTTGAATCTAATCCTTCTTGGAGTAAATCACAGGAAACCTTTGCGAATGGGGAAATGCAGGACTCCAAGTGTTTGGGGGATGTGGAAGGATCCTCTCTTCCTGTAAATTTGGATTCCCCTCATGAAACCATAAGTAGGGATGATCTACACTCATATGATCAAGAAGGAGATGATCAACAAATACTTTATATCACTGATGTGGAGAATGATGTCGACTCTAGGGTGAATCATGAGAATCCATCACCCATTTGTACACCTAGAGCTTCTATGTGCAATAAGGATAAATGTCTCAATGAATCTCTAGATCAATCTCAAACCACACAACCCATTGATCCCTTGCATAAGCCTGATGTATGTATAGAATATCAACCTTTGTTGCATTCCCCATGTAAAGGTGAGTTTTCTCAAAAAACTTACATAGAAGGCCCAAAAGACCCTTACATCAAGAAACAGAAATCACATTTTCTTGGTAATGTCAAGGAAATTTGGGTGGCCAAGAAATTACTTAGAGCCCAACCAAATCGCACTATGATATGGGTACCAAAGAAAGCCCTTGTACAAAATCAGCCCCCTCACACTAGACTTCAAAATCTATGGTCTAGGCATATCATGAATTATCCTCAAGAAAGACCACTTCCAGTCAAAGGACCCAAAGCAATCAAGCCTAAACTCAGAGAAAATCTAGGGGGGGACTTCAAGGCAACAACCTGCACAACAAAGACACCAAGGCGAGGTAAAGGACTGAATCAAGCACATAGCTCCAAAAAAGATCAAAGAACCTCTTCTGCAAGGATATGGGTTTGGAAGACGAAAGCACCGATAGCATCCATCAAAGCAACGAGCCAACCACGATGGATCAAACCCTCAAGAAATCATTCAAACATGAAGCGGCCAAAGGTGATCACTACCCAGTCGCAGACCGTTCTCAAATGGATCCCTATAAGGAGGAATGATCAGTTGTCATCTCGAGATACAATGGATACCTCCAACAAAGATGGCACCAACATCTGCAAGTGACATCAAGCCTCAATGAGCGACAACCATGTGCTCCTTGCACAACCCTGTCTTTTGCACCATTCAGGTCATGCATTTCCAAAGTATGCATTAATATAGGGCCAGATTACATGGCCGTGCATAGACACAATTGAGAGTCCCATGCACAAGAGCACATTGACACATGTAAACTATTTTTTGATACTAACCTTTGTCTTCCTGTTTTGTGACATTGTACCTGTCTTAGAAAAAAAAGAAGAAGAAAAAAGAGAGAGAGAGAGAGAGAGAAAAGGAGAGAAAAAAAATGGGAAGACAAAAAGAGAGAGAAAGAACTTGTTCCCAGGTTTGGCTCATGGAACATGAATGAGTCATGCTTAGTTGAAGGTGGAACCGTTGATTCCTGGGCATTTATCAGTTTAGATAGATGTGTGTCTTAGCTAGCAGATGATATTATTGTTGCCTTATCTGGCAGATGTCCAAAACTAGGCATGAACAGGGCATCCATGGTAGGAGGGAAGAGCTTGAAGGTCTGCAACTTGAGTGATGCTTAACTACTGTATGTACGAGAGCATCCAAGGAGATAGCAAGGGGTAGTTTGGTACCCTGAAAATGATTGTCTGTATACTGGGTGAGAAGACTCCTGCTTAGGGTGAGCTAAAGAGAATATGTGAAACTAAGCTTGGTGTAGCTACCCAATGATGTTTGCCAAGGAATATAAAGAAATTCAATTCTCAGTATTTGGCAAATGTTGCTTTGAAGAAAGGAGACAAGGTGCGACACTCAAAGAATTTCATCAGTGATCCATCAACACGGACACTCATCAACAATGAAAGACTAGCTGATGGTCCATCACAATGCTGGGTGTACAACATGAAGAGATCAACATCAATCGACCATTCATCATGGTAAGAATCCTTAATTTGGCCACACCATAACCATGATAGTTAGGAAACCTCTTCGTCAACATACCCTTGAGCACTTAGCTCAAGACCTCCAATTCTTGCACCATATTTCTTCTAATGCATTTTCCCAGTATGCATGCATAGGGCTACATTACAAGGCCATGCACAAGGCACATATTTTCCTCAACCCATGCACGAACACACTCACCCATCATTCACTATGGGTTATGAGTCCTTGACATGAATACTATGAACATAATCTTTGGAAGAGCTAGAGGACCTCATGGGGACAACATCAATCCGTAACAAGCAATTTGAAGCCAGAAGTTGCTCCAACTCAATCTTGACAACATCTTTTGAACAACTCGCAATTTTTGACAGCTCACAATGACACATTCTTGTTGGAATACAAGGAAGAAGCACATACAAATGAAAGTGTTCCAACATTTATCTCTATTAAATTTCCTTTCCATCTTGCTTCTGCCTGTTTTGTCATCCTTGGGCCTACATAACTATTTCTTTCTGGTGGATGTATAAAAATTTGAAGTGCATCTGCATTACATGCTTGGGCCACATTCACGGATCTTTGTGTACAAAAATCCCATGTGAATGGAACATCAACTGGCCAATGACCTGCAATTGTATACTGTATAATCTTTTCTTGATGATTTAAAAAGTCCTCCCACCAAGATACATCTTGATCTCCAGCATATTTTTTTGCACGCTCAACATGTCTCTTCTTTTCAATGAGTGCATGCATCCAACTTTTACTTTGATCAACCACATTTCCACATCTTTCTGTATTGTTTTTATCTTCATATGGTCATTGTTTTGCACCATACACTGTAGACAAATTAGGCATCTGCAATAAGAATCTACATCCCTCTTTAGGCTCCCACCCAGGAGAAGATGAATACTGCTTTGCAAATAAAAGGGTTATTTCATCAACCCTCCTCATCAAGAATACATGGTTGAAACTAATATTGTGCAATGGAGCCAAAACCTTAGCACTGTTATCAAGGCCCATTGAGCAAAAGTGCTTAAAGTTATAAATCTGTGTGAGGTGTTGAACTTCTGGTTTTGGAGTATATGCTTTTGAAATCAGCTCAGATAAAATCAGAAGAGTAAAAGCATTGTTACATGCCAACTTCTTAGAGAAAGTACTGAACATTTGATCAATGTGATCATGAGTGTGGCCAACCAGAAGGAAATTTACCTTAACCTTCTGAAATACCTGTTTTTCAACAAGCATGCTTAAATATCCAAAGACTGTAGAATTTTTATTCTCTCTTGCAGTATTATCAAGTTGCAAATATAGAGTTGGTGGCAAAAGACCCTTCCATGATTGCAAAACCTGATGAATGATAGTAACTGTAAGGTTTGGATCATTATGCACATTCGGATATGTGAAGAAAACCTTGGACATTACAGTTCCATTGTATACCAAAGCACCAACCAAATGCATTTGCACAAGGACCATCTCCAATGTCCTTAGGAATGCGATAAAAATGTGGCAAACAAGTTTTTTTTGATCCATACCATCGATCAACAAACACATATAACGCTCCGGATTTTTGAGTGCTTTACTTCGATGATGAATTGCTTTCTTTCTCTCTAAAGCTTGACTCTCACGATGGTTGTTAAGAAGGTTTTTAAAATTATCCTTTTTTTGTGGCCCCCTTTTCCATGTTTTTCAAAGTGGCGCAAACTGAACATTCACCCATTCTAACTTTACGAGGAATAGACACATTGTTAAACTCTTGCTTCCATAATCGAGTAAAGTGATGATACAACACATACTTCTCATTTCTATTTTCCATGTCGTCTCTATATATTTGAAATACCTCTCGATGAGTAAAGTTATCTGACAAGTGCAACCTTCTAGTTGTAGGCATAACCTCACAATGCAAGCTAAAATAGTTCATCATCCAATTCATTGCATGACGTCCAACAGATCCTTTGGTCTCAACATGGAATATATCCGAAATGAGATCCCCATTCATAAGCCCCTGTTGAACCCTATGTATTCTAAAATTTCCCACACCCATTGCAATTTTAAATGCAACCCTACAACATCGCATCCCTTGACTAAAGAAATATTCAAAAGCAAGACGTGTTACTAACATGTTATCCTCAATCATTTGCATGTGAGAAACAAGGTATATATCCTGCCTTTCACTATCTAAATGGAGGAATTTCTCTCTTAGGTGCTTTAGTTTCTTCATTCCTAAATTGTACAAACATTTCAAACCACAACAATGCTTCACAATATCCAATGCAATCTGTCTATCTGAAGTAAGAAATTTAAATCTTTTTTGACTTAATTCATGAGGCCTTCTTTTAAAACGTAGATTGAGCTTGCTTTGCCTTTCCATTGCTCCACATGCACTTGTCAGAAGGGAGATCAATGGTTGGATCAGATGGGAGATCAAGAGGTGCATTTGGTTGAGCAGCATTGCGCTGTGAATTGGATAACTTAAATGACTCAACAGAAAACATAGAATCATCACCACGTTCTAAACCATAGGGATCATCACTTATGAGGAAAGGGTCAACTGAGAACAATGAATCCAAAACTGTATCAATATGAGCAGAGGAAGCTGATGCCCAATCATCCACTGAAAAGATTGAGCTCATCTTCACTCAGTTCAAAGAAGACTGAAGATGAATTACCTTTTTAAATAAGTATAAGTCCGAGATCAAGTGAAGATGTCACATCAAATGTCACATCAATTAGATATGAAATCAAAAGTTCATTAAAGTACATTAAAGTGCATTAAACATCAAATTACATTAAAGCACTTAAAGCCTAAAATTAAAGTACTTAATTACTCAGATATACACTAATAAGGGAACCAAAGATTTGATTCACTTTTGAAAGATGAGATACACAGTTGATTTCAAACTAGATATGAGTCATTGAGTTTTAGCATTATGAGTGAATCAAAATATATCCAAGTTGAGTTCCAATTGGATTAGATATTAAAATTGTTTGGAGTAGTGCCATTGAAGACTTTACAAGAAGAAATTTTACCTTTGGTTAAGATTTCAAGGATTAGGTTTTATTGTGGTCTTGGCTAGATCTCAAAGAGGTATATGAAAGTATATTCAGAAAGAATTATGTGTAAAAGAGGTACACAGAAAAGTATATGCAAGAATTATATGTAAAAGCTATATCCGTGGCAAAACGCTTGTTACAAAAGATTTTCAAATGAATTTTGAATCTAAGATTTACCTGAACGTTGGATGCTATAAGATAACTTCATTTGATTTTCTCTTTTCTGCAAAGACAATGAGTGATGTTTGAAATTACCAATCTATTTTGTTGAAATTACCAACCTATTTTGTTGTTCAAGACGTTTGAACCCCAAAGTTTTGTGTTGAACGTTTATTCATACATTGATTTTCCTTTTCAACAACGCGTTACAAGATAAATGTGAATATGAACTGAAGTGAAAAGGATAAAACTATAAAGATGTCATTAATCTCCCATATTCAACACAACTTAGACTTGATTTTTCCCCAAGCAGTAGATTCTAAGAAACAATTTATACATGAGATTAGCCTTCCTCATGTACATACTATACTCTTGCCATTGAAGTGTAAATTTCATGCAAATGTATATAAATAGTTGCAAGGTTCTATAAATATTTCACTAAACTCGAGGTGAAACAACCTATTTGTGTGAGTGGTATTTCCTGGTTAGATAAGTTGACAGATCTAGTTAACAACTGGATTCATTCAGTTAGATCCAGTTAGTCTTTGGTTCAAGTTACCCAATTGCCTATAAATAGCAGAGGAGGAGATCATTCTCATTTCCAAAATCCACGAGCAAGAGAGAGCAACAGAACACAGACAGCAATGGAGCATAGAGCTCAGCAAACCAGCAAGGCAATTCTCATGGAGAAGAAGAATGTTGGTAAGAGTACCAAGAGGTAGACAAAATCATACCACAAAAGAAGATTCCTAAAAGATTCCTTTTGTATGTTTGAGTAAATAGTATGCTTTTTAGGTTTTTATTTTTCTTAGCTCATGAAATATAGATCCAATGAGGGTAGAACTCGATGCCAAGCATCGACTTAATGGTGTAAGTCGATGCCAAGCATCGACTTTTAGGTGCAAGTCGATGCCACACATCGACTTTGGGGTCCAACTCGATGCCTGTCATCGACTTGCACCCTCAAGTCGATGCCTAGCATCAACTTTCACTTAAATTCGATGCCTCGCATCAAATTGCACCGTCAAGTCCATGCCTGGCATCGACTTAAACCCTCAAGTCGATGCGTGGCATCGACCTGGAAGGTCGATGCCTGGCATCGAATGTGGCCTGAAAGTCGATGCTAGGCATCGACTTTAGGGTGCAAAGTCGATGCCAGGCATCGACTTTTAGGTGCAAGTCGATGCCAGGCATCGACTTTGTGTGCAAGTTGATGCCAGGCATCGACTTGAGGGTGCAAGTCGATGCTAGGCATCGACTTACATCGTCAAGTCGATGCGTGGCATCGACTTGCACCGCTGGCATCGACTTGGACCCTTGAAATACACATTAATGTATGAGCTCATATTTCCAAGCCCATTTCAGGGATGCTGAGTCAAAAAGTGAGAGGCCCTTCAAGAAGCTCAAAGTGACAATGAGCTCTGTGGATCAACAACGTGAGAGAGGCATTGGTCACCAAGCAAGACCGAAGAAAAACATTGCATCCCTATCCTCTGAGAAGGCCAGAAATCCGGTTGGAATGTCTTCTGGTGGACAAAGTAGCATCAAAATACCTGAGGATGATGCAACTAGGAAGGAAAGGTCGAGGGACGTAGAGGTATTAAGGGCAGATTGTCCACTCCGGGACATGACAAACCTGGAGTGGTGCCTTCAATATGTGGAAGAAAAGAATGCAGTGCTACTTGTGTTCGCAGGGGCATACGGGAGAGGAAAGATCACGACAACACAGGGTTTTGAGTATGGTCTTGTGTTCAAACTGGATTATGAAGATGAGGATTCTGACAACCTCCTTGTCCTGGTAGAGACATCGAAAGGTTTAAGAAATGTAATATGCAAGATGGATTTCTTGTGCCCAGAGTGATGTGTTCTAGAGAGGCTTGCAGAGATATGCAGGGACTCATTGAATCTTATCAAGGACTTGATGCCATGGATCCAGGGCAACATCATGCCAACACAACAGAAGATGACAACCCCTGTAAAGGCAAGGGGTAAGCAGTGCATGCAGAAAAAGTTCTTGAAGAAAAAGAAGAGAATTGCTGATGAGGAGTCTTCTGACTCGAGCTCTAGCTCTGAGGATATAATAGTTGCACCTGGTGGGGAGCTTGCCTCGGGTATTCTTGATACTGAGCAGAACAAGATGAGGGAGGACATAGCTAGAAGAAAAGTTGTGAAGAAGGGGCAGTTGTTCCACCTGCCAATCAATATTATCCATAGGCCACCAATGGATCCAGTCACAGGGAGGAGGCCCCTTGAGATAAGGGAGCCACACAATTTGCACGTGAAGAATCTTAAGAAGAAAATGAAGATAAATCCTCATGCTACTGTTGTGCCTTTCCTTGTCATGTGGATGCGAATGAGTGCAGCTCTGTGGAGGAGTTCAATGAGGGTCTGTTTGAGGATTATACATATTATGTGATTGGTGGTTCACACTCTGCAGAGGTCCGCAGACAGCTAGTGAAGGAGCACCCCACCACATTCTTCTTTAGGTATGCAGAGTGCAAAAATATATGTTGGTCTTACAACTGAGGAAGCCAAGCTTCTTGCTTGGGATCACAACAATGACAATGATTACAGGCAAAAAATGTCCTCCATAGAGAGAATTCGGTTCTTCCACCATGAATATGAAGATTGTCTCGTGAAGGAGGCTGGAAGAATAGATCCCAATCTACGAAAGCAATGCCTTATTGAGGTTGGCATTGCACTGGATGAGAATAGAAAGTCCGATGCTTTGAGAAAATATGATCCATGGTTTCAACTGGCATTCAAAACAGGTGAGATCTGGGATCTGCAGGATAAGATTTTCACAATGTGGGAGAACAAGGAGGTCAGAAGCAACGGAAGTCGAGGCTAGACCCACAGGTTGATGTGAAGGGAAAGGGAAGGAAAGTTGACCTTTCAATTGAAGAGGCTCCTAAGGACATGAAGCTGACACCATGGAGAGCCCTTCAAGGAATCAAAGATGATACATTGATTATATCAACTTTGTCAAGGGTAATCTCCAAGGAGTCAAGCCTGGAGGAGATGGTGACTGAGCTCAATAAGTATGTATGTTATTCTCATATCCTTTTTTCCTCCTCCCATGTTTCTGGTCTAACCTAGTCTCTTTTTCATTTCTGTGACTGTAGTCATAACGTATACATGAAGATTCAGGAGGTGATGATGAAGAGGCTGGGTTGCTTTTCTTGGATAGAGGTCCAAGCAGACTATCCAACTACATCATCATACAAAGCTTTATCATAATATTTTATCCTGTTTCATTATTGGGTAAGTTCTCTTTCAGAGAGCATGCCTGGTTTGCTATTAGACTAGATGCCTTGATTCACCTAACCAATTCGATGCCAGGCTTTTAGTAGGAATGCGATGCCTGGCATCAACTTGGTGGCATAAGTCGATGCCTAGCATCGACCTGGTGCCATAAGTCGATGCCTGGCATCGACCTCGTGGCATAACTCGATGCCTGGCATCGACCTGGTGGCATAAGTTGATGCCAGGCATCGAGTTATGCCACCAAGTCGATGCCAGGCATCGACTTTCAGTAGAAAGTCGATGCCTAGCATCGACCCAGACATGAAATCGATGCCATGCATCGAATCCTTATGTTTCCTTTGGTATATTGAAGAGCTCATTTAATTGTCTTTCCACTTTATTCTGTAGAAACCAAAGAAAAGTAAGTCTAAAGAGGTAGTAGATGATTGCCCCCTGCATTCCTGGCTCATATTCAAAGAGCAAGGCATGAGAAATCCATACTGAAAGCCAAGGAGGTTGATTTTGATGATGAACCTGATCTGAAATGTTTCTCCAATCCCCTATACTCCCTTAGGCCTGTATATTACAATGTCTTCTGTAGTGATGTAAATAATATTTGTACTGTTGTGCCTAGAAAGCATTTCTCCCTTCTTATAGCAGACATACCCTATGGATTTAGGATGTTGGGATCAGTTAATGACGATGAACCCTTCAAACACCCTCAGATTCGGAAGATGGTCACTGATTTTGCAGAGTTGACTATGTCTCCTCTTTGGAGGATAGTAATTTTCCATAGCAGAGACCAGTCTTTCTCTGTTTCAACTGCTCTGAAGGCAAGATGTCATGCTGTGGAGTGCCTCACATGGTAAGTAATCTTCTTTCTATCTCCATGGTTTTAATGATGCTCTATCACTTATAGTTCTTGTTGGCAGGGTGAAGACAAACGTCAATCACACTCCTTTGCATAGGTTTTGTGAGTCAGGGAGCATTGCAATGAGAATGGGATCTCAAATGTGCTCATGTTCCCAGCCGTTACCAAGAAACTTCGTCATGTAGCTGGGGACAGGACATTGGTTAACCCCTATCAGAAGCCACAAAAGCTCATAATGAGATTGCTTCAACTATTCTCCAATGATGATGATTGGGTCCTAGACCTTTTTTCGGGCACAGGTAATTTCAATTGTAACATTTTTCATTAGGCATGATGTTGATTGGCCTCTAAGTGGGTTTCTTCTATTCCAGGAACAACTCTGGCTTGCTCCTTAAAGATGTTCAGGCACTGCGTAGCTGTGGAGAAGGATGATGCTCAAGTGAGCTTCATTAGAATGAGAATCAATGGGCTGAATGAATGCCCAGATGAAGACCAAGAGGTTGGAAGGAAGCACATTGCAAACACGGAGAGATTCCAACCGGCTTCAAGGGAGCCTGTTCCCCCACTTGCAGATGAATCGGGGGACATGGATGACCTTGAAGAGACAATCTTGGAGCAAGAGAGGTAGGAGATGTGTTCTAATGTTCCAGAGGATCCCATTGTGCTTGAGCGTGAGGAAAGTTATGATCAGCTTCTATTGTAGATTCATATTATTCTTGTAAAACACATGAAATGTAAAACATCATTTTAATAGAAATATAATGTCGAGTTCTGCTTCCACTTTGTGTTAAGCTTGACTTATCTTGAGCATTTCTCTCATGAATGTGTGAATTTGTTTTATAATTTTGTTGATTATAATCTTCTCTTGGGAATGCTTTTGTGAAATTTATTTCATATGCTATGAATATGGCCCAACATTCAATGAGGATCTTAACTATACAAAGGGGATGATCTTAATTGCCTTGTTAAAATGTTCCGACTTTTGCAACACATGTACTGCAATTTTCGAGTAGCTTTTAATCAGCTATAATCTGTGCTTGTTGAGGTTATAGATGTAATGAAGGAGTTTCCCCAATTCTTACTTGTACCTTCAACTCTAATCTCTTGTCAAAGATCATGATGTGGGATTCTTGATCGTGCTAAACAACTAGTTTTCAAGGCACCAAGTATTTTAACATATCTATCTTGACTACTTGGGATATGGGATCAAACTTCTAGTCAATATTTACAAGCAAGAACAAGTGATGCTTTCTAGATATTGTAAAATTCCCACTTTATTGCTTGATATCATGGTCTTTAGGTAAAAAGGAATAGAGAACATGTCTTTGTTCTCCTTTTTTGTGACTCAGTGTTCTCATAGGATTGGGAAGTGTGGAAACCCCTTCTATGGGCAAGGTGGAGCTTCCCATCTCCATTCATGCTGTCCATATGGCAGTTAAAGCGCTAATGTGTCACGATGATGACCTCACAAAACCTCTTACCTTGCATCAAGATTGGATCTATGAAAATTTAGTGAACTTAAACTTAAGAAGTGGACTGCTTCAGGTTTGGGTGAACCAGTAGCATATTACAACCAAACTAACGAGTCATGCACTCAATGAATCAAGTAAGACACCAACTCCTAGCCCTTCGAAGAGTACACATGAAGATAAAGATGCTATGATTGTCCAAAGTTCTATGATGCAGAATGATGCAACTATCGAGGGAATGGCATAAGCTAAGACAAAACTCCCTTCTTTTGCAAAGATAGTCAAGGTAAAACAAGTAACGAGACCTAATAAATAGATGGAGCAGACAACTAAATCTCATACTCAGAAACCAGTTTGAAATAGGGTGACTCATGGAGTGCAATAGATCTGGAGGCGCAAGAGTGAGCAAGCCTTTGCTCCCTCAACAGGACCACAAGTACATATCAAACAAAGGATGCAATCAAAGAAAACAATAGCTGAATATTCTAGGAGCCAAACTCGATGAATCATTTCTATTTGGATACCTAAGTGCCGGTTGATGAAGGCTGACCCCGATGCTGGACAAATCTGGGTGCTTAAGACCTACTTACAAGCTCAATTAGCGACACATAAACTCCTAAGTTTAAATTACTGCTCAAAGGCACTTACATCACCAACATTGAGGCAAAAACTTGTTATCACCACATCAACACATAAAAGTACACCTAGTGTTACTTGGACATGGGTACCTAAAAAGCCCCATACCCAAGTAGAGTTTCCCTTGACACCCGTAAATGTCATCAATAGAAAAATCTGTAATCCCATAAGGAAAATGTTGAATGTCAAACCTTGTTATAAACCCCTTGAAATGATAGTGTAAATATTCTTTTAGAAGAACAGATGCATGCTAAGTAAATTACACATCCAAAGTATGCATATAGAAACATCCACTAACCTTCTAATGCAGACTCACTTTCATACAACACATTACGTTAGCTAACTCACTAACCAATATGGACATCATGTTGGTATTGTAAAGGGGACAACGTATTATCTTGTTTCCAATGCAATGCTAATATGATCTTTTTCTTGTAGTAGATTTAGGAGCAAAAACAATTGCTAGAACTATGGCAGAAGCTACAAGCACTAGTTCACACGCAAGGACTAGTCAGCAAACCATGGACATAGAGAGCTTGCCCATACTAGATGAACTTAAGGAATGACTAGAGGATATGAGAGAATTATAGACAATCCCCATTCAAGATCCACCCATGGGCCATACAACTCAAGTCAAAAAAATTTCACATTGATTCAGTGAAGTGGAAGGACCCCTTGGGGAAGGATCTTTTATTTTGGAAGCTGAGATCAAATACAACAATGTATGGGGAAAGTACCACTTTTTTACAAGAGAATTTGAACATCTAAAAAACTCAATAGAGCATTCGATATGGCAGAAAGTGGGTTTGGTAGAATATTTTAGTGCCAAACTTCCAAAGCTCAACTTTATGAATTGTTATTATGTCATCAACTCTCTAATGCCCAACATGGACCGTAGAGCATCTAGTACTTTTGTGATCCCATCTTTAGTGCGTGGAAATGAGTTAAAGTGGTTTTGTTTGACCAATAACCTAGTATGTTGTTATGTCACATTGGACATTTACATGGGATTTAAATATGCCATATTAGGCTACCTCATTGGGTTTGTTTTACCACATGGGGTTTGATTTACCACATGGGGTTTGATTTACCACATGGGATTTGAGCTACCACATAGGTTGAGTGTGAATTCCTCATTGGGTATGTGTGAACTCATTGGTTTATGTGCAGAAGCTAAATCTATCACATTTGATAGTATGCTCTATTGGCTTGTTTACATGTGTGATTTGATACACCACATTAGGATTCACCATTCTAGGCTACCAGAGGGTATTTGTGTTCACCTTGAATATGTCAAGAACCATATTAGGTTGACTTTTTTGTTGTCCCTTTGTGCACCTTTGCAGTCCATTTGAGGTCTCTGCGAAGGATCCTCCTCTTTATATTACACAGTAACTTAAGCTGTCCTCAATCTACAAGGAGAGATGAGGAGGCAACAATGGCTTGCTCTCCCCACAAATAATTATCCTCGCATGTGTGTTAGATGATGATAGGTTGCTAATCCTTTGCTATGAGGGTGAGATGATCCATGTAATTAATAGTGTGGCATACTATCATTTTCTATGTTCGGACGATGATTGAATGCCAGCCAAAATTATTGATCACTGCCTCTCAACACATGATAAGCTTTCTAAGTGCAATACTAACCTTTTGCTTTTAGCGGTTGATCTCTATTTCTATGTGAAACTCTGTGAATTATTGTTTTCCATTCAGCTGTATAGGTCCAATTGTCCATCTTAGGATGGCACAAAAAATGACAGGGATTGATGTTGTTGATCACAGTTGGAGGTGGGGCTTATGGGTGCGGAGAAGTAGAACCACTTCACTGCAGAGGGGCCTGAGGGGCGCTAACAAAGAAGGTGGAGATTGTGCTAGAAAGCTCGCTCAAGCAAGTCCCGTCGTAAATGCTTAATCTGAATTTGGGGAAGATGAACCTTGATGGAGATCCTGGAGTAGGGAATGTGAGGGTGCCCTGCATGTTGAGGCATATCTCTGTGATCGAGCACCTCTGCTGCTCTAAAAAATATGTAGACCTTCTCACTAAGTGGCTTTGTGCATCTCGACCCTCTAAGCCTCAGACCTCAGAAATGCCAAAGTGCTAATGGCATAATCACAGGAGAAGTTGCATGCCTGGGAAGACATGAGATGCTGCTCAAGGACTATGTGAAAGCTCTGATACGACATGATACCACTTGATGAAGGAAATAGCACAGAGAGCTATGGCGAACTAACAATGCTCACGGAGTGGCGGAGTGATCGAGAGAGAACAGAGAGATGCATAGATAAAAACATGCGATGTGCCTTATTTGATTAATGAGAAAAGGTTATATTTATATACAAAAGGCCTTTAGCCTTGGCATTGAAGATGGTGCACATGGCTATTGACAAGTGCTCTGACAAAAGGGTCACATCCAAAAGTAGGTATCTACCATATGACAAAAGGGTGGCTACCTAACATTGCAGGCTTGCCAAATACATTTTTGGAAAATGACAAGGTTAGTTACACAATAGAGCAACAGACAGAGATGAGAAAAATGTAGACAGAGATAGACAACTCAATTCTTGAATTGGCAAAAGCTATGCACCTTAAAAGATGTTGTTGTCCACCTTTGTCCTCCTATTATGGAGCTTAGATGATAATCTAAATAGAATCTAGATAAAAAGTTTACTAGTGTGCAATGATATCTAAAGCGTCACACATGCCATGCTTATATAGTTTTTACAGTCAGAATTTGTATAGATAAACATAGTCAAGAGAGCTAAAATAATAAGGAAAATATGATTTTCGACAATATCTCTACAACCAAAAAGCTTACCATTTTGGATCTAAAAGGTAGGGCATAGTCCCCTCGGACCCCGTATAAGAGGGCATGCCTACCTCTACACTCCCCTCATTAGACTTGTATGGGGAAATTGCATGGCGTGTCACAAGGCTTTTATTTTTTCATTGAATGGCAACCTAATGCCCTGGTAGTTTATGCTCTACCTAACCTCATCACTCCGTTCACAAATTTCATCTATGACGATCAACGGTCATATAGATAGACCACATCTAGCTTGGAAGTTAAGGCTCCAAAAATGTTGAGGCTCTCAAAATGGCTTATCCTGATAACTAACATCTCACAACTTAGAGCGTCATGGATCATTTGTGGTTACTTAAAGTGGAGTATTGATTATATCTAACAATCATTTATGCAAGACTGCGGCGTGTAATGGATGCGCAATCATCATAAGCGGAGAACTACTATCCCAGAAAATCTATTAACGACATCAGCCCTGGGTGATTGACGAACTAACAAAAGGGTCATTATATGAGGAGGGTTTCACTAGCTTTTGGATTCTGTAAGCAACATCAACGACTGAGGTTCTGCTTCAGAGCCGATTGTAATCTGATCTACGCCAAAGGTGTACCACGAACCAGTCCTTTGCACATGCCTACGAGAGAATGAAGGCATTGACGAACAGGGACTTTGGCATATTTCAAATGATAAACACCTCCATTGTCGTTTCTGTAATATGCAATCAGTTCTACTAAGCTTTGGATTGCAGGGAACGTGCAGTTAATTAATGATTCCGATATCCTCATCAGCTTCAGGTGATTGACGAACTAAAAGATCGGAAAAAAGAAACAGAAAGAAGATGCGAAATCATTTAACTGCATCATCATAGTTGTGATCAACAGGAATAATGGAGGCTCCATTGAAAGTCTCTTCTATTCTGATAAATCTCAATGCTGTACTGCTACCCACTTCGTGCTCGCCGCATAGCTTGTGAGAGAATAAAGCGTCTTCATCGAAAAAGAAAGTGTCAAACGATTGCAATAACACAGCGTGATATGCAAATTTATTTCGTTTCGATCATTACTTGCAGACAATACATGTTCAGTGTTACTGTGTAAGGTATGCGCACTTGACAAGAAGCATCGCTTTCTCGGTTACAGACCGCGCTGCATCAGCTTCATCTGTAATGGAGGAGAGGAAGAACTAAGGGCATTCAGAATCAGATTATTAACAAGGCCGATAACTGAACTGCATGCACTACTGGACAAGGGTGGTGCATCCTTAGATGGGAACGATTTGACCGTGTATTGCTTCGACTCAGAAGATCAATGGGCGATTAAATTTCGTGTCTTGCTCGGGAGGAAATTCCCGTTTTTGCATAATAAAACATGATTACATTATTGACACAACTCTAAACGGCCTGCGGTAACCTCTCCAGCCGACAATACATGTTCAATGTTACTCTGTGTAAGGTATGCGCACTTGACAAGAAGCATCGCTTCCTCGGTTACAGACTTCGTGCTGCATCAGCTTCATCTGTAATGGAGGAGAGGAATACTTAACGGCATTCAGAATCAGATTATTAGTAATCAACAAATCTCAATTAATATTCGACAAATGATACAAGAGCCACTGTTTGAAAATAATGAAGAGTACTAGATTCCATATCAAAATACAACGCCCTTATATGATATTATCATCCTTGGGGTGAAGTTGTGAGATCATCACCCATATATATCCTACTGATACAAACTCTTGGGAATACCTAAAGAGGATTACTCTTACCTTGGATCAACTTCATCTTAAATTATCCTCCTTATAAGAATGGCTAACGACAATTGATGTAGCCATCAACGAAGAACAATGGACACCACATTGTGATGAAGATGGCTATGATGCTTCAGTCTTTACAATAGAGCCAATCATGTGTGATTCGGTTCTTGAAGAATGTGAGCGTAGCACTGATGTACTTGAAGAAGCAAGTGACTCGGATCTAGAATCAATCATTATGGACCCTTTTTGTGCATCAAAAGAAGAACTCCTATGTGAAGTAGAAGTTCACCCCCAAGAGCATGGAGAACTTACAAACGATGTGAGGTTGACCACACAATTGACTACCAAGAATGAAGGTAAGAAAAGAAAGAAGAGGGAAGCCTCACCAAAAGAGGAACAATCTTTGTTTGAGGTCCCTAAAAATTTCAAGAAATATGAGATAGAGGATCGAAAGGTCATGATCAGAATGCCTAAACGAGAAGCACTCATAGGAGAGGCATATGACAACAAAGAAACCACAAAAGAAATTATTTTCATAATAGAGGAAGGTGAAGAACGATGTACATACATAGGACATGATTTGACTAAAGAGGAGGAGCAAGAGTTGGTAGCCTTGCGAAGAGAATATAGAGATGTATTTGCTTGGATTTACAAGGACTTAAAAGGTGTAGACCCTGACATATGCTCACAAACGATTCCCATGACCTCAGATGCCAAACCCTCTAAGTAGAAGCCTTACACATATAATGACAACTATGTTACCAAGATCAAAGAAGAGATAGATTGGTTGGTAGAAGTAGGATTCATCTATGAAACTGAGCACACTGAATGGGTATCCCCCATCGTGGTGGTGACAAAAAAGAATGGCAAGTTACGTGTTTGGATTAACTTGAAGAAGGCTAACATAGACACTATTCGAGATAGCTATCCGCTTCCCAACACTGAGCATCTATTAAAAAGAGTGGCATCCAAGGAAGTTTATAGCTTCCTTGATGGATTCTTGGGCTACAATCAAGTGGCCATTGCTCTAGAAGATTATCATAAGATGGCTTTTGCCATAGAATGGGGCATATTTCCTTTTTGAGTAATGCCATTTGGGCTTACCAGTGCGCCAGCTACCTTTCAAAGGTTGATGTGCCATGTGTTCAAAGAATTCTTGCGAAAAAACTTGGAGGTCTATGTTGATGATCTATGTGCTCATTCCAATATTAGACACACACATATACTTGAGCTAAGACAAATCTTTGACAAATGTACAGAATATCAAGTTTGCTTGAACCCAAAAAAGTGTGTTTTCATGGTTAAGCAAGGCAAGATTCTAGGACACATAGTGTCAAGGAATGGCATATCCACGGATGAGGAGAAAGTTTGAGCCATTGTAGAGCTACCTAAGACAAAGAATGTCAAGGAAGTACAAGCTTTCATGGGGCATTGTGGCTATTATCGACGATTCATTCATATGTATGCAATCATTGCAAAGTCTCTGTACGCTCTTTTGACTAACTTTGAGTGGACGGACGAGTGTGAAAACTCCTTTAACGAGCTCAAGAGACGACTGTGTTTAGCACCAATCTTAACTACACCAGATTGGAACAAGCCATTCCATGTTCATGTGGATGCATCCAATTATGCAATTAGCTGTGTATTAGCACAACATACTGGTGACAACAATATGGATCTTCCAATTGTTTATGCCAATAGACAATTGAATGTAACTGAATGAAATTATACCACTATTGAGAGAGAAGGATTAGGCATGGTCAATGCGATTAAAAAGTTTAGGCATTATTTGCTTGCAAATAAGTTTAAATTCTTTTCAGACCATCAAGCATTACTATATCTAGTAAACAAACCATGGAACATTGGCCGATTAGTAAGATGGTTCCTCTTACTAATGGAATATGATTTTCAAGTTGTGGTTCGGAAGGGTAGGACTCACCTTAGGGTGGATCACCTTTCTAGAATAACTTCGAGAGAGTCCCCTTAAGGAGTATCACATGAACTTCCTGATGCTTACTTGTTCAATCTAGAGGTAGTGCCTGATTGAGCTAAAAGTATAGTGCCAATTCTAACATTCGGACCCAAACATCCTGTATTGAGAGCAAAAGACAAGGAGGTAGTAAGATCTCAAAAACACCACATAATGGTAGGAAACATGTATAAGCACACTGATCAAGGCATACTAGCTTGCTGTGTAGATGAGGATGATCATGCAAAGTGGTTGCAAATAGCACATGTAGGTGCACTTCAATAACATTACTCCAAACATAGAACCCTACAGACTCTACAAAGGTTAGGGGTATATTGACCAACCATGGAAGCAAATATCCATGAGCTATGCAAGAAATGCCCAGTTTGTTGTATTAGACCACTTGTGGAGCATGCTACACTATACCAAGTGTCTCTAATGCCAAATTGGAGTGAACCATTGGTGAATTGTTTGAGGACGAAAACCTTCCTTCATGAAATGATAGTGGCCAAACAACAAATTTTAGAACAAGAAGCACTATATTACACACTCATAGGTCGTACTCTATACAAACGAGGAAAAGATGGATATCTTAGGTTGTGTGTCCATGAGAGCGAATATCTGAAGATCTTGGAGACTGCTCGCTAAGGTGTGGCAGGAGAACATTTTGGACTAGACCGGATGATCAAATCAATACTTTTCATAGGACTTTGGTGTCCAACCCTTCACATGGATGCACATACCTACGTGAAGAGGTGTGATATTTGTCAACCAACCTAGTACCCTATACATAAAGATGAGATGCCATTGAAACCTATGATGGGTGGATGTGCATTCTCTAAGTGGGGAATAGACTTTGTGGGTCATATTAATTCCCCAGCTAAGGGTTCACATGTTGAATACATCAATGTGGCTACCGATAATGTAACTAAATGGGTAGTAGTGAAAGCTACAAGGAAGATTGACGTGAAAACTACAACCAAATTTCTCTTTGAGAACATATTTACGAGATATGGTTTGTCGATAGAATTGGTGAGTGATCATGGTAAGCACTTCTTAAATGAGGTCATTGAACACTTGTTACAAGAATTCATGATGGTTCACAAGAAGTTGGCTCCATATCGCCCACAAGTCAATGGCCATGCCAAAAGCACAAACAAGATCCTATGCAATGTATTAAGAAAATTGGTGAATAATAAACACATTGATTGGGACAAATAGCCACATCATGCTCTTTGGGCATATCAAGTCGCCTATAAAACAGTACTCCAAGCCACACCATTTTAGATGGTATTTGGCCAAAATGCAGTGCTACCATTAGATTTCTTGATACCTACATTGAAAGTAGCACAAGAGCATCAATGGACCGGCCATGAGCTCTCATCTATGTTGGTGCAATTAAACCCAAGCCCACATACTTGGTTAACTATCTTATGCTTAATTTATTGGCATAACCTATGAAAGGTTTCATATGATTAACCTCTTGTAAAAGTATTTCACATTTATCCTTGTAAAAGTGGATTACACACACGAGGAGTTAGGAAGCTCAAAATCACATATCATTTGGTTATTGAGAAATGAGAGAATCTATCCTATATGTTAGCATTCATCTTTTAGGTAGAAATTTGAATTTGAATTCAAACTTTGGCTCCAAGTTCAACTATAAGAAGAGGATCTAAAAGACCCGTGTGTATCTCGACCTTGTGGGATCATTTTTTAGTACAACCATTGTGAAGTGAGAGCTCACCTCATAGCTCATTCACCTCTCACACATTGAGCAATGTTTGATTGCCAATGACATTGTATTTGTACATGTTTTAATACATATATGATCATTACATTCTCATCTCACTTCTTTGTCATAACTCCATCAGAACAGTGATCTTGTTAGAGCTTGGTATCTATGTGTAATTGATCATTTGCAATGATTTAAAGCATGATAGAATCAACATACTGTCTATTACAGTCCTACAAAGTTTCATGAGCATTGCTTCTCGAGATCATCAGATATTTGCTTACCTTTGCTCACTGGTCTGATAACTATAGGAGGCCATGAATGTCGAGATGGAGCTGTGAATTGCTAAACATCTTTCTCTGCATATAGTCAATCATTTTTTATGAAATCACTCATGATTGTTAGCTTACTAAGTTAATTAGAGTTCCCCGAAAGGAATTAAGCTAATTGCTACTGTGCTTAGATAATTGTTCAAAACACTAAATAGGTGTGTGAACTAAAATAACAAGCTTTTGATCTTGGATCATCTTCCAATCTATTTTTTTTTATCCTTCCATTAGTGGATCATCTTCCAAGCAAAATGTGTACCTAAGTCACAAGGTCTTAGGGACTTGTGTCAAAGAGACTAAATCTCATTTGCCCCACAAGTGCGTATAGTGGTGGATTGACACACGTTCAATTATCAATCCGAAGAACCACATGAACCAAGTGTATGAGGACGTGTGCACACGTGATAGAAAGTGAAGTGGTTCAGTTACAGTGCATGAGAAAGGCCTCAACTATCTCTCCAACTCACAAAATCTCTGTTAATGTCTGTCGCGATACCACTTACAATAGTAAGCACAAATTCAAATGTTTCTCCCAACTTCAAACTCCAAATATGGCCAATAGAAGGTTCATTTTGAAGCTCTTGACGAGAGGCATCAATTGGTGGTATTTTCACTCGAATCTAACAAATGGTCTTCATGTTATGGCCAAAATAGTGAATGGTGGGAAACACCTACACTCACTCCACAACTTGTATTGGTTCACGCACACACTATAGTTGCTCAAAAGTGATGGGGAGGGATAGACATCAGTCCTACACACATTCCAAGCTTCACACACACACACACAAAAGATCATAGAGAAGATGAGAATCAGTAGGGAAGAAGAAAATTCAAAATTTCAGTTCTCCTTCTTCACCATGGCAAAAACGTCTTTTCAAAGAGTCACAAAGTGACTTATATACATGTGCCCTAAAAATGGTGCTTTCACACAAATGACCGGAACTTTAATAACTATTCTCTAATTTTCTACTATTTTACAAGAATTATGTTACAAGGATTTGGGATTTTTGCAACTAGAGGACTCCTCTAGTGCATTTAGTGCATTTACATTGCTTTGAGGGAATTTCCTAGGATTTGAAGAAGAAATTTTATGCCCATTAATTTGAAAATTTTGGGGCTCCTCTTTTGTGCCTCTTTTCTCTGCAAAACTCTCCCCCTCTTTGTCTTTGTCGTCCCTTGACAGGCTTTGCTTCTTTTCTGCAGCTTGTTTGTGGCTCCTTGGTACACGCACCCAATGGTCGAAGAAGCCATAAAGATTGTCAGGCAATTTGTTACTCTATCGAAAGTTAATCCTTTGCTTCTATAAGCCCCTTGGTATTCCTTATATCATAGCTCTAGGTTGCTATATTAAGTCGCGCTACCACGCATGCCATCAGTGGCTAAGAATATGATATTCTTAGTCACTCTCTTCAACTTCTGAGCCTCTACCTCTTTCTAACTTTTGGTCTTCGGATCTGTCTTTGTTCTCACACATCTGACCTTGTTGTATTGCTGCTTGGAGCCTGTTTAGTTCTTTCCACTACACGCACCTTGTAGACGAGGAGACAGTTAAGACCTTCAGACAATTGGTTATCTTATCTGATGAAGGATCCTTTGTGTACTGTCTCTCTTCCCTGTTCGTTGCTTTGCATCGCATGCACCTGGTGGATGAGGAAGCTGTGTGCAACCTCCCATGAAAAGTGCTGGTTGTTATCTTTCTTTATTTCCAATCCTCAGGACCTGGTTCCTTGGTGTTGTTGCCTGATGCGTGCCCCTGCGGGGCTTTGGGCAGAGGGTTGTTCTTTTCTTTATGAGTTTTGTTCTTCACTGAGCAGTTTTATTCTTTGATCTTCTTCTTCTTCTTTTTTTGCTTGATTCCCCTTCCACACATCCCTCCTCCTAAACTCTGTCGTCCCCGATAGGCTTTTTGTGGCGATGTGCATATGTTTGTATGACTTTTTGCTCTCAATGGTTAAGCGAATTTGCTTGACATATCATTAATTCCTTACATTGAGGTGACTTTACCCCGTCATCTGGTGCCTGTCTATGATCTCCAAAGAAGCTTAATTCATAGGCCACTAGTGGTGCATTGAGGTTAGAAGATATTTTTGCAAAAATCTCTAAATCCATTTCAAAAAGCCTTGTAAAAAATGCCTCTTCAAATGTCTGCATATACGGACTTGGCAAAAACCTAAGTCTTGATTAGATAGCCATGAGTGTTAATTGACTAGGTATAGTTGATAAATAAAAAACGAGGGCATCTGATCTCTAGTTAATGCCGATGAAGTTAAAAATTGTATACTGCGCATGCCGAAAAACCTTTAGTATAGTAAGTAACATACTCAAAATTTTGTTAGTCATTTTGATTGCTAAATCTAGTACGGTGGCGTATCTGGCAATCCAAAATTCTATTGTTTTTACCATGTACTCTTCGGTTGGTAAATGATTACGGGGTGGATTCAATAATAATGGGTAGTCGGGCCACTAATTATTTAAGCTTCCCTAGTGTTGTGCTTCCCAAAATTGCATCCAGGAGCATCTTCTGGTTACTGGACAAAAGGATGGATTTACTTGAAGCACATGCTGGAGTTAGACGTCTGCGGAAGCACGCGAACAGCACAAGGACGAAGAAGAAGCTTAGAGCACAACACACAATACTGAATGTATTACTAGGGAATGTACAAAGATAAGCAGCCCATTAGGGCAATAGGCGTATATACAAGCCGAGGGAAAAAAACCTCCTAAAGAGGGAAAAAAGTGCCCCGACGGTCCTAGTGTGTTCACACACATCACTACCTAAATATATCAACAAATCCCCCCTAGGAGTGATGCGGTGAACAAGGAGCTGGCACTCATGTATAAGGAAGTGCCAAGCTATGTGGAATCAGTCCACAAAAGGAACTAAGCCCAAAGCTTTGTGGAAAGCTTCAAACTTCTCCCTAGGCAGAGCCTTCGTGAAAAGGTCTGCAATGTTCTCCTGTGTGGGCACATATGCCAAGCTGATCTCCCCAGCAGAGAACCTCTCCCTGACATAGTGATAATGCACCTCAATGTGCTTAGTGCGAGCATGGAATACAGGGTTCCTCGCAATTGCCAATGCACTCTGACTGTCAGTGAAGATGGTGGTGGCAGAAGTCTGACCAACACCCAAATCAGCCATAAGGCGTCTGAGCCACACACACTCAATAGTCGCTATGAAAGCTGCCCTATACTCAGCCTCACAACTAGAAGTGGCCACAGTAGGCTGCTTCTTGCTCAACCAAGATATACATGAGCTACCAAGCATGAAGCAAAAGCCACTGGTGGACACACGAGTGTCATAGCAACCAACCCAATCAGAGTCAGAAAAAGCATGCAAATCTGGCGGTAGTGATCCCCCTTGGGATAAAACAACCCAAGTAGCCGAGTACCACTCAAATAGCGAAAGATGTGCTTAACTGCCTGCCAATGCGTGACTCCTGGGCAATGCATAAACTTTCTCATCTGTGAGACAACAAACTGAATATCTGGCCAAGTAATGCATAAGTAAATCAAGCATCCAATAGCCTGCTGATAGAGAACAACATCAAACGCATTTCTAGCATCATGAAGACTCAATCGTAAACCTGTCTCCATAGGAGTGGCAATAGACTTACAGTCGTCAAGGCCAAAATGCTACAATAATGTGTCAATATATTTTGTTTGACACAAAGCCTTTCCACAATCTACTTGCATAAACTGAATGCCCAAATAGTGATGCAAATGCCCCAAATCAGACATCGCAAATGAGGCATGCAAATCAGCCTTAAAATCAGCAATATGCTTCTCAATAGGACCAGTGAGCAGCATGTCGTCAACATATACAACAATGATCAGAAGCACATCATTAGCATGCTTAACATATAAGGTGCTTTCAATTGGAATATTTTCAAAACCATGTGCAATCAGATAGGCATGTATCTTCTCATACCAAGCACCTGGTGCTTGCTTTAAACCATATAATGCCTTCTTTAACCTGCACACTTGGTTTTCATGCCCTTTTTGCACAAAGCCACGGGGCTGAAAAACATACAATTCTTCATGCAAGTCACCATTCAAAAATGTTGTTTTAATGTCCAACTGATGTACATTCCAACCATGATGAGCTGCAAGTGCACAAATGCTCCGAACAGTAGTCATACGGCATGCAGGTGCAAAGGTCTCATCAACATCAATGCCTCTTTCCTGTGCATAACCCTTTGCAACAAGCCTAGCCTTATACCTGTCAACTGTACCATCCGGTTTACACTTCAGCTTGTATACCCACTTGGTGCCAATGGCCTTCTTGCCAGGAGGCAAGTCACATAAAGACCAAGTACCATTCTTCATTATAACATCATATTCAGATTGCATAGTAGCCATCCAATTTTTTGAATTTTGTGCTTTATCAAACGAAACATGCTCATTCTCATGAGAGAGACTAGATGCAGCCATAGCATAGCAATCTGATGCAAAAGAGGCACTATGAGAGCTTGAACGAGTACGATATGACAAAGCTGCATCTAATATCCTGTTACGCAAAGTCTGCACCAGCCATTGTGGCATAGTTTTTGCCTGCTCAATATCAGCTCTCTCATCAACTAGTCATGTAAATCTGCATCAGAAATGGAATGATCTGCGTCATCACATGAAACCTGCAAAGGCCGAGAAGTTGCCTCATTGGGACCAGCACTAGACTGTCCACCTGTAAAAAGTGGCAACAAAGTATCATACATGTCTTTGGAGCTAACAGATGTCTCCTTGGTACATGAAAGCAATGGCTGAATAGCATCTTCCACAAAAACAACATCACGGATAACCAGAATGCGTTTAGTCTATGGATGATACAGACGATAGCCTTTACTTTCAGAACTGTACCCAACAAAAATACATTTTACTGCTTTATCATCCAATTTTCTACGATGTTGTTCAGGCACAAAGAATATGCAAAAAAACAAAAAACACGTAGATGAGCAACAGATGGCTTGCGATCATGCCAAGCCTCATATGGAGTGATAGACTGCAGTGCTTTAGTGGAACACCTGTTCAGTACATATGCTGCACACATGACAGCCTCAAGCTAGAAAGTATGTGGTAAAGCCTGACTCTTGACCATACACCTCGCCATCTCCATGAGTGACCTGTTCTTTTGTTCAACAACTCCATGCTGTTGAGGTTTATACGGCACTGTACACTAGTGTTTTATCCCATGTTCAACTAGAAATGCATTAAAATCAGAAGACATATATTCCCCCCCTCAATCAGAACGGAGGGTGCCCATTTTACATGCTGACAGATTTTCAGCCAAAACCAAAAACTGTTTGAAGCACATGAACACTTCGGACTTTGCCTTCAATGGATATACCCATGCATGCCTGGAAAAATCATCGATGAAAGTCACGAAGTAAAGATAATTCCCAAAAGAAGGTGTCTGCATAGGACCACAGACATCACTATGTACAAGCTGCAATTTTTGAGTAGCCCTAACTGAACCATCTTTTGGAAAGGACGAACGTTGCATTTTGCCCAAAGTACAGCCTTCACAAACATGTTTTCTAGGTGCCTCAAGTTTGGGCAAAGAGGACACCATTTCAGATTTTTGCAAGTGTAGCAAACTAGCAAAATTCAGATGACCAAAGTGTGCATGCCAAAACTTTGCATCTGACATAGCCTGAGAATCATGTACTGCACATGCCAAATCATTTACAGATCTTTCATATTTTATGAGCTTATACAACCCACGACATAAAATGCCAGAAGCAATAATCACATCGCCATTTGACAGATCATGAACTGTACACTTGTCATCAACAAATTTCACAACCAAGCCAATCTTGGCTAATGCAAAAACTGATAATAGGTTCTTCTTGATCCCTAGCACAAATAAAGCATCTGAAAAAGTGAAAGAACTACCATCTGCAGTAGTCAAAATGATCTTACCAACTCCCATAACAGGATAAGAGGAGTTGGTGCATGTAATAGTATTCCTTGTAGGGGCAGGCTCGAGTGAAGAGAAGAAACTGCACTGCGAGGTAATATGTTTGGTTGCGCCACTGTCAAAATACCAAACATCTGAGTCTACTGCAGACATGCACTGCTCATGAGAAGATGTGTCAAAACTGTAGACACTAGTAAACGCCCATTCTTCTTCCTACACAAGATTAGCAGACTCCGTTTTTGGTGTAGAGGCTTTTGCAACAACCATTCCAACCTCCTTCTTCTTTGCCTCTTTCGCAACCAGTTTTGGACAGTTATTTATGATATGATCATTCCCTTTATAGTACTTACAAAACAATTTTTGCTTTTCTGATTTTTTCTCTCTTTGTCTTGGCTCTTTGAATGTGCAGCATTTGCATATTTCTGCTTACTAGTAGAAGAGCTCCATTTTCCTTTGCCCTTTTGACTAGCCAGGAAAGCTTGATCTGCAACATGCATAATGGACCTGTTCTGCCTGGACTGATCTTCCTGCAAGAGAACAGAGACTAAGTCCTCAAATGACAAGGCATTTAGATTGCCTTTCATCATCAACCGAAGAGTAGAAGCAAAACTCTGATATGAATCAAGAAGACCATTCCGAACGATCTGCACAAGTGAGCTATCTGGTATAACGTCATCAACAGAAATCAACTATTCCTTCAAGTCTTTGATCTTTGTTAGGAAACTGTCCATAGAATCACCTTCATTCATGTGCTCACTCTCCAACTGTTTTTGGAGGTAAGCTACACGAGCCTCATTCCTAGCTTGGTACAATGTGGTAAGTGTATCCCAAGCATCCTTAGCTGTTCTGCAAGAGCGAATATGAGGAATAATGGCACGTTTGACAGACAAAGCTATCAATGCATGTGCCTGGGCATCTCTGCCATCCCAACGAATCTGCTCTATAGTAGGTGCAGCAGAAACCACAACACGAACAGGAATATGCAGAATATCAGCATCTTCGACACCTTCTGCATTAGCTTCAGTACCTGCAATTGTAACAGTTGCAGGTGTGATAGGACGTTTTTCGACACCCTGCACAATGTTCCACTGTACTTTTGCAACCAACACATGTCGCATCATATAAGCCCATAACGGGTAGTTGGTACCATCCAACTTATCCTCAACAGCCAACATACGAAATACATCACTGCTTTCAGCCATGGTCGGTGACTAAAATACCTTGATGCAGAAAATTGACTGTATCTCAAAAAGTTGAATAGAATTGCCTAGACAAATTCTACTAGACCTGTAGCAGACTTTGAGGCGCTTATATTGGCGAACAAAAACTAGTATATACCTTTGGCACAAAAGGACGAAATAGCCTGCACAAGCATTGTGATAGTGCATTCGGAGGCCGAAATGAGCTCAGATCGCGATTTTGGCACCATGGAGCAAAGCAGTTTTGATCTCGAAAACATGCTGAGTATGCTCACCAAAATTCATGCGATTTTGAGACTGCGAACGAAGGAGTGTCGATGGTGCCCTAGATGAAGTGACGACCTGCTCTGATTCCAATTGTTGGAGTTAGACATCTGCGGAAGCACGCAAACAACACAAGGAAGAAGAAGAAGCTTGGAGTACAACACACAATACTGAATGTATTACTAGAGAATGTACAAAGATAAGTAGCCCATTAGGGCAATAGGCGTATATACAAGTCGGGGAAAAAAAACCTCATAAAGAGGGAAAAAAGTGCCCCGACGGCCTAGTGTGTTCACACACATCACTACCTAAATATATCAACAGCACATATGGTGCCCACTCCCAGTGTACCCATAATGTAGGATTCTTTTCCAAAAACTTTCGTCTCCAGATAGGATCTGCGTTGTCAAATTCCTCTTGAGTATAGGTAAATGTTTGCATGTTGAACTATAGGTTGCTATCTGGTTCTTTATTGGTTGTTGTCTTTATGTATTGGCATGTATGTTCTTTGAGTAATCCATACGGTATGTTGAAAAGCTTCATTACCTATTCTAGATTTCTGCTTTCAATCTTTGCTTCTTTCATGATTTTGATTACTTGTGCTTCAAAATCTTCAGTAAGCTGGGACACCAGTAGTGCCCCCTCATTTGGGTTTAGTTCTGCAATAGCCTGAGTATGTCTTTCAGTGTGGGTCCCTATTTCCTCCCTTATCAATGAATGATGCATGGGGGCAGAAAGAGGACGTACCTCAGTCTCCTCAATAGCCGCTATTGAGTGTGGAACTACTGGTGTCCCCACTTTTATCTGCTGTTTTAATTGAGCTTTTAATGTTGCTATTAATCAGTCCTTCTCTTTGATTTCTTCGGTAGCTCGCGTGACTTCTTCTTTGTTCTTCAAGAGTTCTTCTCCTATGGCAACAAGTTGACTAGCGTCTTCATCGCATTATACTAAGAATTTATTCTCTGCCATTTTCCATTTCTTCCTAAGTGCATTAGTGTCGTCCATATATCTTTTTTCCCATTCTGCTATGATTGCTTGCTCTTGCTTCAGCCAATATTCATACTCAACTATCCGTTCCTCCAATGCTTTTGTATTGTTCTCTGCCACCTCAGGAGCTTCTATTGGTTGGTTGCATAATAGGGCCGTCATTAGTTCTTTGTTCCTGTTCCTCAGATTGTTGGCTTCATCCATGTACACCTTGATTTGAGATTCAAGGATCTTGCTTCTAGTATTCCTTCCTGCCTTTTCTGCTTCACCAGTTTCATATTTGCTTTGTAGTTCTTTCAGTTGTGCTTGCAGCTTCTTATGCTATTTCTAGTGTAGCACATTGATTCTTGGCCTCATTTGCTTCTGCCTCTTTTTCTAATATTATCTTTTGTGCTTGAATTAAGTTGGCAGATAAATTCTCACCTATTTCTTGGAATTGATTCTTCTCCCGCATTGCCTTTTCGTAGTCAGCATCAACTTCAAGCATTAGCTGTTGAGTATCCATAGCAGTTTGTATCATTTGTTCTACTACTTGCTTGAGCTGAGCTACATCCACATTCAACCAAGTTTTGGGAATGCTTGGTGCTTCCCCGATTTGTAGGTCTCTTCCTTGCTCTACATGTATGGTCTCGTTATGCGGTTGCCTTATTTGGAGCTGCACTTCTTGGTCTCTTCTTTCCTCTTCCTTATTGGTCAATTTGGTAGCACTCCCTTGAAATGTGACATCCATCGGAGATGGTTCTGCTACTACCCTTATTGGTGTGAAGGGTTCGGACTCTTTTTCTGTGTCTTCTACCTTTTCTTCCTTGGGATTCTTTATTCGGGCTTCTCTCGCTAGAAGAGTCTCTTTTATTTGGATGTTAGATGCTTCATTCAATTTGATTATATGAACTCCTTCATGAGATGCCTCCTGCCTTGTCGTGCTCTTGCTTGTGTTATCAGGCACCTGATCAATCTTTGTGCCTTCCATGCCAAATTCATCATTTACTTGATTTAATTCTTCCCATTGACCATCATCCTTTGAATCACTTCTAATATCTACATTCAGTATGGATGAGTCTTGTTCTTCTAGTGTGTCCGATGATGAACTAGAATTCATTAAGCCAAATTCTCTATATCTATGAACCTTGGTCAACCTTTTTCTTTTTTCAGAGTCTTCATGGGCTTGTTGGTAGTGATGCCTTTTCACCGATAGGTTTACCTATCCTTCCATATACTAGTGAGTAGCTTCCATTACTTTCGTTAATTCTTCCTCTGATATCAATGGATTTTCTACAAGCCTGGTCCTAGGAAGTACATGTGCTTTCTTTGTAGCTGGAGCTTTGGCTTCTGCCTGCATCATTTCTCGCAATCACTTGGTACCTCGCATTCTTGGTTTGGAGCTCATTTCAACTTTTTCTACTATCTTGAATCCTTTCTTCTTCCTTGGGACTGTGGCAAGCTTAGCATACTTAGCCATTTCTTCAGATGAAGGCATCTCCTTCAAATGTTCTCTAATGCCAAAAGCATGATAGATCAGTATTGTTAATGCAATGCTTCCATTCAGGAACTTCTTATGATTCCACTGTTTCTTGGCCTCGAAGAGCCACTCTTGAATGTATGGAGTCATGTTAACTTGGTTCCCTATTTTTTTGATGGCATGGGACATCATTTGCACAATGATCTTTTGTGAACAGTATATCTGTGCATGTTGGGAAAGCAAAAATGCTGGTGAATGAGCCTAACTTCCTCCTCTATGTCAATACGATTGATATCGGTGAACGTTCTGGTCTTAGCTCCCCAACTTTCCTTCTTCAAAATCGTATTCCCGTCCTTTTCCCATCTGAAAGCTTCTTTAATTAGGTCGTGGGTAAATTGTATGATGATCCACTGGCCTGCTTCATCAAGGACTCTTGCTTCAAGTACCAATCGATCATGCAACACCGGTTGTAAGGTGTTCATGACTTGTGTACAACGCTGGAAATCAGGTTTGTAGATCGGGAGCTCAAAGTACTTCTGGATGCCAGATTTCTTCATCATGTCCACAGTCAATGGAAGTTCATGCACTACTTTGAGATCTTGGGACATTACTGGGAACTGATGGTCCATCTCCATAGTCTTTATTGTTACCAAGAACAAGTAGTCCCCAGCAGGTTGATCTTCTCAAAACTAGTGACCTTTTGCCTTAGTCACACTTTGTAGGTGAAATTCTAGCATATCCTCCTGAATAGTCGCTTTAGAGTCCTCAGAAGCCATCTGCACTTACAATAAGGAGAACATCAGCTTTTTATAGAAGGCATGCTATTAGTGATGTGTGTCTTGTGACATGTCGTTCATTGGTTCACTCTGTTTCCCCTTACTTAAGTAAGTAAGATCTCTTACCACATATCTTTTCATTTTTATTCTTGAAAGAAAACAAACGTTAGTGTAGCCGAAGCATTTATTTATTTACATAGTAGGTCCATTCCTATGGAAGTAGAATCTATGATCTATTCCCAAGTGAGAAATGTGCACCACTAGTTTTTGTCATACACCTCATGTGCCGAATGCATGGCCTCGTAGTGTGGCCCTGGCATGCATACTTTAGGTGCATTCAACTCATCATGAGTGCAATCGGAATTCGGTTGAATCTTTTGTTCTTGTCCTTTCTGCTTCTTTGGTCTCCATATCCATTTTGTGGTGGATGTGTAAGGCTTTCTCTTCTCTTGGTTTTGTTGTATTCAAGGTCCTTCTTCTTTCTTTCTCTAATTCTGATTTGTTGATGTTCTATTCCTCTAGTACCTTGGGCCAGTCTTGTTTGGCATCATGGTTCTGCTTTGTCGGTGTAATATTTCCTCTTGCTTGTCAATCCCTTGATTTGCAATCTGTCTGACCTTCTACGGAATCCATATGTGTTGCCGTGTTCTCTGAGCTTCTACTAATAACTTTGAAAGCTGCACTCTCAGAAGTCTCTTTGGTCTCGATTGTAATAAAAAGAATTCGTTGTTTCTCCTTGTCTCCATAAGAGGAGTGACCTGTATCGATGTATACTTCTCTATTTCTCTCATTCAATCCTTGCGAACCTAGTGTCGATTAGCACTTCCTGGTTGCAATCTTCGGCTAGTGGACTTCCATTTGGGTGATCTTTCCTTGTTATAGGTGACTTTTGGAGCATTTTCTTCATAGTTTCACTTGGATTCACCATTGATGGGGGATGAATCCACCTCCACAACAGACGCATTGGTATTGGTAGTCACTTCTTTCTTGGCACATTCCTCTGGTGCACTTTGGATTGGGTTGTTTGCCAATTCCTCTTCTAGGGTTTCTTTCTCTCGCTTGATTACGTCATGCAAGTGAGAGTGTCTTTCTTCTAATAGGCCAAATATTTCCTTATGCCCTATTTTGGCTGAGATGTACCCTTGAGCTAAGTGAATGCTCACTTCATTCTCCATGATTCAGTCTTGTCCTAGGATCAAGTTCTCTATTAAATCCTTGTCTTTACACACCAAGACTCATTGTGCCATAGTGGAATTTCCTAGGTGGAGGGATACTAAAGCTTCTCCAATACATTCTATGACTTGACCTCCAATGTCTATCATGTGAGCTTTAGTTGGTGTTATGGTCGTCTGAAGATGCATAAGAACCATTAGCCTTATGCAGCTGAGAGCTGCTCCTGAGTCAATTAATGCATCGATCAACTGGTATTCTGTAGTTCTAATCCCTAGATTTAAATATGGTTGAGATATGCTGAGATTGGTAGCGTTGGCTAGTGAACTTGGTAGTTGACCATTGGAATTGGCTCCTCTCCTTGTAAATACCATTCATCTCGTTGCCTTATCCACTCTTTCCGTTTCTTGATATGCTCTAGGGCTCCTTGCTTTGCCTCCTCTCTAATTCTCTCTTCTTCTCTTTTTCTATTTTGTGTGCCGACAAGTCGTGCTAACATTTGATCCGTCAAAGGCTCCATGTAACGTTTTACTCGACAACCACTTATGTAATTAGGAAGAACATCTCCATCCAGAGTAGCTAGGTTAACGTCTCCACTCGTTGATATCCTATTGATTAGTAGAGGTCCATATCCACATTTCTATAGCTTCTTGGCGTGTTGATTTAAAGTGTACACCAAGACTAAATCTCCTTCTTGCAATCCTTTATCTTTGATGTGTGCATCATAATATGTTTTTTGTCTTCTTTTCGCTGCATAAATTCCCGCAACAGCCTTCTTACTCCAGTTGGGTGCTATTGTAGAGAAAGGTAAAGATGTATGATCATCTGGAGTGGTTTCTTGACATTCTGTGCAAGTACTGACATACTCGGAACATCCTTAGGCATATCAGGCCAATAGACTCCTAATCGTCTCAATTCTCTTAGAGTTCCATGAGTTCTCTTGTGCATTATCCATTTGTTTATGTGCACTTGTCCAATCAAGTTCTTCTATTCGTCTTCCTCTACACATCTAGACAATATACCGTTGGATTCTTTATGATACACACTTCCTGCTACAGTGTGTAAGTTATGTGATTGTAGAATTTCCTTCCTACTCTCCCTGTTAATTGAGTGTTGTGGTCCGTGAGTGAGTATTGGGATTAGCTTTTCTGCCCACTTAGGACGCACTTCCAAATTTAACAGGTAAGTGTCTGGTAAATCGTCGGGTACTCCGCTCGGTGGTTCTCCATGTGTTAACCTAGAGAGATGATCAGCTCTCACGTGGGTATTCCCCTTGTTTACAATTACCTCAAAATCGAACTCCATTAATAATAGAAACCATCTCACTAATCTTCCTATGTTACAAGGCTTATTGACTAAGTAAAATAAGGCTTGATGATCTATGAAGAACTTGAATTTGTTGGCTAAAAGGTAGTGTCTAGATTTTTTTACAGTGTACACCATCCATAAGCCTTCTCGCTCTGTAGTTGTATAGTTTCTCTTGGCCTGATTCAGTTGTCTGCTTGCATAGGCAATAGGATGGTCCAATTTTCCCTGTTGGTTGAACTAAAATGCATCCTATTGCGTAATTGGAAGCATCCACATGAATATGAAAGGGCTTGTTCCAATTGGGTGTTTTCAAGATTGGAGTTGTGCTAAGTCACTTTTTTAGCTCATTGAAAGCTTTCTCGCATCCGTCTGTCCAAGTGAATTGTGTCAACAATCCATACAATGGCTTGGCAATTATAGCGTACATATGGATAAATCGGTGATTATATCCACAATGACCCATAAACGCTTGCACTTCTTTTGCATTTTTTGGTCTGGGAAGTTCTAGAATTCCTTTAATCTTGTCCTCATCAGTAGATATTCCGTTCCAAGATACGATGTGTCCTAAGATTTTTCCTTGTCTTACCATAAAAATGCATTTCTCAGGATTCAGACATACTCTATATTGTTGGCATTTTTCAAATATTTTTCACAATTCCAGAATATGTTCGTGCCTTCGATTTGAATATGTACATAGGTCATCTACGTATACTTCCATACTCTTCCTTAGGAATTCTTTGAAAACGTGACACATAAACCTTTGGAAAGTGGCGTTAGTGAGTCCAAAAGGCATCACTCTGAAAGCATAGACTCCCCATTCAGTCACGAATGCGATCTTGTGTTGGTCCTCAGTAGCAATAGCTACTTGGTTGTATCCAGAGAATCCATCCAAGAAGCTATAGACTTCCTTACCTGCAACTCTTTCTGTGCAACACAAAATATATGATTAATTATCTTCATTAGCTAGCTAAAGAGCCACACTACACTCTCTAGCCATCATTCTTAGTAGGTGTGAAGTAGGATCTAGCTACACCACTTCATCTCTTGTGACTATCCACCATCTCCTCCAATAGTGGTATTAGAGCAACAACAATCAAGATGGGAGATGGATTTCCATACTTCATTAACAAATTGGACAAGAACAACTACTCAGCATGGTCACTAAGGATGCAAACCTACCTTCAAGGGAGAAGTCTATATGGATGCATTTCAGGAGATGAAGAGATGCCAATCCTCAGGAGCAAGCAACAACCTAAAAGGGAAGAGCAAGAAAGGCTAACCACATGGTGTGCAAAGGATGCTCTTGCCAGGTCATATCTACCAAACTGAATCTGTGATTTCTTGTTGCCACATGTTAGGAATTGCAAGACTTCCCAAGAGACTTGGGAAGTACTCTCATCATGCTTCTCCTCAAACACAAGAGCTAGGAAGAATCAATTGTGAATGGAATTTACAACCCTAAAGAAACAACCAAAGCAAGGAGTGGTTGATTATGTAACCAAGATGAAAGATGTGGCTGATTAGCTTGCAAGCATTGGAGAGGAGATATAAGAAGAACACATTGTGAGGCAAATCATTAATGGAATCAAGGCAGATGAAAAGTCAGAGTCCTTCACCACAACAATGGACCTCTACATGGATATGCAAGTACGTGACCTCAACACCTTGACGGGCAACTCTTCACCCACGAGAAAAAGCTCAACAAAAATGGTGACAACTCAAGAGGTAACCAATCTTCTGCCCTTTATACAGATAAGAATAAAGCTAAGGATAAAGGTAAAAGCAATAAGAGTGAAGAAAAGGCTAGTACCTCTCAAGAAAATTACACAGGAAGAGGAAGAGGTGCTAGAGGAAGGGATAGAGGAGGAAAACAAGGCAGGGGGAGACCCTACAAGAACTCACCATGCAACATATGTGTTCTTAATAACCACACTACAAAAGAATGCTTCAAGAATACAAGGAACCAAAAGGGAAGAGGATACCATAGAAGCAACTATGGACAATCAAGAGGCAGATACAACAATGGTGGAGGCAACTACAACCATAACTACAATCAAGGCTACAACAAAAACAATCATCAAGGAGGCTTTAGAGGAAGAAGGGACTACAACAACTATAATGATGATCAAGAAGACTCTCTACTCATCACGAATATGACATCCAAGCAAGGTAAAGATGATGAGCATCTTTTCTACATTGATTCAGGTTGTTCCAATCATGTGACTGGAAATGTAGCTCTATTATTTGATCTTGAACAACCGAAAGGGAAACATGAAGTACAAACTAGTGATGACACTAAACACTCAATCAAGAAAATTGGAAATGTCAAAACATCTGATGATAGTATGAACCTTTTGAGTAAAGTTCTATATGTGCCAATTATAAACAAAAACTTAATTAGTGTTGCACAGATTGTTGAGAAAGGTTTACAGGTTAGATTCATTAAGCATGGATCACATGTGGAAGGCCCTCAACAAGGCTTCAAAAGAATTTCCAAAGGTGAGAGGTCAGGTAGATTATTCACATTTCACATTTGAAATTGAAGACACAAGGAACATAGTATTATTTAGTTATAGAGATCAAACCTTATCTTAGTTAGAAATATGGCACAAAAGGTTAGGAAACATAGGACAAAGAACTCTAAAGCAAATGTGCGGGGATCAAAGTGTGCTTGACATTCCCAATGTGAACAAGCAACACATGATATACAAATGTGGAGCATGCCAACTTGGCAAAGCTCACATGTAACCATTCAACATGAGAGGATACACCCATGGATACTATTTGGAGCTTGTACATACTGATGTGTGGGGCCCTAGCAAAGATCTATCCATCTTAGGTTCAAGATACTATGTGTCATTTATTGATGATTACAATAGATGGACAATTCTTTATTTCATGAAGCATAAGGATGAGGTATTTACATGTTTCAAGAAATACTTGGCACTAGGCAAAAATCGAACAAGAAGGAGCTTGAAGAGGATTAGATCTGATGGAGGTGGTGAGTACTTTTCACATGAGTTTGTACAAGACAGAGGCATAAAGAGGGAAGTAACAACTAGATACACTCTTGAATTGAATGGAGTGGCAGAGAGAAGGAACATGTTAATTGTTGAAGAAGCTAGTTCTATGTTAAATGAGAAGAACTTACCTAATTATCTATGGTCAGAGGCTGTTTTCATAGCCACCTACTTGGTCAATAGGCGTCTATCTAGGTCATTGAATGGTATGACACCATATGAAGCATGGAATGGTAGGAGACCCTCATTGGACCATTGCAAAATATTTGGTATGATCAGAATCAAAAGGGGTATAGACTATACAATCCCACTAACAAGGCATCTATGGTTAGTAGGGATGTAGTGTTTAATGAAAATAATTCATGGTTTGAAGATGATTGCAGGAAAGTCAAGTTACCATACGATTTGGAAAATGAGTTTCCAACCCTCACACAAGAAGATCAACCATTGGCAGAAGATATCAACTCAGAAGATGAAGAGTAGATTGACTTCAAGGCTTGGAAGTCAAGAGGGAAGGTCAAGCTCAAGCAACTAGAAGACATACCAAAGTCTTCAAATCAAGCGTTAAGGAGATCACAAAGAGAAAGTAAGAAGCCCATAAGGTATGCATATGATACATCCTTAGTCACAAAACATTCTGTGTATATCACTGAAGACTCTATGGTAGAAAAGCCTTCTTGGTTTGAAGAGGTTAGGAAGAAGAAAGAATGGAGAGAAGCTACACAGGAAGAAATGGAAGCATTACAGAAAAATCACACTTGGGATCTAGTTCCCAAGAAGCCAGACATGAAGGTAATTGGTTCAAGGTGATATACAAAATGAAAAAGAACTCTAATGGCTCTATAAATAGGTACAAGGCAAGGTTAGTGGAAAAAGGATTTGCCCAAACACATGAAGTAGATTATGAAGAATCATTTTTTAGCTGTGGAAAAGATGCCAACAATCATGGTTTTGGTAAGTCTTGCTGCTTATAAAAATTGGAATTTATATTAGTTAGATGTCAAGAATGCATTCTTAAATGGATGGATCTCAAAAGAAGTGTATATGGCACAACCACCAGGTTTTGAAGATGAAGATAAAGCAAGTTATGTATGCAAGCTTAGGAAGCCACTCTATGGTCTCATGCAAGCTCCTAGCGCTTGGAACCATAGGCTAGTTACTTATTTGTAGGACTAAGGCTTTGTGGCAAGAAAGGCAGATTCTTCTTTATTTGTTAAGAAGAATAAATCAGAAGTTATCTACTTATGTGTCTATGTAGAAGTGATCTACTTATGTGTCATTATTATAGGGAATGATTCTAATGGCATCAAGCAGGTCAAGGCTTAATTAATGAAGGAATTCGAAATCAGTGATCTAGGTTTATTAACCTATTTTCTTGGCTTAGAACTTGTGTATAGAGATTCAGGTATATTTATCACTCAAAGGAAGTACATACATGATATGTTGGTAAATTTTAAGATGGAGAACACTAAAAGTAGAGAGCACAAAGTAAGAGGACTCAAAATTTGAAGCAGATCTGGGTACGCAAGGGTGAACAACCCTCTGCTCTAGTGTCTGATCTCCAACAATGCACCAAACCAATTGCCCAAGCGACTACAACGAAGGAGTGTTCTAAAATTCTCCCAAAATGGACCATTTCTATTTGGGTCCCAAAGTGGTCAATGAAGGCTGACCCCAACACTAGACAAATTTGGGTGCTCAAGACCTGCTTACATGCTCAAGTAGCTTCACATAAGCTCAGCCTAAATCAACACTCACAATCATGCAAAACATCTCACTTACTAACTCCCTAACCACATCAGCATGTTGGTATTGTAGAGAGGACACACTATTATCATGTTTTCGATGCAATGCTAATATGACTGTCTTCTTCTAGTAGATAATGTCACATACTTCAAGCGATATCATGATTGATGTAGCAAGAACTAGCTATCAAGCAAGGACCAATTAGCGGGTGGTTGATCTAGAGAGCTTACCAATCATGTATGAACTAAATGAAAGAACAGAAGAGTTGCAGGCCATACAAATCATACCGATACCGGACCCCCCAAGTGGCCATACCATGCTTGTAGGCAAAACATCTCATTGGTTTAATGAAGTAGCAAGACCCTTGGGAGAAGGATCGTACCTCTGGGAGGTAGAGCTAGACTTCAATGGAAAGCAAGGAAAGTTCCATTTCTTTACATGAGATTTGAAAAGTTGCAAAATGTAGAAGCACTATGCCCTATATGGGAGAAAGCAAGATTGGACGCATACTTTGGTGCTCTGCTTCCAAAGCCCGATTTCATGAGATGCTACTATCTTATCAACACCTTGACTTTGAGCAAGCATCCCAAGGGATCAAGCACATTTGTGCTCCCATCTCTAACAAAGGGAAATGAGCTGAAGAGGTTTAAGTTAACCAAAAACTTAGTGCAAGAGGCCTTGTATATGCAAGGAATGCACATACCCATAGAAACGGAGATTCTAATACTAGACAACATGAAGAATCGAACCCTTACCAAGCTCAAGGACATGGTAGCCATGACACCAATTATTGTAGTTCACCTTAGGATGTGCATGCAACACTTTGCTTTCCTAGCCCAACCAGATTCACTATGCCACTTAAGAAGATCTTGTTCAGTCTATATCTAGCAAAAACACAGAATCTCACCATCAACCCACCCCACTAGATCATCAATCAGATACACTTGGCTCACAAGAGCTGGCCACAGAAATCATTCTTGTATGGATGTTGCTCATTGACTAGGATTATTTACAGATGTTTAGCTTATGACATCCCAATCCAGAGAGCCTTAATGTGGAATCAAGTGCAACAATCCAAGGGTAGAACATCTACAGGACCCCCTCAAAAAGGATGAGAGGAGTAGTGCGAGTACCTTGTGCTCAACCACGAGGAGCCATCTTGACACCAGATATCACTCCTCCACCACGATGGGTACGTCCATTTACACTATGACTCTTAAGATGAATCACTAAAGGTCCCAATCTGATATTTCTACCAATTCCCATGGACCTGGAATTCCCTGGTGGAGCACCATTGGAAGAGCTCACAAATGAATACTTTGAGAAAACTTTAAGGGAAGTAAATCTTGAGGCAGAAGAAGAACAACAATTGGAAGATGCTCAACTATAATCAATAACATCACAAGTACCCATTACCACTGTTGATGTGGAGGAAGAAGAGGATGAAGATGACAATGAAGATGAAGAATATGAAGGAGGTGAGGAGGGGCATGAAGAAAGACCTCGAGATGAGTAGCAAGAAGTATCAGAACTCGTAGGTGCTCATGCATACACAACCCAGTTGCACAGGCGATATGACATGACCAAAGCCATGCAAGAAAGGCACATTCTTTCATTTGCATCAGGCTAGCCCTGATTGAAGAGATGTTAGCAGAAGAGGCATGGACCATCATTTCATCGCCACCCTCAAATTAATGTCAAAATCCTTGGGAGTCCAGGAGGCTGTCTACACAACGGTTTGCTAGTGAGTTTGGTATGACAAACATAGAGTCAACACACTACCAAGGGCAGGCAAGAATATAAAAATACCAATAACTAAACTAAGAGTAACCATCAAACCCACAACCACTCCAACAACCACCATCAATCTCACCGCTGAAACTTTTGCACAAACATCACCCATCTCACCACAACACCCTTGATCCCCCCCATCTCCACCACCCCCGCCTCCCACCACTAAGAAAACTGCTGTAGTAATAATGACCACGACCCACACCCCAACCTCATCCACATCCTTCTCCTTTCGTGAACCAACCTCACACGCCATCCTCTTTTCTTCCATTCCCAACCCACCTTTCACTTCACCATTTTTGTCCGTCAAACCCATCATTGGCCACCCACTAATACCTAGCATTGCAGGATACCCACGACCCATTGATGGTATTCTCAGTTTCCCCGCTTACTCCCCTTCACACATACCTCTATCCCACGATCCTTACTCCCCATTTGCCTCCCCACTCTTTCCCCACACCTCAGTTACAACCATTGCCCCACCCCATTATGTTCCATTCATGGAAGATTTCATTTGGAAACACAACATGTAGATAGTAGGACCGCACACACGCACACTTACTTCCACTTCATTTTACACACAATTCAGAGTCCCTTCACCTACCATTCCCATGTACATGGTAGCACCTGCACGCACATCATTGTCTGACCCCATGGACATTTCACCACCCACAACACCTCCCCCTCCCCCGTGATTCCACCACCACCCACTCCCCGTGATATCCACACTATGCCATTGGTCTGCACGCTTAAACCATGTACCGGACATAGTTTCCATGATGTGTATGAAAATCTTGAGCTGATGACAGTCGTATTCAAGACCTTCTGCAAAGTACAGGCACCATATATATCGGCCCCTAGCTTTTCTGAAGGTAACAAAGATTTTGTCTATGACATGAGCAAGACCCCCTCCATCAACATAATCTATAACTGGCATGCACGTGTAAAGTATTTACATGCTTGCTACAAGTAGACTTTTGAAGAAATGTTCTCTATCGGGTTCTAGGAATATCATTCCAAAATTTTCATTCCCAGACCAACACATTTGTTACATCTCTTTGTGGTGGAACAGGCAATACATGCAGATAAGTTATGCTTGCCACATTTAGACATTCCAAGCCCAATTGATTGGGATGCAATGATGACAAGCTTGGCAAGAGGACTATGCATACAAGAACATCACCTTGCCATAGATGTCAAAGAGTATTACATTCAACACTCCCGACAAGAAGGGTCTGTCAGGGATGACAAACACGAGACAGGGGGGGTGTTGGTAGCAGCAAGGGCAATCAAGGCCTTACTAAACATGGAAGCTACCAAAGGGAGTCAGATCAAAGGGAGATTAAAGTAGGATTAAGCAGGCAAAGTAGTCAACACAAATTCGACAAGTAGGTCACATAATTTTTCATGAAGAAATATTTCCCAAATAAGGATTTTAATAACTTCACACAATTTTAAATACCATTTTCCATTATTCCTACTACATTTTGTGCTTGAGGAGTATTAGAAATATCTATGTACCAATTTCCATAATTTTTAGAGCTCGTTTGAGCCTCCAAAATAGCCTAAGATCCTAATTCTTAACTAGGTCGGACACAGGTTTGGACAGGGCCAAAACCTAGTGAAAAACTATAAAAAGAGCTAGAGATCTCATTTTTGAGGTTAGCTTGTTAGATTTTTGGGCTATTATAAAAGAATTTTGAGTAATGCAAAGAACTCCAATGTTCCTCTCTTTGTTCTTGCCTTGTGTGTGTGAGCGCGTATGTGTGTGCATGTTTATGTGCTTCTCACTCACACACTTGTGCCATCACTTTCTCATAGTCATCATACTAGTCCTCACATCTCCACGGATTGACAATTACGAGGTGGATCTCCTCACATTGGTACTTGCCATTGTGTTAGAGTGACAACTACCTATCAAGGAAGTTAAAGGTTCCTCTAAGTGGGATAGCAAGGATGTAAGAAATGACACATGCATGCTTATATAAAAAGTGTTTACAAGACACACATATCTTTGAGAAGATGTGATTCCCACACCCATGCACAACCACACACGACCAACACCAATTACACGAGGCAATGAGTGAACACCAAATGAAACCTTCTTTATATTCCCAATAGGGGCCATGAGGCCTTGGCCAAGGGGCCAAAAATACATCAAATACCTCTCCTTATATAGAAGAGTAGAGGAGGGAGACATGAAGAGCATGTGCCAAAAGACATGTGAAAAAAAAACAGATACTCTAAGATAGTGGAATTAAAAAGGAATCTTCCTAGAGAGAGAAAGAGAGGGGGAAGTTTATGCATGTATAAAAAAAGATCCCAAATATAAGAATATAAAAAATGAATGATTATTACAAAAAATGAAGTGATTAATTCCTAAGGGATGGGTTTCATGTGGAATTGTCCAAGGAAGAATAAGGGCTAGTTTCTAGGAGGAAACTCATATGCCAAGGAACTTAGGAGCCACCCACCAAGGCTTCACATCTTTTAGTGTCTTCCTTTATGGCCAAAAATCTCCATGCTCCAAGTAGCTCCATCCAATAGCTAAACTTGGCTTTTCCAAAAAATATTCATATAAAAGTCTATTCTATTTTCATGAATATGTAGTATTCTTTCTAGATCATGTGCAATAGATTGAATAGGTATAGGCTCAAAAACCTCACTATCAGATATTAAGTATCAAATTCACTTATCTTTCTTTCCATTCTATTAACCTTGAAGGTTGGATGGATCTGATTATCCTTTGTGAAGTGGTGTGATAATGATGCACCATGGTGGATTCTCCTTCTTGAGAGCTCCATGGTGATACCCTCATAGTAAAAAACATGGCTGGAGACTTCGTACACATTACTTTGCATAGAACCTAAAGGGTACATAGAAATCACATAGTACATGGAAAGCACAAAAAATGATTCCCTAGGTCCAAGATTGGACATATATCTGCACACAACTCCGATGGCAAATGCAATATGTGGTCTTGTAGCAACCATAGCATACATGAGACTACCAACAATAGACTAATAAGGAATTTTGGTCATGAATTCCTTTTCCTCATTTGATTTGGGGCAATCATACTTGCTCAATTTCACATATGTGGGTAAAGGTGTACTCAATGCCTTGCCACCATGCATATTGAACATGTGAAGTACTTTGGATATGTACTCAGTTTGAGACAAGTATATGCATGTTTTACTCCTATCAAGAGTAATGTGCATGCCAAGAATATGTTTGGAATCCCCCAAATTCTTTATATCAAATGTCTCACTCAACTTCCTTTTGAGAAATGACAAGTCATTAGAGAACTTCCTAGGAAGGAGCATATCATCGGCATAAAGTATCAAGCATATCAAGTTTCCATCTAAGCATCTCTCTATGTAGAGACAATGATTCTCATTGCTTCGAGAATAGCCTTGAGACTTTATAGAAGCATCAAAATTTTTGTATCATTGTCTAGGGATCACCTCGTAGGTTATCTCCAAGACATTTTTAAGCTGTTTACTCGGGCTTTCTAAATTTAAGACAATCATACATCCAAGGAAAATATAGCCTTCAAGTACAAAAGTTTCTTATTCAGGATGAAAATCCCATCATTTTTCCATGTGATACAAATTCAATTGTTGACATCACTTTTTCTAAGGGCTCAAACCTCATAATGGTTCAACATTGGATTCTCGTCTTTTAGCCACTACAAATGTAAAAATAAATGGTGCTTCATCTGCTAGCTTGAACTTCAAAAGAGGCTACCTTTCATGCATGTTAGAAGGGCATATTATATGCATGGGATGCCTATCACACAAGTCAGGCACTTGTTTCTCTTTAGTTCGTTGATTTGGATATTTGCATAACAAAATGCGAAAATATCCTTGTTCTATGTACTAGAAGACAGATTCTGGCTAATCCCTAGTGTGGAGAGCCAAAGGAGGAGGAAGATGGCTTCCAGGAAGGAAAGGAAACCATGGGCTTGAGCTATGGAGAAGGGTTGTTCCGGGTAGGGCAAAGATCTCGGAGAGCATTTATACTAATAGAAAGTTGATCCAAGAATTGTTGGAAAGGGAATGAACATGAAAACAAGTTTGAACTGAATCGACCAATCAAAACTCTATTTAAATAGATGAAGAGCCAAATGAGTTCTTGATTATGTCTTTGTAGTTTCTTTACAGTAAACTCGTCTGAATAAAAGTCGTTTAAGATATGAACAACCAATTGTGTTGCAGTCACCTAGTTTTTGCACATTATGAGAATCAAACATTGAGTTCCTATGATTGAATCATGTTCATGTACTCCATGTGTCCAGTTTACCTTGAAGAATCTGGTTGCTCCTCAACTTACAGCTCTTAGTGACATAATGGGCTGGTGTTTCTCTTGTTATTGAGCCAATGTATAATGCAATCTCTGTGAAAGAGATGCTAGCATGGAAGCTGTGATGCTTGCAAACCTGCTTCAATAGTTTTTATGCAAATCACGTATTCAAGATCAAGTTTAGATTTTGGATCAACCTTTAGAAGTGGGAGAGCATCAAGGCAGTCTTGTTGGCGGGTCGTGGAGTTATTGTGTCATCATCTCCAAGGGAAATTAGCTTCGGGATGAAATAATCTTCATCATCACCTTCAAGGTTGATGTCTACTTCATGAAGGGTGAAGTACTGAGGGATTCATTGTGCTCTCCAACCATAATAAGGCCTAGAAGAGAATGTAAATCATATGCAATCAAATGAAGTTTTGATTTTTCAAACATTATAGCAGAGGCTATGGAAAAAATGTTGATGCTGGCAAATTTACTAAAGCTTCAAAATAAAGATACTTACTTATGAGAAGGATCTACTGCTACTGAGATGGAAAAGTTAGAAGAGGAACCACTACAAAACAATGTAAATGAAGAATGGCAGATGTCAAGAGACAGATGTGAGTTTTTATCTTCAATCATTAGGAAATTTTATCTTCAATCACTAGACAGTAAAGAGTTTGGTGCTGATTACACATCCTGAAGGAAGATGAAAAAAGGTGAATTTAATATGATGAATGAGAACATTCACTCTATTGTATCAGAAATGCTACTAAAGATTTCGTGTGAAACTTAGGATAGTATGTGGTAGAGTTTTGCTAGAGCCCTCTCATCTTTACATATTGTGCATCACTCCTTACAACACTTGATATGAAGGATTTGGGGGATGCCAAACATATTTGTGGCATGCACACTACTCCTTGTAGGAGCATCAGATGCATATATCGATCCCAGATTTACTACATATCCAAAGTACTTCAACATTGATGTGTTCTTAAAGGGTAATTCATCCTGCTCCATCAACATCACACCTCTTCAACAAAGAGCACTTCAACTAGGGTGTAGTGCAATTGGAAACCTTATCTGGAAAGGCACTATCTCTAGTCAATGTTTTAGCTTTTTGTTATAACCCTCTCATCTTTGCATATTGTGCATCCCTCCTCCCAAACATATTCGGACATGCACATTACTCATGATAGGAGTAGGAGCTGCTTAAATTTATCTCAAAATTACTACATATCCAAAGTAATTCAAAGGTTCAATATATAGGGTGGAAAGGCATTTATTACACCTTTACCTACATATGTGAAGTTGAGTAAGGATGATTGCCCCAAATCAGATAAGGTAAAGGAATTCATGAAAAAAATTCCTTATCATTCTATTGTCGATAGTCTTATGTGTGTTATGGTAGTTTTGAGTCCAAACATTGCACTTATAGTGAGAGTTGTGCATAGATATATTTCTAATCATGGCAAGAAGTATTGGGAAGTGGTGAAGATGATTTTGAGATATCTGAGTGCCACTAAGGACAATTGTCTATGCTTGGTTAGAGAAGAGGCACACATTATTAGTTACATCGATTCTAATTGTGTTGGTTTTGTAGACAAACAGATGTCTATGATAGGGTACAATTTTTACTTTGCTCAAGGTGATATCTCTTCAAGATCTCGTCTTCAAGGATGTACAATTGTTTCCACTCTATAAGTAGATCATGTTGCAGCTAGTGATGCATGTAAGGAAGCATTGTGGCTTTCTCATCTTGCTTGTGATATGGGTCCACCTTAGCATGTACCTCATTTGTTGAGTGATAGTTAAAGTGCCATTTATTTGGCTATGAACCAGGTATATGACTAAAGCTCTACCATAGGATAACTTTCAACACTATCCTCACTTGATGGGGGTCACTTGATTCATGATCTTGCATAGATACATCTACACTGTGTAACATGCCCTTCAAGTTGAAGGTATAGATTGTATGCTTACACTCAGGTATCCCTTATTATTCTTTATTTTTTCTCCCATAGTTCACTTTGGCCATATAGTGACCACATATTTATATGTTTTCTTGACGAACATGCAAAAATGTTTCTATGTGAAAGGCCCAATGACCACTGCACACTTTTTTATTTTTCTTTAATAAAACAAATAGTGATGTGCTCTACCATAGATTGCGAATTGAGCCACATTTGTGAAAAACCTAGGAAATTTGTGTTTGGGCTCTTTGTGTACTATCTATTTTTCTTGTATTCCAGAAATCTATTTAGAGTATCGTGATGTCACATTGAGCTCATTTTTCTACTATGAAAACATCGATGTGAAGCTCCCCTAAAGGGGAATCCATTGTGCCTCATCACTATCCCACCCATCTCTAGTCAATGTTTCAAGGCTCAAGGCCTATCAAAACAAAGTAGTTGAAGGATTTTTGCTTCCCTCACAATTTGCTCTTTTTTTATTGATTGTAAATAACACTCTCCTTTGCTCTCTTACTGCACTAGTTTTGGCATTTAAAGATGATTTTGGAAGCTTGTTTTTGGGTATTTATTGCAATTTCGATGCCAATAAATAGCTAGAGTCAAGATGTTTTTGAAAATGAAGATTATCTGGTACTTGGTATTTAGTACCTTTTCCAATGGGCAAGAAAGCTTATATGCTGAGATTCACATTAGATAGTGCTTCTCCAAAGTATAAAGAACGACTTGTTGCACAAGGGATACAAAAATAGTATAATCTTGAAGTAAATGTATGTAGATGCAACATTTATTTTAATGCATCAAATGTTAGCATTTCTCAAACAATAGAGTGACTTTCTCATTCATCATATTAAATTCACCTTGTTCTACCCAAATGCGATCAAAGTCACGACAAGTAATGCAGCATACAAACCATGTATCTCTTGTCATAGAAGCATCACATTATCTTTCCAGAATTTCTATCCTGCATTTCATAAAGCACGAGCACATGGCAAAAATATATGGACAACATAGGTTTCAATGATGCTTTAGAAAATTAATGGCAAACGAGATGACAATGAAAGCTTATATCATTAAAACAAAGTCATCCATTAAAATAAGTAGAATTGGAACTTATAGAAATGATTCTCTAAAGTCTATTGCCATCCAATATGCTCCTTCACAAATCATTTTATTCAGATCATTTTGCATCTTCCCGCAGGATGTGTAATCTATTCTTCTATAAAAAAAGAAACTACAAAAAGATATTCCAAAACTCATTTGGCTCTTCATGTGTTTAAACTGAGTTTTGATTGGTCAAGTCAGTTCAAACTTGTCTTCAGCTTCATTCCCTTTGCAACAATTATTGGATCCGAGATCTTTACCTTGTCGTGAACAACCCTTCTCCATAGCTCAATTGCACACCGTCCTTTCCTTCCTGGAAGCAATCTTCCTCCTCCTTTGGCTCATCACACAAGGGATTAGAAAGAATCCGCCTTCTTGTACATAGAACAAGGATATTTTCCCCTCTTGTTATGCAAATATCGAGATCAGTGAGCTAAAGAGAAACAAATGCCTGACTTGTGTGATAGGCTTCCCATGCATATAATATGCCCTTCTAACATGCACAAAAGGTAGCCTGTTTTGAAGTTCAAGCTAGCAGATGAATCACTATTTCTTTTTACATTTGTAGTGGCTAAAAGATGAGAATCCAATATTGAACCATTATGAGGTTTGAACCCTCAGAGAAAGCAAGGTCAACAATTTAATTTGTATCACATAGACAGATCACATCCATCCCGAATTAGAAACTTCTGTACTTGAAGTACATATTTTCCTTGGATGTATGATTGTCTTAAATTTAGAAAATCCAAGTAAACAACTCAAAAATTTCTTGGAGATAACCTCTTAGGTGATGGCACCTGTGCTAAAGAATGAGAAAGGTCACTTGACCTCACCCTCTTGTTAGGCTATTGAGGAGACCTTGGGGAACCCATTCTCTTTAGAGGTGCATATGAATGTTGTTTCAACTTGAGATTCCCTAATGCCTCTTTTGATGCCTTATGTTTTTCTTCTTCCAAAGATCGTCCAATGCTCTTGCCCATCATTGAGCTAGCTACTTCAACCTATCATGTATCATGCCTCACAAATAGAAAGCTGCGGTTCAACATCTAATGATGATGATGCATCTTGAAAGACAACATTGAGGCCCTCCATAGTACAAAAATTCCTCAATGCTGCAACACAAGTGATTGCTCTATTGGCTCCACTTGGAGTGATTGAAAATCCAAACTCTTGAGTTGGCCATTAGTATTGGGAATAGATGTGTCTTCATTTAGCATAGGAGGCCCCGAACCAGCCTTTGCTCTATCCATTGGCCAAAGACCATTGGCATCTTGTCTAAGAACATCAAAACCTCCTCTAATGAGAGTTTTTATGAGCTCAACATGACCTGTATATGCAGCTTGATGCAGTCTCGTTGCCCTTCATGCTTCCACTGAACTCCTCCTTTATATCATCTGATCCTTTGAGCTTGAATGAGCAAGATCTCGCTCCTCCTTGAATTCTACCCTTTTGCTTTTTTCATATGAAAAACACTAATTGTCTTTTTTCATTGTTCCCCTCTTTGTTGATTGAGATAAGTCCTTCTCAGTGTCCAGCCTAGCAAGATCTCTCCTTCCTATGAAATGAGGCAGCTTTTCTTTCCTATCGACAACTGTTCATGCCAAAAAAAAGAATGCCCCCTCCCCCATACACAATTGTATAATTTTATATATGTACATTTTTGTAAAAGTGCATTTGCACACTCATCATAAATCGTTTATTTCGTGCTCTAACACATGCACATATACGCATTATGTGCAGGCCCAAGGAAAATCCTAATGTCCATGAATGAGTGAGTTGGCAAGAAAAAATGTGTCATCACTCTCGGTAGATAAATCTGGTAAAGCTCAATGAAGTATCCCTAAAATATAGTAGCGTGACCACTATACATGTCAAAGAAATGAAAAAGTGATACGTGTCATTCCTGGATCCACATGTTGAGCTTGATATCTCAAAAACTTTGATACCTTTTTACATATTCAATTAAGTCATCTTCATGAGCACTTAACTTGGAATTTAGTTCCATGGGTGTACCTATAGCCTTAACACTCTCCATTTTGAATTTGGCTAACATATCTTTAATATACTTGTTTTGAATAAGATTCATACCCTTCTCTATATACACTGCTTCCAATCCAAGGAAGTAAGTGACCTTCCCTAAGTCACTAATCTTGAATTGTCCCTTCATTTGTAGCTTGATTCTTCTAATACCTTCAACATCATTACCTATGACTATGATGTCATCCACATACACATAAAGGTATATGACTTCTCCATGTGACCTCTTGATGAAGAGAGAAGAATCAACTTTTCTCACTACAAACCCTTTGTCTTACAAATAAGTTACAAGCCTATGATTCCAAGTTGTCGGAGCTTGGCTTATCCCATATAAGGCCTTCCTTAACCTGCAAACATGTTCACGACAACGTGATTCTACAAACCCAGGGGGTTGAGCCATGTATACCTCTTCTGAAATCAATCCATTGAGAAATGCATTCTTCACATTCATGTGATAGATCTTCCAATTTTTGGCAATTGCAATACTCATTACTCTAATTGTTGGTATCTTTGCATAGGAGAGAAGGTCTCTTCATAGTCAATATCTTGGGTCTGAGCATACCGGTTGGCCACAAATCTAGCCTTGTACCCCTTAATGGTTCCATCAGAGTTTTTCTTACCTTGTAACCCATGTGGATCCTATAACCTTCATGGTTGGAGTCTTTGGTACCAACTCCCAAGCGTTGTTTTCCTAAAAATATTCAATCTCTTCTTCCATTGCATGCTTCCATTTTGGTTTCTTATTGTCCTTCTCATAAGATGGGCTCTTTAGAATTCACATCTTGTGCTATATAGATAAATTGCTTTGTTACCAATGAGGTGCCATAACCATACATTTTTGGCTTCTTCTTTTCCCTTCTAGATCTTTTAATAGTTGTTGAGAGGATTCTACAACATCCATCATCTCTTGTACCTTTGCTTTACCTTCTTGGTGTAACTTGATATAGAACAACAGTCAGAGTTCTCTTCATGATGTATAAAGTAGTGTGTACAACTTCTACCCAATAACAATGAGGCATATTCTTCTCAGCCATCAACACTCTTGCTATTTTTGCAATATGTATATTTTTGTGTTCACCAATGCCATTCTATTGTGGTGTGTGCCTGCATGAAAATTGACGTCGAATTCCATGACTTTTAAGAAAGTTGCTAAACTCAATTGACATGTATTCACCTCCTCCATCAGACCTTAATGTTTGAATATACTTTCCTATCTGCTTTTCCACTGTAGCCTTAAAATTCTGGAAGTGAGTGAACACCTCAGTCTTCTCTTTCATGAAATATACCCATACTTTTCGTGTATGTTCATCAATGAAAGTAACATAAAACTTGCAACTGCCCATAGATGTGGTCTTTGCATGAACCCAAACAATGTGTGTACTATTTCTAGCACATTATCACTAACATGCTTGTCATGTGGAAATGATGCGTTACCTAAATAATTTCTTTGGAAATTTTTGCGGCCTCTTTGGCTTCCCCTACTTTGAAATTGTCCTCTACCTCCTGCATGATTCTGATGTTGACCTTGGTCTTGGTTATTGTGTCCTCTTCCACTTCGAAAGCCTCTACCTCTGCCTCTTCCTTTTTCATTTTAGAATACTTTCTCAAAACTAGGTTTTCCTTACGAGTGTGAGTCCTTGCAAAGATTCTTTTATTCAGTAATTAACATGGACACAAGATTAGCAAAATTTGGAATATTTTCCCTCGTTTCAATAGATATTTTGAACTGCTTATATGAAGCTCGTAAACCACAAAGGCACACTTCCACCTTATCATTGTCATCTATATTCATGCCAATAGATGCAAGTGACTCACATATGCTTTTGATTTTCAAGTTATAGTCACTTATTGACATGCTCTTTTTCTCTAGTGTATGCAGCTTGTTCTTGAGTTGCAATTTCCATGCCTTTGTATTGGTCTCATACAATGTGATCAAACTGTTCCATTCCTCTTTCGGAGTCTTGGCATCTTGTATGTTACCAATCATGCTATCATGTATGTTAATAGATAGCCAATACATTACCTTTCGTGCTCCTTAACTGCATTCCCAATCTACCCTTAACTGGTCTGTAGTTCGATTCCTCTCTAGTAATTGTGAAGCATTTTCATTCTCTCCTTCGATGTACTTCCAATAGCCTTTTCCATCTGAAAATTCATCATTCTGAATCTCCAAGCATGGAAATTGCTCTTGTCTAGCTTATCTCTCATAACATGAGTCATTCCATCTATGTTTTCCATTTCTTCAACAATTCACAACACACCAAAAACACTACAAGGAGTACTTCTGCTTGAACACTCTCCCACTTTGGCATGACATTTTGATCTCAGAAAAACATAGTTTTCGTGTATTAACAGTAGACATAATCACTTGAAATTTTGGATCTGGAATATATGAGTGTTAAACAAGATGCAAGTTACAGTTTTGAAAATTGATCTAGTTTTCCTATGGGCCTCACCTTGTGGGCTCGAAACAGAGGTCGAGATGGCTCTGAAATAGAAATCTGACAAAAAGAGTGACCCTAAAGGGATAAATCTAGAAAATATTTTGATGCCTTCTACCTTCATGCCAATTTTTATAGCAATTTGAGCTCGTTTGTGAATTGTGCTTTCTCGATGCCTTCTCACATAATCATCACTGCCAACCTTCTCCACAAGCTCTCTATAGCCACACTGGCTTTGATACCATGTCGTGAGGAAGGAGATAAGGAAGAGAGCTCATACACACACTCTCAGAATCAAAGAGGAGCACACACAGATTGAGGCAAGGAAGAATAATCTTCTTCTTCTATTACATAAAAGGAATGTACAAGAATGACCTAAAAGAACAATACAACAAGTGCAATATGTGTTGATCTCCCTCTTAGGAGTCTTCTGATCATCTTTAGAATTGAAACATTAAGTTTATGTGTACCCTTGCTTGATAGTGTTGGAAAGTCCTCTTCTAAATCATATGGTAACTTGATCTTTGGACAAAACCATAGGATCAAGCTTACTTATGATTTGATATTGTATGTATGCATATGCAATGCACCCGAATACCATGCAATGATTCAAGCTTGATCTCCTTCCATTCCAAGCTTCATAAAAAATCATACCAACTAAGGAATTTGAGTGCACTGTGTTTATGAGGTATGTGGCAGTGGATAGTGCCTCGGCCCATAGGTAGTATGGAAATTTCTTCTCAATCAACATGGACCTTGTTGCTTCTAAAATGGTCCTATTTCTCCTCTCTTCTACTCCATTTTTCTCAGCTCATGGTTATCTCTCTCTTGATTCCCCTATCTTCCAAGTAGAAATCCAAATCGTGGGAGAAGTATTCTCCCCCTCCATCATACCTTAGTCTTTTTAGCGTTTTACCTATTTGATTTTACACAAGAGCTGGATAATTCTCAAATTATGAGAACACTTTATCTTTATGCTTCATGAAATAGAGAATGGTCCATTTTCTACAATAATCTACAAATCACACATAGTACCTTGATCTTGAGATGGATGGATCTTTGCTTGGTCCCCAAACATCTGCATGGAAAAGCTCTAGAATGTCTCCATATATGTACCCTTTCTTTGTGAATGTTTGCCTATAAGATTTCCCAAATTGACATGCACTTCACTTGTAGATCATATGTTTCTTTGAAATGTTAGGTAGTCTAAGCGCACTTTGATCTCTACTAATTTTCTTTAGGGATCTTTCTCCAATTTGAGCCAATCTTCTATGTTCCAAGTGTCTTGGAGTTCAAACATAAACAATATACCTATTTTTTGTTCTTTTTCTATACTCTTGAAACCTTGATATGGATCCTCTACATAGGCTTCATGCTTTGTGAACTTCACCTGCAAACCTTTCTCCACAATGTGATGTACACTTATTAGGTTCATAGTAATACTAGGATTCATATTACCATTAGAAGTCTTTACATTTCCAATCTTCTCCACAGGGTGCCTTGCATCATTAGCTATTTGGGCCTCATGCTTATTCTTTGGATCTTCCAAGTCTAAAAGCAATGCTACTTTCCTCACTACATGGTTTGCACCCAACGTCAATATAGAATACATGCTCATTTGTTTTACCTTCTTTCATTGTCATGTTCATGCTAAGGAGTGAAGCCTCTTAGGATTGATCATCTATGTAGTTATTGTAATCTCTTCTTCCTTGGTATCCTCCTTGGTATTTGTTGTAGTATTCATATGAATTGTTGTATTTGCCTCTAGAAGCTTCATATCCACCTCTATTGTATCCTCTTTCTCTTTGGTTCCTTGGGTTCTTCAAACAAGGTTTTGTGATGTGGTTGGTTAATCCACATATAGAACAAGGTGAGGATCTTTGAGATCTCCTCTTTCCCTTTCTACCTGCTCTAACTCTTCCTCTTGAGCTTCTACCTCTACCTACAAAGTTATCTTGAGAGGTGCTTCCTTCATCATCAAAGTCTTTTCCTTTTCCTTTGTTATCTTTACCTTTGCTTTTATCTATGTAAAGGGTAGAAGATTAATTACATTTTTTTTCTCACCATTCTTGATAAGTTTGGCCTCATCACTAAAGATTTTCCCCATGATAGTGTTGAAATTTGGCACCTGCATATCCATGTACAAGTCCATGACAACAATGAATGCTTCCCACTTGTCATCAGCTTTGATTCCAATAACTCGCCTCAAAATTTTCTCTCCATCTATGATCTCTCCAATGCTTCCTAATTTTTTTGCAATGTCCTTCATTTTGGTGACAAAGTCGGTGATATTTTCCTTGGGTTTCTTCTTAAATGATGTGAACCTCATCCATACTTGGTTCTTCCTAGAAGGAGAAATAACAAGAGAAGGAATGCTTCCAAAGCATTCTAGGTCTCTTGAGGTGCCTTAAAATTCTTAATATGAGGAAGTAAGATATCAGACATAGAGTTTAGAATGTATGAAATTTCCAAAGTATCTTTTGCACACCATGTGTTTAACCTTTCCTACTCATGTTGAGTTGGTTGTCCTTTGATTCTTAGTATAGATACCAAATCATCTCCATAGATGTATCCATACAAATTTCTCCCTTGACAGTAAGCCTCCATCCTTAGAGACCATGCTAAGTAGTTGCTTTGATCCAATTTTTCAATTGATGAGAGGAATCCATCACCTAGAGATGAGAGCATCTTGGCAAAAACCTCCTCCATAATAGCCTAGGTTTTGCATGGAATCTCTATTAGACTCCGTAAGATTCCAATATATGCAACACTACCACTATGGTAGCTTGAAACATGAATCTCAAAAGCTTATGTCAAAACAAATAGTTTTTTAGTATTGCTCATATAAAGAAAACCTTCTATTTATGGAAGAATGCACTCAAAGATTTACTTTGAGCCCAAAGCCTCATAGGAATTTAAGTGATACCTTTTACACACATTCAAAAACATTTATGAATGAACTATTACAATTTACAAGTCATCTCATGAATTTAGAAGGACTATACCGAAAGCAATAAGTATAAGAAGTCAAGGGTGTGATCCCGACTCTGACCTTGGCTTGCTTGATACACCCCCTCCTAAAAGTACTAAAGAAACCCTTATATATCCCCAAGTAAGTTCCCTATGAGATTGATGGCTAATGCAGCATCATTTTTTCTCAACATAGGAACAAAGTCTTTGTTTTTTATGTTATCTATTTAAGCAATTCAAAAATACATCCATTTGGTTTATTTTTTTACCACACAAAAATATCTTGATGTAAACAAAGAAATTGCTAGAAACTAAATACTCTTCTTACCTAAGCTTATTTTTCAGTTCTAGGATCCTTTGGGTATAGGAAGAGGAATTAGGACAAGCATCAATCGTGTTTAGTTCATCAATGATTATCTTCTTATGAACCTTCACTCCTTCATGAATATATATCTAGTCAAAAGGTTTTGTATGTCCTTAACAGAGAACATCCAAGTAGTGAAAGGGGAACGATAATGATATAAATTATAATGCACAATACTACAAATCTTTCACTTGATGGTACGGATTATAAGGAAGGCCATATCGAAATGCATCCAAAAATAGACTAGATAAGCCAATCTTTATGCAAAATGAATTGAAAAATCACATGATCGTACATTAAAATTGTGATATCAACTTTACAATATACTTTGCAATGCTCTTGAAGTGAGAAGGTAGATGTATATACCCTATCACGACAAGAATCATGAAAGAAGCTATTAGAATTTTTTTTGTTCCATGTAAAGCTAATCTCTTTAAAAAATGTTTTCAAGGTTATGAGAATCAATCAAGTTGAACCATTCATATTTTTTTATACGAAGTGTAATGGACCCATTTGAACTTACCATACTTCAAAGCTTTGCACCATATTGAAATCCCCCACAAGAATCAAATGCCCCTACAAAAAAGAAATTTTCTTTCCAATAAGTACTTGTTTTAGCTTAAGAAATAGACACATTTACGCTAAACATAATATAAAACCTATACAAAAAAAGAAACATGTGAAGACTTTCCACTTGCTATTGAGCTTGTAGAGAACCTTTATGAGGATGCCTCTATATTTTTTGCAGTGAAGCAAGATTTCAACATAATTTCAGCTAGCACATCATAAACTTGTCCTAAAGGATATCTTGAGCAAAACTGGTTTGCAAGGAATATAAAGATATAGATTTAATTGAACATGTCAATGACAATTTCAGCTAGCACATCATCAAATTGTCTTGAAGGATAGCTTAACATGTTTCCAACAATGGAAATACATGTTTAATTGTGTCTAGATCTTCCCTATATGCATCAAGCAGTCTATGTTCCAATGGCTTATCATTCATAATGGCATTTTGACTAGTAGAAAGGACACATTAAAATCAATGTGGGTGTGTGTGCATTTTATAGTAGAGACAAAGAGTTAGCCCATCTTTTTACTAATTGTGATAGTGCTAGAAGGTTTTGAAATGTCATTATTGACCATAGTCAGCAAGCATTGGGTTACATGGAGATCATGCTTGATGTTTTTCCAAGAATGGACCTTATCCTATGGAATCTTTAGAGAGTTCATACCTTGTGAAATGTATGGACCTTATCCTATGGAATCTTTAGAGAGCTCATACCTTGTAAAACGTATGGATTAGTAGGAGTCACATGTTATTTGACAAGGACAAAAAGAAATTTATGTTCCGATTCAAGGCATAATTAAAAGCATTGGGTTCATGAGGCTACAATCAATTGAAAGAGTCTATCTTGAACAAAATCAATTGTTTTTTTGTGCTTGGTCAAACACATCCCAACAAACAAAGAGATAGTTTACTTTCTTTATACTCCTCTAAGAGATTTTATATGGTCTTGCCCTAGATTGAGTTGGAATCATCTTAAGTTGTACAATTTCTTGTATCCTAATGATTCCAATGATCCTTTGTATTTTCCTTAGTGCTTTACATTAACCATATGTTGTTGTAATCCACCTTATTGTATTAAAGGGATGACTTATTGTATCTAGTGTTTTGGAAGTTGTGCCTCCCCTTGTCTAAAATTATTGTCAATTATTTATATTATGGGGCCTTGCCTCTTGTACATATGTAACACACCCTAGTTAATTTAACTTTCTTTCCTTGTTGTTTGAAAAAAAAAATTGAAATGCATGAAGACCTCTACAAGTGAAAGCAAGAGTGTAAGATTTTGTCAGAGCCCTTTTGCATGCGTAGAAAACATGAGAGACATAATCAACATCAATTCGAATTCAGGGTTGGCAAAATGAATTAATTAAAGGGACTTCATATGGTTTCCTACATTGGGAATCAAGACATTGTGTATCAAGGATTGAAAAATATTAGTGAGAAAGCTCTAGACAACAAGTTTTTAAAATGTGCAAATATTTTAAGAATAAGTTTCTAGATGTTTGATAATGATACAAAATATTGAGTCTAGATTGGTTCCAATTCATGAAAACTTGATATTTCCCAAATAGAACAACCCTTTGGATGACAAATGAGCTTTTAAACTACTAAGATCTTTACATAAAAGGTTTCACATGCAAGGAAGGCCCAAATTTGAGGAAGATCCCAGTTTTACATCAATAGCATAATCTTTATGCCAAACCTATTAGATATTTAGATTTGAATCGGGATATAATGAGGTGGTTATTGAAGTTCCACCACTATTTTTTTTTTTGAGAGTACAATGAATTGGAAAGACACACACACCCCACCTCGTCAAGTAGAGTCACCCATCTTGGAGAACTTTGAGGCATCCAGCCCTAGGGGGGACTTGAACCTTGGCCATCTGCCTAGGAGTACAAGGCACATCCGCCAACCACGCCCGCTGGATAGTTCCACCACTATTAGTGTTCCTTTGCAGAGATGAAAATGGTCATGCCTATGTGTCTTACTATCAAGAAAAGACGAGGATCCAATGCTAAGCCAAAGAGATTCCAAGCTTGTAACCGAGAAAGCGATGCTTCTTGTTCTTTGCAGATTATTATCGAAACGAAATAGGTTTGCATAATCATGCTGTGTTGTTGCGATCTTTTGACACTTTATTCTTCGATGGAGACGCTTGATTCCCTCACGAGCTATGTGGCGACCATGGAGGGTTTGCAGTACAGCACTGATGTTTATCAGAATAAAAGAGACTTTGGATGGAACCTCAATCATTCCTGTTGATCACAATAATGATGATGATGATGTAGTGAAAGCTCCCATCTTACTCCTGTTTCTCTTTTCTCAGATGTTAGTTCATCAATCACCTGAGGCTGATGAGGATATCGGAATCTCTAATGGCGAAAAGCCGTTCCCTGCAATCGATAGCTTAGTACAGAAACGACTATGGAGGTGATTGGCATTTGAAATATTCCCAAGTCCCTGCTCGTCGATGCCTTTATTCTCTCATAGGCATGTGCAAAGGACTGGTTTGTGTGACAGCTTTGGCGCATATCAGATGAAAATTGGTTCTGAAGCAGAACCTCAGTCGTTTGATGTTGCTTACCGGACCCGAAAGTTAGTGAAATCTTCCTTATATAATGACCCTTTTGTTAGTTCCTCAATCACCCGGGGCTGATGACGTTAATAGATTTTCTGGGATAGTTATTCTCCCTTATGATAACTGCACATCCCTTACAAGTCATAGTCTTGCATCAGTGACTTAGATATACTCAATATTGTACCATTATGTAAGCACATAGTCTTGCATAAATGACTGTTGAATATACTCAGTACTCCACTCTTCAGTAACCACAAATGATCCATGGTAGTCTAAGTTGTAAAGCTTTGATATGAAGAAAAGCCATTTTGAGAGCTCGGACATTTGTGGAACCGTACTTCAAGTTAGATGAGGTTTATATGTGATAGCTCATGGTAATAGGTGATAGTTGTGAGTCGAGCCATGAGGTAAGGTAGGGTCTAAACTTCCGAGTCGTTAGGTTGCCATTCGAGGCAAAGATAAAGGCCTATGTGCATCGCATCATTTTCCCATAGAAGTTTAATTAGGGAGTACACAAAGGGGAAAGCCCCTCTCTGCAAGGTTAGCAAGACTATCCCTCTCGACCTGTAAAACAGAGATGATAAGACCTTTGGTCGTAGAGATATTTTTGGAAATCATATGTTGCAGATTATTTTCTCTCTCTCGATTATGTTTATCTATATGGACTCCCATTGCAAAAGCTATATAAACATGGCGTATGCAAAGTTTTACATACCATTGCACACTAGTAAGTTTTTCATCTTGAGTCTGTTTAGACCAGGATCTGAGCTCCATACTAGAAGCGCAAAAGTTTTTCATCTAGAGTCTGTTTAGACCAGCATCTGAGCTCCATACTAGAATCGCAAAGGTGAACAACACCATCTTTGTAGTTGCATTTCTTTTGGGAATTTGAGGATTTAGAGTTCTCTATCTCTCTGTGTGCATTTCTTTTTGGTCTGCGGTCTGCGTTTTTCTAACCTATGTCTAGAGCTCTATTTCGCTGTGCTACTTTTTCCCACAATGCTCACATAAAGTACACGCTCATTGCAAGTCATAGTTGCCAAGAGATGGTGACAATGGCAATGTCCATGGACTATGCTGTGATACGGACCACATCGACTTCCCTCCTTGCTGGAAAAGAGATCGTAATGCAATCAAATAAAAGCAGTAGATCTTTCTGCCATGTGATGTTTCCATGTGCTCACATTGGAATTCGGACACTCAAGAAATCATTCTAGGATTGATTAGGTCCAAGTGCTTTACTCCAAAAGAAAAAAAGTAAACAATTGACCTGGAAATAAACAGAAGTGCAAATCCTGCTTGGCCAAAGAATCTGCAAAACAGACAGAACCTTACTCTCATCAAATGTAAAATTATTATTTTACATGGGTTTTCACGAGTAGGAATGTCTGATTGAAGGAAGGCAACATGAGCACTTGCGATACAACAACAATGTAAGACATGAGAATACTGAAAGGGAAGAGACAACGCCTTATAAAACCTGCAGAAAACATAAAACGTCTAAAGACCTTGGCAACTTCACAGCTAACGTCTGCAAGAACATGCATACACTGAACAGTCCTTTCTGTGTTGTTTTCGTTTGGATTTTCCTCGGATGTAGCGAAAAAAGGCGGCAGGTGAAAGCAATCTTCTTGTCCAGTGCCGAGGATCCACGAGAACTAGAAGGCGAGCGTGAACGTGAAGTGCACGAGAGTTAGGAGAGAACTTGAGCTAAACGCACGTATAAAATAGAGAGAACGGGCTGTAAACTATGAAATCTGTAACGTGCAAGAAGATGTCGGCGAATTGCAATTTAAAAGTTAAAGCCTGGAGGAGTAGGTCTAACCTTCATTAAAAAAAAAAAAAAACTTTGGTGGAATTTCAAGTAATGGCTTTAGTGCCTCTGTTGTTTTGAACAAAGGAAAGGAGAAAATAAGGCATGAGCATAACCCGCATGAACTCTATGTTAACTCTAATAATGATGAGGGTAAAGAATCTACACTTATTATAGATCGTAACTCTCTTGACATTTGGCAAAATTGATTTTGTGACAAGGTATCTAGAGGTAATATTAACCCTAAATGGGACCCTCAAGTCATGGTGGAGGTAGATATTGCTAAACCTATCAAAATTAGTTTATTAATAATGTATTTAAATGGAAGAATTTTGCATGAACAAAAGGTGTTTTATAGATTTCCTCCCTAATTCTTGTTTTAATTGTTATAAGCAAGGACAATCAATAAAAGACTATCCCTTGCTTGTGTAAAAATAAAAAAATCATGAGAAAACTAAGTCTAAACATCAGGATGATCCAACTCCTAGTTCCTCAATCTTTAGGAGGGAAAAGAGTTCCTCTTCAAGGGAAAAAAAGGAAGTGGTAAATGGGACAACTCATATGAAGTTTTATTGGAAGACGTTTTCAATCCTTTTGATAATAATGTATTTAAGGATGATGTTGTTGATACTAATAAGGAAAATATTGAACCTAATGTCTATGAGTCTGATAAGCACGGTAATCTAGATCTCCACCAAAAAAACTACATTGATGATGAAGATATTGGTGCTTGGATGCAAGTGGTCAACCAAAAAAAAAAATCAATAGGTGCTTGGGGGACAACTCGGGTAATCTTGCACCTTCTCTACACCTATCAGATAATTAAGCTTAGAAAGATGTCATCTTTAATGAGAAACTTAATAGGTTTGGCCACTGTAAAAGTAATGAGATGTACCAAAAGGACTTGGTTGATGAGGATGTCTAGATGGACCACGACAATGATGATTGTTCCAATGATAAACAATTGGTAGACCCAAAAGAGAGGAAAAATCAAGACATGTGTTTCAATGTTTAAGTCATCTAAGAACTACAAAAAATGAGTTTTTTTTCCCTGATGTTTTCATTTTTTTCATATTTACTTTTCGTTATATCATGAACACAATTAATCTTATGTGTCTTAATATTAAGGGTCTCACTCACCTTGTGTGGTGTAGATGTGTTGCTAAGTGGATGTTTGACTTATCTTTATGTCTTGACATCATTTGTGTACAAGAGTTGAAGCTCAATAATAGTAAACTCTTGACTAACCTTAATTCGATCTTGAATAGACATGATTGGTTACTGAACACTCTCAAGGTAGAAGATGTGTTTCCATTAGCATTTCCAACTCCATCAATCACCTTGTTAAGAGCACTTTTAGAATCCCCTCTTATCAGTGGTGGCTATCTCCATTGGTGAGCCTATTTATTGTATCATTGCTCATATTTAAAACTCCAATGTGGCCTCTCAAAGGACTACTTGTTGGGAGGAGCTCTTGGCTCTTAATGGACCTCTCATCATCCTTGGTGACTTCAACATGATCACATCTTATAATGACTGCTTCCATTGTAAAGGTAGGACTGTTACATGTTCAAAAAAGGGTGCTTGGTTTAATTTTATTACTTGTCATGACCTTATGGATATCTCTCATAGTTTTGTCTTTTCTTGGATAACATGAAAAAAGGTGATGTTCATGTTGTTGCTAGCTTGGATAGGTGTTATAGCAACATTTCTTACCTCCAAGGATATTGAAATGCGTCTTTCTCTCTGGATCCCTCCTTGTTTGTTTTTTATCATTAACCGCTCTTGATTCAACTTAAAAACAGTTGTCCTACCTATAAGGCGGGGTGGCCCCATCTTGACACTTCCATTCTTAAGATTCCTACTGTTATTGAGAAGAACAAGAACATTCTTTGCTACCACTTCTTTAGTGGTGCTAACCCCTTGCTTGGACTAGGGTTGTTAAAGAGATCCAATCTCTTTTTACACACTACAAAAAACTTAAGAAAGAAATAAGAGCCAATAAGAGATTGTGTATTATGAGAGAGCTTGACATGATTCACCCTACCATTTTGGTTAACCCTAACAATCTTGAAAAAAATTTGACTCTCCAAGAAAGATTTGTTGGAGTTAGACATTTGCGGAAGCACGCAAACAACACAAGGAAGAAGAAGAAGCTTGGAGCACAACACACAATACTGAATGTATTACCACTAGAATGTACAAAGATAAGTAGCCCATTAGGGCAATAGGCATATATACAAGCCGGGGGAAAAAAACCTCCTAAAGAGGGAAAAAAGTGCCTCGGTGGTCCTAGAGTGTTCACACACATCACTACCTGAATATATCAACAAATCCCCCTTGGGAGTGATGCGGTGAACAAGTAGCTAGCACTCATGTATAAGGAAGTGCCAAGCTATGTGGAAATGCAGAATACATAGAGGCTGCAGAATACACAGAAAACACAGTACACAGGGAGCACGAAGACAGACTTCTTAGGTCTTACAAATGCGGTCGAACTTCTTAGTCTGTAACTGACCAGGCCACTATATGTTTTATTAAAGAACATATACAAAGAAGTGTCCGGTGGCCATTTGGCCTTTCACATGGACACTAACGATAACAATCTCCCACTAAAGACCAATATGGCCAGAGTAAGTATGGGAGAAAAATAAAGAATGATAAAGAATACCTGAGCGTAGGTATACAAACTATACCTCCTACCTGATGGGCATGTTACACAGTATACAAGTGACTGCGTAAGATCAAGAATCAAGTAACCCCCATCAAGTGACAACAGTGTTGAAAGCTATCCTGTGATAGAGCTTTAGTCAAAGCATCTGCAGCATTATCTCGAGTGTGAACCTTCTCAAGAATAATGCTCTCAGTGGCTAAGCAATCTCTAATGAAGTGATACCTCACCTCAATGTGCTTGGTCTTTGCATGATAGACCGGATTCTTAGCCAAAGCAATGGCACTTTGACTATCACTGAGCAAGCGAGGTACATGCTGAGGTAAACCCATATCACAAGCAAGACGAGAAAGCCACAATGCTTCCTTACATGCCTCACTTGCTGCAACATACTCTGCTTCTATGGTGGAAACAGCTGTACATTCTTGAAGACAAGATCTCCAAGAGATAGCACCTCCAACAAAATGAAAAATGTACCCTGATGTAGACTTACGATTGTCTACACAACCAGCATAGTCAGAATGTGTGTAACCAATGATGGATGCTTTCCCTCTACCTAAGCATAGACACTTGTCCTTAGTGCCAGTCAGATATCTCAAAGTCATCTTGACCGCTTCCCAATGTTTCTTGCCAGGATTAGACATATATCTGCTCACAACTCCCACTGCAAATGCAATGTCTGGTCTAGTAGCTACCATAGCGTACATGAGACTACCAATAGCAGACTGATAGGGAATTTTGGTTATGAATTCCTTTTCCTCATCTGATTTGGGGCAGTCATCCTTGCTCAATTTCACATATATGGGTAAAGGTGTACTCAATGCCTTTCCACCCTGCATATTGAGCCGGTGAAGTACTTTGGATATGTACTCACTTTGAGACAAGTATATGCATCTTTTACTCCTATCACGAGTAATGCGCATGCCAAGAATATGTTTGGCATCCCCCAAATCCTTCATATCAAATGTCTGACTCAACTTCTTTTTGAGAATTGACAAATCATAAGAAGACTTTCTAGCAATCAACATATCATCGACGTAAAGTATCAAGCATATCAAGCTGCCATCAGAGCATCTCTTTGTGTAGAGACAATGATCCTCATTGCTCCGAGAATAGCCTTGGGACTTCATAAAAGCATCTAACTTTTGGTACCATTGTCTAGGATACTGTTTAAGTCCATACAAGCTCTTCTTGAGCTTACAAACTAGACTTTCCTTGCCAGGAACTACATAACCCTCTGGTTGTTCCATATAGATCTCATCTATAACATCTCCATGCAACAAAGTTGTTTTCACATCCATTTGGACTAGCTCTAAGTCCTCAATTGCAACGAATCCAAGCAACATGCACAAAGTAGTCATCTTGACCACTGGAGAGAAGATTTCCTCAAAATCAACACCATGTTGTTGCTTAAAACCCTTTGCAAAAAGTTGTGCTTTATATTTTGGAGAAGCACTATGTGATGTGAATTTCAGCTTATATACCCATTTACATGGTAAAGCTTTCCTGCCCTTTGGCAAAGGTACTAAGTCCCAAGTACCATTCTTGTGAATAGAATCCAACTCACTCTTCATGGCACGCTCCCACTTGACATGATCCTCTGTCTGCATAGCCTCTTTGTAGCAAGAAGGCTCACCGGCATCTGTTAGCATAACAAAATCTAAACCTGGAACATATCTATCAGGTGGATGTGAGACACGTGCAGAACGTCTCAATGGTTGCTGAACAGGAACATGTGCAGATTGATCTGAATGGACATTCTCTTGAACATCCCTATGTGCAGCATTTTTATGCATGCTAACCGGTGGACTAGTATCCTCAAACACCAGTCTTCTCACTTCAACCTCCTTAATGGGTTGTTTATGCATCTTAGACTCATTAAAAATGACATCACTACTTCTGATCACTGACCGTGTTTCAGGATCCCATAAGCGATATCCAAATTGTCCTTCTCGACCATATCTAAGAAAAATGCATTTCTTTGACTTATGGTCCAACTTTTGTCTAAGATTCTTGGGTATATGAACATATGCTTCACACCCAAAAACTCGAAGATGATCATAATATGGTGGTTTCCCTGTTCATAACTCTTGTGCCACTTTTAGACCTTTGGCAGTACTAGGTGAAAGGTTAATCACATGAACTACAGTCAATACTGCTTCTGCCCAAAAACCTTGTGAGAGGTTTGCATGATGCAACATAGAGACTACTCTATCTTGAATAATTCCATTCATCCTCTCAACTACACCATTCTGTACTGGGGTATAAGGAGCTGTAAACTCTCTATGAATCCCTCTAGACTGACAGAAAAGGCTGAATTCATGTGAGGTATACTCACCCCCATTATCTGAATGTAAAGCCTTAAGCTTAGTTCCTTTTTCAGTCTCAACTAAAGCAAGCCATTTTCTGAAAGTAGGGAATACATCATCCTTTGATTTGATAGGATATACCCAGACTTTTCTAGTAGCATCATCTTATGAAAGTGACAAAGTAAAGAGAACCACCTAAGGACCTAGTGGGCATAGGACCACACACATCTATATGAACGAGATCTAAAGGCTGAATTGAAGAGTCAATGTGCATTCTGTGCACATTTCTGGTTTGCTTTCCATATTGACAATGCTCACAAAATGAAAAATCAGAGAAAGATAACACAGGTAAGTAGCCAGAACGAGAAAGATTTTCCATTCCACTACGAGATATATGGCCCAAACGACCATGCCAAATGCAAGCCATAGGCTTTTCAGTAACAACTAACAAGTGTTCTTTTTGTGATACAAATAAAGAATAAAGTGAGCCAACTTTGCTTCCTTTTGCAATAACCATATTGCCCTTTGATATACGAAAGGACTGAGCATAGAAGACCACCTTGTAACCAAGTTCATCAAATTGGCCAACTGACATCAAACTGCGTGATAATTGAGGTACATGGCGTACATTATGCATAGTAAATTTTGAACCATCAATGAACTGCACAACCACATCTCCAATCCCTACACATCACATTGGTAAGAGTCACCAAGTCTCACGGTACCAAGAGACTTTGCTGCATAATTAGAGAACCATTCTCTATGTGGTGTCACACGGAAAGAAGCACCAGAATCTAGCAGCTAGGTGTGGGAAAGAGAATCAGCCATAAGTGCCTCAGATGGCACAGTACTATCAAGTGTCAACACCTCAGCATCATCAGAAATAGCATTAATTTCTTCAATCTTCACAGTCGAAGTAGATGGTGCAGGTAACTGTTTAACATGCCCATCAACATTCTGTCCTTTACCTTTAGCATTCTTTAATGCATAACAATCTTTCTTCATGTGTCCTTTCTTATGAAAATGATGGCATTCGATATCCCTCTTCCTTGATTTAATTCTACTCTTATTCCGTTGACCATTCTTTTCTTTGTTCTTGCTCCTGCCACGTTGTTGATTCTTTCCTTCGTAAGAATCACGAACATTATATGCATCTCCCCTCTGAGTGCCAACCATAGATTTTCTATGAATCTCCTCACTCAAGAGTGCTCCACATATGTCATCATAGACGAGTTTACCACCAGGTGCACTGTTGCTAATAGCTTTGCAAAATGTATCCCATGATAATGGCAGGGTGCATAACAACAATATTGCTTTCATTTCATTATCCATATCCATTTTCTGAGCCTATAACTGGGAGAATATAGCATCAAACTCATTCAGATGAGCAGCAACACTATCTGTGTTCTTCATACGAAGGTCATATAATTTTCTCATGAGATACACTTTATTTGATGCCGTCTCTTTTTCATATGTATTGCATAACTTTGGAATCTTCTTCCAAAGCTCCTCTGCACTTTCACAGTCTAATACTGTAAAGTAAACATTATATGCCAGGTGCAAGCGAATGGTAGACCTGGCCATTTCATCTAACTCATCCCAATCATCTTCATCCATGTCAGCAGGCTTCTTTGAAATCCCATTTACTGGCTTCCATTGCCTCCTTTGAATCAGCACATCTTTAATCTGATTCTTCCATAGAGAAAAGTTTGTGCCATCAAATTTTTGGATCTCAAAATGGTCTTTGCCTTGCAAGTTATAGCTCCTCCTCGGAACACTAGTACTAGACCCTGATCCACCGGATGTGCCTGAGACCTCTGATGCCATGATGGTAGAGATCTGAATAGAATGATAATGGAGCTAGAAGAGCGCAAACACCAGCAAATATGTGTATCAAGGAGTAAATCGACCACTGTATAGTTGACTAAACCACAAATCTGGAGAAATTTTGCCAGAGTATCCTCTGCAAAATTAGCATATGACCAGTGTCAAAGCATCATAAAACTGCAAGTATTGACATGTCTACCTGCATAGTGAATCACTGACTCCACTGCATATAATCAGTTACCCAATAGAAGCCAACTAGGCTTATTGAGCACCTATGAGCAACTATCATACATCTCCTATGGCAAAGCTAGGTAAGTCTTCCACCTGCATCACCGAAGAGACCCCGACATCTGGGTGTCTCCCAGTTAAGAAAACCTCACCACGACCCTCTTTATCAAACGTAAAAGGCTTTATGCAAAGAACGTAACCGCTATATCAATGACCACATGGACGTACATAAGTGGTATCCACAGAAGCATACATGGTGTGTATGTGCTCAATATATGCAGTAAAATGACACTAAAAAGGCTGAATACACAGCCCAAAAACTAGCCAATAACACCTGGAAGTGTCTGTCAACTCTGATGTTTTAGGCTTAAAAAAAACCTGCATAAATTTGCAGTAGCTGCTCCCACCAAAACTGAAAACCTCTCGGGAAACCTGTCAATATATTTTGTTTGACACAAAGCCATTCCACCATCAACTTGCATAAACGGAATGCCCAAATAGTGATGCAAATGCCCCAAATCAGACATCTCAAATGAGGCATGCAAATCAGCCTTAAAATCAGCAATATGCTTCTCAATAGGACCAGTGAGCAGCATGTCATCAACATAGACAACAATGATCAGAAGCACATCATGAGTACGCTTAACATATAAGGTGCTTTCAGTTGGACTATTTTCAAAACCAAGTGCAATTAGACAGGCGTGTATCTTCTCATACCAAGCACGTGGTGCTTGCTTTAAACCATATAATGCCTTCTTTAACCTCCACACCTGGTTTTCATGCCCTTTGTACACAAAGCCACGGGGTTGAAAAACATACACTTTTTCATGCACGTTGTGGAGGTGATCGCAATCCGGGTGGATCGGGTCCGGTCGTGGCACACACAGGGTGTATGAAGCTAATGAATGTTGGAAGGTTTAAAGATGTGAAGGTGAAATTAATGTCGAGTATGGAGAAGAGAGAGATGTTGAAATAATTATGGGAATGGGGGACTTTGTGCTCTTTGACCCTCCAAAAAGTCTTTGATGAAGATGAAACATTGTAGGACTATGTTTCCAAAGATCTCCTTCAGGAATATGCAGAAAAAACTCCCATCTGAATCTGACTTGTACAAGTTTGACTATATTTGGAAGCTTGCAAGGTGGCATTAAGGTGTCTAGGAAGCTCGGATAGCCTTGAAACTTTATACAAATATGTAGCCACATATGGTCTTTATACATGCCAAACCATATGGCTAACATAAATTTCTATACAAGAATTTGTAGGGTCAAACTAGAAAAAATACATTTTTACAAAATGAACATAGCATATCAATGTGCTACCAAATCCATTTTCTGCTGAAATTTGGGCTATAGACTGCCTTTGACAATCTTTACAAGTATATGGATTTTCATCTAATTTGGTGACAATGAAATTTTTGCCCTAATTTCCCAACTTTGACCAGCTTTGACCAACTTTGACCGCTACCATGGACTTTCTTGATTTCTTTGAAACTTTGTATGTGACCTTCCTTTGACATCCTTGATGCATCCTGGACTTCTCGGGGAATTCTGGCTACCTTCACCAAATATGTTTTTTTTGTAGGCCTTCACAAGTGAGAGAGGAGAGAAAATCTCGACGACATTCGCCCCCACTAAACCTGCGATTCCTCCGGAAGCGCCACTCTAGCATCTGTGAAAAACAAAATGTTCCAGGCATCAAATTCTTTTATAGGCAACATAAGAAACATGGAAGGAAAATTGATTATATGCATGAATAAGTAGGTAACGTGACATGAAGCAAAATTTGCATGAAAGAAATAATTGAAACAGGAAACATGAATATGCATGAACAAATAGGCAACATATATGCAAATGAACAAGCAACATTGGCAACAAGAAAGAAAAAAAACAAGCATCAATATGAAGTGGAAGTGGTTGTATTGAGTCGTTTTAAGCATCAGTTCCTCTCATCTTGAAGAAAATTTTGTACCTTTTTCATAAAGCAATCTACCTTAAATATGATTATAAACAAAGATTTAGGATTTTCAAGAGACATCTTTCATCTTTAGCTTATTTTAGATCAACTCCTTTCCTACATAAATATGAATATGCTCTTTCTCTAATAACATGCAAGGAAATCTAACTAAACTCCACTAATGCATAAATCTGCCTATATAGCCCGTGATTTATTCTACTATGCCTCTTTATCCTCCTTTGGCTTGCTCTTTTTTTTTTTTTTTTTTTTTAATGATGATGATGATTCGGCAACTTTATGGTTACGATCACTTTTTTTTGGGGTGGAAGAAAGTGTAAACTTCTTGGTAACATGTAGCAACTTCTTTTTTTTTTTTTTTTTTTTTTTTGATGACGGGGAAAAATTAAACCCCGATACAAGGTACAACCATTTTTGATGACGGAGAACAGTCGTTTAAACTCCGATACAAGTGCTGTGAGATGGACTAAGGATGTAGAAACATGCAGTAGCAGGAGCTAGGATTTCAACAATTATGCTTTCGATACACGATACATATGCATGTTTATATATGAAAGTCTTGTCACCAAAATAAACCTCCAAATCTACATGCCCTATCTTTCCACAATCCTAGATTATAAACAATTTCTTGGTAGATAAGTTACTACTTAAGATAAAATTTTACACAAGTAGAGAAATCATCATTTGCCCTTTTTGACTCAAGTGATGTGGATATGCAATGCAATGCAAAGACTGAAAAAAAACATGCATGAAACAAGCATGGAAAAAAAATAGAATGAACTTGAAAGAAAACAAAGCAACATGAACTTGAAAAATTAATGATGTTTTTTTTTTTTTTTTTTTTTTTTTAATAACATGGATACTCCTGTTTATGAATCGGCCTCATTGTTGTCATCTTCTTCAATGTCCTCATCCAAAATGTACTCGTCATTATCACGCTTCTTGAATAACTTTATCCTTTTACCTGCAATGAAAGCTTTTAGTGCAACACCATTTAATTCACAAAGAGCATACGTACCATTGTTGTTGACTTTTGATACAATGTATGGCCCAAACCACCGTTGAGTGAGCTTTTTGCGTGCATCATATTGAGAGTCAAATGTACTATCATAAATGAGCACCCAATCTCCTACTTCAATTGGCTTAGGACGCAATCGATGAGTTTTATCAAAATAATGTTTGTTCTTCATTCTAGATTCTCTTAATTTTTCAACAGCATCATCAAGTCTTAATTTACCTTGTTCTAACTGTTTAATACGCAAACTCAAAAAATCATCAGTAGACATGTTTTCAGACCAAGGCAAATTTGACCATGCAAAAATATGAGACTAAATTGGAAATAATGGTTTTTGACAGTACATGAGTTCAGCAGGCATATATCCAGTAGTACGTGTGCATGTCATTCTATCTGCCCAAAGTGCAAAAGGTAAGAATTTAGGCCATTGTTTGATGTCACCGTTACATGCTTTAGATATGGCTTTCACAATAGGTGGATGCCCTCTCTCTATTTTACCATTGGCCTCTGGATTATATGCAGTAGTGAGAGACAAACAAATACCGTGACGCTCAAAGAACTCTTTAGCTTCTCTCGCATTTAACTCTCCACGATCGGCAACTACTTTCTCTATGTACCCAAAGCGACTTATGACATCTTCAAGAAAGAATTTGCAAACATTGTAAGTGGTCTTAGATCGTAGTGCACGTCCCTCTACATGATTAGTTAAGTCTTCTCTTGCAAGTACAATGTAACGCATTTTGTCGATACCTTTAGGCATAGTTACAAGATCTACTACCCACTTGTAGTGAATACAAGGTGGATACGTAGGATGCAATGGATCTCTATGTTTGACTGATGAATGAAGTTGACAAGTAGAACATGTAGAAACATAGCTACTAATATCAACATACATCCTAGGCCAATAATAGGTACTTCTAATTTTTTCATATGTTCCAAAAAATCCTTTATGACCTGCCCATAATGTCTCATGCATTTCCTTCATTACTTGCAATTGAAGACCTCTCTTTCCTAGGACTCGTTGTGGATTCTTAACCTTACCCTTAGCATGTCTCCAAAGATAACCATTACATAGGAAAAAGTTATAAGCTCGTTTCCTAATGTTACGGAATCTATTCGTAGTCCAGCTAGGTAATGGTTGTAGTGTACTGAGATACTTTCCTATGTCTCTCCATTCATCTTCGTACTCAGACTCATGAAATTTCTCATACTCATATATATGTGGAACATAGTCAACTAAATTCACATTCTTTATTAGATCACTTTCAAGATCATCATCAAATCTAGCTCTCGATAACATATCAGCAACTGAGTTTGACTTACCTGAAATATGAACTAACTCAGGATTTATGAACTTAATATATGAGATCCATCTAAACATGGCTATATCAGGAGATGAACAATTGGCTATCATTCCAATGAGAGGCAAACAATCAGTCTCAACTTTGACATTTGCACCAATGAAATATTCTTTGTCTGTTTTCAAAGCTGTTACCATACCCCATAGTTCTCGTTTGATTTGTGGATATTTTCGTTGTGTTTCATGTAGAATTTTGGCACCAAACCTAATTGCATATCTATTCCCTTCACTATCATCTTGACTTATGACCCAACCTATACCAATAGGACTAGTATCAACAGTCAATATAATAGGTTTGTTAGCAGAATAGTCTACACGCTTAAGGATGGGAGCTTTAAGCAATAATTTCTTCAATTTACGCATAGCTTGAGTGTGTTTGTCAGTCCAAATAAATTTTCGTTTCTTCCTCAACAAGTCATAAAGACAATCAGCAACATGAGCAAAGTGTGGGATCCAAATAACATAAAAGATGCAAGCACCAAGAAATCTACGTACCTCACTCACGTTGTTACATGTTTCAGAAATCTTGCTAATGGCATCAACTTTTTGTGGGTATGGCTTTCGACCATAATGGCCACATAAATGTCCAACAATAAGCACCTCGTTGACACCAAAAACAGATTTCTCTATGGAAAATGTGAGACCTACCTCTTCAAATCGTTGAAATATTCTTTCACAATCAGAGATATGGTCAAGAACAAATTTACGACATCCAGATGAATCTAAAGTAATGTCCTTTACATGTTCCTCACTCCCTTTAATTGGAATATCATCAATGAATGGCATAGTTATATGAGGGATAAAATCATGTAAGACCATATTCATAGCACTCATCATATGAGCCACAGAATTAGTCGCTCCTTGAGGTAAAGTACACATTCGCACTAAGCCTAAAGGAGTTTTCATTGTGGTTATGTCACGACTGTCAATTGCTAACTGGAATTGGTCATATCCAGAATATAAATCACCCATTGAATAGATAGAATGTCCTGAAAATGATTAAGCAAACTCATCTACAATGGGTCCTGTTCCTACATTCCTTATGGTGACTTTATTGACGGGTTGGAGATCTTGAATAAAACGTAGTTTCCCATTCTTTTTAGGCACAGTGAACCATTTGTTTGAGTAAGGTGCAAAAGATGGCTCTAAAATTCTCATGTTTATCTTCTCCTTAAGTAGTTTCATTAGCTCAGGTAAGTGAGCCTTTGGAACAGGTATAGGACGAAGATTCCATGGAATATGTGGAATAGTAAAGATTATCATGGGTGCAACTAGCTTAGGATCTACACAACCAATCTCATGAGGATACATAGTAAAGGCTTTTCCATGGCTACGTAGGACTCTCTCAAATTTATCTCTCTCTGCTGGCAAAAGAAAGTCATCATCTCTACCAATTTTCACCTGTTTGATTGTCTCATCCGTGAATGTATGTCCTATGTTTTTTTTATCCCGAAGAATTGGATCATTTTTCACATCAATAATTTTTTCATTACTTCCTTGAGGTAATGGTTGAGCTATGGGTTTGATTTTTTTGTCTGCAGTTTTGTACTTTGTTTCAACTAAGGCATCATGTGTTTGGTTAAATTTCGAACACTTGTCAACATTGAGAGCATACTCTTGGATTAGAGCATACTCATCAAGGGAAGAAAGAAGAATAATATGGGAATTAGAATTTTGAAGACATAACTCTAACTCCTCAAGAGTAGAGAAACAATGAGATGTTTCAATCACATGCTCAATGTTCTCATCATGTTCCATGATTTTGTTGTTTTTATAATTTTTTTGGGTTTTTTGGATAAAAGACTTGGACAATTGACTCTTATGAAGAAAATCTAATCTAGAATGTGGAAAACAAAGTGACAAACTATTGTACATGTTGGTTGGATGCGAGATGTCAAACCAATATCCACTGTTGTCCCGCTCAACAATGGATTCTATCCGAAATTTTGATCATATGTAGCTCCAAACATGAATCGAGGTGCACAATCACTACAAGCATGCTCATGACCCTGAGTAACAATAGGTTTCTTTCTAATTGACAATCGATTCCTAGGATGATTCACTCCTACTGTCATGACTTGAAGTGATTGCATTCCATCCTTAGACTTAAATCTAGCATAGGTAGACCCATCATCCATGGCTTTAGTTTCCATACGACTCTCACAAATAAAGGGTTGACCTAAGAGAACTTCATAGGAGCAATTATCTTGAATAAAAAAGTGAAACTCTTCTGTGATTCCTCCTATGGATATGGGCACACTAGCACAAGCTCCATACAGGGTACCTACACCATTATCTGCAGTTCTCATACGCCATCCATAATCTTTATCTATGGGCCATCGAAACTTATCATAGACTTCTCTTGAAATCACATTGATTTCGGAGCCGGAATCTACTAATGCATTTACAGTGATAGTGTTCTTATCATTTCCTATTTTAACATGCATCTCTGATGTACCTCTAGACCAAAATGTTCTTTTAAAGTGACGTTCAAGATTGTTTTCATGATTTTCATGGTCAGGTTGAATAGGTCCTAAGAAATTTTTATTAACATTTACTTCATCATCATCAAAGTTCTCTTCATCAGATTCATCAAAGTTTAAGGCTTCATTCATAGCTTGATCTTGATCTAGAGAATCTTGCATCTCAGTATCTAGATTAAGCGGAAACCTCTTCCTTTTAATTAGGCCGATAAAGTTATCTTTAAAAACAGGCTTTGCAATAGAGAAAACTTGTTCTAAAGACATAGTCACTTGACTCTTAAGCAAAATGTCATCTAAAATTTCCATAGGATCTATTTTTCTCTCAATTTCTGAAATCAAGATGGCTTTAGGTTTTCTCTTTGGTTTCTTTTGTTTTTGCTCAGGATCTTGTTTTTGTTCATGTTCTCGTGTTTGGTCTTCAGTTTGTTTTGATTGTTCTTGTTTATCTAAAGGCTTTGGTTCTGTTTTTCTTTGCTTTGTCTTCCTCCCTTTTTGTTTCTCCTCTTGTTTTTGTTCATTGGGTTCTGATTCTTGTTTTTTATCTTTGGATTGTGATGTTTCTCCTTGCTCTATGATTGTTTCTATTCCCTCTGAGGTTTGTTTTCGAGTCACTCTTCTTTCACTAGGCTCAGCTTCATCTCTTTTTCGTTTTTCTTCTACATTGGATATGTGAGAAATAAGAGATTGATCTTCTATCGGTGACTCCCAAGCCGTTATTCTCCTAATCTCATCCTGTGCTCTTACTAAAGCCTCTATGGAAAAATCACCTTCCTTTGTGGGTTTACTTGATTCTACTTGTTGTTCATCAAGAGCTTCTAGTTTCACTCCTCTAGTTCCTACGTCCATTATGGTTATATTTTCATAATGTTTTTTCATTCCTCCCTTACCATAATTTCCTTGCAAAGGTAGCCTAGATCGATAGTCACAGATTTTCTTGTCTATGTCTATTACTAGTCGTTGCTCCTTAGCATCCTTCAATAGTTCGCAATCTCTCAAAAAGTGCTCTAAAGAATCACACCAAGGACACCTACGAGGGCCACGCACAAAACCATTTTGATTTTGAGGATTTTGATTAACTTGTGGTGGGAAATTTTGAAATTGAGGATTTTGTTGATAAGGTATTGCTTGAACAAGATAATTAGGATTTTGAAAATGCAATTGATGTATTTGAGGAGCTTGGGGAGCAACATGTGGTACTTGAGGTGCAAGAGGAGCTTCCATATTATACGGTTGATGATTTTGAAAATTTTGATTTTGAGGATTTTGAAAAGCTATTTGAGAAGCTTGAGGATACAGGTTTTGATACATTTGAGGATTTTGCACATGAGGATGAGGATTTTGCATTGAAGGATTATGCATGGGAGGATTATGCATTGGAGGAACTTGATATGCTTGAGTAGGAGCTATTTGTGGATTTTTATTGGTAGCTATAACATGTTGATTAGGCTCTTGAAAAGTCATTGGGTTCATTTGATTTTGGAAAGTTTTGGTGTAATTAGATTGTAAAGCATCTATAGTCTTGGCCAAATTGGATTGTGTAGCAATAAGACTTTCCATTTGCTTAGTGAGAATATCCACTTGAGATTGTTCAACTACACTTTTATTTGGCTCTACTTTAAAACCTTGAGTAGGCTCCATCATTTGAGGAATAGGAGTAGAGTCAAAAAGCATAGCATGGGATTGTTGTCTAAATTGCTCCTTAATTTGTGGAAGGCTAGCTTGAGGCAGACTGTTGGAGTTAGACGTCTGCGGAAGCACGCGAACAGCACAAGGAAGAAGAAGAAGCTTGGAGCACAACACACAAGACTGAATGTATTACTAGAGAATGTACAAAGATAAGTAGCCCATTAGGGCAATAGGCGTATATACAAGCCGGGGGAAAAAAACCTCCTAAAGAGGGAAAAAAGTGCCCCGGCAGTCCTAGAGTGTTCACACACATCACTACCTAAATATATCAACAAATCCCCCCTGGGAGTGATGCGGTGAACAAGGAGCTGGCACTCATGTATAAGGAAGTGCCAAGCTATGTGGAAATCACTCCACAAAAGGAAGTAAGCCCAAAGCTTTGCGGAAAGCTTCAAACTTCTCCCTAGGCAGAGCCTTCGTGAAAAGGTCTGCAATGTTCTCCTGCGTGGGCACATATGCCAAGCTGATCTCCCCAGCAGAGAACCTCTCCCTGACATAGTGATAATGCACCTCAATGTGCTTAGTGCGAGCATGGAACACAGGGTTCCTCGCAACTGCCAATGCGCTCTGACTGTCAGTGAAGATGGTGGTGGCAGAAGACTGGCCAACACCCAAATCAGCCATAAGGCGTCTGAGCCACACACACTCAACAGTCGCTGTGAAAGCTGCCCTATACTCAGCCTCACAACTGGAAGTGGCCACAGTAGGCTGCTTCTTGCTCAACCAAGATATACATGAGCTACCAAGCATGAAGCAAAAACCATTGGTGGACACACGAGTGTCATAGCAACCAGCCCAATCTGAGTCAGAAAAAGCATGCAAATCTGGCGGTAGTGATCCCCCCTTGGGATAAAACAACCCAAGTAGCCGAGTACCACTAAAGTAGCGAAAGATGCGCTTAACCGCTTTCCAATGCGTGACTCCTGGGCAATGCATGAACCTGCTCATCTGTGAGACAGCAAACTGAATATCTGGCCGAGTAATGCATAAGTAAATCAAGCATCCAACAGCCTGCTGATAGAGAACAGCATCAAATGCATCTCCAGCATCATGAAGACTCAATCGTAAACATGTCTCCATAGGAGTGGCAATAGGCTTACAGTCTTCACGGCCAAAACGCTGCAATAATGTGTCAATATATTTCGTTTGACACAAAGCCATTCCACCATCAACATGCATAAACTGAATGCCCAAATAGTGATGCAAATGCCCCAAATCAGACATCTCAAATGAGGCATGAAAATCAGCCTTAAAATCAGCAATATGTGTCTCAATAGGACCAGTGAGCAGCATGTCATCAACATAGACAACAATGATCAGAAGCACATCATTAGCACGCTTAACATATAAGGTGCTTTCAGTTGGACTGTTCTCAAAACCATGTGCAATGAGATAGGCATGTATCTTCTCATACCAAGCACGTGGTGCTTGCTTTAAACCATATAACGCCTTCTTTAACCTGCACACCTGGTTTTCATGCCCTTTTTGCACAAAGCCACGGGGCTGAAAAACATACACTTCTTCATGCAAGTCACCATTCAGAAATGCTGTTTTAATGTCCAACTGATGTACATTCCAACCATGATGGGCTGCAAGTGCACAAATGCTCCGAACAGTAGTCATACGGCATGTAGGTGCAAAGGTCTCATCAAAATCAATGCCTCTTTCCTGCGCATAACCCTTTGCAACAAGCCTAGCCTTATACCTGTCAACTGTACCATCAGGTTTACGCTTCAGCTTGTATATTCACTTAGTGCCAATGGCCTTCTTGCCAGGAGGCAAGTCACATAAAGACCATGTACCATTCTTCATTATAGCATCATATTCAGATTGCATAGCAGCCATCCAATTTTCTGAATTTTGTGCTTCATCAAAAGAAACAGGCTCATTCTCATCACAGAGACTAGAGGCAGCCATAGCATAGCAATCTGATGCAAAGGAGGCACTATGAGAGCCTGAACGAGTACGATATGACAAAGGTGCATCTAATTTGCTGTCACGCAAAGTTTGCACCAGCCATTTTGGCATAGTTTTTGCCTGCTCAATATCAGCTCTCTCATCAACAAGTGCATCATGTAAATCTGCATCAGAAATGGAATGATCTGCATCATCATATGAAACCTGCAAAGGCTGAGAAGTTGCCTCATTAGGACCAGCACTAGCCTGTCCACCTGTAAAAAGAGGCATCAAAGTATCATACATGTCTTTGGAGCTAACAGATGTCTCCTTAGTACATGAAAGCAATGGCTGAATAGCATCTTCCACAAAGACAACATCACGGCTAACCAGAATGCGTTTAGTCTGTGGATGATACAGACAATAGCCTTTACTTTCAGAACTGTACCCAACAAAAATACATTTTACTGCCTTATCATCCAATTTTCTGCGATGTTGTTCAGGCACTAATGCATATGCCAAACAACCAAAAACACGCAGATGAGCAACAGATGGCTTGCGGTCATGCCAAGCCTCATATGGAGTGATAGACTGCAATGCTTTAGTGGGACACCTGTTCAGTACATATGCTGCACACATGACAGCCTCAAGCCAGAAACTATGTGGTAAAGCCTTACTTTTGACCATGCACCTCGCCATCTCCATGAGTGACCTGTTCTTTCGTTCAGCAACTCCATTCTGTTGAGGTGTATATGGCACTGTACATTGGTGTTTTATCCCAGGTTCAGCCAGAAATGCATTAAAATCTGAAGACATATATTCCCCCCCTCGATCAGAACGGAGGGTGCCCATTTTACATGCTGACAGATTTTCAGCCAAAACCAAAAACTGTTTGAAGCACATGAACACTTCGGACTTTGCTTTGAGTGGATATACCCATGCATGCCTGGAAAAATCATCAATGAAAGTCACGAAGTAAAGGTAATTTCCAAAAGAGGGTGTCTGCATAGGACCACAGACATCACTATGTACAAGCTGTAATTTCTGCGTAGCCCGAACTGAACCATCTTTTGGAAAGGAAGAACGCTGCATTTTGCCCAAAATACAGCCTTCACAAACATGTTTTCCAGGTGCCTCAAGTTTGGGCAAAGAGGACACCATTTCAGATTTCTGCAGGCGTAACAAACTAGCAAAATTCAGATGACCAAAGCGTGCATGCCAAAGCTTTGCATCTGACATAGCCTGAGAATCATGAACTGCACATGCCGAATCATTCACAGATCTTTCATAGTCTATGAGCTTATACAGCCCACGACATAAAATGCCAGAAGCAATAATCACATCGCCATTTGAGAGATCATGGACTGTACACCTGTCATCAACAAATTTCACAACCAAGCCAATCTTGGCTAATGCAGAAACTGATAACAGATTCTTTTTGATCCCTGGCACAAATAAAGCATCTGACAAAGTGAAAGAACTACCATCAGCAATAGTGAGAATGATCTTACCAACTCCCATAACAGGATAAGAGGAGTTATTGGCGCATGTGACAGTATTCCCTGTAGGAGCAGGCTCAAGTGAAGAGAAGAAACTGCGCTGCGAGGTAATATGTTTGGTCGCCCCACTGTCAAAGTACCAAACATCTGAGTCTACTGCAGACATGCACTGATCATGAGAAGATGGGTCAAAACTGCAGACAGTAGTAAACGCCCATTCTTCTTCCTGCACAAGATTTGCAGACTCTGTTTTTGGTGTAGAGGCCTCTGCAACAACCATTCCAGCCTCTTTCTTCTTTGCCTCTTTAGCAGCCAGTTTTGGACAGTTCTTTATGATATGATCATTGCCTTTACAGTACTTACAAAACAATTTCAGCTTTTCTGATTTTTTCTCATCTTTGTCTTGGTTCTTTGAATGTGCAGCATTTGCAGATTTCTGCTTACTAGTAGAAGAGCTCCATTTTCCTTTGCCCTTCTGACTAGCCAGGAAAGCTTGATCTGCAACACGCATAATGGACCTGTTCTGCCTGGACTGATCTTCCTGCAACAGAACAGAGACTAATTCCTCAAATGACAAGGCATTCGGATTGCCTTTCATCATCAACCGAAGAGTAGAGGCAAAACTCTGATATGAATCAGGAAGACCATTCAGAACGGTCTGCACAAGTGAGCTATCTGGTATAACCTCATCAGCAGAAATCAATTGTTCCTTCAGGTCTTTGATCTTTGTAAGAAAACTGTCCATAGAATCACCTTCATTCATGTGCTCACTCTCCAACTGTTTTCGGAGGTAAGCAACACGAGCCTCATTCCTAGCCTGGTACAAAGTGGTAAGTGTATCCCAAGCATCCTTTGCTGTTCTACAAGAGCGAATGTGAGGAATAATGGCACGTTTGACAGACAAAGCTATCAATGCATGTGCCTGGGCATCTCTGCCATCCCAACAAATCTGCTCTGCAGTAGGTGCAACAGAAACAGCAGCACGAACAGGAATCTGCGGAATATCATCTTCGACACCATCTTCATCAGCTCCAACACCTGTATTTGCAGTACCTGTCGTTACAGGTGTAACAGGACGTCTTTCAACACCCTGCACAATGTTCCACAATCCTTTTGCAACCAGTACATGTCGCATCATATAAGCCCATAATGGGTAGTTGGTACCATCCAACTTATCCTCAACAGCCAACATACGGAATACATCACTGCTTTCAGCCATGGCCGGTGACTAAAATACCTTGATGCAGAAAATTGACTATATCTAAAAAAGTTGAACGGAACTGCCCAAACGAGTTCTGCTAGACCTGTAGCAGACTTCGAGACGCTTAAACTAGCGAACTGAAACTGGTATATACCTTTGGCACAAAAGGACGAAATAGCCTACATAAGCGCTGCGATAGTGCGTTCGGAGGCCGAAACGAGCTCAGATCGCGATTTTGGCACCACATAGCAAAGCTGTTTTGATCTCGGAAACACCCTGAGTATGCTCACCAAATTTCGTGCGAATCTGAGACTGCAAACGGAGGAGTGTCGACGGCGCCCTAGAAGAAGCGACGACCTGCTCTGATACCAATTGTTGGAGTTAGACGTCTGCGGAAGCACGCGAACAGCACAAGGAAGAAGAAGAAGCTTGGAGCACAACACACAAGACTGAATGTATTACTAGAGAATGTACAAAGATAAGTAGCCCATTAGGGCAATAGGCGTATATACAAGCCGGGGGAAAAAAACCTCCTAAAGAGGGAAAAAAGTGCCCCGACAGTCCTAGAGTGTTCACACACATCACTACCTAAATACATCAACACAGACTAGTTTGCTCATAAAGCATGGATTGTCTTTGATGTCTATGGGCTACAGCCTCTACTACTTTACGCACTTTTTGCCAATTGTCAGTAAGACCATAGCGCTTATCTGGTTCTTCTAATCGCCGTTCAACTTCCCTACGAGTTTCAGGATGAAGAAGCTTAAGAAAATTGATCACAAGATCAGGTTCCAAAGTTATCTTATCCTCATCAGGAAGTTGTTCATAGCGTCTAATATACTCATTTTGTAAGTGAGTAATAGAGCTACTAGGCTTTGGAGAATTGACCCATCGTAAGAATCCATCTCGATTATGTTGGCTATAATCTTCAAGATAGAATTCTTTGAGCATCTCCTTTCTAAAATCACTCCAAGGAAGACTATCATATTGAGTGACACGGTTTATGATAGAGCTATCAACAATTCGTTCAAAGAATGATATCAAAAGATCTTCGGGAAGACCAAAAATCATAGCTTGCTCTTCAAACAAATCTAAGTAGCTTGTGATGTTGATGCCATTGAATTTTCCCTTCTCTCTCAACATAGAAGAGACTATTCTTTGGCCTTGTTTCTCAACAATAAGGGATTTGAATCCTTCCTCCATCTTATGTGAATAAGCAAGTGATGCACGATGCTCTAGATCTCTCACAAATGCGTTTACTTCGCGACGAAGATGTGCACGATACCGTGAGAAATCCAGTGCAACACTCAAGAATGATGATGATGATATGATGAGGATGAAAAATATGAAACAAAGGATATGGATCACAACCTCCCAACAAGATCAGAAGCAAATGCCACGAAGCGTTTCACGTCGGGTTCAAATGTGGAGGTGATCACAATCCGGGTGGATCGGGTCCGGTCGTGGCACACACAGGGTGTATGAAGCTAATGAATGTTGGAAGGTTTAAAGATGTGAAGGTGAAATTAATGTCGAGTATGGAGAAGAGAGAGATGTTGAAATAATTATGGGAATGGGGGACTTTGTGCTCTTTGACCCTCCAAAAAGTCTTTGATGAAGATGAAACATTGTAGGACTATGTTTCCAAAGATCTCCTTCAGGAATATGCAGAAAAAACTCCCATCTGAATCTAACTTGTACAAGTTTGACTATATTTGGAAGCTTGCAAGGTGGCATTAAGGTGTCTAGGAAGCTCGGATAGCCTTGAAACTTTATAAAAATATGTAGCCACATATGGTCTTTATACATGCCAAACCATATGGCTAACATAAATTTCTATACAAGAATTTGTAGGGTCAAACTAGAAAAAATACATTTTTACAAAATGAACATAGCATATCAATGTGCTACCAAATCCATTTTCTGCTGAAATTTGGGCTATAGACTGCCTTTGACAATCTTTACAAGTATATGGATTTTCATCTAATTTGGTGACAATGAAATTTTTGCCCTAATTTCCCAACTTTGACCAGCTTTGACCAACTTTGACCGCTACCATGGACTTTCTTGATTTCTTTGAAACTTTGTATGTGACCTTCCTTTGACATCCTTGATGCATCCTGGACTTCTCGGGGAATTCTGGCTACCTTCACCAAATATGTTTTTTTTGTAGGCCTTCACAAGTGAGAGAGGAGAGAAAATCTCGACGACAACGTCACCATTTAGAAATGCAGTTTAATGTCCAACTGATGTACATTCCAACCATGATGGGCTGCAAGTGCACAGATGCTCCGAACAGTATTCATACGACACGTAGGTGCAAAGATCTCATCAAAATCAATGCCTCTTTCCATGTGCATAACCCTTTGCAACAAGCCTAGCCTTATACTTGTCAAATGTTCCATCAGGCTTATGCTTTAGCTTGTAAACCCACATAGTGCCAATGGCCTTCTTGCCAAGAGGCAAGTCACATAAAGAGCAAGTAATATTCTTCATTATAGCATCATATTCAGATTGCATAGCAGCCATCCAATTTTCTGAATTTTGTGCTTCGTCAAATGAAACAGGCTCATTCTCATCATCGAGACTAGATGCTGCTATATCATAGCAATTTGATGCAAAAGAGGCACTATGAGAGCCTGATCGAGTACAATATGATAGAGGTGCATCTAATTTGTTGTCACGCAAAGTATGCACCAGCCATTTTGGCATAGTTTTTGCCTCCTCAATAGCAACTCTCTCATCAACAAATGCATCATGTAAATCTGCATCAGAAATGGGATGATCTGCATCATCACATGAAACTTGCAAAGGTTGAGAAGTTGCCTCATTAGGACCAGCACTAGACTATCCACCTGTAAAAAGAGGTAGCAAAGTATCATACATGTCTTTGGAGCTAACAGATGTCTCCTTAGTACATGAAACCAATGGCTGAATAGCATCTTCCACAAAAACAACATCACAGCTAACCAAAATGGGTTTAGTCTGTGGATGATATGAACGATAGCCTTTACTTTCAGAACTATACCCAACAAAAATACATTTTACTGCTTTATCATCCAATTTTCTATGATGTTGTTCAAGCACTAAGGCATATGCCAAACAACCAAAAACACATAGATGAGCAACAGATGGCTTGCGATCATGCCAAGCCTCATATGAAGTGATAGGTTGTAGCGCTTTAGTGGGACACATGTTAAGTACATATGTTGCATACATGACAGTCTCAAGCTAGAAACTATGTGGTAAAGCTTGACTCTTGACCATACACCTGACGATCTCCATGAGTGACATGTTCTTTCATTTAGCAACTCCATTATGATGAGGTGTATATGGCACTGTACACTGGTGTTTTATCCCAGGTTCAGCCAGAAATGCATTAAAATCAAAAGACATATATTCCCCCCATCAATCAAAACGGAGGATGCCCATTTTACATGCTGACAGATTTTCAACCAAAACCAAAAACTGTTTGACGCACATGAACACTTTGGACTCTTCGTTCAATGAATATACCCATGTATGCTTGGAAAAATCATCGATGAAAGTCACGAAGTAAAGATAATTTCCAAAAGAAGGTGTTTGCATAGGACCACAGACATCACTATGTACAAGCTGGAATTTGTGAGTAGCCCAAACTGAACCATCTTTTGGAACGCTGCATTTTGCCCAAAATATAGCCTTCACAAACACGTTTTCTGGGTGCCTCAAGTTTGGGCAAAGAGGACACCGTTTTAGATTTCTATAGGCATAGCAAGCTAGCAAAATTCAGATGACCAAATCATGCATGCCAAAGCTTTGGATCTGACATAGCCTGAGAATCATGTACTGCGCATGCCGAATCATTTACAAATCTATCATAGTCTATGAGCTTATACAACCCATGACATAAAATGCTAGAAGCAATAAAAACGTCGCCATTTGACAGATCATGATCTGTACATCTCTCATCAAAAAATTTCACAACCAAGCCAATATTGGCTAATGCAAAAACTAATAACAGATTTTTCTTGATCCCTGGAACAAACAAAGCATCTGAAAAAGTGAAAGAACTACCATCAACAATAGTCAAAATGATCTTACCAACTCCCATAATAGGATAAGAGGAGTTGTTGGTGCATGTAACAATATTCCTTGTAGGGGCAGGCTCGAGTGAAGAGAAGAAACTGCGCTGCAAGGTAATATGTTTGGTTGCCCCACTGTCAAAGTACCAAACATCTGAATCTATTACATACATGCACTGCTCATGAGAAGATGGGTCAAAACTGCAAACAATAATGAACGCCCATTCTTCTTCTTGCACAAGATTAGCAGACTCTCTTTTGGTGTAGAGGCCTCTACAACAACCATTCCAGCCTCTTTCTTCTTTGCCTCTTTAGCAGCCAGTTTTGGACAGTTCTTTATGATATGATCATTTCCATTACAATACTTGCAAAATAATTTCTGCTTTTCTGATTTCTTTTCATCTTTGTCTTCCCTCTTTGATTGTGAAAAATTAGCAGATTTCGGCTTACTAATTGAAGAGATCCATTTTCCTTTGCCCATTTGACTAGCGAAGAAAGCTTGATATGCAACACGCATAATGGACTTGTTCTGCTTGGACTGATCTTCCTGCAACAGAATAGAGACTAACTCCTCAAATGACAAGGCATTTGGATTGCCTTTCATCATCAACCAAAGAGTAAAAGAAAAACTCTGATATGAATCAGGAAGATCATTCAGAACGGTCTGCACAAGTGAGCTATCTGGTATAACCTCATCAGTAGAAATCGAGTGTTCCTTCAAGTCTTTGATCTTTGTTAGAAAACTATTCATAGAATCACCTTCATTCATGTGCTCACTCTCCAACTATTTTTTGAGGTAAGCAACACGAGCCTCATTCCTAGCTTGGTACAATGTGGTAAGTGTATCCCAAGCATCCTTAGCTGTTCTACAAGAGCGAATGTGAGGAATAATGGCACGTTTGATAGACAAAGCTATCAATGCATGTGCCTGGGCATCTCTGCCATCCCAACAAATTTGCTCTATAGTAGGTGTAGTAGAAACCGTAGCACGAACAGGAATATGCAGAATATCATCATCTTCGACACCTTCTACATTAGCTTTAGTACCTATAGTTGTAACAGTTGTAGGTGTGATAGGACGTTTTTCAACACCCTGCAAAATGTTCCAGAGTCCTTTTGCAACCAATACATTTTGCATCATGTAAGCCCACAATGGGTAGTTGGTACCATCCAACTTATCTTCAACAGCCAACATACGAAATACATCACTGCTTTCAACCATGGCAAAAAATTGACTGTATCTTGTAGCTCAGTGATGAGTAGCACCTCCTTTAATGTCAATCCGGGAAGACATGAGGATGGTATGAAGACCTTGAACAAGTGATGGCACAAGTGTGTGAGTGAGAAGCACACTAACATGCACACACATAGACACACACGCACACACAAGGCAAGCACAAAGAGAGAGACAATGGAGTTCTTTAGATTACTCAAAAGTGCTCTTACAAGTTCAATTCTACAACAAGCTAAACCCCAAAAATGAGCTCTCTAGCTCTATTTATAGTTTTTGACTAGTTTTTGGCCCTATCTAGATCTAGTGTCCAGCCTAGTTAAAAATTAGGTTCTAGGGCCTATTTGAGGGCTCAAATGAAGTCTAAAAATCATGAAAATTGGTACGATGATACTTCTAATACTCCTCAAGCTCGAGGACTCCTCGACTTGCACAAAATGGAGTTACAAAAAGGTGAAATGGTATTTACAATGATTTTTAGTGATGAGAATCACTGTTATGAAGATGTTGATTTGGTCATTGACTGCCATATAGATAATGCTCCTAGCTTGAGCATCTCTCTTCGTCCAATTTTTCAAATCTGATAATTCTTCCCTAGTTGGAACACTAGGATCTCTGAACTGAGGCTTTTCTTCTTCACCTCTAATATAAGCTATCAAGTATTTGCTCATAAGATGAGCTTCCATCCTCATTGACCATGTTGGATAGTTCTCTCTATCCAACTTCTCTATTTGAAGAGAATCTCCCATCCTTTCTTCACTTGTATATTGAATTCTTCAATCTTTATGAGTAATAGATGTACCTTTACTTCGAATAATGTTCCTTTTGTCTTCCTTGATGTCGTATGGCCTCCTTCTCAAGTTTTGTCCTCAAGCTTTCACCGTTTAAACCTTCAAATGTTGAATTCTTTGCACCTGCAGCAGTCGGGGTCCTCCTTCCTTCAATTCTGATGCTTCCTGCTCTGATACCACTGATGGAGAGTGTTAATCTCCAAAAAAACAAGCTACTCTTGTAATTAGAACACCTCTATAGCAAGAGTAACTCAAATCTTCACCAATTTTAGAAGATCAATGATCAAGTATGAAGATTTTGAAAAATCTGTGAAGGAGATGACTACACAGAAAGTCTGTTGCACATATCTCTCTCATTAACTTATCAATTGTGTAAAGTTTTTTATGAAACTTTGCACAAGGTGTCGCCTACAATTTCCACACCTTCTTCAAGTTGAATCACTCCAAAAGATTCAGTATATCTTGAGAAATGATGTCAACAAGTTACCTATGTCTAAAACTGCTCTTCTGAGAAGTCGATTTAGACACCTATAAATTTTAACACTTGGTTCTCTCAATCTAGAAGCCGTTTATGAAAATGCTTTTAGCCACAGATAGCTTACCTTCCAACTTAAAGATCGAGTGCTTGCTTGCTCAAAAGTTTACACTGTGGAAGGAGAACTGACCAAAACACTAACATCGAGTTTTGCGCCTGTTTCAGGAACCAATGAACACTTCTTCACATATGAATGTTCCTACACATAATTCTCACAGCCTGTTTACAATTAGGCTCTCAAACTTTAACCATAGACTCATTAACTATGGAATTATGTATCTACAAAAAGATTCTTGAAATGATCAAGCACAGAAGGAGAATGCTCAGAAACATTGGGCACAATTTTTCTTCCATTCCTGAAGAAATTTACAACTGAGTGATGAGAGAGACTCAACTCACTTCTAAGATGTCTAATGACTGATACAACTACTGATTTCTCTATTCTCATGCTCTCTCATATTTGCCCCGACTTTTTACTTGTATATATAGGCAAATATTTACAATATCATGACTATACAAAAGTATAAGTGAACTATATCTATATTAATGTACATATGTGTACATCTCTTCATATTATGGATGTATTCTTCCTTCACGCTTCACAACTTGAATTTTTCTTCAGTCCTGGACTTCCAAACCTTCATTAAAAATTCAATTGTTGATTGCTCTGCACCAACAGTATAATTGGTCAATTATAACATCCCACCATGGCTGGCCACAAAGAAGGGCCATTTATTATTAGCTCTTATTGTGCCAGGTAAGTATAAGGTAAAAAACTTGGATGTATACCTTGCACCACTTTTGGAAGAGTTGTGCACTTTATGGGATGGGATTAATGTGCGTGTCATGGACAAAAGAAACCATCTTGAATCTCAGATTCTATGTGAATCCTATATCTCATGATTGGTTTAGAATTAGGAGAAGCCAATGTTTCCATTGTGTTTGAAACATGCCAAAACCCTAAGATTGATTGTCTACTTGCTTGATTCTGACATCCAGAGACCATGCTTCAAATTGATGACATCATCAATTCGTAACCGCCCTTGGAAAATCTATATAAGGATGGGTTGTCACATTCATTCTCAGTCTTGCCAATACCAATCTTGGGAGCTCAAGGAGTCGTGACCGCCAAGTAAGTACTCTCCAAGTTCTACTTCCAGTTCTTGTCTTGTTCCTTGGTCTAGTCTTGTCTAGTCTAGTTCTAGGACATCCTGTCTTGTCCTCTTGTAATCTTGTAGTACGAGATCTTGTCGAGTTCTTCCTTGTATCTAGTTCATCTCCCAGAAGGGAGTTCTTGTAATTTAGATATCTTGTTCCATACATATGTACCCGAGTTGTGGGATATCTTGTATCATCTCTAGTCCAATTTTCCATAGCTATCGGTCCCCGGTTGTGCGACGTATTATATCAGTTCCATATTCTTGTATCATTTTATCTATGTGGGTGCTTTTGTAATCAGAAGTGTATTTCTGAAATCTTGTCTAGTGTAGTCAGAGAGCACAATCTAGTGCTCCCTTGACATTTTGGCAAGACTAGCTTCTATCCAAGACCAGGCATCATGGAGAACGCTTATGAAAAGATTGTAGCATCACTTCAGAGTCTCCAACAACAAGTCGAGGACCTAACTCATAGATAGATACATGTCGAGATGGAACATCCAATGCATGTAGGTGCACTCCTCCCACAATTACAAGAACGAATCGGGAGTCTTCAAGCAAATCAAGGGGGTATTCAAGTGAATCAACGACCTAGTACATCATCTATGAAGGAACCGAAGATTTGCATGAGAAAAAAGTTCAATGGGGATCACACAAAGTTTCGTGGATTTCTCTAACAAGTTAAACTGTACATCCATATGCAACCTAATAGATACCCTGATGAGGCATCCAAGGTCAAGTTTCGACTGTCTACTTGCTTGATTCTGACATCCAGAGACCATGCTTCGAATTGATGACATCATCAATTCGTAACTGCCCTTGAACTACCCTTGGAAAACCTATATAAGGAGGGGTTGGCCACATTCATTCTCAGTATTGCCAATACTAGTCTTGGGAGCTCAAGGAGTCGTGACTGCCAAGTAACTACTCTCCTAGTTCCAGTTCCAGTTCTTGTCTTGTTCCTTGTTCTAGTCTTGTCTAATCTAGTTCTATGACATCTTGTCTTGTAATCTCGTAGTACGAGATCTTGTCGAGTTCTTCCTTGTATCTAGTTCATCTCCTAGAAGGGAGATTTTGTAATTCATATATCTCGTTCCATACATACGATCCCGGGTTGTGGGATTTCCTGTATCATCTCTAGTCCAGTTTTCCATACGTATTGGTCCCGAGTTGTGGGACGTATTATATCAGTTGCATATTCTTGTATCATTTTCCCTATGTGGGTGCTTTTGTAATCAGAAGTGTATTTTTGAAATCTTATCTAGTGTAGTCAAAGAGCACAATCTAGTGCTCCCTTGATAGTGAGTGACCTGTCTCAACCTATAAGAAGATGAGACGTGTGAGTGCAAGGCATACTTATGTGGAGGATGCATGATTGGCCTGATTATGGTGAATGTTCAACTTTATTGTTTTTGGGTTACCATGCTTGTCCCCTATGCGGACCATGACTCGAAGCACGCTATTCCAAAACACTTGGTAAAATTGTCTATGAAGGACATCATAGATATTTTCCTGATGGACATGTTTTACATGAAGAGCAAATTGGTCGACAAGTGCAATGCCAAATGAAAGCTAGTGATTGGAAAAACTATGGGATTCAGAAACACCAGTCATTGGCATGAAATAGTTGTCGATCATTCACGAAATCCCTTATTGGAGCGAGTTATTGATCAATCATTTGGTAGACCCGATGCATATTTTCAAGAATGTGGAAGAGATTCTCTGGAAGACTTTGATAAAAAAGAAAGAAAGCAAAGCACAAAGGGAGGACTTGGAAGAACCAGGTTGTATGCAAGAGTTGTGGGCAAGTACTAAGCCCAACAGAACAATATCGTTACCAAGAGCTCCTTGGGTGCTTTGCAAGATGGAAGAGAAACAAGTGAAGAAGATAATTTCAGAGTTTTGGACACCTACTAGGTGCATGAGGTGTCTAAAGACTACCTTCACACAAAACAACAATCTTGGAGGGCTCAACTGTCATGATTGGCACAAGTTTTTACAGTTTGTGCTCCCTGTAGCTTTAAAAGATTGTCTTTCAGAGGATGTGGGAACAACCATTTATAATATTAGTTCCTTGGTATAGTGGATCTCTTCTAAAGAGATAAATAGAGATAGCATAGAGAGTGAAAAACTCAATGCTATAGAGGTTGTTTGTATGGTAGAGAAATACTTTCCCACAAGTATTCATTCAGCTTCATTTACTGGTTCATGTGATAAATGAATTTGCAATAGAAGGAACTGTCCATAGTCGATGGATGTTCTTCTTCGAGCGGTTTATGAAGACATTAAAAGGTTTTTTTGATAGAGAGCACGTCTAGAGGGCAGCATGGCAGAGAGATGGCTCGTACAAGAGTCTCTTGTATTCATAACTAGGTTTCTACGTATGTCGGACCCAAAAATGCCTTGCTTATGGAGCGATGATGAAGATGTTCGTCTTGTAGGGGATGAACCTCAAGGTAAAGGGATGCAAAGAAAAAATGGATGCAACTTTGAGAGAGAAGGTAATGAAGTTTTGCATCATTAACTCTAAGCCTATGCAGAAGTGGTTAGAAAGATATGAGCTTGCCAAGGAGACAAACACAAAGGAAAGAGCTGATTTTCGAAAGCATCGTTCCACTGTATTTTTGCCCCTTCTAGAAAGTCTTCGACCTCTTCATCCCTTTCCAATGAGCAGATGGCTAGATACAATGATTTCACAAGCAAAGGTAGCAGATGAAGATATCTCTGAAGAAGAAGAAGAACTTGCAAACGGATATGATCGGGAGCATTCTAAATACAATGCACTATGTTCTCATGGATGACACTTTCAGATCGCACTAATCAACAAAAATAGGTCTACTTTTGATAGTGGGGTGATGGTAAACTTTTTCCAAAAAAGTAGAGCTAATGCAAGAGACAATAATGGTCAAGGAGGTCAGCTAGATTATTATGGAGTGATTCAAGATATCTTGAAGCTATCCTTTAGGAAGTTTGATTACTTTGTTTTTTATGTGAAATGGTTCAAAGTAGTCACCTTTGGAACAAATGCAACAGTGAGGTAGGATAAGAGTGGTTTGCTTCAACTCGACTCCACAAAATTATAGACAGATGAAAGAGATACATTTGTATTCCCGGAACACTATGAGCAAGTTGTTTTTATACCAAATTCAAAAGAACTAGAGTGGCGTTTTATCTTACAAGTCTCCCCATGTAGTAGAAAAATTTGTGAGAACATAGATGTAGAAGAAAGTCCATCTTTAGTGGACTTTGAAATTCATTTGATATTCAAGGAGGAAGGGATCATTGTCCGAGATGAAGAGGTCTTTGAAGAAGATGAGATACACGATGAAGCAACAGATCATGATCAAGAACAAGATAGCATGCCAAGGGATTTCGAAGTCATCAATATAGATATGGATATTCTCTATGCATCGGATCTCCAAGAGGATGCTAGAAGATTTTGAATCAAACACTTGTACGTACTAATTTTTTTAATTTGTTTTGCTATGTTCTTTTGTACACTACTATTTCTCTATATGACCTTTATTATCATATGTTCATTATTTGAGTTCTTTTGTTACAGAGCACGATGGGAGACAATCCTCCAGTCACTCCACATTCCATGACAGAGGGTCACTTCTTGGAGTTTATATCTCAGGTGCCTCCTATGTATATGGCTGCTGCATCACAGTACTCGATCGCTCGTGGTAGCACTCCCCTCGGCGTCACTCTTGCCGGCCTCACTCCTACCAGCCTCACTCCTACTGCCCTCACTCCCACCGACGTCACTCCTGTGGGCAGTGCTACTCCCGCCGGAGGTATGCCTCCTAGATGTATGACTCCACCATGACCATCTTCTCAGTGATCCCCTAGTGGCCTGTCTCATAGGTCAAGGTCACGCTCTGGAGCAAGAGGTTCTAGAAGTGGATCTACAGGTAGCTCTAGAGGAGGTGGCTGTTGTGGAGTGAGTACAATGCATGTTGTGTCGCACACTTCTACTCCTAGAGCGAGTACCTCAGATGTAGGTATGCCACCATGTGGAACACCACGTACACCTTGGGGTACTCATGACCATGATGACTCCAAAGCGTATAGTATTCATGATGGAGCTCCAGTGATGGATGGGGTGGGAAAGGCCATGCATCTACATATATGATAACTTTGCTCCATACAGTTTGGACACTCTATCATGTTGAAATAGATTGAACAAGATAAAGATCATAAAAATTATATAAAAAAGACGATCTATCAAGAGTCCCGACCAGCACATGGGCATCCTGTTGTCAGCCCAAATTGGATTCAACACACCGCACATGAAGTTATCTCCCATCCACGATCCGAGGCTCGCGATGCTTTTAGAGTAGGCTTGCTTTGGATTGAATTAAGCACACCATAGGTGAAGTTATGTCCCATCAACGATCCAAGGCTTGTGATGTTTTTAGAGTAGGCTTACCAAAGCCTATATGGTTAGATGCTGAGGAGTGGGATATGATTCAGGACGAGCAACAACAGACTCCTGACCAATATTGCCAGTAGCGAGATGTCGCAACCACACGTCTAGATACGGTCGGATCATCACATTTGGGCAACAGTGGATATGACACTATGCATCACGAATTTATAAGTATCATTTGGTTTATTGAATTTGTTTGTGTTAAGCATGCCATGTATGTTGATCTAACATTCTGTATATTTGTTGCAAGAGCTGGAAATGGGTCATCCTGTAACACGAATGGAGGAGGCTTATGTATATCTTCATGGATTGGTTACACTATTGGAGGATTTTGTGGGACTCCATGCAATCATTTCATAGGAGCATTTGTGATGAGGTGATGAACTTAGAAACTTGGTTTTTACTTGTTGTTTGTAGATATCATGTCAATTTATCTCATTTCATAAATGTTCTTTGTTGCAGGACTGCTGATAAAGATGTTTCAATCCTTCTGTGCATGTGTATGGCAGTGGTGTGCCATATTTTTGTATTTGGCTCATATATGGCAGTGGTGTACCACAATTTTGTATTTGATTCTTATATGGAAGTGCTTTGCCACATTTTGTATTTTCTTCATATATACGTTCATTTTCGTCATTAGAAGCCTCGCTATAGCCCCTCGTATGTTGTAGTGACATCCCTAAAAACTTGGGATGACATCAGTTCAGTGTGAAGGTGATTGCTTCTTCTATAGTTGTTATAAATCAAGGATTTTATGCATTATAGCAAGACAACCCTATGTATGACACTCACTTAAGAGGAAATTTTCCAGTTTTAACTGTGCTCGTTGCTTTGAGTGTTTGAAGTCATAACTTCCATCCATTTTTAGAAGTTTTTTGTGAGCTAGTCAAGGTGCGAGTTATCTGTTTTACATCAACTTGTTCTTGTTGATGTTCCAAAGTACCTATTGGGTTTTATTGCACTAATCACTAGCCTAGAATGTCTACTTTTCATATCCAAAGAGCTAGGGCTGGTCTTATGTTGGTTTGTTGGACCAACTTCACCACTTGACAACTCAACTTTCCAAGTTTCTCCAATTTTCTTTTATGTGCTTCAAAAAGTGGTCATGTGAGGACAAAATTACCTCACTTTTATGGTAATCCACTATTTTCAAAAGCTTTGCAAAATCAAACCTTTGCATGCATCTTTTATTTATATCCATAAACATCTAAGCTGATGCATCCAAATATGTCCATGCCCTTAAAACCTTTATTTTTTAAAGCAAAGCAAACATCACATTAAAAATGCAAAAAATAAACTCCCATATCTTAACATTCCATATGGGTGAACAACACATGCACACACACACACACACATGAAAGCAAGCCTCATTCATGGATTGAACAAAAGAACTCCCAAGAAAATCACAATTTATTAGAAGAGAGAATGAATAAGAGTATAAAGAAACTTGAAAATGAGGGTTAGTTGATACTGTTGCTCCAAATTATATAAATAAGGTTTTGTTACAAATGGATTAAAGAAAAAAAGACTTATTTTAAGGAAACCTTCTCATTGGTGGTAAAAATGACCACATTACACACGTTGCTTGGATTAACTATACGAGAGAAATTGGGCATGGTTCAAATACATGAGAATATTCCCTTCTTGCATGGTGATCTTATCCATGAAATCTATACGAAACAACTAGACTCTTATGTAGATCCTCGCAAAGAGAATCTAGTAAATAAGCTCAAGAAAATCTTGTATCGATTTAAGTAGTCACGTATACAATGGTATAAAACATTTGATGCTTGCATGCAGTCAAGGATATTCTATAACCAATGAGGATCACTATATCTACATTACAAGATGTTTAGATCATAGCTTGATATGCTTGATAATTTGTTATTGATATTGTGCTGATTGCCGAGAATTTTGCAAAGGAATTGTCTCTCATGTTGGGAAATATGGATGGACACTCTAGAAAATGAGTTGATAGTGCTAATCCTTGCTTTGTACTAGCCCTCATTAGCTTCTGAGTTGCATTGTAGGCCCTCTTAGCTTTCCCATGACACTAAAAAAGTGCCCATGTACTTTGGAAATGATGTGAGTAATGTTTGATTCAAATAGACTACTACACACTTCATAATCCAATGAAAACCTTCTATTTTGGTTCACACACCTACTGCTTGTTAAGCTTAGTGCTTCCAGTGTAGTAGGAATTAATCAAATTCCTTTTGGAGTTATCCAATTAGCTTAATAAGATAAGGATTCCAAGTGAAATCACTTAAAATGATTGACTACACACAAAGCAATCAATTTAGCAAGTGTAGCATTACCCCCGATTTTTTAGGACCTCTGCAGAGTTTGACCAGTGACTACTTTGACGCGCTTTTCTCCGAATCCGCTAAACGGAATGCCTTAAAAATTTGTTAGCATGTAATAGACGTAAAGCTGATTCTAATGAGATATAGAAATTGAAAATGGTGGAGTATTGACTGAGATATCAATACAAAATGACTATTCTAAGTGACAATAACAGAGAGATCAACATATATATTGAATGCTCTATTGTATTATGAAACAATGTTGTACATGATCATTGGCATGATAATCAATGCCCAATGATAGATAGATGTGTAGGGTATGATGTGAGCCTCACTCCCTTAGAATGTGATCAACAAAAACCCAGGATTGGAGTTATCTCTAACCGCGAGTTTTTACATTCATCTTTTATAGATGTTCTATTCAAAATTTGAATTTGAATTCAACTTTTGTCTCTCACTAAAAAGCGATCCACTAATCTAGGAGATATTCTCTCTAATGAGTTCGTGTTTTTCCAATACAACTAACTCCACGATTTTAGTGGCTTTTACAAATATTCCTTCAAGTGAATCTGACTTTTACAAATGGTGAAAGATAAAACTCCATAGCAATGGTTCTCATGGGTCTTTAATCTATTGAGCATAAAAAACTTCTTATGCCTAGCCAAGTGTGTAGGATTGGCATTTGCACCAACAGCTCCCCCTCAAGCCAAACATCTTGGCTTGGTCTTCTTCTTCAATCTTCTTGTATGTCTTGCAATCCAATCATAGCTTTAATCCTGCAAAGTTTAGTACTATACCATCAAGTGCTTTGGTTAATAAGTCTACACATTGCATATTGGTTGATACATATGCCAATTGAATTTCCTTGCTCAATAGCTTTTCTCTCACATAATGATAATGGACCTCTATATGCTTGGTCCTAGCATGATAAATAGGATTTGCTCCAAGATGTAATGAGCTTGTATTATCTCCAAAAATCATTGGAGATATAGTTTGCAATCCTAAATCTGCATATAACAATCTGATACATATAGCCTCCTGAGTAGCATTGGCCAATCCTCTATATTTTGCCTCTGTTGAAGATAAATCAATAGTAGGTTGCTTCTTGGAAGACCATGATATAGGTTTGTCACCTGTAAAAGATAGGTAACCTGAGGTACTCCTTCTATCATCCTTGCAACGTGCCCAATCTGCATCTCAGTATATCTTGATATCCAAATTTGAAGTATAAGGAAAATATAATCCTTGATTTTGAGTCCCCTTAAGGTACTTCAAAATCCTCTTGGAAGATTCCAAGAGAGGTGCCATAGGTTTGTGCATAAATTGACTTAAGACACTTACTCCATAAGCAATATCAATCCTTGTCAATGTAGCATAGTTTAGGCTTCCCACTATGCTTTGGTATCCTATAATATTTTCAAGCACATCACCTTCATGAGCACTTAATTTTTCATTTACCTCCATTGGAGTGCTTGCTACCTTGGCATCCTCCAAATGAAATTTCTTTAACATCTCCTGTACATACTTCCTTTGGTAGACTATGTACACCTCCTCTAAAATCCAGCCATTTAGAAATGCATTTTTTACATCCAATTGGTACATGTTCCAATTCTTTGATGCAACCACACTTACCAATACCTTGATGGTTGGCATTTTGGCCACATGTGAGAATGTTTCTTCATAATCAACTCCTTGGGTTTGTGCAAAACCTTTAGCCACAAGTCTAGCCTTGTACCTACTTATTGATCCATCACAATTTCTCTTGATCTTGTAGATCCATCTAGAACCAATTACCTTCATAAACTCCTTCTTTGGCACTAGCTCCCAAGTATCATTCTCCTTGAGTGCTTCAATTTCTTCATCCATAACTTCCTTCCATTCTGCTTTGGTCTTTGCCTCTTCATATGATTATGAATCTTCAAATGACAAGTCTTTTGCAAGATAAACAGAATGTTTAGTAACTAAAGATGTTTCATACCCATATCTGATTTTCTTCTAAATCTCTGTTTGTGATCTTTGGGTTGCTTGGTTGGACGATTTAGGTATATCCTCCAATTTCTTCATCTTGACTTTGTCTTTGGACTTCCATGCCTTGAAATCCTCTAGATTGATGATGTCCTCATTCTTAGAGTTGATGTCTTCAATCTGGTTTGGCTCCTCCTTGGTGAGGCTTGGAAATTCCTCTTCCAAGTCATAAGATAGCTTTACTTTCCTGCATTCACTTTCAAACCAAGAATCATTTTCATCAAAGACATCTCTACTGACCATGAATCCTTTGTTGGAAGGATTGTAAAACTTGTATCCTTTCTGATTCAGGTCATACCCTATGAAGATGCACTTATCTGCCTTAGGATCTGGCTTACCTCTGATTTGAGATGGTATATGCACATAACCAGCACATCCAAAAATCCTGCAATGATCAAGTGAAGGTCTTCTACCATGCCATGCTTCATATGGGGTCATCCCATCAAGATATTTTGATGGCAACCTGTTAACAAGATAAGTAGCAGTAGATACACTTTTTGCCCACAAATAATTAGGTAGTTTTTTCTCATTTAGCATTGACCTACCTATTTCAACAATAAGTCTATTTCTCCTTTCTATCACCCCATTTTGCTCAGGGGTACACCTTGTTGTGATTTCCCTTTTGATTCCTATATCCTGCTAGAATGCATCAAACTCATTTGAGTAGTACTCGCCTCCTCCATCTGACCTTAGCCTCTTTAGGCTTCTACCTGTTTGATTTTCAACAAGTGCAAGATACTTCTTAAAACATCTGTATGAACAAGCTCTAGGTAGTCCTCATGCATGTAGCCTTTCTTTGAGAAGGGTAACCTGTGAGATTTTCCAAACTGACAAGCACCACATTTATAGATCATGTGTTGCTTGGATACATTAGGTATCCCAAGAACACATTGACCTCTACAAATTTGCTTTAAGGTTCTCTCACCAATGTGTCCTAATCTCTTATGCCAAATTTCAAGCTCTAACAATGTTTGATCTTTGTAGCTATAAAGTGCAATATTCCTTGTATCTTCAAGTTCAAAAGTGAATAATCTACCTGTCTTTTCTCCTTTGGAAATTCACTTGAATCCATGTTGGGGATCTTCCACAAATGCTCCAACTTTGTTGAAACTACCTTTTGAAGTGATCAAATTGTCTTAATAAACTAATGATTACAAGTGAAATAACTTAAAATGATTCACTACACCCAAAGCTATCAATTTAGCAAGTGTAGCATTACCCCCGATTTTTTAAGACCTTTGCAGAGTTTTACTAGTGGCTACTGCGACATGCGTTTCTCCCAATCCGCTAAATGGAATATCTTCAAACTTTGTCATCATGTAGTAGACTTAGAGCTAAGTCTAATGAACTATAGAACATTGAAAATGGTGGAGTATTGATTGAGATATGAGCAATACAAAATGACTACTCTGAGTGATAATAATAGAGAGATCAACAGATATAATGAATGATCTATTGTATTATGAAACAATGTTGTACATGATCATTGGCATGATAATTAATGCCCAATGATAGATAGAGGTGTAGGCTATGATGTGAGCCTCACTCCCTTAGAATGTGATCAACAGAAGCTCGGGATCGTAGTGATCTCTAATCATGAGTTTTTACATTCATCTTTTATAGATGTTCTATTCAAAATTTGAATTTGAATTAAACTTTTGGCTCTCACTAAAAAGTGATCCACTAATCTTGGAGATATTCTATTTTTCCAATCCAACTAACTCCACGAGTTTAGTGGCTTTTACAAATATTCCTTCATGTCAATCTGACTTTTAGCAATGGTTCTCATGGGTCTTTAATCTATTGCACATAAAGACTTCTTATGCCTAGCCAAGTGTGTAGGCTTGGCATTTGCACCACCAACATCTCATGAAGGCAAAGTTGAGTCGAAATTTTGACATGAAAGCTTTGGGAGATGCTTAACATATAGTTGGTATGAGGATGTATCATGATATGAGTAAGAGATGCATATACTCATCTGAAAGTAAGTACATATACAAATTTCTTTATAGATTCAATATGCATACTAGAAAGGCATTGAGTGCACCATTTGACTACATATGTCAAACTTAGCAAGGATGATTTTTCAAAATTTGATGTGGATCAAGAATTGGAGAACAAATTTCCTTACCAATTTGCTATTGATAATCTCATTTATGCTATGGTAGCTACTAAAAAAGAGGTTGCATTTGCAATAGGAGTTGTAATAAAATATATCTTGAATCTAGCAAGAAGCATTGGGACGCAATCAAAATGATATTGAAATATTTGAGTGGAACTAAGCATATGTGACAATGCTTGGATAGACGTGATGCATCCGTTGTTGGATACACATAATTTATTAAATATGTTGGTTGTGTAAACATAGCAAGTCTACTTTAGGGTACACATTTCACTTCATAACTAGTGATATTTATTGGATTTCACTTCTTCAAGAATGTAGAACTATAATCCCCTATAGTAGCAAAGTATGTTGCAGCCAATCATGCATGGAAGGAAGCATTGTAGATATATAGATTAAGATGTGACATGGACACACCCCAACATGTACCTTGTTTTCTCACTACAAACTAAGTAACATATCATAAGTTGGAGGTATAGGTCATATACTCATACTCATATATTCTTCATCATTCTTTTATTTTATTCCATGGCCATAACAACCATATTTTCCTTCCATAGAAGACTCTTAGGGATTCTTACCATTACCATCTATATGAAAGGCCAAGTGGCCACTGCCCTTGGAAATGAGGTAGGCCCATAACAAATCTCACATGTCTCATAAGTATCCAAGATCTTCAACGTATATTCCATATTTCCAAGATTCCCTAGGTTCAGGATCTACAACACATATTCTAACAATCTTCCAATATTGACAAAATATGAATATACCACACTTAATCATACAAATGATGAGACAAAGATAGAGAGAGATTAGGCAACATGTGTAAAGTTTTACGTAAGCCAAGGCTTACTCACACTATCATATATACCAATGTTCAATGTACAATGTGGGAGTCAAAATTCTCAACCACTATATGTGAACAAAAATAGAGGGAAGAGTGTATATACAAATGTAACAAACATATTTAGATGTATGGACAAAAATCTCAATATATATGAGATGTGTGATCTAATAGGTTGTAGAAGAGTGAATATGAGTGAAAAAAAGAGGACGGACCAGTCTAAAATTGATAATTAACAAACCCTCATCTAACCTTAGGCTATGGAAGACCCTAAGTTAGACACATGTGTGAAAAGATCACATACTTACAAAAGTAGCAAAGAATGCTAACAAGTTTGCTACCAGAAATCCTCAACTCATATGAACATATCTTCTCTAACACCTCGTCCAAATATGCATAAAGAATATACGTATTGATTCTCTTGTTCCTATGCCGAATAGGACTCCTCTTGATATGGATGTTACTCTCTCCATCAGCTCTAAGTAGTACCTGTGTGCCTAAACAAAATATGTACCTGAATTCTTAACATAAGATGCAAATCTTATGTTAACCACCATCCAATGTCTTTGAAGTAAACCGAAATCTTCATGTAGAAGACAATCTTTAAATACATCATGTGAATGACCGATCCACACCACCAAGCTATTGTGGGATGAATCCTCTCCATAAGCAAGAGTGTGATCACACTCTTCTTCTCCAAGAAGAACTCCATAGCTGCTCCTCAACATGTTTCAAAATAGCAACATGGCTGCCCCATGTGCTAGGAAGCACCACGTCTATTGAGGTACCAAGCTCCAAAGCTGGTGTTGAACTAGGTGAAGGATGAATGAAAAATGAGCCAATGGCTTCTTATATAGCTTTGATTATCCTCCAAAAGCTCATCCTAATAAAGCACTACGATCTATGATCGTGATGTTTATTAAACTCAAAAATGGTGCGTGCGCTGTCCGTTCACTAAAAGCATGATTAAAAACACATCTCAAAAAATTTGCATGCTTCCGCTGCCTTCTATGGGTATTGAACCCGCACCATAAGTTTTGGAGGACACTCATGTAGCCAAGGCACCCACGCCATTTGCTTGTAGACGGAATTATAAGAACAGCTACTCATGCTATTACTGTGAGCAATCTTGACCAATAGGACATTGTTTTCCAACAATCCCCCCTGCAATGTCATATTGGTATAATCTGGGCTAGATCTGCAAACTTCATAAGCTTCAAACTTGTTCTCTCCAAATTGACCTTCAAACCTTTTCTTCAAAAGTCTTCTTCATAATTGAATTTGACTTTCATTCAAACTTCAAACACCTGAACTTGCTAAATATGAACCATAATACTTGAGAAAATATGCAAACTAGATATCCAATAGTGTACTCATCAAGCAATGACTTGCTTGAAAACAAATGTAGCAAGTATAGATTGAAAAAGGCTCATTTTCGTGTAAAGGACACATCACCATCATTGGGATTTTGCAAATGTAGCTATAGGCATTTCTATATGGGTGTCACTTAAGTGACATTTGTAGAGACACTTATTTTCTTTTGTTTTTTTATTGAGTATGTGACGGAATTCTAATTTAAAAGAAAAACTCCTTGGTGACATCGCATGAGAGATGAACCTGTCATGCTTATTTGAAAAATGCCTTTAAAAAAATCACGTGTCACTTCCCCCTTCCTTATAGTGTTGTCTTCCTCTTCTTCTATTGATCATTGTTCAATAACAACGAAAATAAACCCCATATTACCATGATTGCACTAGGTAGCCCTTCAAGTAGGTATTGTTTTCTATTATTTTGTTAGAATATGTATCTATATATAGCATATTTGATATAGTGTTTAGGTTTGTGCTCATCATGATTTGATGCATAATTGAAACATGATATTATGCAAGAGAAAATAGCTAACAGAGTGTTGTCTTTTACAACTAGAAAGATGCAATTCATCCACAACATTCAATAGAAATAGTGACAAAGTATTTTTTAAATGAAGATTGCAAATTTTAACTAAGCATTGTTTTGAAGCGAGAATTTGTGATTAGTTTATTAATTATATATTCAAATCATAAGTCTTTGAAATCGCCGAACATTGATAATGACATGAAAGACACATATCTTGTCTGAAATGTTTGGAGAATAAGCTACATCGACAATGCTTGTTTTATGTGCATAAAGTCTCTTTTCTACTTACCCATCACTCAATTTCTTCAGTAAGCGAATTATGTCATGAACAGAGAGTGTATTATGATTTAGTTATTAAGAATAAGAAGATTTAATATGTCTAGAGGAGACAAATTTAACTTAGGATTTCAATGCAAGAATATATAATCAGTGAAGATAAAATTGGAATGCGAGTTGAGAAATCTCAGTTAATCATCTTGTGCGATAGAGATTGATGAACTTGCTAATTTATTGGAAATACTCTTTGGAAGTTGAAATTGTTTTAAATTATCAAAGAAAATTTGACCGTAGAGATCTAATATTTTGGATAAGCTTGAATTAGTTGAAACTAAAAATGAAGGTGGGCATAGCATCCATGTAATCCTTCTATCCTAGAAAGCAAGGTTAGATGCCTTACACAATTAGAATTATATAGCTCAAAGTTTCGTTAAGGTAGAACTAGGGAAGAGATGGTTCTAAAGCCAAATGAGCTAGGATTATGGAGCTTGAATGTTTTCTAAAGTAGAATTGGGAAAAGGAGAGCCTAAAAGGAGACAAGAGAGCTAGTTTGAATTGGGTAATCCAAAGGGTCGGCATGCTCGAGTGCCTAGGAGCATACACTTCTTTGAATGTGCTGATTTAGACTTCTCACTCGAAATGATGAAGAATGTTCTGTTGTAGTCTATATAGATTGAATCACCCCAACTTTGAAAAATGGAATACCAATCTGACCATGCTTATTGGTCAATCTCATGATTCAACGAATAATATCAAATCTATGGTTTACTTTTGAGAGGTTATCACTGCTCTATATATGAATTGAACATGAAGGAACTGCATTTTGCATCAGTAAAACTCTACCGCCCTATCTGAACGCACGGTTGATACTCTCGTTGTCTTTGCGATAATCAAAGAGAACACGGATATAAAAGGACAATCCGCAATCATTCGTGTCTCGGGCGGTCTTGAGAAAGCAGCGACTCTAGTCCCAGTTCGCTGGCTTGGTGGTTGGACCTCTCGCCTCTTGAGGCGGGGGCGAGGGTTCAATCTCTGGCAGCAACATGTAAGGGACATGTAATCTGGAAAGATCTTGCAATGTGGCTGAGTGCCACCGTTTGTCTATCCCTGTGGTAGTGTTGACCGTCGTTTAAACCAGTTTTATAAACCCCTGTTCTTGTGGGATATGGGGGTTCCCATGGGTACTATGCCCTTCCTTGTACAATTGCAATTTCAAAGTTAAAATCCGAGGGAGTAAACTTCGGCCGAACCTCCATTTAAAAAAAAAAAAAAAGCGGCGACTCTACTTATTTCCTCTTGTAGAAGCTTCGTATGTACATTTCTTGAAGTCGAATTTCCATCGAATCAGCAGTGTTCGGTCCATCCGTCACGTCTGCAGATGTGACGGCGTACTTCAGGAATGGTGATGGTGGTAGTCGCCAAGAACCATCACGCGGCGTCTCTTCATGAAGACCTTTGCTCGTTCGCCTGAATGTACAGTGAGTGTGTGTACGCGCAGAACCTTACGACAAGTTCTTGCTTGCGCATGCGCGAGTGGGAATAAATCGATTGATGAATTCGGGCTTCATTCTGCAGTACGTTTTTTCGATTCTATCAAGTCTGACGTGCGTGCAATCATTCTCGACCCTACGTGACTGATTATCCGACAATTCGAAGGTTGAGCGACAACCCAAATCCTGAAGTTGCACATTTGAGCCTCCATACGTACCGCACTGCGTACTTGTACTGTAAGCACTCTCGATGAGGTCCCTCACTTCGAAGTCTATGAGTAACCTGCACTTGATGGCGTTGCTAGAATCTCTCATGATCTTTTTTTTTCTTTTGAGAGTACAATGAATTTTGAGAGTACAATGAATTGAAAATACACACTCACACACCAAATCTCGTAAAAGATAGAGGCACCTATCTATCATGAGAATCTTATGGACATGTCCAGTCAATACTTGAACTCAGGACTTCCTCTCACAACTTCAAGGCGTCAATGGACCTCTGATTATTTGCATATTCACTGCTTTTCATAATGTTGTACAAGGCACTCCATACTATTAAACTAACATAAACACCATCACAAAGGCCCTGTTCTCGAGAATAACGTTATATGCGTATATAAAATCTAGGGGAATAACACTATTAAAGAGGAAAGAATATGCCCCATTGATTCTAAGTGTGTTCACACAAATCACTAGTCACATATATCAAGTCTTTTGGACTATTTTCTTGGCATCTAGTTTGTATCCATTGAGGGGGGAAATGTTCTGCATCAACCAAATTATATTGAGAAACTACTTTAGTGTTTTGGTATTGAGGATTGAAAGCCTATTTCAACACCAATGGAAATAGGAATTTGGTTGGCAATTGAAGACACAGATGATGAATTCGATACTTCTCTTTATCAGAAAGCCATGGGATGTTTGTTATATACATGTAACATAAGGTCAAACACAAATTATATAGTTTCTTAGTTGACAATTTCCACATAGCCTTGGCACTACGCAATGGTAAGTGATGAAGCATGTGTTCGGATATCTCCAAGGAACTTTTGATTTGGGTCTCTTTTATGGTAGATATGCTCAAGCCATGCTCACTCTCTTTTATATGTAGTGATTGTGCTTCTTGTTATGGTACATGAGTGTCCACTAGTGGTAATTAATTTTGCTTTGGAGGATCATGCATATCTTTGTTGATTATGAAGCAATCTTCTATGAGCACATGGAGTCATAAAGATGGAAAAAGGGAAATATTCATACCTACCATGAACCATATATGGTTGACACACTTATTGATGGACGTATGCATGGAGATTCCTACATGTACAGATATTCACAATGGCTCTCTTAGTGCATTCAAGATTGGAAGTAGTTAAATATTTCATGCATGTAGAAAGCACATTGAGGTTCATTATCATTATGTTAGAAGGCATCTTTATGCTAGAGATATTTATTTGATATATGTGTCTACATAGGATAATGTGGCACACATATTCACCAAAGTTATTTCATGGTTTTGAATGTTTTTCCAAATCTTTAGGCTTATTACATTGTGGGGGCAAACTATAACTCTCTATATGTGCTCACATCAATCTCTCGAGGGGAGTTAATTGCACTTGTGTGCTTCTACTAGTTTTGATGTAAACTATTTTTCCATTCATTCTGACTATTGCAGGATCTTATGTACATGCATACATAGGGAGTATAAAATCTGGAAACGCTCATAAAAATAGAGATGTTATAAGATTTTTATTACATTGCAAATAGAGATTACAATGAGAGAAACACTTTGAAAAGCATGCATGAAAGTAAAAAGCTACTCTCTTTTACAGAAATACTTTTCTTTTATTTACAAAAATGGATATCTACATCAATCCTAGACTTAATCACTATTTTTAGTACTTTCTAAAAAGAACCCTCTATGTTGGTCTTTATATACAAAATATATGGAAAATATAATATCTCTTATTTGTGTTAATGACATTTGAAATGTCCATGCCCTCGTGAACTTTCAGCTGCTATATCAAAACACAAAACATATTAATATCTTAATAAATTGAACTCTAAAGTTTAAAAAATTCTTAAAGTGATAAACTTCTTAGGATGAAATCTCTAAAGTTTAAAAAATTCTTAAAGTGATAAAGTTCTTA